>OX336390.1:961919250-963119250 GCA_946902985.2 Meconema thalassinum | reverse complement strand
GGTGCTAAACCTGAAGTGGTACCACAAAGGTTCCAGAAAATGTTATTCCATGTCTTGAGTTTGGTAGCAGTCTTTGTTAGATGAACGTCGAAAGATACCATTCTGTCAGACGTTGATGGTGGGATTTGAACCTTTGGCCTCGAACGTTAATGCGCATATCCGTCCAGGTCAATAATAAGAGTAATATCTATATTCTCTACTTAGTGTAAAACTAAGTCCCCAATCCTTGGATGTAACGGTAATCTCGAGAAACACTGGAGGATTTTGATGCGGTTTTCACCATTCTGTAAAGGATTTCTTGAGGACAGTTTCTGTAGAAAATTATTTATGACGAAAGGAAGCCAAACAGTAACGATTTCAGTGAATCGAGTTGAAAAGAAACCTACCGTCCGTGCGCCTTTTAAGCTTATGCTGGGTAAACCTTTAAAATATCTATATACTATGAGTGTATGAATTGTTCAGCATGAAAAGGTCTACATAAAAGTCCCGGACAGCATGTCTCTATCTTGAATACACCGCCCACTATAAGTGATTTTACGTTTTCATTTCTTCCAATAATCTCAATTCAATTACTAGCTTCAGAGACAGTTTGCGAGCTAGTTAGCGAGCGAGCCTATCACCCCAGTTTCAGCCTTCGTTCTGCAGAGTATACAGTCGAGTTTAGATTGGACGGAAGGGGGATTTGTGTTTCATGCACCTCGCCATTCTTAAATTACGTCTGACAAGAATTTGTTGCACATGTATCTCCATGATAATATAATTAATAGTCAAGTAGATGATTTTAATCCATCATGCCGAAACGGGAAACAGATATGGATCGTATTTCATTGAAATTAAAAAAATACGCCTTTTAAGTTTACACTGGGTAAACCGATAAAGATACCGGGTGAAGCCGGGGCGGGTTGTTAGTAGTAATAATATATAGTTGTTATTTTTAACAGTTCGAATGGATGAGAAGCATATTTTAATGAATGTATTTTGTATTGTATTTTAAAATACTATTTTGTATTTTCCGGAAATTTATAAGTGTATCTTGTGTTTAAAATACTTTTGTGTGAGTATTTTGTATCTAAAATACATTTGGGGAGTATTTTGCCCAACTCTGTGTAAGAGCCCCGGTAGCTCAGTATGCAAGGCGTTAGATTCACAACTAGAAGGACTGGGTTTGATATCTGCTAGTGGTGAGATTGTTAAACTGCCCTTCACTACCAGTTGAATCCTGGTCAACTCAGCCAGCTGTAAAAAAAATGAGTAGCCTGAGAGATTTCCTCTGGGAGTAAAGGCCGGTTGAGACCTTGTGTTCCCCATTGGGTTGAGTTTATTCGTATCGTACCACAGGTCAAAGCAAGTGAGAAGCATTACTTTCCTCCAACCCCATTGGCCAATAAGCTGGGTATAGGGAGTTGTTTTAAGGGGCAGAACATTGCTGTCATCTAGCCCTATCAGCAGGAGGAGAATGCTAATCTTGTCTGTAAATGTCTCCTACTGTTTGTCCGAGTTATGTGATACTGATCGTAAATTTTATCCTGTAAATTTTTAATTCTGTAGCTTTGTCAACTATGTGCATATGGGAAGCTAAAACTATTTTACAGCACATTTGGGAAAGGAAGGATTTCCTCATATGGAGTCATATGATGTGTGAATACCCAAATAACATTTAATCACTTGGAGGTTTATTTGTATGTTAATTTACAAAGACATGCACGCTAGACTGGATACTGAAAGGCATAACAGTCTACAAACAATGAATTTCTTTTATTTCCTTCTTCAATGTAGATTGCCTGCAAGATAATTCCAAGTAACTACACAATTTATTGAGCCATTTGAATGAATTAATAGGGATGTAGCCTGAGAAAGTTCGCGCCAGATAGCGCTCGTGTAGTACTGGGTAAGCGCAAGGCGATCGTCCTATGTTTCCCCCAGTCAGCTACGAGGAATGTATAGATTGTGACCGAGTTTTCTAAGCTAAAGTAAATTATATCTTCTCTAATTTTACTCCAAGACTATATTAATTAATTCTATAGGTATATCCTCTAATATATTATGAACGATTTTCAGCGTTTAAGCGTTAAACAGCTGTAAAATGAGCTACGGACTAGAGGCGCTAAAACTAGTGGGAGGAGGGAAGAATTAGTAGGCTACAGCGGTAATAACAAAATTCTAACACGCTTTATTATTCAAATTATGAATAGGAGTCAGCATGCTTGAGTATTTTAGGCCTATATTGATAAATAGCCTATATCTCCATAAGACTTAAATCATAAATAGAGATTTCCCGGTCAATGCATGTGAGATTTTCAAAGTGAAATGCCTTGTCCTGTTCGGATTCCACGTAAAGAGGAAGTCCTCTGTGCCTTATGATCTCTAGATTAACGGTCACGTAAAACTATAATCTTCCTTTTATAAATAGTGATTTAAATATTCACTGGCTCCCCTTGCTTATAGACTTCGATTCGTGTATTTTTTTGGTTGATAGCGTACATGAAACGGTCTTGTTTTAAGGTAAACATAATCAAAGAAAGTTGATACCGGTATTGTTTACCTCAAAATGCATCGCAACGTTTGGTTCTTTTGTAATTTGTCAATTTCTTAATACAAATCGTTTCCGTACCCCTTGGAAACGACTTAGGGGTACAGTATTTAAAAAGTTTGAGAATCCCTGTTTTAAGGCCATGAACTGTTTCCATTCATCTGGCTAACTTAGGCCTATGACTCAAGAATGTAGAAGTCAGTCACTACCGGTACCACATTCTCCGTCGGGCAGATGTAAGTTGACGATTAATTCTGATTTCAAGGAACCAACCATAATACGTTTTTGACTGTTAATGTTGTGACATTTATTCTTGAAGTATTTGACCGAGTATTGATGCCTTTGAAAATGGGAGTCACAAATGTTACATTCACTTCTTCCCGTACCGTACTTCAATGGAGATAATTTATGCAGATTCCGATATTGTAGGCTTATCGTGGTAAACTGGCAATTTTCATGTGTATGGCCTCTTCCTTACTTTTGTTGTGTTCGTAGTCCACGGAAAAAACGATGGAACAGTGTTCGGTTTTAATCTTGCTCTCTCACCTTCAAATACAAACGCATAAATTCAGTGGTTGTTATCGATATGTCTATTCAGTTTATAGGTAGGAATTATTTCCCTTTGTGAATCACACTTGCCCAACACAGTTTTCGTGAAGTCATCGAGTTGAAAACGATGGGGACACACTTTAATATTTTCGGTCAGATTTTCTTCACCGATACGTTTCCTTCTAATAGCATGTAACCATTTCTTCCTCATTTCTTTATTTTGAGAAAATTTGTGACACGAAATCGGATTTCCCTGATTTTTGCAAAGAGGAACACTGCAATAGCTCGTCATAGTCACGAAAATAGCAATTTAAACAACTTAAATTCGTGGATATTAGCGGCATGAGAACACAGGAGACAAATGAAGAGCGCCTTGCGCTTACCCAGTACAACAGCAGTGCGCTCTATCGGTACTAGTTCTATACATCCCTATTGCAATATTCTAATCAACATTCCTCTCGAAACTAAACTAATGTACATTCTGGAAACTAATGTTAGGCTTTCTTTGGGTTAACTACGGTAATTGGTACTTGTGAAAATACACATCACCATCGTGCTTATTCTGGGTGCATGAATAATATTTAGGCTGGACTGCAAAATGGAGTGGCGTGGGGGATTGAATACTGGCAATGGATGTCGTTGCATATTCTGTTAAATCCAAAAGTGGGTGATCTATTGAATTGTAATGGCCAGCGCTTGATTTGTAAAAAAAAGAGGTTCCGGTACTGTGGGCTTCCGAGTGGGGTTGGGAGGGGGGTGAGGGCTTTATGGAATATTGAAATATAGAGTTATAAAAACGATATTTTTACGCTTTCCTGAACACCTTTATAAATGAATCAGTAGGCAAAAGAGCAATCTAATTTTGATTCGACTTTTCCCCTGATCAGAGGTTTTGGTACGGCATACCGGTGCGTACCGTCACAAATCTAGCCCTGGTAATGGCTAAAAACCACATTGAGTTGCATGCAAAATAGATACCCTGAATACAACTGCATAATATTCATGACCAATGTTACTGCAGTTATCTCTCATGATTTTTCCTTTAGGGATGTACTTTGCCATTTTTGGTCATACTACCTTTTTCTCTTGATTCGTAATGTGTGGTGGCACTCCCATGGAAAGACAAATCTATGTTGAAACGATAATTTGATGAAATGAAGTACTCTAAATGTAGGCTATGTAAGACAGAGAAATGTATAATAAATATACCACAGTAGCCTATATAGACTTGATTTTGTAATTATTTTTTTACTTCCAAGTTCCTTATTTACATCCTGATTTCCTTGAAGTATTCCATTTAGTAAGGGCAAAAATTTGGTGTATTTTGTATTGGCGATGGTTTTTAATCATACTTACTTACTTCCTGAAGCCTCCGTGGCTTAGGCGGTAGCACGCCGGCCTCTCACCGCTGAGTCCGTGGTTCAAATCCCGGTCACTCCATGTGAGATCTGTGCTGGACAAAACGGAGGCAGATAGGTTTTTCTCCGGGTACTCCGGTTTTCCCTGTCAAAATATCATTCCAGCAACACTCTCCACTATCATTTCATTTCATCTGTCATTCATTTAATAATTGCCCCAGAGGTGTGCGTCAGGCCTCGGCAGCCGGCACAGTCCATATCCTCGCCGCTAGATGGGGCCTTCATTCATTCCATTCCTGACCCGGTCGGAGACTGGAAGCAGGCTGTGGATTTCCATTTTCATTTACTTCCTATGTTTCTTTTCTTAATCTATTTATAACAGTGTAGGCCTGATTGCCACGGTGGGTGAGTGGATAGTGTGTCGGTCTACTAACCCCAAAATTGGAGATTCACTCCTGGCCGTGGTAAGTGATTTTTGAAAGGCGGCTAAAAGACGACAAGCATGTCATACGATGTTGGCATGTCAAAGAACCCATTTGAATTCAGTAGGCCGTGTTCATAATGGCAAAATTAATCTCGGGAGTTTCCGCCAACACAAAGTTCCTCATTTCTCTACTAGAGAGCGCTATAGTGTTCAAGGAGCTTAGATATTTAACCACCTTGACTTACATAGTGATTCAAGGAACAACGAAATTCGACATGCAAGCTACCCTCTGGGTGGCAAATTACAAAGCTTGCACCCGGCACCCGAGGCCATACGATATTATTATTATTCTTATTTTAGTGTAGGCCTACTGTATATTAACTTGATGTTAGGTCTCTTAAAACAATTATCATCATTAACTTTTATTCCTCACAGGCAAGGGCCTAGTTGTATAAGGTTATTCTATGAAGCCAAAATAAATAAATAAATGAGATTGTTACAAACCATCGAAATGCACATTCTCTGGAAGAGGGTATAGGGAGCCGCGGGCGGCCGCGGGGGTTGCAGGTTACGGTTCAAATTTCCCGCGCAGAAACTTTAGTTTCATGTGTTGCCTAAAGAGGCGGCACTATGCATGCGTGGGCGGTGGTGGTTATCGGTATTAAATTTAAACCTATATTCTTTGCTGCTGACATCTGAGGAATATATTGTGACTTTCTATGGTTATATTCAACGTTTTAAAATGTTCGTAGAAAACCAGGACATTTATTCTCGGAATAGAAAATCTGTCCAGACGCATTTTAAAAAATAATTATATGTTCTGGGGAAAGAGGTCTTGTGGTAACCACGTCCGATACATGTATGGATCCGTCACTTTTGACATCTGCAATTTTAAATGACAAGTTCGTTGTACGTTCTCAAGAGGCGCTGTTCACCCATGTGAAAGCAATCCAGGCTTCCTATTGGCTAAAGCCCAATGTTCGCTCCTATTGGTTAGCCGTTCCAACATGGCGTCTCTCTGTTTAATTTGAACTCAGTACAGTTTGTGTGTCTTTTAGTCATCAGCTGTGAATGGTTCAAATGTGATATTTCTCAGGATTATTATCTAACAAGGTAAGAATTCTTTCAAATATATATATTATTTGATGAATAATAGCACCTAACTTACTTGTACTTCAAAGTGATGTAAAAAATGTAAGTACCGGTAATACTGTGTGTAGCCTATTCATTAGGGCCCTGTCCTGAGATACTGTACTTTTACCAGAATATTATGGGAGTAAGCAAAAACAATAGGTAACAATGGCCTGTTTCTTTTTGTTTTACAGGTAATGGGACACCGTACAACTGCAGTGCATCCTAGTCTATCACAGTTATTCAACAGCGAGACCTGATACGTGCTGTATAATGCACCCACTCTGATTGAAGGTAAGTTATTTCACATGTCTTTAGGTTATGTAAGAGCCCTGGTGGCTCAGTATGCAAGGCGTAGGATTCACAACTGTTAGGACTGGGTTTGATTCCTGCTGTGAGAAAGATGAGTAGCCTGCTTGAGGCTCCCCACGGGGGTGTGCCTATTCGTATCAAACCACAGGTCAAAGCAAGTGAGTAGCATTAGGCTACCTTCCTCAAACCGTATCAGCCAATAAGGTGGGTGTGAAGAGTTGTTTTAAGGGGTAGAAAATTGCTGTCATCTGGCCCCATCAACAGGAGGAGAATGCAAATCTTGTCTGTAAATGTCTGCTACTGTCTGTCAGTATTATGTGATACTGGTCTTCAATTTTATCCTGTACATTTTTGTGTAGCTTCATCAACCATGTGCATATGGGAGGCTAAAACTATTTTACAGCTGCTTTGGGGAAGAGAAGGATTACCTCTAAATGTCATATGTGTGAATACCCAAATGCATACCTGCCAACTTTTACGGTTTATCCGTAAAATTTACGGAAATTGCAGCATTTTACGGTTTTACGGATGAACGGTGTCATTTTACGATTTCGCGGAAAAAATTTGAAACGATAATTTACATTCGATAATACCGCCCACTTCCGTACAATCGATTGTTTGCGTGGGTCGAAGGCAAGTCCACGATAGCCGATAACTCGTTCTTTGATATGATTCGTACTTATAACCGTGTGATAGTTGTGTCGTCATTTGTGATTGAATTTGAAGCCGGGATAACCGTTCTTCCATGTGAATCTTAGGTGTCGACAGGCTCTGCTTCGCATATTCTTTGTTCCGCTCCGTTCGCTCGTTGCGATTTAAACCATATTCTTTGACCACGTTAGTTGTTCATTGTTCACGAAGTTGGCGTTCCTTGAATGTTTTCGTCTTTTAAGGTTATGGCATATTTTAATGAAGCGGTCGAGTTTTTGTGCTATAACTTCGTGCTTCGCAGTTTCCTGTATTCCTTGGACTAATTACATTCGTTCCACGTGTGTGTTTTTTTCTTTCTACCATGTGCATATTCTTTCTTCACGAGGTTGGCATCGGGGTTTAAGACTTTGTGTGTTTTGACATGTTTTAATGAAGTGTTGGCTGTCTGAAGTGTTTTATGTTATAATTTTATGTGACGTTCAGTGATCCAGGTTCCTTTCGATGTTTTAGTAGATATCGAGAATGAACAAATCCAACAAGAAACAGTACTTCCAGACATTTAAAGAATCATACTCGGTTGATTTTCCGTGCATACTAAAATCAAAAAAGGGAGAAAAATTTGCCTTTTGCACGGTATGTGGGTGTGATATTAATATTGCACATGGTGGAAAAAACGATTTAAGTAATCATGTGAAGTGCGGTAAACACATTAGTTATGTTAAATCGAAGGAAGATAGCAAGAAAATCAACACCTTTTTTGCTAAGTCTGGAAACGTTGACAATGACGTAATTAGGGCCGAGTGTCTGTTTACTTCCTTTTTGGTGGAACACAATGTGCCCTTAAGTGCGGCTGATCATGCTGGTGCTTTATTTAAGATGTTTCCCACATCAGAAGTTGCAAAGAAATATAGTTGTGGTCGCCCGAAAACGACATGTATTGTAAATAAAATGGCAAAAAATGCATCATCTGAAGTTGTTAAGTGCCTTCAGAACGGACCGGATACAGATAAATCCCTTTTCTTTTCATCAGTGAGACACTACTTTTATACTGCCTGTGACTACATCATCAACAAGTTTCCACTCAAGGATGACGTGTTAAAGAATGCTCAAGTTGCTAGGTTAGACAAAATTGAAGATGCACAGTTATCTTCCATTCGTTTTTTCTTGGAAAAGTTTCCTATCATGTTATGCAAGGAAGAGAATGAAACTACAGATGAGGTGGTGAATGAGCTTCAGAGGCAGTTCACAGCTCTTCAGGTAGATGACACTTTGGCTGCACATCAAGATGCTGCAAGTGATTCCAGTTGGACACAAATATCAAGAATTCGTGGAGCCGATGGACTTCTTAAGTATAACCGAATTTCTAGAGTATTGCTCTCTATTCTCACCATACCCCATAGCAATGCAGAATGTGAACGTTTTTTTTAGCCTTGTGAAGAAAAATAGAACACAGTTCAGGTCATCCATGTCCAATGAATCTCTGGAGTCTATTTCTATTTTGAAGACCAGGAGTTCTGGTCCCTGTTATGACAAAACATTTTCTCAAGACTGTTTGCAGGAAGCTAAAAAGGCCACAACCATGACTTAAAAGTCGAACTAGCATGTGATTTGCAGTGTGTATTATATTATTTCTTGCCTGTGTTACGTTAAACAAGTTTTATTGTTTAAAGCCTTTTTCAACTATCGTATATCAGCGTAATCTATCAAGGAAGTCCTGTTATGTCTGCTCCAAACCAATATTCACCACGCCTGCTGCTGATTAACATGGATTTCTTCTTGATTGTTATGTTCATCTACAAATTATGTAAGTAGATATGATTTCATTGAAGTATCCTGTTTAAAGCATGAGTTATTGTATTTTGTAGCCCAGAAGTATTATTATTTTCGTTGCGCCGATAAAGGTCTATTAATAATAATAATAATGCGCGTCAGAGTAGCGGTGGAAGAATAAAATCAACAAGGTCGCAAAATGGACAGGGGAAAAGACGTCTTGCTCGACCCGGTGCTGGGCCCAAGGTTTTCGGAGCGAGCAAAAGATGATTTCCAAAAAACCAAATGCAAACAAATAATTGCTTAATGGAATAATCAAAAGTGCAAAAATGAGATTCCCATAAAATTAATTAAACAAATCCCAGAGACGTGTTAATCGTGCCTTTGTTACGTCACAAAGACAAGATTGACGAAATCGAGATAAGGATAAGGATAAGGAAGGGGAACTTAAATATAAGAAATGACAAGACAAGGGAGCTATATTACTTAAAATATAAAAATGTATTAAGGATAAAAGAAAGAGCGTGTACACGAAATAAACATATTATTTAAAACAAAGAAAAAGGCAAGCTATGACAAGATCAGTAATACAAAAGAAACCCAATACCAAGAATAAAGAATTCAAAAACTTAAAAAAAAACTGAAAAGCACGACAGAACCTGAGTACCGCTCAACAACATGAATCTAACGAAAAGATACAAACTTGAAAGAAAATAAAACGAAACTTACAAAAGTTAGAGAGAAACGACAAACTTGCAAAAAGTCAAACTTCGAACTGCTAAGACGCGAAGCTTTTCATGATGTTATGTAAACATACCGGAGGGAAGGGGGAGGAGTGAGGGGAGTAAAACAAAGGGGAGAGAGATCTCACGGAGATAGGAGGAAGGAGAAGACAAGGGGAATTATAATTAAGTTATGTAATACGGCGAAAATCGAAAGAGAAAAACAAAACAAAAGGAAAATGAGATATACGGAGATACATTACATTACAATTGACTTGGGACGAAAGAGACCGGTAAAAATCGAAAGCACGCTATAATAAAATAGGCTTATATTCCAACATAATGCCGCACCAACGCGACATATAAAAAAAAGAATAATATGACATCGGAGCTGGAGAAAATCCCAGTTAACCACCGTCACATATATTCTATAAACAAAAGGGACACGTATTAGTGGGACGTTGGACATCAGTCCCGTTACCTCACACATACTGTCCACAAACAAAGGTCCAATTGCTACCAATCAAATGAAACATTTGTGGTACAAAGAGACACCGACGCAAAAGACGAGCACTAAGGCCCGACAGGAAATATATATAAGCCAAGACGCAGAAACGCAATACTTTCGAATCTTACAGGTATTAACCAAAATAATAAAACTGTGAGAAGGGCACATAACAAAAGCAACAAAAAGAACTCCGCCGTATGACATTACGCAAGGTCCCGGAGATCTGGTTCAAGGATTAAAATACTAACAATAACATCTTGAAAAGGAAAGAGAATTAAGCAAAAGAAGGAACGTTTAACAAAAACAATTACATTGCGTTAGATAGAAATACATTGAGCCGTACTCACATTCCGCTGCGCCATGAGGGTGGGCCTCTGCCCGAATACACACGTTCGCCTTACATCTCGGCGCGTCTAAGACTGACTTAGCTTCTGTCCCCCCAGAGGGGAGAGAAGCCTCTCAGAAAAATCAAATGCGTAGTTTGGGAGTGGCCCCAAACTCGCGTCAAATATTGTCAGAGCCAATGGCAGAACGAATTGCACAACAAAATGCAAGGTAGCAACAACACTAGCCAATACGAGAGAACAAGGCAGTATGTAGCCAGGGGTTGCACAACGTTAGACAGAGAGATACATACAGACAAACTGCGCACTTTTAAACTCTCGAGGCGTAATATAGAGATGTCACAACACATGACAATAATAATAATAATAATAATCATGATGATAATAATAATAATTACAATAAATTCTGAAAAGTGGTTCAAATTCCACCGCTTTCTCCAAAAAAAATTCTTTTACATAACAAAGGCATAAAAGAATTTTTTCTTTTTCATAACAAAATTATATAAAATAACATTCTTCGATTAGATACATTTGAACAGGGTGAAGGAAAGAAGATTACATCATGTACACCAGATACACACATGAAAAATTAAGACATAATAAAATGTTCTCACATTTCTCTTATTCATAAGACGCAGCTTAATTAAAAGTTCTTTGAACGTCATAACTTCCATAAAAGGCTTGACGAAACGCAAGTCTCTTTTCTCAAACACACATATATTTTCATACACACGTATTCACGAAGATGTTCACTGGTGAGGAAATTTTTTTTCTTTTTTGGTACGAAAGAAAAAAAAAAGACTTTAAAATGAAATTAAAACAACAAAAATTGAAATTATATAAAGGATCAGTACAGCCGTGAAATAAAGGCGGATCCTACCTCTACTGCACGTCAATACGTCACACATATTAAAAATGGATGTACCAAAAAGAAAATAATGATAATAAAACGGTCAATCTTGAGCTAGACTCTGCCAGATGACGTGGAGAAAGCGAAGTCTTCTTAATGGCGACCTTCTGGAAATCAGCCAATTTTCTAATAATAAAAGAAAGAAAAAGGTTAAATCATGATCACAAAAAAAATATAAAGGGGAGCACCCTGTATACAAAATAAGGCTTGCGTCAGGGGAAATATTTGGGGTTACATAAGCTGCGTAAGAGGGAAAGTAGATTCATTCTGCCAGCTGGAAAGTAAAAGTATGAATAGGCAGGGTCGTCAGACCAAATGAAAGAAGAGAAAACGAGCCGTGAACGGGGTCTAAAGGATACACCGGCCACTTCTCAGGTACTTGGAGACTAGCTATCGCTACCGGAAACACTCTCCAAATATATGACAGATACAGGAAAATAATACACATTATCTTAGAGAAAACATTAGTTTGAAATGATTTATAAAAACATGATATCACAAAAACGTAAAACAGAAGTTACGATAAATAGTAAACAACTATATCAATAAACAAATCACTGTCACTACAAGAAAAGAATGTAAGTCAACAGACCATCTCAGGCGTTGTCGAACAATAGCAAGTCGTGTCTGCAGCTCGGACAATGGGCCGGCCGGCTCCCTACAACAAAAGCAGGCAGGTACCGGAAATTGCCTTAGGCAGAAGTATAGTTCAACACATCTTTCGAAATCCTCCGTGTAACTCAGGCGGCCACGGGTGTCTCCTGCCTAACTAGATACATAGTAGGAGTAAAGGGGAAAAATGTACTAATAACCTTCGTCAAATGACATTAGGTACTAACAAATAAAAAGGAATAATAACTCAAAGAAGCTGTCAAAATAAAAAATGCCATCCCGGACAGAGAACGAAAATCCAAATAATTACGTTACAAAATACCTTCCAAATAAAAGGAACAGACTGGAACCTCGCATAAAACCAATCAAGACCAGACATACAATCAATCAAACTCGAAACCCAATAATAAATATTACCAACCCACAAAAATAAAATGGTTACAGCGTCAATATACGGGCCGTAGACCTCAGAGGTACCGCATTAAAAAAAAAAGACACAGAGGGTATGGCCTATCCCATACAAATATAAGAAAATTGGGTAATGCACGCCAGAGTAGTTCACACGAACATCAATGTCCCATAACACGGAAGCCGTAGACCTAAAATGGTTGGTATCTCTGAGTAATACTTATCGTATATTTGGTTTGCCAATAAAAACGAATAAATAGTTCGTACGTAATATATATATATATATATATATATAGTTTAAATTGAATAGGGTATAAAATCAAAATTGAACTAAATTTGAAACCACCCACAAATAACTGTTGATAAAAATTCATTAAACTCATTGACACACACATTCATCTCAAAATACAACCAACAACAACAACACTACATACATACTCCTTCCCATAAACAAATCAAAATTTCCCCATTACATCAGAATGCTAATATGAGTCGTTGGAACACCATGGAAACTCAAATAACGGACTACAGGTCATCGTGACAAACTTCATCCCATACTAAAGATTGACGACTCGTGTAGAATCTATGTACACCCTAAGTGGGCGTCGAAGCCGTGGGACAGGTCCCAAACCCTAATCCCGACGGAGACCTCACCTAGCAGGTTTCCCAACGAAATACACACTACCATGCTGAACATATAGTAACATCAAGCTTATATAAACAATTTTAAATGAAAACCAAAATTGAAATCCCCTGACAAAAATAAAACAATCACCCTCCCTAATTATGAAACAAACTTAACTCCCAATCATAACACACATAATAGCTCAACAGACCATTCGTTCATAACTGAAATAACAAACACTATACTAACATCAAACGTTAGTATAATTACGCGAGGCTCAAGGTGGGTCGGGGCGACCGTAGGATTTAAAGAGACGGTTCCCATAAGTGGGCCCACCTTCATTGGGGAAAACTTCGGAGAAAGAGGGGCGGGGGGTTTTAGGCTGTACGGTAATGACAAGGAACCTGTCAGCAGCTGTTCCAGACTGTGACGTATGAAGGGGTGAGGCGAGTTCTGAGAAATATCACAGTTAACAAAGCGACTATTTACAACAAAGGTAAGGACTCAAACCCTTGAGAGAAATGCATTTTCTACTTCACAGAAAGTAAAATAAAAACGTCCACAACACTGACGAAATGAAAAGGAAGAGAAAGCAAACAAAATTTCCTGTCGCCTTAAAATCACCGTTAACTAAACAAATGTCTACTAGAGGAAGCAAATACATAAAAGTAGGTTACAATACCGTGACGTGTCGTGTTCCAGCGATGCGATGTACTCACTGATATGTTGCCACTGTTCACCTCGAAGCTGGGTCTTTTGGATGTCTTGTTTACTTGAGGGACTAAACCACCTTTCCTTGGAGATGGGTTTCCTGGATGCCCGTAGTTCACACAGAAAGTAACTTCACCCTTTCTTCAGGGGTGGGGAAAAACAATTCACTGAATTCCTTAAACTCAAAGAAAAACAAATTTTAATACAATGTAAATGAAGAGAAAAATAATAAAAGGTTAATAACTTGAGAGAGGTGAGGAGGGAACGATTTCGCACGCAACCATGCGATCTGCTACCATTGCGCCGATCAAGGTCTATTAATAATAATAATAATGCGCGTCAGAGTAGCGGTGGAAGAATAAAATCAACAAGGTCGCAAAATGGACAGGGGAAAAGACGTCTTGCTCGACCCGGTGCTGGGCCCAAGGTTTTCGGAGCGAGCAAAAGATGATTTCCAAAAAACCAAATGCAAACAAATAATTGCTTAATGGAATAATCAAAAGTGCAAAAATGAGATTCCCATAAAATTAATTAAACAAATCCCAGAGACGTGTTAATCGTGCCTTTGTTACGTCACAAAGACAAGATTGACGAAATCGAGATAAGGATAAGGATAAGGAAGGGGAACTTAAATATAAGAAATGACAAGACAAGGGAGCTATATTACTTAAAATATAAAAATGTATTAAGGATAAAAGAAAGAGCGTGTACACGAAATAAACATATTATTTAAAACAAAGAAAAAGGCAAGCTATGACAAGATCAGTAATACAAAAGAAACCCAATACCAAGAATAAAGAATTCAAAAACTTAAAAAAAAACTGAAAAGCACGACAGAACCTGAGTACCGCTCAACAACATGAATCTAACGAAAAGATACAAACTTGAAAGAAAATAAAACGAAACTTACAAAAGTTAGAGAGAAACGACAAACTTGCAAAAAGTCAAACTTCGAACTGCTAAGACGCGAAGCTTTTCATGATGTTATGTAAACATACCGGAGGGAAGGGGGAGGAGTGAGGGGAGTAAAACAAAGGGGAGAGAGATCTCACGGAGATAGGAGGAAGGAGAAGACAAGGGGAATTATAATTAAGTTATGTAATACGGCGAAAATCGAAAGAGAAAAACAAAACAAAAGGAAAATGAGATATACGGAGATACATTACATTACAATTGACTTGGGACGAAAGAGACCGGTAAAAATCGAAAGCACGCTATAATAAAATAGGCTTATATTCCAACATAATGCCGCACCAACGCGACATATAAAAAAAAGAATAATATGACATCGGAGCTGGAGAAAATCCCAGTTAACCACCGTCACATATATTCTATAAACAAAAGGGACACGTATTAGTGGGACGTTGGACATCAGTCCCGTTACCTCACACATACTGTCCACAAACAAAGGTCCAATTGCTACCAATCAAATGAAACATTTGTGGTACAAAGAGACACCGACGCAAAAGACGAGCACTAAGGCCCGACAGGAAATATATATAAGCCAAGACGCAGAAACGCAATACTTTCGAATCTTACAGGTATTAACCAAAATAATAAAACTGTGAGAAGGGCACATAACGAAAGCAACAAAAAGAACTCCGCCGTATGACATTACGCAAGGTCCCGGAGATCTGGTTCAAGGATTAAAATACTAACAATAACATCTTGAAAAGGAAAGAGAATTAAGCAAAAGAAGGAACGTTTAACAAAAACAATTACATTGCGTTAGATAGAAATACATTGAGCCGTACTCACATTCCGCTGCGCCATGAGGGTGGGCCTCTGCCCGAATACACACGTTCGCCTTACATCTCGGCGCGTCTAAGACTGACTTAGCTTCTGTCCCCCCAGAGGGGAGAGAAGCCTCTCAGAAAAATCAAATGCGTAGTTTGGGAGTGGCCCCAAACTCGCGTCAAATATTGTCAGAGCCAATGGCAGAACGAATTGCACAACAAAATGCAAGGTAGCAACAACACTAGCCAATACGAGAGAACAAGGCAGTATGTAGCCAGGGGTTGCACAACGTTAGACAGAGAGATACATACAGACAAACTGCGCACTTTTAAACTCTCGAGGCGTAATATAGAGATGTCACAACACATGACAATAATAATAATAATAATAATCATGATGATAATAATAATAATTACAATAAATTCTGAAAAGTGGTTCATCGTCAAGCCGGGGTATGTCGAAAATCGTTAGATTTTTTGTCGCGCGTGAGTTTTACTGATAGCCCTTTTCAAAAGTTGGCAGGTATGCAAATGTCATTTAATCACTTGTAGGTTTATTTGTTTGTTTATTTACAAAGGCTTGCATGCTAGACTGGGTACTGAAAGGCATAACAGTCTGCAAACAATGATTTTGCCTATCTTATTTTCTTCTTCAATCTAGAATCCCTGCAAGATAATTCTAAATTAGAACATTGTTCTCCATTTTTAGGTCCGTATTGAATATATTACTAACAAACTATTAATAATTTCCGTCCTGTTCAATACGATGTTGTGATTATCTATTTAACTAATTAGGTACATGTTTCGAACATCATTATGTTCTTCTTCAGCCTCAATACATAGTTAGAACTTAGACAAGTAAGATACACACTATCAATCACTTATAATAAAATTGACACTTACACTAACATAGTACAGTCTAAAATTTAATACTACACGTTAAAATTAGTTAAAACACATAAAACTTTGTTCGTAGGTCCAATATTCTATTACTAACATAGAACCTTCTTGTTTATTAAAAGGTTAGACACTGTGTGTTGTTGCTCCAGATGAAAGTTTTGACAAACGTCCTTGAAACTTCTCATTCCTTTTGGATGGAGATGGTGAGATAATAAATGTGCTGTGCTGCTGTTTGTTGAAAACCGGAAATTAAAAATAGTTCGAGGATGGAGTTCATCTTAAATAAAATAACTCGATGGTTGGCGACATCTTTATACTGTAAATGTTGTATGTTATCTCCTAGATGTGATGTTACCCCATTCGAACAGTGAGCAAATCTCCTGATGCGAGTCGTGTGGTGTCGAAGTTGTGACAAGTTCACATGTTACTTTGACACCGCGCAAGTAATATGGCTGTATTTATTCACCAGGGCTCTGTCCTGACATACTGTAGTTTTACCAGCATATTATGAGGGTAGGAAAAAACAATAGATAACAGTGGCCTGTTTCTTTTTGTTTCACAGGTAATAAGGAAGATAAACAATGCTCGACTGCAGCACATCCTGCTGTATATCGAACCCACTGTGATTGAAGGTAAGTTATTTTACATAATTTTGTTAAGCTATGTAAGAGACCTGGGGGCTTAGCATGCAAGGTGTTAGATTCACAAATGGAAGATGAATGTATTAGTGTGTGTAGGCTATTTGAAATTCAGGTGAGGATTGGGAAGGAGGCTGACATGGTCGTTAGCTCCCAGCATTTGCATGGAGTAGAAGTGGGAAACCACGGAAAACCACTTCCAGGATGGCAGAGCTGGGGGTCAAACCCACCTCTTCTCAGTTTTGCAACACGAAGCTGAGTGGATCCCGTTCCAGCTTCCTTGGCTCTGCCGGGAACCTCCAGGGCGACAGCCAAAAATGTTAGCTTCTAGACAATGATGTGTGATACCTGGTCAACTTGGCCAGCTGTAAAATATTAGTATCTAAAGGATTTCTACTGGGAGCAATGGCTGGTTGAGGCCCCGTGCTCACACAGAGTTTTGTTTAGTTCCCTAGTTATTGTTTTAAGAGGTGGAACAGTGAGGTCATCTGCCCCTAGGGTTGTGTTTATTCATATTCATACCACAGGTCAAAGAAAAGTGAGAAGCAGTACCTTTCTCATTGTTTGTAGACTGTTATGCCTTTTAGTATCCAGTTTAGTATGCACGACTTTGTAAATAGACATACAAATAAATAAGTTATTAAATGACTTTTGCGAGCCAAAAGGGGTGGGGTGACCCATGGCCATTAAGCCGAGAGGGGGGGGGGGAGTTGTTTTAAGTGGCAGAGAATTACTGTCATCTGGCCCTAGCACTAGGAGGAGAACAGAAATTGTGTCTGTAACTTAAATGTCAACTGCCATTTTCTAGGGTTTGGTTGCCCTCAGCGTTTTGTAGATCTAATCAAGGCTCTCCATGATGGCATGACAGGTCAGGATTGCCATCAGAATAAGATGTCCGATGAATTTCCCATTACCCATGGACTGAAACAAGGATGTGTACTGGCTCCAACGCTTTTTGCGCTGTACATGGCTGCAATGCTTTATGATTCACCCACAAACATCCCAGGTGTGAAGGTCAAGTATCGTTTTGATGGAGGGCTTTTCAACCTAACTCGTCTCCGCTCCTTGAGGAAAACTCAGGTTACTAAGGTTACTAACATGTTGTATGCAGATGATGCTGCGTCACCAACTCTCACACCAGAGGAGCTGCAAGAGTCAGTTAATTGTTACAAAAGTGCATGTGATCGCTTTGGTCATACCATAAATGTCAATAAGACTAAAGTCTTGGCACAACCTTCACCAGGCACACACCTTCCTCAGTTCAATATCTCCATCTCAAATTTGCTATTAGAACAGGTAGACCACTTCTCGTACCTGGGCAGTACCATTTCTGTGAGCTGTACCTGTGAGCAGGATGTGGATAAGAGAATTGGCGCAGCCCATGCAGCATATGGACGATTAGCGCACCGGGTCTTCATGAATACCATGTCCATGAGTACAAAGCTTATGGTGTACTAAGCAGTAGTCATTTCTACATTGTTGTATGGCTGTGAAACGTGGACCCTTTCCCGACGTGATCTTAGGATGCTTGAGCGTTTCCACCTACAAAAACTTCGATCAATCCTGAGGATTAAATGGGAAGACCGCATTACCAATATTGCTGTTTTGGAAAAGGCTCAAATCAACAGCATAGAATCATCCATAATAGGTCACCAATTTAGATGGATTGGTCATGTCCATCGGATGGATGATGTGAGATTACCTCGTCGAATGCTATATGGTGAGTTATGCTATGGCACCAGGACCAATTTAAGCAGACCCTGAAATTGACAGGTCTTGATTCACAAACCTGGGACATGCTGGCTGAAGACCGCTCAACTTGGCGCCGTACCATCTCGGATACTGTAAAGACGTTTGAAAGGGATCGACGCATACATGACGAAGCCAAGCGTCAAGCTAGGAAACTTCGAGCAGCCCAACCACGTCCTCCTCCAGCAATACTATGTGACTTGTGTGGACACTTGTTCCATGCCAGGATTGGACTCTTTAGTCACCGTAAACACATTCACAAACTGGACTGAAGGAAGAAGATTTATAGTCGGATTCGAGTTAAAGCCGATGACGATGATGATGATTACATTTTTAATCATGTAGCTTCATCAACCTTGTGCAAATGGGAGGCTAAAACTATTTTACAACTAAATTGGGAAGAGAAGGACTACCCGGAGCCACATGGGTGAATACCCAAATGTCATTTAATCACATGGAGGTTTATTTGTGTGTTTATTTATAAAGTCTTGCTTACTAAACTGGATACTAAGGCATAATAGTTGACAAGCAATGAATTTCTTTTATTTACTTCAATGTAGAATGCCTGCATGATAATTCCCAATAACTACACAATTTGTTAGGCTACTTGAATCATTTAATTATAATGTTCTAATCAACATTCCCCTTGTGTCTTAACTATTGTAAATACAGTACTGGGAACTATGTGAAAATTGTGTTTTGTCTGAGTTCATGGATTACATTTAGGCTGGATTGACTAATATCAGAGCGAAAAGGGGATTCAATACTGCCTAAGGCTGTCACTGTAAATCCTGTGTTAGATGCATAGGTGGGGATGTAATGGCCAAAGACCAAATAGAATTCAGTTTGTGGTGCAAAATAGATGCTCTGAATAAGAGTGAACAATATTCATGTTACTGCAATAATTGTCTCATTTATTTTTCCTTTAGGAATGCTGTACTTTGTCGTTGAGACTGACATGTTTGGTTATACTACCCTTTTTTTTCTTGCAGGTTTGTAAGGTGTGGAGGCAGTGCGTTGGAATGACAAATTAAATTGAAGCAATAATTTGATGAAATTACATACAGTATTCTGGAATGTAGGCTATATGTGTAAAAATGATAAAAGTATAATATATACTACTGTAAATGGACTTATTTTTGTACTTATTTTATTAGTTCTAAGTTCCTTATTTGCATCCTGATTTCCTTTGAGTATTTCATTTAGTAGGCTAAGGGCAAAATTTGGGTGAATTGTATATAGGTGATGGTTTATTTCATATTCATTTATTTGCTGTGATTTTTCTCAATCTGTTTATAACAGTGTATATTAACTTGTGGGCCTATAACCTAGATGTTAGGCCTATTTAAACAATATCTTGTATTCCTCCGAGGCAAGGGCCAACCTTCAGGTTGATTATGCAAGTCTACTCTATGAAACTAAAAGAAATAAATAAGAATAATGTATACCAACGTAAAAACAAAACATATTCCGGGAAGAGTGAGGATGATGGTGAGGGAGAGGGAAAGGGGGGGGGGCCTACATCTGGCCGCAGGTTACGGTTCAAATTACCCGCGCGTAAATTTTAGTTCGTGCCGTGGCCTTATGAAGTGCTGCTGTGCAGCGTGCGCAGCGGCGTGTGGGCGTAATCGGAATTGAATTCAAACGCGGAGTAAAACCGTTCTTACCCATATTCTTTGAGCTCGTCTATGCCCAAACCCCAACGAGAAGAAGAATTTACATGGCAAACTCATATCAATTTCAATACGGTTACGTACTAATAGCGTTGCCCGCTTAAATGACATAAATTCTAATTTGAAATCGATAGGAACATTTTTACTGTAATGGTGGCCAATCGCAGCCAATCACAATTTTAAAGCAGATTAGTACAATAATATAACTTCAGAGTACGCATCATCGCTTTTGAACAGCCAATTTGTTAAATGAATTAGTACAAAAATGTAACACCAGAGTGCGAATTATCTCTTCTGTCTAGAGCTATGAGTGCTGCTGTGTAGAGCTATGAGAGATAATGAAGTGAGTACTGTTGAGTTGGTAGCACTACTCCACTGCACCTTCAACTATCTTTTCATCAATAGACCTAGTGATATCAGTACTACACATCATAAACAGAGCATCCATGTTGGTCAATGCCGCCAACCCAGTAGAAATAATGTTTATTTAATGATAAGTGACGTAATTATCGTCGGTGAGCAAGATAATTGCAAGGAAATGTCAATTAGGAATTATGTGTATATTTATTGACTAAATATAGGGATATATTTGCAATTCAATTAAAACGTGTATCATGCATATGTTGGCAAGACGATATACAGCGCTTAATCCGCTCCTTACGTCTGGCCGCGCTACTACACCGATGGTACCAAATAATCCCTATCTGGTTGACACCCCCTGAACTGGCCTTTACAACAAGATGGCGGACAGGCTGATTCTGATTACGGCCAAGACCAACTACAATACTCAGACCCTAATGCAGGTCTCGAAAGTGTGAAAATGGCGTATGCTGAGGCCCTGGCATATTGTTTGTTTACATTTGTTGCTGGGATACACTATTTAGCTTTGATTAGCTTCGTTTGATGAAAGTTGGGATAAACTGTCGCTCATCTGTAATTTTTAGTGTCTTCTGTATGTCTGTAAAGTCCAGTTCGCGTTAATGCACTGCAATCGTATGTAAATATGTGATAATACGCTTAATATGAACTGGTTCGTTTGTGTGATGATTGTCCAGTCAACCGATGGCATTGTGTCATTTACTTCGGATGTTGAAGTACCTAAGACTAAAGCATAATAGAAGTGTCTCAAGAATATACACCGCAATGATTTGCTATTTAGTGACAGTATAATAATAGCTTAGTACACTTCAGAAGAGTCGAACTTAATTACGTAAAGGGAAAACGCAATGAGGATCTACGGCTAGACCAAACCTTGGACGTTATCTTGAACGCTCAGCAATATGTGCCTCCGTAAATGCTTACCAGTCTGGCAGATGTTCTACACTGCCTTGTATACACGCCAAATAATACAGTGAACTTCTGTTTTATTGGTTAAGGAAGATATTCCCCCTGTGCTAACCAGTGAACTCATTGTGTTCCGTCATTATTCATACTTTTGTGATTCTTACAGCTTGCAAGTTATTTTTATTATGATGTGTGTAATAAAGTGTTATGGGTACCTTGCCAATTATGTACTTATATTGCGAGATGGTGTGCCGCGATAATTCCGTAGGAGGGAGATGGTGCTTTCCAACCTATAGTCTTTACTAAATCAACTATTTCCAGCGTACAACTATTCCAAACGGTAACAGCGAATGTTTAATAGGTTAGATGATAACATAGTGTCCCTTGTGTGTGGTATTCTCCATAATTATATTCTGATATCCACACGACGACTTCTTTGCATATTTCAATCAACTAATTCGGTGTGGTGTTTTACCCGAGATTATAGACAATTCCACGAGAGGTCTTAATTGAATTGTATTTCTTGGCGTTGCTTCGATTATTTCAGGCAACTATTCTCATTCCGATTGTGTACACAAATACTCTGCATGTGCTGGGACAGCACTTCAATAACCGGGTACTTTCTTCTAGTCCTACTTCAGAATCTGTTTGTTTTTTTGCTAATAATATTAATCTATAATTACTGAACTTAAATACAATTCGTGATAACTCGCCAAAAAGCTTCTTATTCAACCACAGAAACAGTGAGACTATTGTAGCTGCCCCTTGGGTGAAGACGAAACCTATAATCCGAGGCCAGCACTATATAGATAAATTAATTCAGGTAAGTCTAAATTTATTATTGATGCACATTTATTCGGATCCTAGTCTCTTCTTGTGATATCTTTTATGCTCTTAGGTGATTAAAAATAATAATTTTCATGAACTGTGACAAGCCCGATGTCATGATCTTAGCTATTCGTAGGGCAACCATCGCCGCCATGTTTTTTCTACATTAAGGTCTGAGGATTGTAGTTGGTCTTGTTACGGCGCATGGATGGCGTTAACTTTGTAGGAGTAAAAGTAGGCAACCCACACGGCTCGTGCAACCCATCGATTGGTAGAATGTTGGCCCTATTCAAGTGAGATTACTGTTCGTAGGCCTGCTGGTCGTATTAGATTAGAAATAAAGTATTCGGAAGAATATGCTAATAAGTTAAATATCCCAAATGCTTATAAAATATTTAAAATACGGTACCGTACTTTAAAAATAATTATACCATGCGTACTGTCACAAAACATTAAACCAGATGGATAAAGTTCAACATGTATCAATGGGAGGGTCGACACTGTTTCTTTGGTTTAATTATATTTAACGTTTTGAGTCGGATCATTGAAATTCTCAATTTGAGGGCTGCTTCAACATTCTTAAGATGATTTCTTCTTACAAGTTTAATGTTGAAAAGCATTGAAAATGTCTGCTCAGAAAAATAAGCAGTGAAAAGGAGGCATAAGATGTTTTAGTGCTTTGTTTGCTAAGTCTACATACCGGTACCGGTACTTGGTTTGTAAATCATAAGCAAAGTGTGTCTTTGATTTAGGACCACATTTAAAAAAAAATGTATTTTTTATGCTAGTTTCAATCCCCCCTTATAGGCTCGCGGATCCCTACGGGTCCGCGGACCACATTTTGAAAAACCATAGGAAAGGTGAGACATTTTTTGTTGTGGGCTTGGGTGGTTACGTAATAGGCAGTGTGGGTTGGTATGTCTGATTTTCATTTGTCTCCAATTATGGCGCGCAAGTTGAGACCTTGAATAGGTTATCACAAGGCTGCCCCTTGCTTTCCTGTGATAGGCAATCCTGATAGACGTTCAGTAATCCGAGCTATCAAATTCAATTGATCTTTTGACCTTCGTTATCTTCACTGCTTTGCTTCATTGCGAGCTGTATCATTCTTGAGCATATGACGATATAACTGGATTACTGAACTTTATTGACGTCAAATTGATTATTTTTCCAAGTGTTGAAATTATCCGAGTCCTGGTGTATCGTTCTTTTCTTGACCGGTCACGAACTTGGTGAGTACAATAATTGAAAGCACCGCGTTTTTTCTTGAAAATGTGGTGTAGAATACTGTAGTGTCATATTACATGATGAAGTGTTGGACATAACTTTCACTTAGCAGAAATGAATGAATTTGAAATGACGGGTGCCATCGCGATTCATAATATACGAATTCTAGTTCTTTAACTGGTTGGTTATGTCCTTTCATATTATGGCTTCCGTTGTTATGAAATGGCCACAGCACCCGTCGAAAAACCGGAGTAAAAGGGGTTCAGGTCCGAGTCCCGAAAATTTAAAGCCATAGTCTATGGTATTATATTTGGAGGTGAATGCGTTTGTACTTTCATTATTTATTTGGCAATTCCAATTTGCCCATAAGCTATGAGAAATGATCACCTAATCCTTATGAGGAGCCTCCGGAATCCAGTTTGAAACTCATAAGATGTTCCCGAAAATTGTTTCTAAGCTAGCCCACCTCTTTGGGAACAGGGACTGCAAGTAACACATTTTTGAAGTAGCATCGGTCATAACCTAATTATGGTACTTTCATTTTATCTTATTCTCCCTCCCTCTGCCCCTGCTCAAATATCTTTGGGGGAGGGGGTATGATGTAGCAGTTTAGTTGCTTGCTTGTCACAGAGGAGGACTGTTTGAATCCTGGTTATTACAATTTCAAACTTCCATGTCTTATTTATGATCACAAGGTTAAGTGCCATGTTGTTTGGCTTTTCCTGTTCATTGGTGTTTGGTGGAAGTTGGCAGTAATACGATTCAAGTTCCAGAGTAGGAGAACCTCCCTTTTCGTAACTTTTAACAAGGTAGATTATTGAAAATATAGTATTCATGATTTGCATACCTTTCTTGGAGTTGTTGGGAGTCGTTTCACAATCCCAACTGTGTGTGACACAAACCAGGGGTGTTATCTATTAGCTAACGCTGCCTGGGCCGCGCTATCAAACCACCATTGGTCTGGCCGAAAATATTGTTCTAGGGAAAACCATTGGTCTGCCGGATGCGATGTAGTACCGAATGCGTAGGGTTGGCATTATTATTGACTTTCACAAACATTCACAAAGATGGCTGTTAAAGCAGCAATTTCAACTAGGATATAAGACGTGCTCCTATTTGGGTGGGTCAGTCTACGGCAGCGGACGAGTAAACATCTATTACTATATCATCACCACATACCATTACCACAGGTATTTTGGCCAATTTCATTACTTACAATCTTTTATACAAAGGTTCTCCTACTCTGGGCCGCCACCATAATACGAGCTTTTGGTTAACAAATGTATTGTTTAGCACAGAATGTTTTTCATTAGCCTTTTGGGAGTAGTAAGGTCGCAATTCCTTACACTACAAATTTCCCTTGACATAAAATTGCAGCATCCATGTTGTCGTGGATGACAGTAAAGGTTTAAACAATGCATACATGTTACATTCTATGTGCTAATGAGGCTTTACATACTAACACAAACCTCACCTGGGGATTATTTCCAGACCCGGCCTTGCTTGTAATAAAAGTAGTAATTTTCGTCCCGACAGTGAGTCTAACCTTGTACCGGCTAATGGTTTCGCCCAGACCATCGTCTAACCTAGTAGTGACCAATGGTTTCGCCCAGGCCATCGTCTAACCTAGTAGCAACCAATGGTTTCGCTCGGAGATCCTAATATTGAGCGCTGATGGTTATCAGACATAGGGGCGGTCGAACGTTTAACTTGACCCTGCATGTGATTTAGCCAGTGTGTAATATTCTGTATTCTGATCCAATTGATCTGTTAAAATTCTTCCTTTTGTTCTCAGGTGTTTGAACATTCTTTAGTTAACTCCAGGTGAAATATGGCTGCTAGTGGATCTTTAGGTGAGCCCAACTCTGTTATTTATTTTCTATTTTCACCAGTGTCTTGACTCGTCCAATGATGGAGGATTGAATAAAGTGTAGGCCCTTCACATGTGTACAGCATGAAAACACCCTTGGATATTTCAATGCAACACTTCTAAGATGCAACAAATTGTGTTGAACAACCTTTGAAAAGTTTAGGTGTAGGTATTTGTGGTGTTTTTGGGAACTTGTGCATTAAACATGATTTTTACAGCGCAAGTAACGTATCAAATTACTATATGTTGCGAGCATAGTGCATAGTTGGATTTGAACCCATTTGCCCACAATACAGGAGAATCCTGACTGGTTTAAGCAACAGGTTAGCGATTCTGATTAGGCCCTGATCCATATTAAATTGGTTCATTTAAATGCAATGGGATTTCATTATCTAGATTAGATGGGTTCGGTGGTGTAGTTGGTAGGATGTTGGACTGCTATGCCCAAGGTCGCAGGTTCATACCTGGCCGAAGTTGTTGGATTTTTAAGACCGTTAAAATCCTTCAGTATGCCTTCCTTCGAAGGGGAAGTGAAGTCGGCGGGCCCATGTCATAGATTTGTGGCATGTAAAAGAACCTACCACTACAATTGGTAGTGTAGCTAAATTTGTAGGTTATATCATATTCCAACATTCGCTGCTAGGTGTCAGTGACAGTGGCATTTCTAGTAGCAAAAGTTGGAACTACTTTAATTAAAAGTGCAGTTGACTCAATCCTCCCTTTTCATCACTTTTAACAACATAGCTTATTGAAAATTATCATTTATGATTAAAATACCTCTCTGGGAGTCCTAGCGAGTTCATTTGTTTGAATTCCCACTGCCTACACCGGAAATATAATTGCTTTTTATGGAAAGTAAGCATTTTTGGTCGTGTTCTTTTGAACATCGTCCACCATTTTACATCGACACGTCATACCCACGTGACACGTTGCCAACATGAATTATGAAATAAAAGGCAAAACCATTGGCCTGGATAAAGATTATTGATGCGTGACTACCCCCACTGTGCGTGACCAAAAACCAGGGGTGTTGTCTATTAGCTAATGCGCTACCTAACCACCATCGTACAGTGGTCAAAATCGAAATCTAGGAGGACAACATTATTTATTATCATAATTAAAAAATCAAAATTTATTACTTCTACAGCATTCTCATACAATTGCCACTCACTATTCTGGGATATAAACACATCTTAGTGTAAATCTGTCACCACTGTTCGAGCAGTCTGAATTGGAGGGTGAATGTAAGTGGCTGTGGTTTGGTTGTCTTTGTGGTTAGAGTGATGCTTTAAGATGGAACATGCAGCTGAAGGTATGATCTTTGTAACGTGTTTCAGTTATTAATTGGCGTTATTGTTACGTAATTTTAGCTATATTTGCATTATATAATATTTATATAATATTTAGGTTTTTCTCCGGGTACTCCGGTTCTCCCTGTCACAATTTCATTCTAGCAACACTCTCCACTATCATTTCATTTCATCTGTCATTCATATAATCATTGCCCCAGGGGAGTGCGACAGGCTTCGGCAGCCGGCACAGTTCATATCCTCGCCGCTAGATGGGGGCTTCATTCATTCCATTCCCTGACCCGGTCGGTCGACTGGAAGCAGGCTGTGGATTTTCATTTCAATATTTAACTATTATTTTTAAAATTATATTTTCACTTAGTACTTTAGTATGTCGCGTCACTCTGCGTCACTTTCTACTTAATGTTAAAATGTAGATAAGTCTTGTAGTTTATGCCTGTTATAAGATTTTTTGCATCTTTTTTGCAACTTACTTAGTTATTTTACGTTTTAGAAGATGCCGCGTAACCAGTTCTCACATGTTTACAACTGTTTGAAGCACTGGGTTTAACGATTATGTCAAAAGTGGAACTTTGTGACTTTGTTAAAAGTAAATTAGGGGTAGAAAATTGTTCTGAAGAGATAACTGAATGCTCTATCCAACTCCTAGTCGTAGACAATTTCTTGCATGTGTAGACGTAGCTTAAAAAAGGTCTTAACTGATGCTTATTGTGAAGTAAACAAATTATATACGTTGCTTTCACTCTAAATTCATGATTAAAACGTAAAAATAATTTTGTCCCCCTAGATTTCGATTTTGACCCACTGTGCATTGGTCTGGACGAAAATATTGGTCTAGACCAGTGGTTCTTAACCGGTGGTCCGCGAGTGCCTCGGGAGTGGTCCTCGGGAGAAAAGGGTCCACCAGCATGTATAAGAAAGTGGCCAATAAATGGGGATTTTGAAACCGATGTGCGTTGAACGAGAATAGTCTGAATGTATTAGCGACGATGACTATCAGATTTTGAAGTGAAATATCTTTAAAATAAGTGTTATTAAGGAAGGGTTATGCCTGATTAGGTGTATTGGGAGGAGGGAGGGGGGCGGAAGGGGGAGTGGGTGGTCCGTACATGATTCAATTTCAGGCTGAGTGGTCCGCAGACTTCTACGGGTTCAGAACCACTGGTCTAGACAAAACCATTGGTCTGCCGGATGCGATATAGTACTGAATGCGTGGGGTTGGCATTACTGACTCAGTCAGGGGCCGATAACCTAGATGTTAGGCCCCTTAAAACAACAATTATCATCATCATCATCATCATCATTACTGACTCAGTGAGAAAGATGGAGGTCAGAGCTTCGCTTTCAACTATGTAAGTCGTGTTGCTATTGGGGCGGGATGGTGGGTCTATGGCAGCGGAGCAGTGAACATCTAATATTAAATCTTCTCCAGATATTCTCCCGAGTACTAATTCAAGTAATTTCAGTTTTTAAATTTTTTTATACAGGGATTGAGTTAACTGCACCGCCACCCTACTTAAAATTGAAATTGATGGGGAGCCTACGGGCGTTCAATTAAAAATAACCCGCTATGGCCATTGGCTGGAATTCAAATGTAATTTTCTAGGTTAATTTTTCTCACCATCGTGATCAGTTCAATCCTGTCGCTACAACTAGATAATCTCATTCCTGGCCATTGGGATCCTCCTGCATTGTGCGAGTGGAAATGTTGGCCATATTGATGTTTTTTGTGTTTTGAAAGTGAGAAGTATGTAATGTTGTATTTATGTTTGTTGATATCGGATATATGAAGATGAGAGACATGAAATGAAGGAAGGAGAGCAATAATTGTACAGTTCACACCACCGCGAACTGAGAGCTTGAAAGGGAAGGGTTAACGTAAATGTGGTGTGGCAAAGTTTTCTAAGTGGCAAAATTTGAAATTGACATAGATCATACAGCTTGGTACTGGCAATGGTGTTTAGAATACTTTGGGCCTAAGATCGCTTTGCTCCGCCAAGCTTCAACTGTGTTATAACTCTCATGTTTGGTAGCCCATCAATGAATATGTGTGATTGTCCAGCTCTGTTGAGTGTGTCCGACAAGACGGGACTTCTGCCCCTTGCCGAGAAGCTCCATGCCCTCGGCTTGACGCTGGTGGCGTCCGGAGGTACGGCCAAGGCTCTACGTGATGCCAAGCTTGCTGTCAAGGATGTGGCAGAGATCACTGGCGCCCCCGAACTTCTTGGAGGACGGGTGAAGACTCTCCATCCTGCGGTTCATGCTGGTAATGCTTGTATCTTATTAGTTGGGGCAGATGACCTTGTAGTTCTGCCCCTTTAAGCAACAATAACTATCTTGGGGACTGTGTTTTAACACTAGTGATCCTGTGCAGGTATTCTGTCGCGACTCACCGAGAGCGACCAGAGTGACCTGAAGAAGATGAGCTACTCCATGATCCGAGTTGTCGTGTGCAACCTCTATCCCTTCGTCGACACTGTGGCTAAGCCTGGAGTCACCATTGCCGATGCTGTGGAGAACATCGACATTGGTGAGCTTGCACTCAATGTACTTTCTGTTTTTGCGCTCTTGTACTGAAATATGAGACGTAGTTTTTTGTATGTGGAAAGTGCACGCAAACGCTGATATAATGAAAACCAAATGACATTGTTCTGTATGTTACTAATAATTTTATTGACAAAATACGTAACTGGACTTAGGCCCGTTCTTACAATCTCCGGTTAAATCTTTACTGGCACTTTTACGGCAAGTTTACTGAAACTTGATTCTTACAATACCCGGTTAGCGACAAACTGAGTGTAAAAGAAACCTTATCCGGCAGTGAACTTTTACCGGAGGATTCTCCTCCCGTAAACTGCTTTACTGCCAGATTTTCTATTATAATCTCAACGCCAGCTGATTACATACATCGTCAATATGCCTAGAATTACACGTAATTACATGGGTTTCGTAATTGCGGATGCTGTTTAAAGAAGGAGACGAAAAGTATATAAGAATCGAAGTGATTATTACGATAAGTTAGATGATCAAGACTTTTTTAGACGATTCCGTTTGACGAAGCTTTTCCTCTTGAGGCCTTTATTTGTCTCATTCTCCTTCCATATCTAATATTTCTCTTTATAATCATAACGTAACAAACAGATTGCGCCAAGAACACAGATCAAGATTAAGGAATATAAAATATATATTTATTATTTACTCCCTGACGCAGATCCACTCGTGCCAACTATTGAGAGGTATCAAGAAATCTGCAATTCGAACCAGAAATATGTACCAACTGTTGAAAATTATGCTCAGAACATGGTAAGAAGGAGCGAATGTTTACCGGGACTTGACTCCGACAAAATGCCAACTGTCGGTTAGAGTTTACTGTCACTTTACTGGAGATTGTAAGAACGGGCCTTAGTCCATTTCAACAGGGAACGAGCAGAACCTTTGAGCGAGGAATATCATTCAAATTCTTAAGTTTATTTCCTTTATTTCTAAATAAACATATGAAAATGAAAAAAAGGTAACATGAATGTAATAACTGTTATTTTCTTCATGTTGAAACGCACTAACTGCTGGACTAAGTTCTTTTCAACACAAAATAACTAACTTGACGGCTGTGGTAATAGCACAAGCGCTTCCTTGACATGGTTCCATTCAACACCAAGACATGCATCTTGCTTCCTAGGACGCAAAATTGCGGTAAAAAGGATTTGTAAAAAAATTTGTACTTAGTGCCTTTCAACAACGAGCGATTCAATTTTAATCTCCAGTAAAATTCCTGTCCAGCATTCAAGAAAACCTGAAAATCTTAAAAAATTTCTGTGTACATGAAAATGTCAAGAAACTTGACTTCAAATATGTGTTTGAAATCCTGAGGTTTGCTACAGCTGGGATAATTGCTACCATTGGGGTGAATGACATGGACATGTGAATTAGAATAGGAATGGTCGTTTCACTTGTAGAGATATTAGATATTGGCATTGTTCATCTCTAAACTAGACAGGTTTCTGTTGTACCTTGACTGCAGAAAGCAACAGCATGTTTAATGGGGACCTCTACCCTTGTCAGACACAGTAGAATGGCACTATTGTATCGCTTCTCATACTGAATGAGATGTCTCACTCGGATGAATTGTAACACCTTAACCCCTTATAGGTTAGTGGTCTATGTACGAGGGCTATTCCAAAACTAAGGTCCGGTTGAAAGAAAACATCCAAAATCAAAATTGTTTCCAAAACAATTGTTTTATTGACATTCCTTACGTCTTTCTCTATTTTTCTACATAATTTCCATAATTATTTACACATTTGTCACATTGTTCCACAAGCTTTTGAATGCCTAAGTCGTAGAACTCGGCCGCCTGCGAAGCTAACCAGTCTTTAACAGCTTCTTTCACTTCATCATCTGTGTCGAAGCGCTTGCCGCCAAGAAACTCCTATAGGTAGCGGAACAGGTGGAAATCACTTGGCGCCAAGTCCGGACTGTACGGAGGGTGGTCCATCTGTTCCCATCAAAATTTCTTGATTAGAGTTTGCGTGTCATTCGCAGTATGGGGTCTGGCATTGTCATGCAACAACACCACCACTCCAGGCGACAAAAGACCACGTCGCTTATTCTGGATTGCAGATCGAAGTTTAGTCAGGGTAGCGCAGTAGGTGGCTTTATTGATTGTTGTCCCTGAAATAGTGAATCGTCGATCTTCACGGATTTTTGTCGTCTACCGCATGAACCAACTCGTCTGAAATCACTGATGGTCTGCCAGAGTGGGGTTCATCGTGCACATTTTCCCGTCCTTCATTAAAGACTCGCACCCACTTGCGCACTTTACTGTCACTCAATATGTTAGGACCGTACACTTCTGTAATCTGCCGATGAATTTCTGCCGCAGAAATGTTTCTTGCAGACAGAAACCGTATCACTGCCCTTACTTCACAATCGGCGGGCTGATTAATTGTCTTAAACATTGTGAACTGACACTATCAATAAAGATACGAGAAAATAGCATTTTGAAATTGATTTTGTAGCACTTTCATTTTCAAAAATAGCATTTTGGAGCATTTTGAAATTTAAAAATTAGCATTTTGTAGCATTTAAAAGTTCGTCACCAGGTACAATAAACAGGTTCAAAATAATATGCACGGAAACTAATTCAAACATGTGCAGGATTGGAAATATGGGCGTTGCTGATAAACGGCATAAGCATTTAATATAAGTCTCCTGTTGTTTGTGTGGTTTTTATTTTTACGAAGGGAGTGTTAGAAGTACAGTATAACCCCTCAAATTCGAACTAATTGGGGCTGTAGCCTGTTCGGATTTCAATTTGTTCGGATTAGCCGAAAGATATCCATAACATAATGACCAGTTCTCGTTACGGTATAGGACTGTAGCCTACATTGAACGAGGCAGGCCGGTTTGGCGCCAACAGCGAACATGAAGTAGTGAGTCTGGTCCAAAGTCAACATGTCGGCAATGTAGCTAATGACAGTGAGGAAAAAGAAACTTCGGCAGACAATGTGACATACTGAAGCTGCATCTGCTGTTGACATCGCATTGCGCTTCGTAGAACAACACTCAGCAGCCACGCCAAACGATGTCATCTTAGTGCGACGCTGGCGCTCAATTGTCTCCGTGGGATGGTTTTCGTCACTTCTACAATATTGAAGATAACTGATTTCAAGTGAAAGATTAAGTAATATTGTGTGTGTTTCTATTGCTATTTCATTGTTTTAGCAAAGTGATTACCTATGGAATAATAATAACCAACGTTTTCGTTTCTCAATCCTGGATGGGATAAGTAGTCTATGTAGGCACTTTTACACTATGCTAACTGTACTTCTTGTTAATTTTTCAACTAATTATGTAAAATGCGGTCATATTGCAGAGTATATGATTGTTTTATGACTAAATAAATAAGTTTCTCTTTTTTCCGTCATCATCATCATCATCATCATCATTTCCCCTTATCCAGCTCCTGCCGGGTCGGGGTATTTATGGCACTTCTCCACTTTCCTCTTTCCTTCCACAATTCTTCTTCCACGATCTTGTCCCAGTCCAGACTTCTTTTTCTCACGCTGTTCTTCACTGAATCAATCCACCTTGTTCTAGGTCTTCCCCTTGCTCTCTTACCCTTGCACTTGGCCTCCAGCATCTGTCTTGGTATTCTATTTTCCTCCATCCTCTTTACATGTCCAAACCACCTTAGTTTATTCTTCTCAATTCTCTCATTTAGTTTTCCCATCCCAACTTCCTTCCTAACATCTTCATTCCTCACTCTGTCTTTCCTTGTCTTACCTATCATACTTCTTAGGAATTTCATTTCACTGCCTTGGATTCTACTCTCTTGCCTGCTCGTCAGGGTCCAAGTCTCAGCTGCATAAGTTAATATGGGTACATAGTACATTTTATACATTACCTCCTTGCTTTTCCTTGGCACTTCCTTATCCCAAACAAGTTTTCTTACACTTTGATAGAATGCATTGCTCTGCTGTACCCTCCTGCCAATCTCCATGTCCAACCTACCAGTTTGCATCAATTCACTTCCTAGGTATTTGAACGTGTCCACAATTTCCAAACTCTGACTTCCAATTTTCACAGTGCCCTTTCCTTGTCTTTCCCCTCTTGTCATCACCATGGTCTTGCTTTTCTCTATACTGATTTTCAGGCCATACTTCTGAATATTTTCATTCAGTGTATCCAGTTGTTTTTGCACTTCTTCGGTGTTCCTTCCCCAGACCACAATATCGTCTGCAAATAATAGTAACTTCATTTCTTTATGTCCATATGCTTCCTTTGTTTCCTTTACAAGTTCATCCATTACCATTATGAACAAGAGAGGTGACAGCACACTCCCCTGTCTTAGTCCAGTCTTGTTCCTAAACCAATCTGTCTTTCCAACTGGGGTCAGTACCCTGCTAACACAGTTGTTGTACATTGCTTGCACCGTTTCCAACATTTCTCTTCCCAGTCTCTTCTTAACCATGGTTTCCCATACCTTCTCTCTGGGGACACTATCATATGCCTTTTCTAGATCTATGAAAGTCATGATCAAATCCTCTCCATATTCCCAGTTCTTTTCCATCACCTGCCTCAAGCTAAAGATTGGGTCCACTGTGGATCTTCCACTCCTGAAGCCATACTGTTCCTCTTGCAACTCTCCTTCCACCTTTCTTCTCATTCTTCTTTCTAATATCCTTTCCAGTATTTTTACTATCTGTGATATGAGGGTGATCCCTCTATAGTTATCACACACTTTCTTGTCCCCTTTCTTAAACACTGGTATTATTAGCCCTTTCTCCCAGTCTTCTGGTACACATTTCCGTTTCCACACACACTTTAGCAGTCGATACAGCCATTGCATACCAACAGGTCCAGCAGCCTTTATCATTTCTACACTGATTTCATCCACCCCTGTTGCTTTTCCCATCTTCATTTTCTGTACTGCTAATTCCACCTCCAGCATTGTTATATCATCTTCTATTATAGAGTCGTCAGGCTGTGTCACTTCGATCTCACCAGTACAATTGCTCACATTCAATAGCTTATCGAAATACTCCTTCCATCGTCCCTTTATCTCTTCTGGGTGTGTTAACAACTCTCCATCTTCCTTTTTCACTAGCTTTGTAGTAACTCTTTCTTTCCTCTTACTTCTTAGAAGCCCATACAGCATCCTTTTACTGCCACTTACATCTGTTTCCATTCTTCGTGTAAATTCTTCCCAACTTTTCTTCTTTTCTTCTCCTACCACTTTCTTACACCTCCGTTTGCTGTCGTGATACTTCCTTTTGCTTTCTTCTGTTTGATCTCGGTTCCATTCTTTCCATGCAGACTTCTTTTCTTTCACTGCTTTCCTCACTTCCTCTTTCCACCACGGTGTCTCCTTCTCTTTCACTCGTGTTGACGTCCTACCACAAGCACTCTCTGCTGCACCAGCAAACGCCTTTTTAAAGTGGGACCATTCCTCTTCTACATTTCCCACTTCAGTAACTGGGATTTGTTGCTTCAATCTCTCCTGAAAATCTTCCTGTACATTTTGTCTTTCAATTTCCATACTTTTATTTTACTTTCTCTGATCTCCTTTAGGTTTTCCAATTTTCCCCATCTAAATTTTGCCACCACAGCTCTATGGTCCCCATCAAATGCTTCTCCTGGTAAAGCTGTCACATCCATCAGCTTTCTGCGATTTGTCCTTTCCACCAGAAAGTAGTCAATTACTGATTTTGTTCTTCTATCACCCCACCCATATCTCGTAATTTTCCTGCTGTTTTTCTTCCGAAACCATGAATCACCCACTATCAGTCCATTCCTTTCACAAAAGTTTAAAAGTTCCTCTCCTTCCCGGTTCTTTTTCCCATATCCATATGGTCCAACGACTTCTTCCTTTCCTTGTCTCTCATTTCCGACTTGTGCATTCATGTCTCCCATGATCACCACTTCTACATCTGAGATTACTCTTTCTACATCCTCCAGGAATACTTCAATATCTTCTTCTCTGTTTCCAGTCTGTGGTGCATACACTTGTATGAAGTCCATCACGTCATTCTTCGTCTTCATTCTAATTTTCATTATTCTGTCACTCACACATTCTACCACTTCAACATACTCCTCCAGTTGTTTCGAGGTTATCAGTCCCACTCCATTTTTTGCCTCTTGGCCACCACTCCAGTATAATGTATATCCTTTCCTCAATTTCTTCCTTCCTTTACCTTTCCATTTCACTTCACTCAGCCCCATCATTCCAACCTTCTCCCTCTCCATGAAGTCTACCACCTCCTCCACCTTGCCTGTCAGGGTCATGACATTCATGATTCCCACTTTCATTTCGGTTACTGGTCGCCCATTTCTCACAGTTCCCCCAGTACCAAAGGAACTGCGCGTCGCCTGCAGGGTACGCCCTAACCTTTTCCGAATCATTGGAAGTGCCATTTCCATTTTAGGCTATTATTACGATGGGGTCGCCACTCCCAAAGGCATTTTATGAAGCTACTGCCAGCTATTATTCAGGCCGCCCCTAACATGGAGAACAGACGCCCTTGCAGCCGCCCCTAACATGGGAAACAGACACTGCCGATTGATGCTGTACTCATACTATTCCCTGAGTACTGGGTTGCCTCTTCCGCAATCTCCACCGTTCTGAAGTCCATCTTCTCCGCTGCAGATTCCGTTGAGGTCTTCGCACGTAACCCTGTGCACGGGGCCTATGTTATACCCCATAGGACTGGGTCCTCACCAGAACTTAGCCGGTACTGTAGTTCCATGGTACATTACAGTACCGTTGCCCACCCCCGCGACGTGGACGCGCCTGGCAAGAATTATCCATGTAGCCAATTAGGATTGACTCATGGACCGGGTTAAGGAGCTGTCTAAATCCAGCCTCCGTGTACCGGTATTTTTCAAACTTCAAATTGTCGAAAGATCCTCGTTCAGATTATCCGGGATTTCGGATTTCCGGGGTTCGGATATGAGGGGTTTCACTGTATTAAAATCCTAATATCAGTAATACAGAAACTTGACATCAGACATTTTTCAGAAATGTGAGATCTTTGAAAATAAAGGCATCAGCCTGGCTAATTGGCAAGATTGAGTTCAAGTGCTGTCGGTTGGTTGTATGACGTGAGACGAGGGTACCTAAGCTATGCTCAAAAGATCCAAAGGTCATGTTCTCATTATGCAATCAACAATATCAGGTGTTGTGCAGCAACTCAAATATTGAGGACCGGCGGAGAGTTGTATTAGTTCACTGGTACCAAGGTGCCAATTGTTAGAATAAAGCGAGCTGTGGTCAGGCAACAATGCTTGTCTTACGAAGTTTACTGTGTGGCAGGTGGAATGACGACAATACCAGGCTGTCCTGGACTCGATGGACGAATTGGTTCAAATTCTGAGGATGGCTATGAAATCCTTTGTGTGGATTTCCTACTAACTCCTTGCCAAGTTCCATTCATTTCTTTTAATAACTTATCTTATGAGGAAGGATTGCCCCTCATCCATGGCCCTCATTGAAAAGGAAGTAATAATGTGAATCATACATTTACTTAACTTTGTGTAAATATCACACAATGGATAATTAACTAAATAATAAAATGTATGTTTACTCCCTCATTATTTCCTGACCACACTGCGACTCTTGACTGACAATCTGTAAAACCGTATCCGAATTCACGGAGAAATTGCCGGACGACATGTAACATAACCTATAACTCACACATGGTAGAGAATACTTTCATCATATTATACAACATTTCCCAAAGCAAAGAGAACGCCTAACAAAAATTGTCTATTCATATCACGATACGTACTTGAGAGTTTTCATTTTCATTTCAAGTACAAGAAATGAGGACCGGCAGGATATAAACCTATATGAGCATAACCTTATTGCTCTAATTTTTAAAAGGAATCGGCACCAACGGTTGGAATATTCCTTTTATTAGCACAACCAACTGAAACTACGAAATAATTTCTCCAAAATCATCGTTTTACTGGCGATAAACAGTGGATATTATGCGGCAATAATAACAGCACCATTTTCAAAATAATTTTTACCGTAATCGATTGTTTTCACGACAATAATCGATGTTCGTACATATCGATTATTACTCGTAAATATCGATTATGTAGCCGATATTTTAATTGCTGGGAACTCGCAAATTTCAAAGTTGCGGCACGAAAATGTAATAAAACATAATATTCAACATTAATCGGTAAATTCGGCACTTTTCGCATTTATCGCATTTATGGGAATAATTCGCAAGAATCCTTAGTTATCGCACTTTGCCGCACATTCAGTTTCACAAATTTTGGGTATACATAGTCATATTAGTTACCAGGTAGTTGAAAAAAGGAGAAAAAAGTAAAATTCGCATTTATCGTAATTGCGATTTTCCCTAGTCACGGACGATTACTCTTTACTCCTTGACTTTTGTGTTTCTTGTTGTTAAGAGCTTTGATACACAAGGCAGTGAAAATGTTATAATGACTGTTACTAGAATATAAAGTTTTCTTATGAGAAGTCTTGAGCGTTTCATTCAATTTGTTTTATTGGTTATACCTACACCGGGTAGGCGTAGGTCCCTAACAAAATATTGGCGACCTTGCCAGGATGGCGTATTAATTCAAACAACTTGAAGATTGTGTTGATTTAAAGACCGCGTGTTCCTGTTCGTTCGTGTTCCTGTTCTGTGTTCGTATTGGAAATGGAGAAGTTATGAAAGCGCGGAAGCCGGTAAGAGCGTCTTTTACGAAGACGTACAATGCGCTTTTGCGAAACTTAAATCAAGAAATTCAAGACGGCGTGGACGACGACACCTTACAGTCCTTGCTAACCAGATTGGAGAGGTTAGGAACGGAGCTGGCACCGTTGGACGAGAAAGTTTTAAGCATGTTGCTGGAAAAGGAAGGGGACGAGTATGACCGTGAGTACGAATATGTAGACAGTTTTCGAGACAGATTGGATGATGCAAGACAGAAGTATGCTCTACGGTTGCAGGCTAATTCCAATGTATTGGCAGTGGTGTCAGCAAGATCGGTCCTATCAGATTGGAATAAAACCAAAAGGCAGTTGAAACTACCTAAAATAGAACTCATGAAATTCGATGGGGAGATTAAAAATTGGTTGGAATTTTGGGGACAATTTCGGCGCATTCATGAGGACTCTGAAATTGAGGACGAAGACAAATTCCAATACTTGATCCAATCCACGAAAGTTGATAGTCGCGCTAGAGAATTAGTTGCCAGTTTCCCCCCTACTGCTGAAAATTACCCTAAAGCAGTGGAATCTCTTCAGGGTAGATTTGGAAGGGAGGATTTATTGACCGAGTTCTATGTAAGGGAACTCATAAGTCTTGTAGTGAAAAATGTTTATCAAACAAGGAAGAAGACTCAACTTGCTAGTCTATATGACAAGTTGGAAGCACAACTGAGAGCTTTGGAGTCTATAGGTGTTACCCGAGATAAGTACGGGTCAATGCTTTTCCCTCTAGTAGAATCCTGCTTGCCTGAGGAAGTGTTACGTGTCTGGATGAGGAGTTCGTCAACGGCTATGAGGGATCAAGACAATGGACATGCCGACAAATTGACTGCATTACTTGGTTTTCTGAAGGGTGAAGTAGAAAGTGAAGAGAGGATTACATTTGCTCAAGCTGGTTTTGGAGTTTCTAGTGAATCAAGGAGTGCTAAAGTTAAAGAATGGAAAGAGAGTAGTTTAGCAACTGCTAGTGTTCTCTTTGCTGGTAAAGGCGAAGGAAACAGTTTAACGTGTGTCTTCTGTAAAAAAAACACGTAACAGTAAGGGGTGTTATCTTGCTCAAGAAATTAACTTAGGGGACAAACGTAAAAGGCTGTCTGAAAACAAAGCTTGTTTTTTGTGTCTGAAGGTTGGACATAGGGCTGCAAATTGTATTACGAAACTGAAGTGTCTTGTGTGCAGTAGTAAACGTGAAGCTATTCATCATCATCTTCATTTCCCGTTTCCAGCTTCCTGGGTCGGGTTGTGAATTAAGGACCTCCAACGTTTCCTGTCTCTCCACCACTCCTCTCCTGTTTTTAGTACTTCTTCAGGTTTTCCTCCTCTCTTCTCTACACACTCCCACACTGTATCTGCCCATCTCTTTCGGGGCCTTCCTCGTGGTCTCTTCCCTGTCATCTTTTCACAGAAAGTTTTCTTTGGTACTCTCTCCTCTCCCATTCTCATCATATGTCCATACCACTTGAACTTTGTTGTTTCTATCCTGTCCTGCAGCTTCAAGATTCCTGTCCTTTTTCTAATCTCTTCGTTTCTAACTCTATCTCTTCTGGTCTTGCCCTCTATACCTCTTAGGAATTTCATCTCCGCGGCTTGTATTCTACTCTCCTCTCTTTTTGTAGTAGTCCACGCTCCAGCTGCATATGTTAGTATGGGTCTGTAGTAGGTTGAATATAATACATTTTTACATTTCTTTGGGACATCTCGGTTCCACAGAATACCCCTTATGCTCTGGTAAAAACTGTTCGCTTGTTGTATTCTCTTTCCAATTTCCTCAGTTATCCTTCCATCTTCTGTGATCACACTTCCCAAATACTTGAAACTTTTAACCACTTCTAGAATTTTCCCATTCAATTCTATCTTTCCTCTTCCTTCCTTCCTTCCTCTTGACATTACCATTGTCTTGCTCTTCTCTGTGCTTACTTTCATCCCATATTTCTCTATTTCTTGATTCCATACATCTAGTTGTTTTTGTACTTCCTTTTCATCCTCGCCCCATATCACTATATCATCTGCAAACAGCATGGCCTTTGTTGCCTCTTGTCCCAATCTCTGTTTAACATTCTTGTGAATTTCATCCATGACTATGATGAATAGTAAGGGGGACAATACACTTCCCTGTCGGAGACCTGTTTCCACTTTAAACCATTCTGTTTCTCCTATACTGGTCTTCACGCTACTCACACAATATTTGTACATAGCTTTTAACATTTGGACATCAGCTCCGTTAACTCTCCTTTTCCTTAATACATTCCAAACCACCTGTCGAGGCACACAGTCGTACGCTTTCTCAATATCAATAAATGTCATCACCATGTCTTTTCCAAATTCCCATCTTTTCTCCATCATTTGCCTTAATGCAAAGATTAGGTCAAATGTTGATCTGTCTTTCCTAAAACCATACTGTTCTTCTTCCATCTCTCCTTCTATCTTCCTCCTCAGTCTGCCTTCCAGAACTCTCTCAAAGATCTTAGCTACATGAGCGATAAGAGTGATCCCTCTGTAGTTATTGCATTCCTTTTTGTCACCTTTCTTAAAAATCGGGATAATTAATCCCTTTCCCCATTCTTCTGGAATCTCTTTCTTCTTCCAAATTATTCTAAATAATCTATACAACCACTGTACACCTATTGGTCCCGCTGCTCTTATCATTTCCGCGGACACCTCATCCTCTCCTGCTGCTTTACCGCTCTTCATCTTCTGTATGGCTTCCTCTATTTCTAGCATAGTGATCTCCTTTTCTTGTTGTTCTTCTTCTTCCATTGTTTCTTCTTGTTCTTTTTCATCTTCCAGTTCAATGTATTTAACATTTAGTAGCTTTGAAAAGTATTCTTCCCATCTTTTTAATATATCATCTCTTTGATACAATATCTGTCCTGCTTCAGTTTTTATAAATTTTGTGTTTTCCCTACCTTTTACACTGTTTTTCACCAATCCATATAGAACCTTTTTCCTTCCTTGGATATCCTCCTTCAAAGTTTCCGTGAAACCTTCCCAACTTTTCCTTTTTTCTTCTTGTACATTTTTTTGGCATGCCTTCATTGCTTCTCTATATTTTTGCCATTTCTCTGCATTCTTACTGCCTATCCACTTCCTCCATGCCATTTGTTTTTCTTTAACAGCTTCCTTTACCCTGTTGTTCCACCAAGGAGTCTCCCTTTCCTTTTTCTTCCCTGATAGTCTTCCACAACGGGCCGATAACCTAGATGTTAGGCCCCTTAAAACAACAATTATCATCAACAACAACAGTCTTCCACAAGTGTTTACTGCACACTTCGCAAAACAATTTCTAAAACATGTCCATTCCTGTTCGACACTTTTTGCTTCGTCTTTGGGAATTTCCTTTTTCAAGTCTTCTCGGAACTTTTCCATTGCCTCTCTCTCTTTTAGCTTCCACACCTTTATTTTTCTTTCCCTTTTCTCCGCAAGCTTTGTGATTTTCCCAAGCCTTAATTTGGCTATCACCACTTTATGGTCTCCTTCAAAATCTCCTCTTGGCATAGCTGTCACATCTACCAGTTGTCTACGTTTATCCTTTTCCACTAGGATAAGATCGATCATTGTTTTTGTCTTTCTGTCTCCCCATCCATACCTAGTTATTTTTTGGGAGTTCTTTTTCCTAAACCATGTATTTCCAACAATTAATCCATTCCTTCTACAGAAATCTATTAACATTTCTCCTTCTTCATCCTGATTTCCATAGCTAAATGGGCCAATTATCTCTTCTTTTCCCTGCCTATCTGTTCCCACATGTGCATTCATATCACCCATTATTATAACCTCTTTGTCTTCTATACACTTTTCCAGTTCTTCTAAGAAATCCTCTAAACATTCATCTACCTTCCCTGTCTGGGGTGCATAAATCTGTATAAAATCCTTTGTTCCACTCTCAAGTCCTAGTCTAATTTTCATCATTCTGTCATTAATTTGGTCTACTTTCTCAACATACTGCACTAAGTCTTCTCTCAATATTATTGCAACACCATTCATTGCCTTATTTCCTCCACTCCAATATATTCTATATCCCTTCCCTTTCTTGACTTCTTTCTCACCTTTTCCCTTCCATTTCGCTTCACTGACTCCCATCATTGCTATTTCCTTCTTTTCCATATAGTCCACCAATTCTTCTGTCTTGCCATTTAGGCTCATCACGTTTATGAAGGCGATGTTTGTGGTGTCTGGTAGCCTACTTCTCACAGTTCCCCCAGACCCCTGGGAACTGCGCGTCGCCTGCAGGGGAAGCCCTAGCACTTTCCGAGGCCTCAATTCACACTCACTCATTTTATAGGCTATTAATACGATGAGTTCGCCACACTCAAAGGCATTTTATGACCTACTGCCAGGTATTGTTCTAGGCCGATCCACTGGATAACAGACGCCTTTTGTAGCCGCTCCTCTGGAGTACAGACGCTACAGAATTCCCTCTTCCTCCATCGACGCCGTACCGAAGTCCATCCTCTCCGCCGCCGATACCGTTGGGGCTTCGCCCATAACCCTGGGCTTGGGCCCTCCATATTTGTGACCCCTGGAGAGAGGGTGTCCCAGCATTTTAAAGCCCCCAGGAACTGGGCTGCCTGTTGGTCCGCGGGTTCATTTTCCGAGGTATTTGAAGCAGCCCACATTTCTGAGAGCCCCCAATCCGCCACCTGGGGACGCGCCCTCTAGGGGTTAACAGGCTCCCCCGAGGGAAACATGAAGCTATTATGTGCCCAAAATTAGATGTAAATAGGGGGAATCATAAAGGTGAGGAGAAGCACCAGGAAAGGGGCTCAAAATTGCCTGGTGTCCCAACTACAACCCTTAATACACAAACTAGTGATGTTTCAGAAGTACTGCTGCAAACTCTTGTAGTTCGGTTGGTTCATCAAGGGAGAGAAAAAACTGTACGGGCGTTGTTAGATATAGGCTCGCAGAGATCCTATCTGTTAGAGAAGATTGCTGTGGAAATGGGGTATATTCCATCAAAGACTGAAAAAATTGAACACAGGCTTTTTGGGGGTTCTTCAATCAGTGCCAATGATCATAACCTATATGAGATAGATATAGACAACCTACATCATTCAATTTCTCGAAAATTAAAGGTGTTGAGACAAAAGGAAATTTGTGGTGTAATCCCACGGTTAAACTGGGGCCCTTGGATGGATGAGATCAGAGAAAAGAAAATCTGGCTCTCTGATTTTGGCCCAGAGCCATTGGAGATTGGACTACTAATCGGCGCAGACACTGTGGGTAGTTTATTGACTGGGGACACAATCAAGTTGAAGTCTGGATTGGTTGCTGTTAGGACTACATTTGGTTGGACAGTGATGGGTCAGCTTTGGAAGACAACTGAAAACGATAGCACAGTGTCAATGGTGAACACTCTGTTTGTGAGAACTGCTTCTTTGGGTGAACTGTGGAACCTGGAAACCATTGGAATTGGTGTTCCTACTGAAACACTATCGAAGAAGGAAATTGAAATTGCAACATTGAAACATTTCCAAGAAAATGTTAAGATCAATGAGGAAGGAAGGTATGAAGTCGCACTTCCGTGGAAAGAAGATCAGCAGTTATTGTCAGGCAACAAGGAAGTTGCGTTAAAAAGACTGGTTTCTGTAACACACCGTTTGATCAAGGAAGACAAATTTGAGAAGTACCAGCAGGTGCTTCAGGACTGGGAACAGGAAGGGATAATCGAAGAAGTTGGTCAGGAGGGCTCTCAGGATGTTGGGTATTATTTACCACACCGAGGAGTTTTCAAGGAAGGATCGAGTACAGCGGTGAGGCCGGTGTTTGATGCTTCATGTAAATCCAAAGGAGGACTTTCACTCAATGACTGTCTGGAAAAGGGTCCTAATTTGTTGGAAGTAATTCCTTCTATTTTGAACCGGTTCCGTTTAAACAGGATAGGTGTGATCGCAGACATTAAGAAGGCGTTTCTTCAAATTTCAGTCTCTGAGAATGATCGAAACTTTCTGAAATTCCTATGGTGGGAGAACTTCACTGAGGGGACTCTTAAAATATACCGCCACAAACGGGTCGTTTTCGGAGTGAACTGTAGTCCATTTCTACTTGGAGCCGTATTGGACAGTCATCTGAAAAACAGTACATGCTTCACTGAGACAGCAGATAAACTAAGAACCTCACTATATGTAGACAATTGCGTCACTTCCTTGAACACAGAGGAAGAACTCAAACAATTTGTGGATGAGTCTAGGGAGTTACTGTCGCAAGGGAAATTTGACCTCCGAGGGTGGGAGCACACCAGATTGAGTCTGGAGGATGAGGTTCCCGAAGTGACACCCGTTATGGGTTTGTGGTGGGACCCAGTGGCGGATACTTTGGCTTGTAAAGTAGCAAAATTAAATGAATCTGATGTTCTCACAAGGAGGACAGTTTTGTCGGTAGCTCAAAGCATCTTTGATCCAATTGGATTTACTTGTCCGGTTTCCATTGTGCCAAAGGTTTTGCTTCAGGAAAGTTGGAGAGAGAAAATAAGTTGGGATAGTCCACTGAGTGAAGACGCCCAAAGCAAATTCAATAAATGGTTACATGAACTGCCCTCAATTGCTGAGATTAAGGTGCCTAGAAGATTTTCTAATTGTGAGGACAGATACTCTTGGAGTTTGCATGTATTTTGTGATGCTAGTCAAGTGGCTTATGCGGTTATTATTTTCTTGAGATCATTCAATGGGAAAGAATTTGAAGTGCAACTGGTCGCAGCAAAATCCAGGGTAGCACCACTCAAGAAGTTGACGATACCGAGGCTGGAGCTATTAGCTTGCACTATAGGCTCACGTCTTGCCTTTACAGTGAAGGAAAGCTTGAATCTAACGGACGTCCCGGAGTACTACTGGAGTGACTAGTCTTCTGTTTTATGTTGGATACGAAGCGAGGAAGCTTGGGGAGTGTTCGTCACTAACCGTGTGAAAGAAATTAGAACATTAACTAACCCAAAGCGTTAGTTTCATCTACCAGGGACAGACAACCCAGCCGATCTACCTTCGAGAGGTTGCTCTACGTTGCAGCTGATTTCTTCTCGTTGGTCGGAGGGACCCGCTTGGTTAAAGTTGGAAGAAAACAGCTGGCCAACGCGCATTGTAAAAGTTAATGAAGAGGAGGTCGATGAAGAAAGAAGAAAAGGCCATGTTACCAATACTATGCTTGTCTCCCCGGAAAAACACTGGTATTTGATTTATTTTTCCAAGTACTCACGAATTGTTAGAATGGTGGCCTGGATGTTACGGTTCGTCAACGATGCCAGGAAGGACGTAGTGAAAAATGTTGCTTCAGAATTAGATTGTCTCGAAATTTCAATGGCAGAGAAACGACTGCTGAAATTAGTTCAGGAAGAGAAGTTTACCGAAAGGGACAACCAGAAAACATTCTGCTTTTTTAAAGACCAGATGGGTCTCTTCAGGATTAAGACAAAAATTACCAACAGAAAGGATGAATATGATTTCCGTGCGCCGGTGTTATTGCCATCAAAGCACCCTTTGACTGAGATGATAATCAGAGATCATCATTTGAGAGCCTCTCATGCTGGTGTTCAGATTTTACTTGCTATACTCAGGGAGCACTACTGGATACCAAAGGGAAGAAGAACCATTCGCAAAGTCATCAGGAAGTGTACCCAGTGCAGGAGATTCGAAATGGAAAAGACAATTCCAGAAACGCCAGCTCTTCCAGAAGATCGTGTGAGAGATGCAGGTGTATTTGAGGTAGTGGGAGTGGACCTTGCTGGACCGCTATACTTAAAATGCAAGAACAAGGCTTGGATTATGATTTTTACATGTGCCGTAGTGAGAGCGGTCCATTTTGAATTAGTCATGACTTTGTCCACTGCAGGGTTTCTGTTAGCTCTTAGGCGTTTCATAGCCCGACGAGGAAGGCCTCGTGTGATTTATAGTGACAACGGGACAAACTTTGTTGGCACCAACAATTTGTTGGGCTTCATTGACTGGAAAAAATTGTGTGCGGAAGTATCAGTTGATAGGATCAAGTGGAAATTTAGTCCTCCTTCAGCCCCTTGGTGGGGTGGATTCTGGGAACGTATTGTGCAAATGGTCAAGAAATTGTTAAGGCGTGTTTTAGGCAAAGCTATCTTGACATATGAAGAACTATTGACTGTGATTGCTGATAGTGAATCGGTAATCAACTCGAGGCCCCTTACCTACATTTCAGAAGACTGTGATGAATTGGTACCTCTGACTCCATCAATGTTTCTTCAGGACATTCCCGTGGTTGGCACTCCTGATTTAGACATGCTAGATCAAGTTAATCTCACCAGAAGGTTTCAATATCTTCAGCAGCTAAGGGGTGAGCTGAGGAGGAGTTTCCGACTGGAGTATCTGGGTAGCCTTCTATGCAGTTCATCGGGCAAGGAGTCTGACCATCAGTGGAAGGTAGATGTAGTCATCATTGGTAGTGATGACAAGAGAAGGATAGACTGGCCCCTAGGAAGAGTGACAGCTACACTTCCAGGTAAAGACAAAGAGACCCAAGTAGTTAGGGTAGACATCCTCAGGAGAACTCCTCCGACCTACGAGACACCTATATCCTTTGGAGGCTGGAGGTGGGAGTGAGGCGGTGCCCTTACTTAGTGGTGCAGTTCCGGAGGCAGTAAGTCTCAGAAGTCGCAACTTCACCAGGAGTGGAAGAAGAGTAAAAACGCCTTCCCGTCTCTGTTTATGAACATTGTGTTTGATTTGCATCAAAGGTGGGAGGATGTCATGGACGATTACTCTTTACTCCTTGACTTTTGTGTTTCTTGTTAAGAGCTTTGATACACAAGGCAGTGAAAATGTTATAATGACGGTTACTAGAATATAAAGTTTTCTTATGAGAAGTCTTGAGCTTTTCATCCAATTTGTTTTATTGGTTATACCTACACCTGGTAGGCGTAGGTCCCTAACATCCCTTATCTCTAACTATCAACAGCACACAGCAACAGTAACAACGCTACTGGCGGCTTTTGCAGCGCAAGGCATGCCAGGAGTCGGCGCGCATGCGTGTTTTGCCCTTGTCGCCGCTTTCAAATATTTACGGCGAATCGGACCTTACTTTTGGAATTACCCTCGTATTAACCACCTACTATAACATGGTGGTCACTACTCCTGGAAAACTGCTGGATAACGCCTGGATTTTTATTAGGTGTGGAAAACTCCTGGAAAATGACGAAAAAATTGAAAACTCCTGGAAAATAGCCACTGTTAATTAATTATAAAAATCTTTCCATCTTAAATCATACACCCGCCGCGGTTTTGGGTGAGCACTCTTATCGTTAACGAAGGAAATTTTCTAGGCTACCTGTTTCTGTGTGGGAGAACACGCGATAGTATTTTTGTAAAACATATCGAGTATAGACAACTCCACCGCAATAAAATTGCAGGCGGCATTCTTTTCTCTTTTTTTTTAAAACAACAATTAAATCATTTTTTTGTGTAGGCTTGCGTATTAATAAGGCAATCACCACTAATTTTTGTCAACATCTGTATAAGTAAACCAATCACATCTGCTTTATTTTGGTCTTGAAGTAGGCAACCGATAAAGCCCCCCCCCCCCCCCCCCCCCCCGGACTCTCACTTATTTTTAAGTCTCACCGATTTGAGTGGCCACCATGTATAAAGACAATTTATATTGTCAATTATGCTAATGGTTGAATAATTCACCCATATACCAACACATTTTATTTTGCGAGTGTTAATATTACTGAAAACCTGGACCCAAAGTACATGGTTGGTTGGTTCCTCAGTTTAGGGGCTGCAACAACGCGGTCATATCGCCCCGTGTACTTTGGATGTGTGTGGATTCTATCTGATAACCGGTGTTAATTGTGATTATTATTATTATTATTATTGCCTTTATTGGTGGCGCAGTTAGGGCTCTTGGCCCTCTCTTACACTTAACCACATTAATACAATACAATACAATAAACATATTATGGCGACAAAATTAAACAATAATAATTGACATTGATAATGACTTGCACACTCTCATTCACTCATCCAGTCACTCTTGTTGTCGGTCATCAGCGTTCAGCAGGCTGCCCCAGCAGGTGGTCTTGAATTTAGATAGTGAGGTGGTGCCCCTGACACTGGCTGGAAGGGTATTCCACAGCCTAGACCCCACCACATGAAAAGAGTTGTATATAGAGGAGCGATGAATAGGAATGGAGAGGGAAGAACCAGAGCGTGTATTATTACCATGAAAAGAAGACAAGTACTTGAATTTATTTGATAAGTATAGTGGTCTATCGTCAGACAGTAATCGGAAAATCTGGACAAGAATGTGATATGATCGACGTAGTTCAGGTTTCACCCAGGAAAGAGCGCAATAATAGGGAGTGATATGTTTATCATAGCTCAGATCGTAGATAAATCGTATGCAAGAGTTGAGAGCTCGTTGAAGTTTCAAAGTTAATGTTTTGGTTGCGTCTACAAGAATAACGTCACAATAGTCAAGAATAGGAAGTATTAGTGTCTGTATGAGTAGGATTCTTACTTTAAATGGTACTATAAATAACTGTATTAGTGTGTATTATCTGTTTTAATTCAAGTAAGGACAGCAGACATTGAATTTTTTCAAGTAGTTCCTACTTTTGCCGTCAAACGCCACCGTCAACGACCAACTAGTTCAGAACTTAGTTACCAGGTGTCAAATGTTTAACCTATGTATAATTTAGCTTCACACAAGTGTAATTAGTGGAAGGTTCTTTAACATGCCATAAATCTATGACATGGGACCGCCGGCTTTACTTCCCCTCCGAAGGAAGGCATACTGAGGGATTTTTAACAATCTTAAAAAATCCGACTTCGGCCGGGTTTGAACCCGTGATCTTGGGCATAGATAAAGTACATGAAACAATATTTTTAAATAAAAACAATTAATTAAGTTTTAAAAATGGTAGGCCTAATAAAAAATAAATAAGCTCATAAAAATTAAAATTATAATACTTTTATATCCTTAATTTTTAGAACATTAAAGTGTTAAAGAAAATAAAAATAAAAAATGATAATAAAATTAGAATTAAAAATAAATAAGCTTAAAATTAAATAACTATTCTTTTATAATCTTAATTTTAACGAATATAAAAACTAATTTCACAATATTTGAGGACAGTTTTCCTGCCAGTCCTTCATGATGAACATTAAATGCATTGCAGGCGGAGTCACTCTGCTGAGAGCTGCCGCCAAGAACCATGATCGTGTCACCATCTTGTGCGACCCATCGGACTACAGCAAGGTTATTGCTGAATTGGAGACTTCCCCCACCAAGGACACCACTCTACAGACCAGGTAGGTCAAGGGCTCTTAACTACCCATGTACAGCCTTTCCCTTACATCATTGGTCCAGAAGTTCCTCTTAGCTTCAGACTGTTTATGTTAATAAAAATATACAAGTGGTTAGCTTATCTTATACATGCTCAGGACCACAGAGAGGGTTTAAGAGCTCCTATACAACTTTTTTCTTGAACCCCTCTTGAAATACTTTTAAATACTATATTACTATCCACTATTAGCTATTCCGGAAAGGCAACGTCGTTTTGAGAAAAACATCTGAAACACAGTCATAATTAAAAATAAACTTACAATTCTTAAAACTCGGCAATTTTTCTAGGTTTGTGCCGTGTCTTTTGTGGGGTTTTGCCTTGGACACCAAGCTGGCTCATCAGTGGGTTCCTGGTGTCCCCGCCCGGACCCCCACATGAGTAGCAAACTGCGCGCTATCTCCCTTTTTATGAAGCGCACCTGTGCCACTTCACTACGAGAACTAAAAGCACAAGTAGTAGTCTTGTGTAGTTCGGAAGAGCGGGTCTCACAGACTAGTTCCCAGATCCCTCGCTTGTTAGTTTGTTCGATCTTTTCCCGCTGACCGACTTGTAACAGCGCGAGAGTGCGGGGCCGCCGTAGCTCGTCAGCTCGTCACGTCACCACTCATTGCACAATCACATGCGCTTTGTTTCGTTCAGTTGATTGAGTGTATCAATTGTTAGTGGCAAGATTGTCAAGTTTTGGCGCGGTGAATGTTCAGTGTTGGTTTATAATAATAACAGTATAACACACTACTAGTGCTAACACGCTTATAGGTAATAACTACCTTATATTTGTAATGTAATACAGTGACTGTTCATAAATTGAAGTTACTGATAGTTAACTGATTTAGATGTGGGGATAATTCCACAGTTATATCTAACTTAGTCATTTTGGATTATTTGAAAATATGTCCAATTATTTAGAAAATCGGTGAACTGGATAAACATTACCATCTTAATGAACTGGTTGATATTTATTTTTCTTGATACATGGTGATACAACTACTTTTACCTGTTTTTAAGAAATGAACATTATGACGATGATTCACAAAGAAAAGCGAACTTCTATGGACAAAAACTCTGAACTAAAAAAACCTATTCCTCCCATTCATGCCATAAAGATAATGTACCCAACGGTTTCAGAGCAGCCAAATAATGAATAATCACGAAACAAGTAAGAAATGAAACGAAAACTGCGGGGGATGTACGTCTTATCATCACTTAGTGACAAGTAGGAAATGGAATTGGATGGTGACGCTCCGATATACGCGAAAAGTGATGATGGTAATTGTTGTTTTAAGGAGCCTAACATCTGGGTTATCGGCCCCATGCGAGAAAAAAATAAAGAGAATAATAAGTGTATGCTTCTACGAACACATCGTCCATACTGTTATTCTTTTAGGTACGGTACCGGTATTTCACTAATGATAAACAAATGACGACTTTTGGCTTTATAAACAATAGAAAGAGAAGTCGTCTCAGAAGGAAAGACATGGACCCTAATTAAAAGGATGGCCAACAATAGAGTGAGATGGAAGAAGTTTGTAGCTACCCGATGTTCCTACAAGGAATACAGTGGAATCTCGTTAGCACGTTCTCGGTTACGACGTTTTCCCGTTTAACGCGATGATTTTCTCAAGTCCCAGTCCCATTTCTACTAACCACATGTTGATATATCCCCTTAATAAGTTTTCTATTTCCGCTTACAACGATCAAATTTCCGGTGTACTATTTTATTCTTATTTCATTAGAAAATTCGGCATCTTGAAAACACGACGCGATATTGCTTCCTATTCTCTGATAGTTATTGACAGTGTAGACGATTAGTGTGTTTTGACGGTGTGGAAGTGGCGTGAGGTATGACGCAACACAGAAGATAGCTGACGGTGTAGAAGTCACTTGAGAGCTATGACGCAACACGGAAGATAGACGACGTGTCTCTCTTGTGCCAGTAGAACGTGCTATTCTACTTATAACACGTTCTTTGTTTCGAAATACACCACAGATCGGCGTGCGTATGCCGGCCGACCACTAGTGTCTCGTCCTTCCATGAATGCGGCAGCGTGCGTTTAACGACCGGCCGCCCCGCCATCTGTGCGTAGCGTGAGTTACATAGCCCGTGAGCACAGAACTTTTAAACAAGGTTACGTTGCATATATTTTGCCATGTATCGCTTTAGTACGATCGCTTTTTCGTCTGCGTGCAGAATCGATTTCAATACGATACGCGTTTATATGTTCCCGAACACCAGTTTGGATACGATCCGATCCCACATTTTTACCGTATAAACCTTCAAACTCAATACGATCTGATTCACGCAAATACGCATTACACTACCGAAGAAGTGGTGAAACCTAGTGATAATTTTGTTGCGTCGTATTGAAATAATGGAGGTGGCGCTCCAATGTAGGAGAACCTTTGTATAATCCTCACCTTAAGCGCGTGGAGTTTTTTTTTTGGTACACGCGCGAGCATGTCTAACCTCAAAAAACTTCGGGTTATATCCAATCGTTCACGCCAAAGAATACGGCACTTCTTTTCCACAGAATATCAAGAAAAACATGTATTTAAGCCGAAATCATTTATAGAAAACTAAATATTTCTAATCGAACTATAGTACTTCAATTACGAGTACGGTACCCGTATACGGTAGTACATTTTTCTCTTGTTTTCATTGCTCTAGTTTCTCTGTGCTGTATAAACTAGTTCTGTAATACAATAATTCTGTAGTTTGTTTAAAATTGTATATTCGATAGTACGTACTTCCGATTATCACGTTTTTTACTTTTCCCTCACTGAAACAAGTTAATGAGGTTTAATTATCATTTTTCATTAGTACGTTTTCCCGCTTTTTACGTTCAAATTTTTCAGTCCCTTGAAAAACGTACTAACAAGGTTCCACTGTAATAGGAAATAAGGAAGGAATAAGGAATTTCACTAATGGTATATTGGCTTTCACGGCCGGTGAATTAAAACTCAGCAATTCAGCTGCTTGAGCTTTTAGTTCTCGCAGTCAAGTGGTGCAGTTGCACCTAATATAAAGGGAGGTGGCGCGCAGTTCGTCACTCCTGTGGGGGTCCGGGCGGGTACACGAGCCTGCCGATGAGCCAGCTTGGTGTCCTAGGCGAAACCCCACACAAGACACAGCACAAACCTAGAAGAATTGCTGAGTTTTAATTTCACTAATGTTTCAATACTCATATTTTTGTATTTTTTAATCTTCGAATATCGAAATGTAAAACACATTACTATATACACACGCAACATGTCAATATCTAATACACGAACTGCACATGCAGCGAGCATAGTAACTGTTACAGTAGCCTACAGTATTGCTTGAAACGAGAGCAATGTGAATGAGCAATCACTGGTGATGAGTAATCGGTGGTGACAGACTGCGTGCAGTGGTAGTAGCAAGGCGAGCGAACGATCTGTCTTACAGGGAATTCGAGATGGGAGCTAACAAACTAAAAGAGCGAACCCAGCCGCGAACTATTATGCGCAAGACTAACAAGTAGCACCTGCATCTCTCTACTGCGAGAACTAAAAGCTCAAGCAGCCGTAACCTCCCTATGAAGGCTTCCAAAAAGATGGTATATTGGCTTTCACGGCCAGTGAATTAAAAGTCATCATTTTTTCTAGGTTTGTGCCGTGTCTTGTGTGGGGGTCCGGGCGGGGAGCACCAAGAGCCCGCTGATGAGCCAGCTTGGTGTCCTAAGTGAAACCCCACACAAGATATGGCCGTGAAAGCCAATATACCATCTTGACAAATCTTATTTCATAGAAAACATTTCAGTCTTTATTTTATGAAATATATTTTGCAAAGTGCAAAATACAGTTTGAAATTGTTAATTCAGTTAACATGCATATTCTGTAAGTCTTCACTTTAATAACCAGTACGTAATGGAAAAAAGGAGCATTTTGAAACTCCGCATTAGTTTGAAAGCAGATTCAACACTAAGTTGTAGCAGATTATTCCTAAACAGTTATAATTCAGTCGTATGTAAGTGCGTCCATTTTGCCCTGTGGCATCGCCTCTACTGTTGAGGTGTACATTGATACATTGCTCGGTATACTACCGTATTTGCACACCTTGATTTTGCTAAGTTGCCATCAGGAAAACTGAGTAGTCAAATGAAGCAAATAGTAAGGCACGTGTATTTTCTCGAATATTGAATACACAATAGTATTCCTACCCATGGCAAGATTTCCTTCTCCTGCTTCCTTGATCACTCTAAGCTTTTCTCCCGCGGTAAACAATCTTATTGTTTTTGCCGTGTACTTTTTTCACCTGATCATTAACACACACTGATAACCAACCTAGCACACTGTTAACATAAGACTGATAAGACTCCAACCACGTGTCACAAGCCTGCACTGTTGCTTCCGCTAACAACAAGAGTCAAAGCAACAACGATTTTCTACCAGAAGTAATATCGCATAAGATTGTTTGAATTTTACGTTGTATATGTAATTTGTGCATCAATTTTATCAGGGGAAGAAATAGACGGGCTACTGATGCAAAATGAAAGTTTATTTTATTATTATTTAAATGCATTGTTTTGACATCAGTTTGCCACGTTATTTAAACAACGCTAGTCAAATGACCTCATATACCCAGTCCATACAATTTCCTCATGTATTTTTTAGAAGGAAGGCGAGAAGAGTTTTGGTGTTTGAATATTGTGCAGTTTCATGGGGAAAACTGATGAGAGAAATTGCAGTGGTTCAACAGCTTGCAGATTTATACAACTTTCCAGCAAGAGATTGTGAGATGGTAGAGTCTAGTGTTTCTTATCCGACCTCCTTTGGCCAATTGTTATCCTCTATGTTTGTGTGCTTTATCAGGCAGCTGTTGGCTCTGAAAGCCTTCACTCATACCTCCGAGTATGACCTGGCCATCTCGGACTACTTCCGCAAGCAGTACAGTGCTGGCGTGTCTCAGCTCACTCTGCGATACGGCATGAATCCACATCAGAAGCCAGCCCAGATATTCACCACACTCTCCCAGCTTCCGATTAAGGGTATGTATCAATAGTCCGGAAGGAAAGATATGTCTAGACCCTCATAAAACATATCCTAAGGATTAGTGCATATTGTTTCACACATTCCTTGGGGTTCGGGTCACCATGTGTCCCGATTCAGGTTACAAACTTTCCAAAATTGCAGAATAAATAACTATGTCCTAGTTTCATGTTTCTTAGAACTTGGGCAACATTGTACCGTATTTACTAGGCTATAAGACCCCCTTTTTTTTCTAAATTTTTAGTTCCGAAATTGAGGAGGGGTACTATAGATGCGAACTTCGCAAAAATCCATTATTTTGGGGAAAGGAAGAGAGTAAACATAAGCTATTTTATTTTGATGCTAAATAGTACGATATATTTAATCTAAATAAACAAAGTTTACATTTTTAATCAGCCCATTTTGAGACTGCCATAACCTCACTTATCCCCCAATGACTTTCACTACTATCCCTTGCTAAGCCAAAATCTTAGTATCAAAGAAATAGAATTAAATGGACAAATTATCAGACATGGAAATGCAAACTTTATTTTTATTTGAACATAGAGAGGGAGAACTCATCAATTATTAGGGAATGAGTGATGATGCTGAACGATCACATCTCACTAACATTTGTAAACTCGACCGAGTACGTATTATTGACATATTTCACATTTGTATACCAATAAGCAATAACGTTTCACACAAACACCGACGGTTATTGCAACAAATGAAATGTGTTTAAAATAAAACTAAGGAGACTGTCGTAAACACAATCGAATCTCAATATAAATAATAGTCAACAGAAGAATGCAGGCAAGATATGAAACCATAACTTTCATTGGCGGATGGAGCTTCTACTCGGCCAATAGTGTGGCATCTTATATTGGATATTGGGTGAAGCCTATTGGCTACACAATTCGATATCCTGCCCAATCGCGGACGCGGTACGCAAAATGGCGGTCATATCGTCTGAATAACAAACTAATATACCGCAACAAGAAAGAGATTTTTGTCATATAAGAGAATGAATTTCAGTTGTAATTATATTTTTTTTTTCTTCAGAATTCATCAATTTCCAAGAATGTTGTATTTTGACTCTCAATAATTAATGAGTTCCAAGAATTTTTTATTTTGGCTCTCAAAAATTAAGGGGGGGGTACTATAGGCAAGGGGGTCTTATAGCCGAGTAAATACGGTATTCATAATGAAGTAAGGGATATCATCATCATCAATTTCTGTTTTCCAGTATAGCCAGGTCTGAGCAAATATGACACCCCTCCACTTTGTCCACCGTCCTTCCTCAACCATTGAACTCCACTCCAGGTTTTTTTCTCACACTCTGTCCTTCACCAAATCCATGCACTGTACTCTAGGTCTTCCTAGTCCTCTCTTTCCAGACATCTGTCTCTCCATCCCTTGTTTCGGCATTCTTTCATCATTCATCCTTTCCATGTGTCCATAGCATCTCAATCTGTTCTGCTCCAGCTTATCATTCAGCTTCTGTACACTCACTCTATAGGCTTTCATTTTGGCTGCCTGTATTCTACTTTCATATCTCCTCATTATTGGTCAAGTTTCTGTTCCATACGTCATTATTGATAAGTAATAGGTCTTGTACATCACTTCAGTGGTATGTCTTGATCCCTAATTAAACTCCAAACCTGATGATAGAACACACTCACACATCCAATCTTGCATTATCCATTAAATCACTTCCATTACACACTGACCGGCAACAGAAGACGATCACTTGAAAAATTCAACATTACTTTCATTCAAATCATAAATATGAACGCTCTAGGCCTAGTGCATAACTTACTGTTTATAGCATGGAAGTAAGGTTAATTGTTTTCCTGGATGTATTATCATAGTTTCACTTAGCAATAGCGATTCATTGACATAATGCCGTTTCCCGCGGAAAGATGTGCGCACCATCGCTATCGTCGACAATGCAATGTTTTATTCTTTCTTCTTTTGCCACTTGTTGGCATAGGAAAAGATCAATACAGCCATATCCCCAGTTGTTCTTGTGCAATTCAGAAACGAATGAGGCTTGAGGCCTGAAGATATTGCCAGGGCAGTGGCTCTGATCGAAAATGGTGGTGCACACATCTGTCCGCGGGAAACAGCATCATGTCAATGAATCGCTATTGTTAAGTGAATCAATGATAATACATCCAGGAAAACAATTAACATACCTGCCAACTCTCACGATTTAGGCGGGAGACTCCCGATTTTGCACCACTTCTCCCTCCCTCCCGCTTAAAGTATTAAATCTCCCGATTTTTCAAAAATATCATGTGTAATTTCGGACTAAAGTCCAAGATGACAAACTCCAGTCATCAATCGAACAGATCGATTTTACGTGTAGTGTGTTTCGATATCGCAGTTTCGCTTCGTATCGATAATTTATAGATCTCCATAACTACTCGTACCGCTTAGTTGGATTTGAATGCTGTACCTCTTCTTTTGATATAGTCGTTCGTTAATTCAGCGCGTTCCTAGAAGTTTTCATAATAGCCAGAGGGTGAGAGGTAGTTGTAGGCTGTGAAATATTGTATCTGTTGGACATGTGAAATTATTGGTGTATAACTTAGATGTTGTTGGCATTAATATACCGGTAGGCTATTGTGATTTTTCGATCTGAGTGATTTTGTCGGTTCCTCGGTAATATGGCAAAGAAATATGATTATACATCGCCAGGCAAGTGAAATGAAGTTCCTACTAAGTAGGATCGGAGTAACAAGAAGAGACAGGGTGAGGAATGAAAGGTCAGGGAATAGTGAAAGAGGAGCCTTTGCAAGGTATACCCCACGTCAGGTCAAGACCTGAGGAAAATATCCCTCCGCGCATCTTCTCTCTCTGTCCCGTCTTGTGTTTCCAATATGGCGCGCATCTGATCGAGTGTTTGAATCTACCTTAACCACAAAGACTTTATTGCGTTCGGACCTTTGATTCACTTCAATTACGAATTTATCTACGGCATATTCACTGAACCAAATATGTTTTCCTATCGTGTCGAAACCCGAGGCTCTGTGTTAATAAAAAAAGGATGCTTGTAGTTTTATGTTATCGTGAGATTATTTAAAACATTATAACATTGTGTTAGGCGAGGAATGACACATGAACGATGAGTGATATAAGAAGACGAAATGATGTGTGTCCTTGAACCCTATGAACCAACTAATTGCTTATTTGTCATCCGTCACCATCTTATCTTGCAAAAGATCGAAAGTTGACGGGGAGAAACAGCTGCTTCCTTGAAGGGTTACGACACGTACTCTTGAGAATCAGAAGGCAGAATGATCTACTGTTAGTACAAGGACTTAACTGTAACGTGAAGTGGAGGGTAATTATAAAACAAAATAATAATTATACCGCGCATAGGAAAATAATACTGTCAGGTGTATATGCGTATTAGCCATCATCAAAATGTCATTACAAAACATGGCAAGTAGGCTATATATTTTCGGTTGAGCTGACATAGGCTACTAAGAAGTAAACAATCTCCTATAAATAAGATTAAATGTTAGGATACAACATGTGTATATAACTTACAGATGTTGTCGCTAATCTTCCTCCATTGCTTCTCTTCCACTGAGACCGCCTTCAGATGATTCACTACTATTACTATCACCATTAACTTTCACTGTCACTTTCGTCACAGTTGGAATTTCATTCTTGAGAAAAAGAAGAAAGCACTTTCCTATGAATTCCACACAGAACAAAATTCTAAATACTGTGACACATGAACCCCCTTTCCTTGTGACGCCGGCCGACTTCTCGCCGGAGACTCACCATGAGCTTTGAATTCAGAGCGCACCGAGTCAACACTGTATGTCGAAACGCCAGTCAAGTATGCAGTCTTCTTCACCAACTCTTCTACTGTCCACTCTGGATTGTCATCCCTCAACCTACTACAGTATATACATTTAAAATCATTTGTTTGCACCTTTTACTGAACTTCTCCCCACTTTTATTATTTTTGAAGTGTTTTGTTGGTGATTCAAGCTTTACAGCTGCAGTTTGAACACGTTGTCTACTTGAAGGAGCCATCTTGAAGTCCGTGCAATCATAACAGTATTGCCAACGTTTGAACCTGATTTACCACAACATTGAATGAGTCGGTTACTGTTTTGCAGCTCAAACAAGGTTTATACAGAACGAAATATAATATAATATCAAATTCGTACCGAATTACTCTGCCTATCGTATAAAATACCACTACAAGCAATATTCGCGCACACAGTTAATCACATGAAAAGCAAGGTTGGTGCAGCTCCCAGTTAACGAGAAAATGATTTATTTATTCATAGATTTATACCAAGGAATTTCTTAAAAGTAATCTAGCCAGTTTATCGAAACATAGCAACATGCGCTGAAACATCTTGTACTGCAAAAACAAGCAGAAAAATTGGGAACTATTTCCTTGCGCGTTAGCCTTTTCACAGACCAGAACATCAAAGGGACCGCTTAGGTCTTGACCTGACGTTCGGTATGGGATTGAGACATCAAGACTGAGGTGGTATGGACACTTAAAGAGAATGGAAGAGATGAGGATACATGAGATGCTGATGCAGAAGAAATGACCAAGGGGAAGACCAAGAGATACATGGCTGAAAGGAGTGGAGGAATGTGTCAAGAAGAGAGGCGAGGACCGGACTAGAGTGACAGCGGAGAGGTGGTGGGAAGAACGGACTAAGCAGCGAGGCTTATGTTCCAAACAGACCCAGCCTGGGGCTGGAAACTGTACAAGATGATGATCATCGCCAGTCTTCAAAATCTCCTGATTTTTCAGTTTGATAGGTTGGTAGGTATAAATTAACCTTACTTCCAAGCTACAGCCTAAACGGTAAGTTATGTACTAGGCCTAGAGCATTCATATTTATGATTTAAATGTACGGTAAGTAATGTTGATTTTTCAAGTGATCGGTTTTCTTTGCCGGTTATAATAGTTTCTTCCGACAACTTGTTAAGATTGCTGTTGATGACCACACTAAGGATATATGGGATCTATGGGTATAAATAGATATCTGAAACAAATTGGTCCTTATTGACAACATTTAATTGAAATCTAAATGGTATTAAATGAAACCAGCAATAGTCAATAAATATATTATTATTAGTTGTTTAATATAACAGTGTGGCCATCATCGGAACAAACTGTTATGACATATAAAGTTGCGAGCAATTGAAGCTATGTTGTATTTTTTAGTTGCTTTTAAAATATTCCAATATTATCAAAATCAGACTTGTTGCAAAGTTACCGTACTTAACAGAAAATATAAATTATCTTCTAAAAAACTTGAGATCTAAAATCAAATAGAATTTGTAATTTTTACAACTCAAAGAGAAACATTCTGAAGATATGCCCATAATATATGGCTCTCTTTTGCTGGTTGGCATTCAAGATCTTTACCACCTCTTTGTTACTCTTTTTCCTGTATACACAGGGTGTCTATCGGTAATAAAAGTAATGAAGAAGGAGCTGATTTTAAAAATGTGTAACAAAAATAATGGAAAGTAGCTAATTTTTCACTTCATACGTACGGTAGACACCTTCATACAGTACCGTACTCAATTTTCTGTTCTTTGAGGTCCTAGTATATTCCTCAAAGTGAAAATTAGTTTTATTCACCCCAATAAACTTTGTGACCAATCCTGCTCTATAAGGTTCAGGCGTTAAGATACATACCAACCTTCTGGACAGTGGGTAGTGGCCTATCTCAGTTTTGTGTTTCCCTTCATCATGTGTGTTCATAGTTAGTTTGTAAGCCGTCTGGGTGTTGTTATAATGTTGGTGATCTATTGTGTTTTCTCACAGGAGACCTGTAAGCTACCGTATTTACTCGAATACGACCCGCCCCCGAATAAGACCCGCACCCTGATTTTGAAGAACAAAATTAAAAAAAAAAAAATTTTTACTCAAAATTATTTACAATCTTAACTAAATAAACAGAATAGCATTTATCCAAAATAGTTTCCAACAGTTTTGAAGTCGTCGTAAAATAACACACATCAAACGATTAAAAATACAAATAAAAGTACACAAACACTTCATTCATAGTCATCAGAAGTACCAACTTCGGAACTTTTATCACCGTCACTTTCCCACTAAATGTTGTCATCACTGCCATCCATAGCATTCGAAATACTACATTTCTTGAAGCTCTTCCGTATGAGATCTCCAGAGATACGATTCCTTGCCGTCAAAATCCACGAACACAGCAGCTGAACTTCCGGGCGCTGAATACGACCAGTTGGAGTCAGTGTGTGCTTATCGGCCACCATCCGCTCCGTATACAGCTGTTTCAAGGCTGCTTTGAACGGGCGGTTCACGCAGACATCCCGTGGTTGTAGCATAGACGTCATCCCGCTCAATCACGAATACATGACTCGTTAATATCATATTTCCTACCGGGCACGATTTCCAATAACTTCAGCTTCCCTCACAACTTTCAATTTCTCACTCACAGTAAATGACCACAAACGTTTCGTAGCATTCATGTTTACACTCGGAGAATGTGCGCGTGACTGTATGACGCCGCGTGCTTACGGTAAAACAAAGTTATAGCCGGAAGAAGGCTAGCAACATCTAGCGGATACTTGCAACACCCGATATCGCGCGTGGCGGGCAATTTAGATCTTTCAAATTTGGATGACTCAAATAAGACCCACACCCCAATTTTTCACGTCCGAATTTGTTTAAAAATGTGCGGGTGGTATTCGAGTATATACGGTACTTTAGTTTCGAGTTGGAGAACCTGATAGTGTCTCTTCCAATGTGTCTGATGGAAGAATAATGTCTCCCTATACAATCGCCTCCAATACTTTTGTTCTTGTATCTCAATCATCATTCTAATCACTTTGTCAACAACAAAGTTGAAAAGAAAGTTCATCCCTCTGTTGATCCCAAATGACATGGATAGTATTCCTTGAAATATGATCCTTGATGTCATCCCTTTGTTAATATTGTGATCTTCTCGTGGAAACCCATCTCCTGTAAGATTTGGAGCCACCACCATTTGTGTTCCTGTTTTATTTGTAAATTGAAGTAGTTCTGTTTCTTCTTCTTCACCTTTTGTGACCACAAGGGATCACTTTAACCAACCATTAGTTCGTCGACTTGTAGGAACTGGACGAGCCTTGCGGTCTTCCCAGTACTTCTTCATTCGTATTGATCCTCTTACCCTTCTTTCTTGGACAGAATTTTCTTTTTTAAGAGTGGAAAATGAAAAGTCATATTTTTAAGTGCTGTAGTTAAACTTTTCTTATTTGTAGCATCTTCTGTTAGGCCAATTTCTTTTAAGTCCTCTCTGATTTCTTTTAACCATCGGCATCCAGTTGTTGCGTTTCTTGAAGCAAGATTGTACTGTACTAGTTTTAGAAGTTTATACTTGCACTAGTATAGGAGGAGCCAGTATTCAGCTCTTTTGTTACGATTTGCTAGTTCACTGAGTATGGTGGTATTTTTAACGAAAGAACTCTGGAAATTAGTTTTATTTGCCCCCAATAAACACTGCCTATTATTAATTCTATTTACCTATATACCAGTTTATTTGCAGTTGTAAATGGCTCCCCGGGTTTTATCAACCTGTGTGATGCTCTAAATGGTTGGCAGCTGGTACGAGAGCTAAAGAAAGCTCTCAGTTTGCCTGCAGCAACGTCCTTCAAGCACGTGAGCCCAGCGGGGGCGGCTGTCGGGATTCCTTTAAGTCCTGCACAGGTAAGTGTCCATCTCTTCTCTGCTGCTCTTTGTTTGTTAAAACCACCTTGCCCAGAGTTGAAAATGTGTATAGCTGACGAAGCTGTATCGGAAAACCTAACCATAGGTTTGTTCCAACATGGGAGAATTGTTTGAGAACTGTCAACGCGTGCGCAGTAGCACAGGGACCGTTCCAACAAACTTAACGAGTTCTGAACTGCTAGTTCTCTATTTGCTCTGTTCCAACATGTTCCGGAACTCGTTCAGAACGAGTGAAATCAGTTCTCAGTCAAGAGCAGGAACTGGGAGTTCTGACCATACGCACAAGCCCTCTTCACAGCTTTCCGTTGTTGAATGCTAGAGGAAAAACAAAACCCTATTGCGCTCTTTTTAAAATACAGGATTGTAGAGATCAATGGTTCCAACAAAATCACTAACTAGTTTCGTACTCGTTCTCAACTGGTTCTTGCGCAGGTGGTATCAGTTCGGAAGGTGTTCATAACATCATGTTGGAACAACCCTAAAGTAAGCGTAAACAATCTGTACAGCAAAAGGATAAACACAATGACAGGTAGAGGGAGAGACAAGGACAATCTCTCATTTGGACACTCTTCACATCATTGCAATCAATAGCACTGCAGCCAAACAACCTGTCTTTGAATTACCCCATCTTGTGATTCTCACCACCCCTGAATTTGAAAGGTGTTCCGTCGACCGTCTTTAGGCGCATTTACGAGAGCCGTGGGAGTTTATATTGAGATATCTCAGCTTGTGCACAGCCAGAGATAAAATTAAATTTAACACCACTTACGAGCCAATGGTGATTCTCATCCCCTCTGAATTTGTGTATGGTATTCAGCGTATACCGTATTTCTTCGCATAATCGTCGCACTTTTTGAGCCTAAAATTCGTGGAGAAAAGCAGGGTGCGACGATTATGCGAAGAATATTTCAGTTCAAAGAATATACGGGCTAGTCATTCGCATAGCGTGAGTCATAGCCTGCAGTCAGAGACAGGCTTCTTTCTTCTATCAAGGTCACGGCAGGTTAAAGCTTGCGGAATATGCTGACGAAGTTGACCGTTCGCATCGTGGTTCATAGCCCGCAGGCATAAAGACGAGATTACTTTCTCCTGACAAGATCACGCCAGATTAGGCCTGTAAGCTCGCCGAATGTACGCTGGCCATTCGCGTCGCAGTTTATAGCCCGCAGGCTAAAAGACGAGATTACTTTCTCCTGACAAGATCACGCCAGATTAGGCCTATAAGCTCGCGGAATGTGCGATGGCCGCTCGCGTCACAGTTCATAGCCCGCAGGCATAAAGACGAGGTTACTTTCTATTGACAAGATCAGGCCAGATTATACGCTTGTGGAATGTGCTAAGTGACGAAGCTTGCTCGCGTCACAGTTCATAGCCCGCAAGCATAAAGACGAGATATTTTTCTTATAAAGTCGCGGCTGCATTTGCAACTGACTGGCGCTCAAATAAAATACGAATATGCTATGCGGCGATTATACGAGGAAATTTTATGAACCTATTTTAGTGTTTGAAAAGTGGGGTGCAACGATTATGCGGGGAAATACGGTAGGTTCCACCAGGCATCATTGAAATTGATTTTTGATATCAAGGTATTACGAGTCAAGCACGGTTAGAAATAAAGTTAGGGTCACTTACCGAGTTGACTGCGATTCTTACCACCACAAACGCAGTAAGATGTATGTTTCCAGCATTTGCGGGAGTCAGTATGGCAATGTTCTGTGTGTGCATACAGCGTATGGCGAGCAAATGATGCCATCAAGATTCTGATAATGCCCACTAGTTGTATTTGTGTATGTACGCTGATGGGGGGTGGGGGTAGGATAGAGTGAAAACTGTTCGGAACTTAGGGTTAGGTTGTTCCTGCTTTACTCATCCTGTGTTTGTTTGGTTTACACTTCATGACGGCGGCTTTGGTGGCAAAGTTGGTAGCATGCCCAAGATCGCGGTTTCAAACCAGGCCGAAGCCGTCGAATTTTTCAAGAGCGTTAAAAATCCCTCAGTATGCCTTCCTTCGAAGGGGAAGTAAAGCTGGCGGTCCCATGTCATAGATTTATGGCATGGAAAGAACCTTCCACTAATTACACTTGTGTGAACCTAAATTATAGGTTAGATTTGACTAACGCTCTTAGGTCCCAACGTTCATCGCCAGGAGCAGACAGCTGTGGCATTTAGTAACCAAGTTCATAACTAGTAGTTGTTGATGGTGGCGTTTGGTAACAAAAGTAGGAACTACTTGAAAATTGAATGTCTGCAGTCCTTACTTGAATTAAAAACAGATAACACACACTAATACAGTCATCACAATTAACACCGGTTATCAGACACATTCTACACACACCCAAAGTACACGGGGCTTCGTGACCGCGTTGCTGCAGCCCCTAAACCAACCACTTCAGGACAGAGTCCACACTTCTGATGAGACTAATCTCGAGCATTCAAGAGCTATTCATTGGGTCGATGACGTGTATAGCAACCTTCATTTCGTATGATATATCATATGGATCTTGTTAAAGTTTTCGTAATTTTTATGAATGTTTTGATTTGTTATACAAAGGAACTCCAAATACTCGAATTGATATTTCGGAAATATAGAAATTCAGTGATAAAGTGTTCTTCTTTCCTACAAATAACTGTGCAATATGTTGTGTTGAAATATGTTGTTGTAGTTGTTTCCTATGGCTAGCCCGGATTCCAATCCATCAGCTTTCTTGCGTTCCAATTGAGTTTTGTGAGGTTTCCTGATGTTCTAGCAGTCACATCAAGTTTGTTGCAAAGTAGCAGGTGCCCCTTATCCATTTTACTTCCAGGTTCGTGACAAAGTGTGCATTCTTCAGATCTCAGGATGTTGATTCGTTTCAGATGAGCTGCAAGGCAGTCATGGCCATTGTTAAGTCTGAAGAAGGCTACAGCTTCTCTTCTTGGTGTTAATTTATATTGATCAATGTCCTTCCATAATTTGGTTTCTGCTGTTTTCTTTGCCATTTCTTCATACCTGTTTTTGATAGTATTTTTCAAGATCCTTTTTGTTGACATAAAATCAGTCTGACTGACAGGTTGTTGTAGTGTGGTACCTTTTTTTGCTAATCTGTCTGCCTCTTCATTACCTGTTATTCCAACATGAGAAGGGATCCACTGAAATGAGATCTGTCTTAGAAGGGTTTTTATCATACAAAAAAAATTCTTTCAGTTCTTTATTTTGAGGCTTATAATTTGACGAGACGGCTTGGATGGCAGCTTTTGAATCTGTAAAGATAACACATTTTTGATTATCAATGTTTCTGCCTAATAACTGTTGGAGTGGGGATGGGAAAACTAAATGAGAGAATTGAGAAGAATAAACTAAAGTGGTTTGGACATGTAAAGAGGATGGAGGAAAATAGAATACCAAGACAGATGCTGGAGGCGAAGTGCAAGGGTAAGAGAGCAAGGGGAAGACCTAGAACAAGGTGGATCGATTCAGTGAAGAACAGCGTGAGAAAAAGGAATCTGGACTGGGACAAGATCGTGGAAGAAGAATTGTGGAAGGAAAGAGGAAAGTGGAGAAGTGCCATAAATACCCCGACCCGGCAGGAGCTGGATAAGGGGAAATGATGATGATGATGATGATGAACTGTTGGAGTGCATGTGAAATTGCTCTTATCTCAGCATCAAAGTTTGTTTTGTTTTGACCTACTGGGAAGTAGAGTGAGAAGAGCAGTTCTATTTTCTTTGTCTTGTGAGCCATGTGTAAATATTTTTAGCCATTGATTAGACGGATATCTTTCTTCTATTGTACAGAGGGCCAGCTGTTTTAGATCATGTGGTGAAGAGTCTTTCTTGCAGACCTCTTCTAGCAAAGTAAGATTTGTAGTCACTTGTATATATTCAATGGGGTTGCTTTAACCCTTTTGCTCTCAGGCTATATTCACTAGTCATGCCCAAAACACTCAGGCCATTTTTCGTGATTATGCATGTTAAAATGTAAAAAATCACTGCATTAAGTGATCTACAGATACAAAATTGAAAAAAATCACACCAGCACATTATTCATTGTAGTTTTTGGAAGAATATATCCCAAAATTGTTAATGACATATTTTTCCACAAAAAAAAAAAAAAAAAAATATTGAAACTTGGAAAATAAATTACAACAAATAAAAATATGTTTTCAAATACTAAAAAAGTAATCTGTTCTTTAGTGATCTTCTTGACCAGTCATACTGATAACAAGAGCAATTAATTCTGTAAAACATGATAAAATTTTATTTTTTGTATTCTTATCCAGCCATGAATTATAGCACCTAATGTAAAGAACTGTACACGTAACTTCCTGGGTCAGCATTTGTGCTTAGGAAAGCACTCTCCATGCAGACCCTTGTTACACCTAGTGCATACTGTTCTGGCCCTCCTCCTCTTTTCTTTGGTGCTGCATACAACACAGTTTGATTCTTTCTTCTCGGGAAGCTTTCTCACCCCCACTGGTCCTCTTTGATCATTAATCGCACTTAATTTTGTAGAAATCCATTCCTCCCCTAGGCTCTCAATTATTGACACTGTATAGTTCAGTCTAGATTTTATTTTCCCTGCTCCCTTATTATTTTCCTTATAAAGAATGCAACTGTTTAGTACCATTCTAGCAATGATATTGAAAGCCACCTTCTTCCAGTAACGTACAGTACGCCTCTCATCAAGGTAGCTATACAACATCATGTCAGATGTGTCAAGTAAAGTTAGAGTTATGTACTGTACTACAAATAGGAAGTACTCCTGAATACCTACCTTGTATACGTGTGAAGTTTCTGAATCATCAGGATTATTCTCCATCGGCAGCAAAAGGCACTCATTGAGTAGTCAGAAATTTCTCCCGCGAGATCAAAGGAGGCAATTCATTTATTATAAGATGTTATTATTGCTGGTTTAGTTTTGCTGTTGGCACTGTTGTGGGTTGCTGGAATTTCCTGTTCTTGGGCTATTGCATGGCTAGATAGAAGCATGACTGGGTTTTTCTGGGACTTTTTCTCTCGGAATGCACATGCTAACATTGGACCTGACCTAAAATATTGTTTCTGTCCAACAGCAAATTTATTTTAAAAATTCTGAGGCAATTATTTCCTATTCCTCCTAACAGTTCCTGTTATGTATGTACCCAGCTTGTAGAGATGGCGTAATAGTGGTACAGACATAAAGTAATTGTCAACAAACACATGATAACCCTTGTTGAGGTAGCCACCCATGACTAAAAGCTTCTTCACAACGATGCTTTATGATATTGTCTCTGTCTTCTTGAGATCTGGCACCTCTGTAGGTAAAAAAACCCAGGCAGTAATTGGAAATTGAATCACACAGCATCCAAAATTTGATACCCCAGCGATGGTGGTGTTTGTTCGGCAGGTATTGGAGAAGGCTAGTTTTATTTTTAGTCCCCACAAGAGGCTCATGAATGCTAATCTGCTGATGTGGTGCCTAAATACCCTGTTGGCATGATCCACTAGAGGTTAATATTTTGCACAGGGATCATATCCTGTTTCTCCAGGCCCTGGCATTCCCTCATTGTTGACAAGATGAAAGAATCGCAGCAAGTGAGAGAACCTATGTTTAAAAAACATTTTAGGGAACCATGGGCTGAACTGAGAAGGCATAGTGGACCAGTAAGAGGCAATGGTTGGTTTTCTATTGATACCCATATTTAGAAGGCATGCAATAAATCCTTTCATTTCAGACCTTGTGATCCTGACCCAATTCTTTAGAGGGGTGGGAACATTATCTCCCTTACTGGTGATGAACTGCTGGACATACCGATTAGATTCTGTCACCATAAGAGAAAGAAGAAAATCTGTGAAAAACAAAAGGAAATAAGCTGTTGGAAAAGAATCAGGAGGTGGCATGGCATGCGTTTAGGTCCAGATAATTCATGATATTGAAATGGGAGAGGGAGAGGATTTTCAGGCGACAGAACCTCTGTGTAGTCCCCATCATTCATAATATCATCATCATCATCATCACTGTCAGAAAATCTGTGAGCAGCTATTGGGGATATTTCTGGGGCACTATCATCACTTTCTATAAAATCAGAATCACTCTCGGCAATAAAGTCACTGTCATCGTCTATAGCTTCTAAATAATCCAATACTTCACAATCATTTAGCCTAGAACTCGGCCCGGCCATTGAAAAAAAATTGGCCTACACTCGTCACGAAAACGTAATAACACGAAATATTAAACGCTACACTTCACTTGATAACACAGATAAATGCTAAATATCAACAAAATATAACAAATAATAAACTAGTATTAAAATGGAAATAAAATAACAATGCCAAACACGTTATTTAAAGCGCAAAATATGACTTGACTGGCACACAGAACAGGTCAACACGCCATGCGGTAAACAATCATACGAGGCTTTATAATTTCATTTGTTTAATACCAATGCTGCAATGTAATGTGTTTATCTGTCGAGAAAAGTGTAAACCAAACTCAAATGCTACTATGCCAATCTTCTCCTGCCATCTGGGAGTCCAATTAGTCACTAATACAGCCATTCCAACACAGAGCCGATAGATCGGCACCGCGAGTGTTTTAAGCCAAGCCACTCAAGCCGATAGATCAGCTCGCTGGGCGTATAAGAGTTAACCTCTTAACCGGGCATGACGAGTTAATTCGTCTACTACCTGTTGCTACTCAATCGGGTAATGACGAGGTAACTCGTCTAGAGCACTTGAAAATTGTTATCTGCTGGGGGGGGGACGAGTATTCGTGTCTCTTACGCTGTTGAGTGTAGTTCTATGATTGTTCTGTAGATGTCAGTAGGTTTCAGCTTTGCTGTGCCACAATGCACGCCAATTTCTCAATACGGGAAGAGTTCCTTCGTCGAGAACTCTCGAGATAACTCGTCACCCACATCTTTATAATGGGCGTGACGAATTAACTCGTTTTCAGTCAAAATATATTCCCCACTACGAAGGTTACTTTGTCGGTGGAAACTCCCCGGTTAAGAGGTTAATACAACTTCTGGACTTCAACAATACTTTAACATTCTGTGTGACTGATTTTCCTTTATGACCCAATTACAGTGGAACTCCGATTATCCAAATCAATTGGGACCGGACTCCATTCGGATAATCAATAGTTCAGATAATTGGATTTACATACAAGGTATGTAACCTATGTATTTTTAAGAAAAAGACCTTATTTTTGGTATTGTATGAATTTTTAATTATGTAATTAAATGAAAAGGCAACACTTGTACATGTTATATAGCGTAGTGCTGTACAATAGTAGTAAATGAGTCGGTCTTTGCTGAACATCTCGGTCAAAGTAAGTTTATCATAAGGACAATAGTGCGCGTAGACAGAATCATTATTTTGCAAATCGCAGTACGTTTCCGTTTTTTTTTTTTAAAGCGATTCAGTTAGTGATTTGGATAGTCGGAGTTTGGATAATTAGAGTTCTACTGTATTTGGATTTCTACATACCTGGATCATTGGTTCTTCTGTATTCTCAAACACAGAAGAATGTATGGCAGTAAAGTGTTGTTCTAGGGGCAGATTACCTTGCTGTTCCGCCTCTTAAAACAACTTAATTAAAGTGTTGTTCTCAAATAATATAGTAAATTCCTTAGTTCAAGTGACCTTTTTTTCCCAAAGGAATTTAAGTGCTGTACTATAGTATTATTGTGGAAATGTTGCAGGCCAAAGTGTGTATGGTGGACGACCTCATGGAGCTGTTGACTCCTCTTGCTATAGCATACGCCAGGGCCCGTGGTGCTGACAGGATGTCCTCATTTGGTGATTTCGTGGCTCTGTCTGATCCTTGCGATGCCATCACTGCCAGGATAATCTCTCGGGAGGTGAGGTCCTTACTGCATTAAACCTAAGAACCAGCAAACTTAGAAATATCAACACTGCAGTGGCAACATTGATCCACTAACACTTAGGTATTGGTTTGCCAACAGACGGCTTATCTCTGTGCTGGAATCCCTAGAGTTCAGCCACACTTTGGGTTTTCTATCCTCCCACCACCTTTCACTCTGTCCCACTCCTCTCCTTCCTTCACACCCACAATCCACCTATCTCTTGGCCTTCCTCTTGCCCTCCATCTCCACCTCATACATCCTGCCCTCCTGCATTCTCCTAACTTGTCCGTACCAACTCGTTCTTGACTTCTCTATGATCTCTTGTAAGGGATTCTCTTCCACAATCTCTCTCACTTCTTACTCTATCTCTTCTTGTTATTCCTAATCTGCTTCCCTGAAATTTCATTTTGCAAGCCTGGATCCTGCTCACCTGTCTCTTCTTCATAACCCACGTTTCTGATGTGTAGGACATAACACCTGGGGTACGTCCCTGCTCCATACCAGACCTGTCACGCTCTAATGGGGTTGCCTTCCTCTCTCACTGATCTCCTTGTCATTACTACCACTTACTTCTATTACACTCCCTAAATACTTGACACTATCCACCTTCTTTAGTACTTCTCCTATCTTTATATCTGTTGTTACTCTTCCTCTATTTCTTGTTGTCACCATCATTTCACACTTCTTTGCATTAAATTTCTAACCATACTGTTTTATTGTCTCAACCCATACATTCAACCTTTCTTGTACCTCTGCCTCTCCTTTAGCCCATATCATTAGATCATCTGCAAACATCATTGCTCTCATATGTTGTTTTCCTATTTGTAATAATAATAATGTTATTGGTTTTACGTCCCTTTTAACTACTCTGGCTCTTAGAGACGCCAGGGTGCCGGAATTTTGCCCCGAAGGGGGTCTTTTAAGTGCCAGTAAATCTACTGACACGGCTCCCTCAAATACCAGCTGACTGCGCCAGGATACGAACCTGCAACCTTGGGCCCAGCAAGCGAGAACTTTACCGCTGAGCCACGCAGCCGCCTATGTGTGCTGCCACTTCTACCATCACCTCATCCATCACAGAGATGAAAAGCAGTGGAGATAGTGCACTCCCTTGCTTCAACCCACTCTTCTGCTTTAACCAGTCGGACAACAAATGTAAAATAATAAAAATGTATTACATCCCTTCACCATATGGTAGTTGGATTTCTGTAATACTAGGCATAGTTGAAATGTTCCCCCAATGTATAATGGAGAGTGGTTACAGGTGTCGGACGGCATCATTGCCCCTGGCTACTCCCCAGAAGCCCTGGAACTGCTCAAGAAGAAGAAAGGTGGAGCCTACTGTGTTCTGCAGATCGACCCCGAGTATGAGCCGCGTCCCATCGAGCAGAAGATGCTGTTCGGCCTCACCATGGAGCAGCAGCGGAACAATGCAGTCATCGACAAGAGCCTCTTCACTAACGTTGTGTCGGCCAAGAAAGAGGTGGGTACATTGCGATTATCTCTAGAAACCAAGTCCTCATTATTGTACAGTGAATATTTTATATCATAAGGGTCAAATCGGGCATGATTACGAAAATAAACTCGCAATTTTATATTTTACGCGATGGGATTGCTGTGCGCCCCACTTGTGCATGGTTTATTTACACGTGTAATCTTGTGAAATTATTTGACATCCTGTGTCTATCATTACAAGTTATCTAATTACAGCAATAAGAATTTCGTATTTCCTGGCATAATCATTGCTTAGCACATTTATATAAATAACTTGGCATGACCTTGTTAGATAAACTGATCTCTGTGACTGCAGGCTATGGCCATGCTAGACAGTGGCTGTGCTCGGCGTCAGTCCAGGGGAGTAAGATAGACTCGAAGTTTCTGCAAGCTGGCCTTGGAATAATGAGCTTCAATAAGTTGCGAGCCCCAGTTCACCCACAGGCAGCAACTTCCATGGAAATGTTGCAACATACCGCATGTGTGATGTTATGCACATTGTATGTTGGCTTATAACTGAAAACATTCCTGCTTTAAAAACTTGTTTCAGATCTATCATATTTCCTTGCATAATCGTCGCCACCGCATAGTCTTCGCACCCCACTTTTCAAACACTAAGATAGGTTTATAAAATTTCCTCGCATAATCGTCGCATAGCATATTCGTATTTGTGCGCCCGTCAGTTGCACACACTGCCGCGAGCTAATAACCTGGCGTGACTTTGTCAAAAGAAACTAGTCTCTGCCTCAGTGCCTGTGGGCTATGACCACGTGATGTGAGCGGGCGGCATCGTCTCTTAGCACGTTCGTATTTGTGCGTTGATTGGTTGCTCATGCTGCTGCGACTTTATAACTTGGCATGACCTTGTCGAAAGTAATCTCGTCTTCATGCCTGCGGGCTCCGAACGGCGACGCGAGCGGCCAGTATCGTCACATTCTGCGAGATTATAATCTGGTGTGACCTTGTCAGAAGAAAGAAACCTGTCTCTCTGACTGCAGGCTATGACTCGCGCTACACGAACGGTCTGCCTACGGCACACTAAACAACTACCGTATATACTCTAATATCACCCGCACATTTTTAAACAAATTCGGACGTGAAAAATTAGGGTGCGGGTCATATTTTGTCATCCAAATTTTAAAGATTTAAATTGGCCCGCCACGCTCGATATTGGGTGTTGCGAGTATCCGCTAGATGGTGCTGGCCTTTTTCCGGCTATCACTTCGTTTTACCGTAAGCACGCGGTGTCATACAGTCTCGCGCACGTACTACGAGTGTAAACATGAATTCTACGAAGCGTTTGCGGTCGTTTACTGTGAGTGAGAAAGTTGTGAGGGAAGCTGAAATTATTGGAAATCGTGCCGCCGGTAGGAAATACGATATCAACGAGTCATGCAGATCAAACACACCGACTCCAACTGGCCGTATTCAGCGTCCGGAAGTTCGGCTGCTCTGTTCGTGGATTTAGACGGCATAGAATCATATCTCTGGAGATCTCATATGGAATAGCTTCAAGAAATGTAGTATTTCTTATGCTATGGATGGTAGTGATGACATTTTGTGGGAAAGTGATGGTGATAAAAGTTCCGAAGTTGATACTTCTGATGACGACGAATGAAGTGTTTGTGTGTTTTTATTTGTATTTTTAATCGTTTGATGTGTGTTATTTTAGGACGACTTCAAAACTGTTGGAAACTATTTTGTAGAAAGATTGTAAAGATTGTAAATAAGTTTTGAGTAAACTTTTTATTTTTTATTTTGTTCTTCAAAATAAGGGTGCGGGTCTTATTGAGGGGCGGGTGGTATTCGAATATATACGGTATCATGCTCGGTGCCATTCCAGGAGAGTGAAACTTGTTTGGACCTGTCGCTTCCGTGAGTTGGCCTCGGAATGATGAGATTCAATAAGCCGTCGTACGAAGCGCTGCTAGCCCTAGTTTGCCGACTGACTGCTATTGGTGGAATCTTACGCAAGGGACACCTCGTGCCAGTCTAGCATTAGCCACTTCCGTGGAAACATCGCAACAGAGAAGTGTTGTCCACAAGGGGAAAATACTGTACAGGAATGATACGGTGATCTTGATGGCAGTGAAATACACAGAATTACATAATAAACAAATAATATTAAGAAAGTGCTCAAGTGTACAGCAAATAATGATATCGTATATATTTTAAAATTGTGGTTTTCTTCTTTGAACTTAAATATTCTTCGTATAATCATCGCACCCTACTTTCTTCCACGAATTTTAGGCTAAAATATGCGACGATTATGCGAGGAAATACAGTAACTTCGGGCCTTCTTTAGCTTTTATACAGAATATCAAAATTACTTAAACCATATTTTAAGCACTTGCAGAACTTTCACATAATTGACAATAAAAACAATTCTTAGCATTTGTTTTGTATTTTATCCCAGTAAATAGCTATTGTGGTCCACTACGAATTTGGAGAGGATCTGCTGATGGCCTTCCTGGACATCGAAAAGGCCTATGATTGTGTAGGGAGAAGGTTTGGAAAGCAATGGAAAACATGGGAGTGGAAAAAGGGACTGTAGGCAGAGTGAAGGAGATGTATTGTGGAAGTGTGAGTTGTGTGAAAGTTGGAGGGGAAAGAACAGACTGGATCAGACAAATGAGTGGCCTGAAACAAGGTAGTGCGCTGTCACCCCTTCTCTTTATTGTGGTTATGGACGAGGTAATGACACGGATAGCAGGAAAGATAGGAGAAGATAAGATGAAAGCAATGGTGTTTGCAGATGATCTCATGGTCTGGGGAAACAGGGAGGAGGAAATTCAGGAGCAACTGAAGGCTTGGGAAGAAACAGTGGGAGAGTACGGATGGAAGTTCAACATCAGTAAATGTGAGATCCTGTTAACGACCAGGAAAAAGGACAGACCAATGAGTGGGATAACACTTGGAGGTGGACAGCTGGAGAAGGTGGAAAGTCTCAAGTACTTGGGAAGTATAGTGGAGGAAAATGGGAGAAATGACAAAGAGATTACGGAACGTGGCAGACAGGCAGAAGCATTAGGAGCTTAGTGTGGAATAATGATGTCCCACAAAAAAGCAAGGAAGTGTTATACAGAAGCTACTATATCCCGATACTGACCTATGCTTCAGAAACGTGGGCAATGAAGAAAAGAGACATAAGCAGAATACAGGCAGGTGAAATTAAGTTCCTAGGATCGGAGTAACAAGAAGAGACAGGGTGAGGAATGAAAAGGTCAGGGAAATAGTGAAAGAGGAGCCCTTGCAAGGTAGGACTGAGACATCAAGACTGAGGTGGTATGGACACTTAAAGAGAATGGATGAGAAGAAGATTCCCAAGAGGATGCAGATGCAGAAGAAACGACCAAGGGGAAGACCAAGAGATAGATGGCTGAAAGGAGTGGAGGAATGTGTCAAGAAGAGAGGCGAGGACTGGACCAGAGTGACAGCGGAGAGGTGGTGGGAAGAAAGAACTAAGTGGCGAGGCTTATGTTCCAAACAGACCCAGCCTGGGGCTGGAAACTGTACAAGATGATGATGATGATGATGATGAAATAGCTATTGTGGTGTTTTCCTTGTGGTTTAATTTGGACATTTTTGTACATAACTGTTGTATCCCACTCTTCTTATTAACACTAGTCCGAAACTATGCAACGATTATGCTAGGAACTGCAGTACATTTACAGCCTTTATTGAGATGTGGCAGAAGTAAGGGAGCAGGAGAAGGCTAGTTTACAACACCCGGGTGACTGCAGTTGGACACAGATGGTGATGATGATGATTGGGATGTTCTTCTCTGTAAAAGTACATTGCAAATTGGTATTTTTTTCATAACCGTATTAGACTCAAATCAAAAGCAAGCAAGCTTGTAGTTTAACGTGACCGTTAATCGCGAGATCATGAGCCACGGGACCTCCTTTTTACGTGGAATCCGAACCACAGGACATGGCATTTCACTTCGAAAATCTCACATGCATTGACCGGGAATCGAACCCGGACCGCCTTGGTGAGAGGCATACAGCTAGACCGCTGTGCCACCACGCCCCCATTAGACTCAAATCAACAGCATTGAATCATCCATAATAGGTCACCAATTTAGATGGATTGGTCATGTCCATCGGATGGATGATGTGAGATTACCTCGTCAGATGCTATATGGTGAGTTATGCTATGGCACCAGACCTCATGGTGGTCCTAACAGGCGCTACAAGGACCAATTTAAGCAGACCCTGAAATTGACAGGTCTTGATTCACAAACCTGGGACATGCTGGCTGAAGACCGCTCAACTTGGCGCCGTACCATCTCGGATACTGTAAAGACGTTTGAAAGGGATCGTCGCACACACGAAGAGGCCAAGCGTCAAGCTAGGAAACTTCGAGCAGCCCAACCACGTCCTCCTCCAGCAATACTATGTGACTTGTGTGGACACTTGTTCCATGCCAGGATTGGACACAAGCTGGACTGAAGGAAGAAGATTTATACTCGGATTAGAGTTAAAGCCGATGATGATGGTGAATACCAAGTGAAGTTGTGTTGTGTAAGAGAAGTACAAGCTATATGTTAAAATCACAGGATGCATACCTGGAAACTTTTGGTTTTTGAGCTACAACATTGTCATTTCTTCTGTGCAGGGGCAGCAACTGCAACTGTCTTGTCGTGTATTGAAAGAGGAGTAGGCAATAGATGTTAAAAATTGCAGGTGTGTTGTTTCCAGCTACCCGAGGCTGCCGTGAGGGACCTCATCGTGGCCACGATCGCTCTCAAGTACACCCAGAGCAACTCTGTGTGCTATGCTCGTGACGGACAGGTGATTGGTATTGGAGCCGGACAGCAATCTCGTATCCATTGTACTCGCTTGGCTGGAGATAAGGCAGACAACTGGTGAGTGGTTCATCCTTGGCAGCGAGAGTGTTTTGTTCTACACGAGTCTGTTGTCGCCAAACAGCATAGAAAGCTCTGAATATCTTGTTGCTAAAAGACTCTTTAATGTCAGTCACTAAATTGACAATATTGGCAAGGCAAATGTGTTAAGTTCCCACCATGGTCAGAATATCCGGCTATTGTGCCCCGGAGACTTTTTAGGTCACACGAAGATGTTTTGTGTGGCAAATAACATTGTATCAGGATGTTGTTGTTGTTTCCTATGGCTAGCCCGGATTCCAATCTATCAGCTTTCTTGCGTTCCAATTGAGTTTTGTGAGGTTTCCTGATGTTCTAGCAGTCACATCAAGTTTGTTGCAAAGTAGCAGGTGCCCCTTATCCATTTTACTTCCAGGTTCGTGACAAAGTGTGCATTCTTCAGATCTCAGGATGTTGATTCGTTTCCGATGAGCTGCAAGGCAGTCATGGCCATTGTTAAGTCTAAAGAAGGCTACAGCTTCTCTTCTTGGTGTTAATTTATATTGATCAATGTCCTTCCATAATTTGGTTTCTGCTGTTTCCTTTGCCATTTCTTCATACCTGTTTTTGATAGTATTTTTCAAGATCAGGATGTATAATACTTATTTTCCCGATCAACCGTACATTTTACCTTATTTGTTTGCATGTAACTTGCCATCGCATATATCTCACATTAATTTCTGACGCCGTTATAAAGATGATCGTAGCAATTTTAAGATAGAACCCCCACCCACTGGACATCAGAAGCCTGTCTCCACGTTCCATTGTTGTTTCTCAGTTGTGTTATTGTTTTTCTTGTGGAGGTCGATCTCTAAGTAATATAAAAACGCAGAAGTTATACGGCTGGGTTTAAGCTCTGCGATAAAATATGCAGAAGACTATGGTAATATAGCCTCGTACTCAGTCGAGAGTTTAGTACGACTGAATTTAATATTCGCTACTGGCGTCAACAGAAAAGACGCGCTAGAAACCACTAACCAAACACGTAAGGTGCTTTCAAATGTGGCAATGCAGTAAAACAACACACAGGGTGTGATCGTCTGCTGTTTTGTTGGTGCTCCAGACACTAAATAAGTAATTGTTAGGTTAGAACACGTTGAGATCTGATATCGTTCATTACGAAAAGCTGACGACAGAGGACAAAATTAAGTAGGCTGTCAGTTGAACTCTTGTGTGATTGGATTATACAACTATGGTTTATGATAGACGTTATGAAGAGCTTCGCAAATGGGTTGGATGGAAGTCGGGATGATGCACGACAGAGTAGCTCGTAGATAGGCAGCATCGGCAATGCCAGTTGTCTTGTTTCAATAATGCAAATTTTACGTTTTTTCGGGAATCTGTTTTTTTGCACACAAATCCCTGCATATATCATGGACCGAAAATCTTCACACTTATTTTCGCTCAATTAGTGAGAGTTATATACGAGGAAAGTACTAAAATGCTGGGTGTGGATCATCATCATCATCTTGCACAGTTTCCAGCCACTGGCCGGGTCTGTTTGGAACACAAGCCTCTCCAACGTCTTCTGTCTTCCCACCATCTCTCAGCCTCCACCCTTGTCCAGTCTTCTCCTCTCTTCTTCATGCTTTCTTCCACCCCCTTCAGCCACCTGTCTCTAGGTCTCTTTCCTTCCCACTTCGTCTCGTGTACTCTCCTGGGTATCCTCTTCTCCTCCATTCGTTTTACATGTCCATACCATCTAAGTCTAGATTTCTCTATACCATCCTGTAATGGTTCCTCCTTCATTAATTCTCTGGTCCTCTCATTTCTTATTCTGTCCATCTTTGTAGCTCCAATACTGCTTCTCAAGAACCTCATCTCACTGGCCTGTATTTTGCTCTTCTCCCTTCCTTTCATAACCCAGGTCTCCGAGGCATACGTCAGGATAGGGACATAGTACGTCCGATATATGATCTTTTTGCTGTTCTGAGGGACATCCTTGCTCCATAACATGCTTCTCACACTCCTCCGAAATGATTCTGCCTGCCTCCCCCGCTCATTTATTTCTCTATCGTTTCTTCCATTATCTTGAATCAGGCTTCCCAGATACTTGAAACTCTCCACTTTCTTCAGTTGTTCCCCACCAATTGTTATTCCTGTTGTGGTTCTTTCCTTCTTCCTTGTTGTGATCACCATCTCACTCTTATTTATGCTAAATTTCATCCCATATCCTTGTATTATTCCTTCCCACACGTCCAACTGTTCCTGTACCTCCTCCTCCTCCTTGCTTCCCCAAATCATCAAATCATCTGCAAACACCATTGCTTTCATCTTTCCTTCCCCAATTACTTGTGCCACTCGGGTCATTATGTCATCCATCACCACAATGAAAAGTAACGGTGACAGTGCACTTCCTTGTTTCAGGCCGTTTCTCTGTTCCAACCAGTCCGATCTCTCTCCTCCCACTTTCACACAGCTCATGCTTCCCTTGTACATCCCCTTTATCCTCTTTATAGTCCATTTCTCTACTCCTCTATCCTCCAGGGACTTCCAGACTTTGTTTCTGCATACACTGTCATATGCTTTCTCAATGTCCAGGAAGGCCATCAGTAGATCTGTTCCATACTCATAGTGCTGTTCTTGTAATTGCCTTACAGCAAAAATCAAATCCACTGTGGACCTTCCTGCTCTGAAGCCATGTTGTTCTTCCCTCATCCCTCCTTCTATCCTTGTCCTAATTCTCTTTTCCAAAACTTTCTCGAAGATCTTTGCACAATGACTCATCAGTGTTATTCCCCGATAGTTTCTGCAATCTGTTCTACTACCTTTCTTGAAGATTGGGACAATTATTCCTTTTAGGTAGATTTCATTAGAAAGCTAACTATTGCAATGGGTACCATGTTTTGACTTCCGGAAAATTTCGACATATCTTCGCGTTTCACATCCCCCAGACCCCAAAACCACCGTCAGTTCAAAAGTTTATATATAATTTATGTATATATGTATCTATCTATCTATATATATCAGTTTCTTGTGGACACGATAACTGCCGTAATTTTCCACCAATCACTTTGAATTTTTTATATAATATGTATCCCTGTAAAATCTCGGTAAAGTTCGTTAATGGGCAAAATCGGTCGAGGGGGGTGAAAATGGGGGGCTTTTTTCGAAAAAGTGAAATTTCGCTATAACTCTCTTAATACGTGAAATATCGAATCCATTCAAAGTTCATACTATGTGTCGGATAAGTGCCAACAATTTATGTCAAATAAGTTTTTTTTATAGCACCAACCATTGACCAAAGGAGTGGAAAAAAGTGGGTTTTTCTGGAAACATTAATCATATCTCTCTTAATAGGCACAATATCAAAACCGTACAAAATGGAAAATATTCCCCTAATAAATACCTAAAACGTTTGTCTGAAAGAATTTTTGATATGACCCACCATTACGCCAAGGGATGAGAAAAATGATTTCGGAATTTTAAAAAATGCCAAGTGCCATCAGAGGTTACCATAACAACGCTTTTAAATTGATAAGGGATGATCTATCAGAGGTTGCCAAGACAACGCCATTGACGAGATCACATTCATTTTTAGCCTACTTTTCACACTTGTAAAAAATTAGAAAAAAGTTGACTTATAAGATATATCCGGGAAAATGTGTCTGTCCTTCAGTCTGTCTATCTGGCTGTGTGTGTGTGACCCCCCCCCCTATCAACTCCTAAACGGCTGCATCAACCGAAACCAAATTTAGTATGAGTAAAGATGTATACCGGAATATGTTAGGCCCATATTTGAAAAAGATGCCAGTGCTACCAACTGCTAAAAAAAAGCACTAGAAATTTGAGCTCCATGTAGGATATCTTGGAAGGTATACATGGGAGCTATTTTAAAATTGGCACACATGTAGATAATACTATTTCAGTTTAATTTCCAGGTGGCCATACATGACAGCGTTGCCAAAATAATTTTAAGCCTTCTGATAAGTCCAATTTTTAAATGCATATAACTTCTACACTATCAATTGGATTTCAGCCAAATTTTGTATGTAATATGTGTACATAAACATATATGACTGAGTGTATTCTTAAGAGCCACCAGGGCTGCCAACTGTTAATAATTGCTCTCTATTTTGTATCCAAATATATCAGAAAGTATGCAAGCCGACAGCTTTAAACTATGCACACGTAAATTACCCGACATTTTACATTAATTTGGAGTAACTTATATACGTGAGTTCTACCAACATGATTCTAAGCCTGCTGATAGGACCAATTTTTAAATACATGTAACTTCTATACCAACAAATGGATTTCATCCAAAATTGGCACAAAAAGATATAATATTTCAGATTATTTCTGACCAGCACTCGCATGACATTGTTTCCAACATGCTTTTACGTGTACTAATAGATCCAATGTCTAAATCCATGTAACGTCCTTTGGACTTCAACCACATTTTGTATTCTGTACCTTAGGAGATGGAAGTAAGAATATATTCAGTCACCAGAGATGCCAACTGTATTGCTCTATTAGGCTACATTATGTCTAGTAAACCTTATTTCGAACTAATTAAGACATTTCGATATTACCCACTTAATTTCGTCATTATTCTAGATAGGTTCATATACTGTGGATTAATCTATGGCATGAATTTTAATTTTAAGAAAAGTAGGCTCTTTAGTTCGTCACGGAACTTCTTGTTCCATCTGACTATGAGGGAAGCGGCTAACTGGTAGCATGCTGAACTTCTATGCCCAAGGTGCTGGTTCAAAGCCGGACAAAGTCGCCGGATTTTCTAAGAGCGCTAAAAATCCGTCAGCATGCTTTCCTTCGGAGGGGAAGTTACAACGTTCGTTGCAAGTTGCTGGTTGCGGTGGCATCTAGCAGCCAAGTTCACAGCTAGGTGTCGTTGACGTTAGTATTTGGTACACAATTAGGTACTACTACTTAAAATTGACCGTCTGCAGACCTTACCTGAATTACAGACTAATACAGTCATCACAAATAACACCGTTTATCAGACAGATTCTACACACACCCAATGTACCCGGGGTTACATGACCACCTTGTCGCAGCCCCTAAACTGAGGAACCAACCAACATCTCTGCGTGTGATAAAATTTTGCGTGAAGAAGTAACAGACTGTTAGATAGTTACACATTAGTTCCAAACCTTGCATAAGGACAGTGTGATCACAAGTATAAAAATTAACCCCAAATGACAAGAAGGTTACCATCCCCATAAGACAGTAAAATGTTAAAAGTATGCATAGAAAGACTAAAAAATGTTAACTAACCTCCAATTGTAAAATACTTTCTCGCAATAAATGAGGTCTGATCCTCCTACGAAAACCTGCATATTTTGCCTATTATAGCCTATCCCCTAGTTTGCCCGGTGAAATCTACCTCCACCTTCCGGCGTGCCGAGAGGAATTTTTCCAGTCCTCTGGGGTCTTCCTTTCCTTCCATGCTGTCCTCATCACTCGGTACAACCATTGTATCCCCACCTCTCCTGCTGCTCTCACCATCTCCACACTCAACTCATCCACACCCGGTGCCTTCCCTCCTTTCATCTTGTTCACTGCATCTTCCACTTCTTTCCATGTTAAGTCCTTTTCTGTTTGCAGTTCATCTTCCTCTTCCCCGATTTCTTTCTCCTCACCATCTTTTCCATTTGGGTTCAGAAGTTCTTCAAAATAATGGATAATAACGTCAAATAGATTTCAGTCACAACATTTTATGGAGTGTATTTATATAACAGTAGCTATGCATTGCAATGCCAATCGAAGACAGATAGAAAGAAAGTAAGTTAATAATATTATTGGTTTTATGTCCCTTTTAACAACTGCGGACGTTTAGAGATGCCTAGGTGACAGAATTTTGGCCCGAAAGGGATCTTTAACGTGCCAGTAAATCTACTGGCACGGTCTCCTCGCTTTTGTGCACCCTCAAATGCCAATTGGCTGCGCCAGGATTTGATCCTGCAATGTTGGTTACAGCAGGCGAGAATGTTACCGCTGAGCCACAGCCAGCCCAAGAAAGAAACTAAAATGCCTTTCTGTCTGGTCTCCCTTATGCGTTAGGCTGTGCTGAGACATCCAAGTCAGGACATGTCACCTCGAAATGAATCAGCAAGCCTTTCTCACACCTTGCATTGCGGTGTCATAAGTATACAGATTGTGCAATTGGGTTACTGTGGGATTAAAGGTTTCCTGTTAAGTCCCCTTTTGTGTTGCATAAATAATTTGTAGCCAGAAACCTTACCTGGTGTGCACACAACGACTCCCCCAAATTTCATCATAATCGGATGAATGGTATATGGACGCATAGGAGACAAACAGACAGACAAACTATCACATAACATTGATTTGTATATATATAGATAGTAATGGCTTGTCCACATCGTGGGAGACGGGCAACGGAATGAAGTAGGGGAGTGCCTGTAGCGGCTAGTGTGCCCGCTATGATAGCAGGAACCCTGAAGAGTGATGGCCAATGGGATTCTGGTGAAGCCCAGCAAGCCAGTGCTTTCAAGAATGGAACGAGCCTTCGACAGGAAGGATAGACAGCTCAGCTGAACATACAAACATTGACCGGGGGATATGATGGGAAGAAGGAAGTTGGATTTGGAAGAAACGATGTGGAACGGAGAACAAAGAGAGAATTGAGGATAATCTGTCAGCCATACTAGAGTGGGAAGTAGGATGGAAGGAGAATAGAGAATAAGTGAAGGTAAAAATATCACTGAAAGGAAAGACCTTAGAGGCCGTGTCGCACTGGTAGGCTGCACTGCTGAAGAAAGACAAGAGTTTCAAGTGGAAATGTAGAAGCAGATGTGACTGTAATGGTGGATTTAAATGCGCATGTTGGAAGAGAAAGTGTGCTTGTATCGGAGTTCGAAATGAGGAAGGCGAAAGATTGTTAGATTTTTAAATGTAGCTTTGAAGTCAGTGTTGCCTTATTAACAATTAATAGTCCGGCTCCGTGGCTAAATGGTTAGCGCGCTAGGCTTTGACCGGAAGTGCCCCGGCCTACCCATCAGGGATTTTAATCCCCTGGGGTTAATTCCCGTTGCTCGGGGCACTCGGGCTCTCCGGAGGCCACATGAACATCATTATCTAACAATTAATATTCAAGTCTTAACAGGATATGGACCAACCACGACAGGTGTAGTGATCTACTTTACAAATAGGGAAAAATCACATGAGCAGCCTGCACGTGCGGCTCTCCGAAACAGACAGTTTCTCACTACGTTAAAGAGTATTTGGTTGGTTCCTCAGTTTAGGGGTTGTTTTTGTTTTTATTGGGTTGCCAGCCATGACCACTAGTTGGTAGGCCACCATGGAAAGTCTTGTATCCTCTCTGGTCTAGGATTCTTTAGTGGTGGGTAGCCAGTGGTGTTGTATCAGGTGGCTTTGACCTGAGTGTGTGTGAGGTCAAGATTCCTTGATATGGCAAGGTTGCCATGGGAATCAGTTGTTAATAGGTAATATGACAGGCAAAAAATGGAGGTGTTCTAAAAAAGTTTGTTGCAATAAAAGTTATTGAGGAGATGTTTATGGGAATGAATTACTCTTGTTGATTGATGCCAGGCAGTGTTTCATGAAATGTGATGTGGGAATTGGTCTCTCTGGTCTGGAGATTGGTATTGTTATAGTACTAGAGATCAAGGTAAAGGAAGCCTGTTACATGTTGACAAACAAGTATTAATAGTTAAGATTGCAGTGTGAATGATAATGGAAAAGCATCTAGAAATGAACAAGGAAATCATCTTTATATTTTTGGATGTGGAAAAAGCCTATGATACAGTTAAAAGAAAATATGTATGGGAATGCCTACTGAAAAGGAATGCACCAAAATCACTAATTAACAAGATAAAAATGTTGTATTATGAGAGTAAGAGCAGTGTACAAGTGGGTAGTGGTGATTCTGAAACATTCTATACAAAAAAAGGCCTCAAGCAAGGAAGTGCACTGTCACCATTATTATTTGTTATATTGATGGATGAAATCATAAAACGTGTAAAACAGAGTATCAGTAGTGATGAAGTGAAGGCAGATGATGTGGTGATTTGGGGAGAGGGAGAAAAGGAAGTACAAAGGAGATTGGACATTTGGAATGAAAAGCTGAAGGAGTTTGGAATGGTAATTAGTAAAAAGAAAACTGTAGTCCTGCACTGTGGAAAAGAGGAAAAGAGAAGCCAAGTGAACATAGATGGAGAATGTGGAACAGTTCCCATATCTGGGTAGCATTGTTAACGGAGGTAATGAAATCAACCCTGAAATTAACAACAGACTAAGTAAAAGCACAACATTCTATCATCAAGTCAGAGAGCTTTTATGGGATGACAAAGTGCCCAGGAGAACGAAATTAACACTATATAAACAGTACTTCATACCAATTGTAACATACGGACTGGAAACGCTGGTAACTAACAAGAGACAAGATAGTAAGATCCAAGCAGCAGAAATGAAATTTTTAAGAACATCTGTAAAAAAGACAAGAAGAGATAGAATTCAAAATGTTAAAATCAGAGAGGAGCTAAATGTGGAACCGTTAGTACAGAAGATACGGAAAGCAAGACTGAGATGGTTCGGACATGTGAAGAGAATGGGAAAGGAACGAGCGGCAAGAAGGGAGTTGGAAAGAGAAGTTAAGGGTAAGCGATCAGTTGGAAGACCAAGAAGAAGATGGATGGATCAGATTCGGAAGGACATCGGAGAAGCTGGATTGGATGTGGAGGAAGTAATGGAGCAGGAAAAGTGGAAGGACAGAAACGAGTGGAGGAGGCTTGTTAACCACACCCGGGCGACTGGAGTGGGACATTGATGATGATGATGATGATGATTGCTGGAGAACGAACGGAAAAGAAGAGTTATTATTGCTATAGATGAGGAAGAATTTTAATTAATAAATAGCGTATTATTATTATTATTAATCTTGATTGGTCACATTGGACCACTTGAGTCTTTCCACAATCACTTCTTCTTTGAAGGTAGTACTGCTTGGTTCTTGCGCTCTTTCCAGTACTTTTTCATTCTTTCAGATCGGGATTTTCTCAAACTCATCTGAAATCTCCATAGGCTTTCTATGTGTCATTTCTGCAGAAAATTTGTGAGTTTTAAGAATGGTGTTAATTTTATTTTTCTCCTCGGCATCTGTAATCTTGAGTCCAACTGCTTTGAGATCTTGTTGGATTTCTTGGATCCATTTTCCTCCAGTTTTCTTTCCTAGATTTCTCATCACCATTTGGCGTACAATTCTGTTTTCTGGAAGCCGTAAGATGTGAAAAAAAAAAATGAAATCTTTGCTTCTTCATTGTGCTGGTGATTGGATCAATCTCACGATAGACAGTTTCATTTGGGAGAATCCTCCAGACTCCCTCAACCTGATACTTTTTATTTATGCACGTTCTAATGATTTTTCTTTCCGTTTTGAGGAGCTGATCAGTTCTTTGTTCATTTTTAATTTGGAACAGTGTTTCACAAGCATAAGTGGCTTCAGGGAGAGTTACAGTTTTATAATGTTGGATCTTAGTAGCTATTGATAGGCATTTTTTATTATATGTTGACCAGGTTAGAGATTGTGCCTTTTTCATTTTATTTGTTCTATTTATCCACGTTACTTTTTCGTTAAAGTTATGTGTTATAATTTCTCCAAGATACTTAAATTGAGGAACTAGGTTAATTTTATGATCATTTATATAGACTTCATTTATATCTAAGGGTTTCATAGGCATGATCTCAGTTTTTTCAAAGGATATCTGTAATCCTATCCCTTGAGCAATTTCTTGGACACTAGTGATCTGAGTACAAACCTCTTCCTTGTCTAGTGCTAAAAGAGCCAAGTCATCTGCAAATCCTAAGCAGTTTATTTTTATTGATGGTTTTGTTCCAATTTTGATCTTTTTCCTTTTGCCAAACCTTCGTGATATAATTAAGAGCCACATTGAAAAGCAGAGGGGATAATCCATCACCTTGTCTGAGACCAGTTTTTACTGTGAAAGCTGTTGATATTTCTCCCCTAAATTTAACTTTCGATTTTGTGTTTGTTAATGTTAATTGAATGATTTTTATCAATTTAGGATGGAGACCGTATGATCTGAGGATTTTTAGCAGTGTCAGTCTATGAATACTATCATAGGCTTTCTTGATAAAAAGTTGCTTATTTCTGTTTTTGTAAAAAAAAAAAAAGTTGTTGTCCTGTTATTTGTGATATATTAGCAAGTATATTGACCCCCGTTGGGCACCATTGTAATTTTATTATAATGCTTGCCACCTCAATAATTACCACTCTTAGTAAGTTTGTGTAATGCTAAAACCATGGCATAGTTCAGTTCTTATGGAGGAAAATAGAAATGTTCTTTGATCCACTGTAAATTACACATGATGTGTTGCAGGTGGTTGAGGCAGCACCCACAAGTGATCAACATGCAGTTCAAGAAGGGAGTGAAGCGAGCTGAGATATCCAACGCCATCGACAACTATGTGAATGGCACTGTGGGTAAGTTACTGGCTCACTTATTGCCTGTGTCTGGAGTTTTTGTTTGCGTCTTCAGTCTTTTGACTGGTTTGATGCAGCTCTCCACATCTTCCTGTCCTGAGCCAAGCGTTTCATCTCTACATACCTACCACACCCTACATCCGAGGCAATCTGTTAAACATATTCTAACCTACCCCTTCACTTCTTGTCCTCGACCCTTCCTTCCATAACTAAGCTTGCTGTCCCTGGATGTCTTAGTAACTGTCCTACCAACCTATCTATTCTCTTCATTAGCAGTCGCCAGAAACATCTCTCCTCTCCCACTCGGCTTAATACCTCTTCGTTTGTTACCCTATCTACCCATCTGATCATCATTCTCGTGTAACACCACATTTCGAACGCTTCAATTCTCCTCTTTTCTGCTGCACCAATAGTCCAAGTTTCACTTCCATAGAGCGCCACGCTTAAGACAAGGCTTAAAAATTTACTTTCTAATACCTAAACCTATATTACGTGTGAACAGATTTCTTTTCTGCAGAAATGCTTTCCTTGCCTGAGCCAACCTACCTTTCATATCCTCTTTGCTTCGTCCATCACTGGTTATTTTGCTTCCTGAGTAACAGATGTCTCCTACATCCTTTAGCTTTTCACCTGCCAATTTGACGTCCATAGACGTTTCTGTGAAGGAATAGTGCACCCTTTTTCAAGGAAAGTTAACGATATTGTAATGTACAACAGGAAAGTGAAGTCACAAAGGAACGAGTATGGAACGTTTCACTTCTGATCCAATGGCACCTGTAACAAACACAACACAAGCATTTTTACCTCTACAAAAATAATTGAAGCCTGTACTTTTGAAGATAATTTTAATAATAAGCATTGAGTAATCCAAGCTGATAGTGTTTCTTGTTAGAAGTAAAATTTCCTTTCCATTTATGTTAATTGTAGGCACAACTCAGTGCGTGATGACGGTCACATTAATTCCTGGAGCTTAGCTTGGGGTGAAATCCGTGCACAGCTAGTCTGGTCGTTGTGTCTCTTAATTTGTAGTTGGCTTCTTTCCACTTGTTCGTGGAAATCATCCAAATTTCTGTTTTCTTTCTATGATGTTCGAGAAAAAGATAAGTAATGCTTAATTCAATTGGATATTTTGTGCTCTAATAAATGTATTATTATTGTAGGCAAGGACATGGAGTATGAGACGTGGGCCGCCATGTACGAGACGGTCCCCAAAGCTCTGTCTGAGCAGGACCGCAAGGAGTGGTCCAAACAGCTGACTGGAGTAGCTCTTGGCTCTGATGCGTTCTTCCCCTTCAGAGACAACGTGGACCGTGCAAGACAGGTGAGTGGTCAGGCATTCTATAGAGCATCCAGCGTTGAGAAAAGACTGTGGGTCTGATGGGCTTTTACTTTTAACACAACCCCCCCTACACTGGTTTTGTTACCTTACCTTTTATCATGAAGGAACTCTGAACATTTATATTTTTTGTCATAATAGCTTCCTACAATTATCTGCCAATTGATTACCTTTGTTATTGCATACAAGTACCATTTATATTCATCATCATCATCATCATTTCCCCTTATCCAGCTCCTGCCGGGTCGGGGTATTTATGGCACTTCTCCACTTTCCTCTTTCCTTCCACAATTCTTCTTCCACGATCTTATCCCAGTCCAGATTTCTTTTCCTCTGGCTGTTCTTCACTGAATCGATCCACCTTGTTCTAGGTCTTCCCCTTGCTCTCTTACCCTTGCACTTGGCCTCCAGCATCTGTCTTGGTATTCTATTTTCCTCCATCCTCTTTACATGTCCAAACCACCTTAGTTTATTCTTCTCAATTCTCTCATTTAGTTTTCCCATCCCAACTTCCTTCCTAACATCTTCATTCCTCACTCTGTCTTACCTATCATACTTCTTAGGAATTTCATTTCACTGCCTTGGATTCTACTCTCTTGCCTGCTTGTCAGGGTCCAAGTCTCAGCTGCATAGTTAATATGGGTACATAGTAGACTTTATACATTACCTCCTTGCTTTTCCTTGGCACTTCCTTATCCCAAACAAGTTTTCTTACACTTTGATAGAATGCATTGCTCTGCTGTACCCTCCTGCCAATCTCCATGTCCAACCTACCAGTTTGCATCAATTCACTTCCTAGGTATTTGAACGTGTCCACAATTTCCAAACTCTGACTTCCAATTTTCACAGTGCCCTTTCCTTGTCTTTCCCCTCTTGTCATCACCATGGTCTTGCTTTTCTCTATACTGATTTTCAGGCCGTACTTCTGAATATTTTCATTCAGTGTATCCAGTTGTTTTTGCACTTCTTCGGTGTTCCTTCCCCAGACCACAATATCGTCTGCAAATAACAGTAACTTCATTTCTTTATGTCCATATGCTTCCTTTGTTTCCTTTACAAGTTCATCCATTACCATTATGAACAAGAGAGGTGACAGCACACTCCCCTGTCTTAGTCCAGTCTTGTTCCTAAACCAATCTGTCTTTCCAACTGGGGTCAGTACCCTGCTAACACAGTTGTTGTACATTGCTTGCACCGTTTCCAACATTTCTCTTCCCAGTCTCTTCTTAACCATGGTTTCCCATACCTTCTCTCTGGGGACACTATCATATGCCTTTTCTAGATCTATGAAAGTCATGATCAAATCCTCTCCATATTCCCAGTTCTTTTCCATCACCTGCCTCAAGCTAAAGATTGGGTCCACTGTGGATCTTCCACTCCTGAAGCCATACTGTTCCTCTTGCAACTCTCCTTCCACCTTTCTTCTCATTCTTCTTTCTAATATCCTTTCCAGTATTTTTACTATCTGTGATATGAGGGTGATCCCTCTATAGTTATCACACACCTTCTTGTCCCCTTTCTTAAACACTGGTATTATTAGCCCTTTCTCCCAGTCTTCTGGTACACATTTCCGTTTCCACACACACTTTAGCAGTCGATACAACCATTGCATACCAACAGGTCCAGCAGCCTTTATCATTTCTACACTGACTTCATCCACCCCTGTTGCTTTTCCCATCTTCATTTTCTGTACTGCTAATTCCACCTCCAGCATTGTTATATCATCTTCTATTATAGAGTCGTCAGGCTGTGTCACTTCGATCTCACCAGTACAATTGCTCACATTCAATAGCTTATCGAAATACTCCTTCCATCGTCCCTTTATCTCTTCTGGGTGTGTTAACAACTCTCCATCTTCCTTTTTCACCAGCTTTGTAGTAACTCTTTCTTTCCTCTTACTTCTTAGAAGCCCATACAGCATCCTTTTACTGCCACTTACATCTGTTTCCATTCTTCGTATAATATCTTTCCAACTTTTCTTCTCCTACCACTTTCTTACACCTCCGTTTGCTGTCGTGATACTTCCTCTTGCTTTCTTCTGTTTGATCTCTGTTCCATTCTTTCCATGCAGACTTCTTTTCTTTCACTGCTTTCCTCACTTCCTCATTCCACCACGGTGTCTCCTTCTCTTTCACTCGTGTTGACGTCCTACCACAAGCACTCTCTGCTGCACCAGCAAATGCCTTTTTAAAGTGGGACCATTCCTCTTCTACATTTCCCACTTCAGTAACTGGGATTTGTTGCTTCATTCTCTCCTGAAAATCTTCCTGTACAGCTTTGTCTTTCAATTTCCATACTTTTATTTTACTTTCTCTGATCTCCTTTAGTTTTTCCAATTTTTCCCATGTAAATTTTGCCACCACAGCTCTATGGTCCCCATCAAATGCTTCTCCTGGTAAAGCTGTCACGGGTGCGTCAGTGTCAGCTGGAACGTTGGACCGCTTCCTCCTGCCTGCTCTTCGGGGCAACGCCACCTCAAACTCCAGTTCTTCGGCAAAATATTATCTCAAAGTACGGTTCAGCATTCTCACGTGCAATCGAAAGTGCCTTGATGGTGTCCATGACACCCGCGGAAGCCACCACAGAGTCCAATGAGTCATCCTGAAGAAGAAGGCTCAAAGGCCGGGTTTTACCTACGACGTCGCACAGACACAACATTGAAACCACAATTTGCGTATCACACAATGATTGAATGAGGGATTCGGCTGCACTCGATGTGTCGCTGTCCTCCCATTCTGCTATGATTTCTAAAGCTCGAATTATCTTAACTAAGAGTCTCTCGAACTTTAAATGGCCATCATGTTATTCACTCCACCTCGTTTCACACAGTTTGCCAAAGTCTTCACCCAAAACTGACAAAAAAAAACTTTGTATCTTTTAGGAGATGATCTAGCAAAGTTAATTGAATTTTTCATCAATGCTGTATCATTACGAGTGGGAACTACTTTTGAAGTTTTCACTAAGCTGCTCTTAAGGGCGTGATTGTAGCATGGACACCTAGAACCGCAAGGTGCCGCTTTCAAAAGTTCCTGTACTGCACCTTTAGTTTTCGATGACATCGAAATATCTGTTTCCGAAGGAAACAGGATGTAAAATTGTCCGATTGGGCTATGTACATTAACAAATTCACAAAGAAATTTGATAAAATGGTCCGGCTAGCTCAAAACAGTTGCCAGCGTTTCGCCCCAGTGTACCAATGGGCTCTTCAGTTGGTTTTGGCTTCCGTAGTACATTGGCGCTGCTCGTGGCGACATTTAGTGCCTTGCAGCGGCCTTCTCAGTATGTACTAGCCATGCGTCTTGGTGACTGGCAACTGTTTTGAGCTAACCGGACCATTTTATCAAATTTCTTTGTGAATTTGTTAATTCGATGACATCTCCGAACAGTTATCCGTGCCTACCCCAACACAAAGCTTAAGATCGAGTGAGAGCTTTGTAGTGAGATCTTGTACAACGTGACCAAGAGCAAAGCCTGACAATTTTGGTTCCCCGCCTTGAATATCGTCCTCCCTAATAGACTCGTAAGCGTCCGCAAATGTCAAAAAATCTTCGTGCACCTTCTCTTCGTGGACGTAGCGAAGTGACAATGCAAGCTTTTCTTTTAGGGAAATGTGTGATGTCTCATCGGACATGACGGAAGACATGCCTGCTACTTTCGCCTTCCGAACAATGTCTTCTTGGATTTCCTCACGACAGCACTTAATCAGTTCATTTTGTGTTCTATTACTAATATACGTAGCCCGTGCTGATGCATTTTCAAGGTGGCTACGAAGAGTTTCGTCGCCGCTTTCGACTCGAAACCGAAGGAGTTCACGGAAGTTTCCTTCATTTTCTAAGGGGTCTGGAGGGCTGGTCTCACTCTCACAGGCAGGTCCTGTGATGTCAAAATTGGAACTGTCAAGTCAAACCTTTGCTCTCTTCCCTCTCTCTTCTGCCTTTCCCTTTCTCATTTTCATTTTTTTTTCTATTTTTGAAGACCGTTTGGGGGGGGCATGGCCCCCCTGGTCCCCCCCTTGGGACCGCCCCTGCTCCTCCATTTTGCCTGTCAGGGTCATGACATTCATGATTCCCACTTTCATTTCGGTTACTGGTCGCCCATTTCTCACAGTTCCCCCAGTACCAAAGGAACTGCGCGTCGCCTGCAGGGTACGCCCTAACCTTCTCCGAATCATTGGAAGTGCCATTTCCATTTTAGGCTATTATTACGATGGGGTCGCCACTCCCAAAGGCATTTTATGAAGCTACTGCCAGCTATTATACAGGCCGCCCCTAAAATGGGAAACAGACGCCCTTGCAGCCGCCCCTAAAATGGGAAACAGACGCCCTTGCAGCCGCCCCTAACCTGGGAAACAGACGCTGCCGATTGATGCTGTACTCGTACTATTCCCCGAGTACTGGGTTGCCTCTGCCGCAATCTCCACCGTTCCGAAGTCCATCTTCTCCGCTGCAGATTCCGTTGAGGTCTTCGCACGTAACCCTGTGCACGGGGCCTATGTTATACCCCATAGGACTGGGTCCTCACCAGAACTTACCCGGTACTGTAGTTCCATGGTATATTACAGTACCGTTGCCCACCCCCGCGACGTGGACGCGCCTGGCAAGAATTATCCATGTAGCCAATTAGGATTGACTCATGGACCGGTTTAAGGAGCTGTCTAAATCCAGCCTCCAAGGCATCGTTTATATTACCGTATTAAAAATTTAAAACACAAAACAACCGAAAGGTTTTATCCAATATTTTACTTTAGTTTAAGGAAAAAACACACTTAAAGACAAGGTTACAGTGCCAAAACATATAAATACCCAAAAATATCCGGATGTCCATTTTCCTTTTTTTAAGTTTTGAAGGATCAATATTCTTCCTGATTTTAATTTAAGGCATCAAATACCTGTGTTTCAGTCCTTGTTTGTCTAACACTTCATCAAAAACATCAAAAAGTGTTGTACAAAGCTCAAAAAACTGAAAATACCCTCTTTTTGGGTATTTAAATGACCACTGGGTAAATACCCAATTTATATTTACCTTCCCACTGAGTATTTACCCGGCCCACATCGCTACTTGAAAGTGATGTGAATGTTTTTAAATTGTGTTGCAACTTTATTATTATTATTATTACAGCCAATGGCCATAGCGGGGTATTTTAATTGAATGTCGAAGGCTCTCCATCAGGTTCAATTTCAAGTAGTTCCAACTTGGGCTATCAGAGATTCCACTGTCGCCGACACCTAGCGGTGAACGTTGGAACTTGGTAGAGCGTTTCTAACCAAATAACCTACAAATCTAGCTACACTACCAATTGTAGTGGTAGGTTCTTTTACATGCCATAAATCTATGTCATGGGCCCGCTGGCTTTACTTCCCCTCCGAAGGAAGGATTTGAACGCTCTAAAAAATCCGATGACTTGGGCCGGTTTGAACATGCGATCTTGGGCACAGCAGTTCAGAATGCTACCAACTACGCCACCAAAGCCATTTATTTTATTATTATAAACCAAAATTGCAAGGTGAGGAAGATGTTACGAAAATTTGATTTCTGTGGTACTGGTATTTTATATTTACGGATTGGTATTATCGGAGTTCCCTACAGGTTTTGTTCTGAAAGGAAAAACAATTGCATGATCATGCGACAATACAATATGTTGGAAAACATGTCACTGGTTACCCATGCTGAGTCACATCCTTCCACCACACTTATGGAGGAAGCAAGCTCTACTAAGGGAAGCTAAGACAATCTTTGCATCACCCTCTTTGTCATTGCACCAAGAATTATGCCATCCATCACAGCAACGACTGCAATCTAGAAGACCAGTAAGTGTCACTGCGGGGCAACTCATTGCTGCTGGATTTGACCTAAATGAAAGCTGGAAGCATGAGTGGTCAACTAAAACATTGGGAACAAGTGCCCACCATCTTGATCCCACGAAGAAACCAAACGGCTTTGACTTACCGAGGAACTATTGGTACCGCATCAACAGGCTGAGGACTGGACTTGGTTGCTGCAATTATTTCAGGTACAAGTGGGGCTGGATCAGCTCACCAATGTGCGAGTGTAACCTGGAAGAACAGACGATCGAACATCTGGTCCAACACTGTCCTGATTCGTACCCTGGCATTCCTGACGATTTGTTCGCCCTCACACCCGACTTAACCGAATGGTTGAGGAGGATGGACTTTAAAGTTTGAATATAGCTTGTTATGTGTAATTGTTGTGCGTCAGGCCTCGGCAGCCGGCACAGTTCATATCCTCGCCGCTAGATGGGGGCTTCATTCATTCCATTCCTGACCCGGTCGGAGACTGGAAGCAGGCTGTGGATTTTCTTTTTGTTATGTGTAATTGTATATTGTATAAATTACCATACGATTCAATAAATAAATAAATAGTTTTAAGCCCTCGCTAATTATTATTTAGAGTACGAAACAACTACTATTGCTGTGATACAGCACAGCAATAAACCCTAAACTAATATGCAGTGCGAGCACTCTGCTGAGGTGATGGTAAGAAGCCAGGACTAATAATATGTTGGTATGGAGACTTATTGGATGCTCTGGCAACCTTCTGAGGTAAAAACAATCCGTAAGTGGAACCGCACGCAAATCACCAATATCAAGATTTGTGGAAATTTGAAGCCATTCCTTTTTCTCAGTGTTGCCTATACAAATTGTCTTTGCTGCTTTTCAGTCGGTCAACACGATTGTGCCCAAAATTTTGGGCAGGGTACAAATTATAAATATGTAAACACACTCCAGGAAAAAAATACATGTCTTAATTTCAAATTTTTGGGCACAATCGTGTTGACCGACTGAAAAGCAGCAAAGACAATATCAAGATTAACTTATTGTAATTTGAGGTGTTCTTATAAAAGCAGATCGGTATTCATATTCTGAAAATGCAACATCAAGTCCGTTAACGTTTCGTGTTAATTCCCAAACCTTCCAAAAGCAAGGTAAGCTATTCAGGACTTGTTGGTGAAATGTCAGATGTCAAGCTGTTCACTTGTCTGTCAAAGGAGAGTTTGGAACTTCAGCCATGGGATGGGCATTGAAATAATATTTATCTGTGCCTGCTATTAAACAAATTAATCAACCTGAAAACAGTAATTATGAATCCTTAAAGTTGAGCTTAATCTTGAATGATTGAGGTTTCAGTATGACCTATATAGAAAACATTTGCTTCTTCTTGTTCACTCTTATCACAATATACAGGGTGATTCTTTTGCTGGAGCGCGGCCAGCTACAGGGTGTCTGCACGCCTTCCGCCAGCCAACCGAACTCGGTCCGAAGATTGCGCATAGAGTAGTCTACATTAATTACTGTAATGATAAATTCACCAGCAAATCATGATTAAAGAACTTACCTTTCCACAGAAGATGCTGAAAATGTTCTCCTTCGGCTGACAGCCAGGCGTTGTATCGTGTAAATAAATTAGCGTTTACAAATTTGTAATTTCCTTCCTTATATTGTTCTCCAGCTCCACTAGAGTACGGGTAATTGATCTGTACACTTTGTATTTTAAATTACCCCACAATTAAACATCAAACGGGCGTAGGTCCGTGCTTCGATTAATCGCAGTAAACACGCAGGGGGAACAGGAGTAGCTACATAATGTAACGATGTAGCTTCCAAAGTTACTGTCTGTCAGCTGAAGGAGAGCATGTTCGGCATCTTCTGTGAAAAGATAAGTGACGTGAGGTCATCCAGATTCCCAAGAAATAATAAAGTATACATCTGTGCTTATTTAATTAAATCTTGCAGGAACCTGTTTATGTTACCTTCGTATCTGTATGCTGACACTGAAGAATGATATTTCTTCTACTTCCAAATTTATAAGCTTATCTTCATTCTCATAATAATCTCTGGGGTCAAGATGATGTGCGCATAACGAAATCAGAAATACAATGCTTTTAATACCTTGCCTGTCTACATATAAGCAAGCTTTCATTACCTGCATCTCTTGCTCCTTATCCACAACCACCTTCATGATGGGAAAATAATATGCCTCACAACTCTTACTATTCTTCTGATCCTTCTTTTCTTCTTGCATTTTCTTAAAACATATTTTTCTACCTCAGCATTTTTCAAGATATCACATCTATGTATTCCAATCCATCACATTCATACCACAGAACATAATCATAGCAGCAACAACTATAACCTTCTTCACAATAGATGTAACATCTATTGTATTTTAAATCCTCACTAATATACCACAGCACATAACATCTCATTATCTACCACTAAAAATACTAGACCAGAAAGCATATTCTCAACACCATTCCCCATGACATAACTATCAATATCCATTCCCATTCTGCATAAAACCAACAAGACCCATTCTGAATGGCAATTTTCAACAACATTCCATGGCAACCCTTCCCTAAGATCAAGGAACCTTTGCCAATCAGTCAAAGCCACCTCGTCCACCCACAGGCTGCCCACCAGCAAACAATCTCAAGGCACAGAACACATAAGATTCTCTGTGGTGGCCTACCAATAAGTGGCCATGGCTGGCAACCAGAGAAAAAAACAAAAAAAAACTTAAAGCAAACTCTGTAACCTACTACAAAAGTTCGGTTACAACACTTCACACCCTCGTTGAGGAAAGTTTAGTGACCCTGGATAGCTCGCCTCGTTAGGTTAAAGTTAATGTTTCTATCTGCAGCCCGACTTCGATTGGCTGGCGCAAGGCGTGCGCGTGGCTAGGCTTGTCGCGGGACCCGCTCCAGCAAAAGAATCTCACTGTAGAATGGATTTGGCTTTGCAGTACATGAGCTTGCTGATAATTGATGGAGGTTATTGTTGTGTGTTCCAGAGTGGAGTGCAGTTCATCGGCAGTCCGGCCGGATCAACAAACGATGCTGAGGTCATCAAGGCCTGTGATGAGCACGGTATCGTCCTGAGCCACACCAACCTGCGTCTCTTCCACCACTAGGTGTTGTCGGCAGTGCTCAAAGTGCAGCTGAGAGATTTGCTCAATCTAGAGGTTTTCTCTGTATTGGAGTCTACACTTGGTAATCGTCAATTTCGTGCAAAACCTCAGTTTTTGAACTTCATATGTTAAACATTACTGTGCTAAATATACATTGATAATTCAAACATGAAGAGGTTTGGACTCCACTGCAGTGTGACATATCATTTATTGAATATTTCCCTTTTGATAACCCCCTAGAGAGTGTGAATGTTGGCATATTTGGACTAACTAATTATTTGATAAATGCTATTTTCCTCTCCAAAAGAGCATTGGAAAATGATGAATTGTGGGTAAGTCCAATTTGCTGAATGATGAAACTGAAATCGAGTTTGGCTCACACAACAACAAAAATTATCTCTGAGAGGGTTAAGTCCATCATTTGTATAGTTAAGCATCATCTGTCGGTTATGCAACCTGCCAACTTTTACGTTTTTCAGACAAATAACATTTAACGATTTTACGTACCGAGATATTCTCTTTCAAATTTGCTACAAGACGAGCCTCCGCAGTCCGACGATAGAAGGTGTGTGTGAGGTTCGCTTTGTATTGCATTTCACAGATCAATCTTCTAGCGTAAATACGGAGCTCGCTGATAGCTTCTGAACGCTATTCTCTAGATATTAATCGATTCTTTCTTATTATAAATGAAAATATGATATATTCGATAGCCCTGAGATTTGCTAGTCCTTAATCACGAGTTGTGACAGTTGTGAATGGGATGGTGTGCATGCTTGCTCTTCACCACGAGTTGTGACAGTTGTGAATGGGATGGTGTGCACGTTTGCTCTTCACCACGAGTTGTGACAGTTGTGAATGGGATGGTGTGCACGTTTGCTCTTCACCACGAGTTGTGACAGTTGTGAATGGGATGGTGTGCATGTTTGCTCTTCACCACGAGTTGTGAATGGGATGGTGTGCATGTTTGCTCTTCACCACGAGTTGTGACAGTTGTGAATGGGATGGTGTGCATGCTTGCTCTTCACCACGAGTTGTGATAGTTGTGAATGGGATGGTGTGCACATTTTCTCTTCACCACGAGTTGTGACAGTTGTGAATGGGATGGTGTGCAAGTTTGCTCTTCACCATGAGTTGTGACAGTTGTGAATGGGATGGTGTGCACGTTTGCTCTTCACCACGAGTTGTGACAGTTGTGAATGGGATGGTGTGCACGTTTGCTCTTCACCACGAGTTGTGAATGGGATGGTGTGCACGTTTGCTCTTCACCACGATTTGTGACAGTTGTGAATGGGATGGTGTGCACGTTTGCTCTTCACCACGAGTTGTGAATGGGATGGTGTGCATGCTTGCTCTTCACCACGAGTTGTGACAGTTGTGAATGAGATGGTGTGCACGTTTGCTCTTCACCACGAGTTGTGACAGTTGTGAATGGGATGGTGTGCATGTTTGCTCTTCACCACGAGTTGTGACAGTTGTGAATGGGATGGTGTGCATGCTTGCTCTTCACGAGTTGTGATAGTTGTGAATGGGATGGTGTGCACGCTTGCTCTTCACCACGAGTTGTGACAGTTGTGAATGGGATGGTGTGCACGTTTGCTCTTCACCACGAGTTGTGACAGTTGTGAATGGGATGGTGTGCACGTTTGCTCTTCACCACGAGTTGTGAATGGGATGGTGTGCACGTTTGCTCTTCACCACGAGTTGTGAATGGGATGGTGTGCATGTTTGCTCTTCACCACGAGTTGTGACAGTTGTGAATGGGATGCTGTGCACGTTTGCTCTTCACCACGAGTTGTGACAGTTGTGAATGGGATGGTGTGCATGCTTGCTCTTCACCACGAGTTGTGACAGTTGTGAATGGGATGGTGTGCATGTTTGCTCTTCACCACGAGTTGTGAATGGGATGGTGTGCATGCTTGCTCTTCACCACGAGTTGCGATAGTTGTGAATGGGATGGTGTGCACGCTTGCTCTTCACCACGAGTTGTGACAGTTGTGAATGGGATGGTGTGCACGTTTGCTCTTCACCACGAGTTGTGAATGGGATGGTGTGCATGTTTGCTCTTCACCACGAGTTGTGAATGGGATGGTGTGCATGTTTGCTCTTCACCACGAGTTGTGACAGTTGTGAATGGGATGGTGTGCATGCTTGCTCTTCACCACGAGTTGTGATAGTTGTGAATGGGATGGTGTGCATGCTTGCTCTTCACCAAGAGTTGTGACAGTTGTGAATGGGATGGTGTGCATGCTTGCTCTTCACCACGAGTTGTGAATGGGATGGTGTGCATGCTTGCTCTTCACCACGAGTTGTGAATGGGATGGTGTGCATGCTTGCTCTTCACCACGAGTTGTGACAGTTGTGAATGGGATGGTGTGCACGCTTGCTCTTCACCACGAGTTGTGACAGTTGTGAATGGGATGGTGTGCACGTTTGCTCTTCACCACGAGTTGTGACAGTTGTGAATGGGATGGTGTGCACGTTTGCTCTTCACCACGAGTTGTGACAGTTGTGAATGGGATGGTGTGCACGTTTGCTCTTCACCACGAGTTGTGACAGTTGTGAATGGGATGGTGTGCACGTTTGCTCTTCACCACGAGTTGTGAATGGGATGGTGTGCACGTTTGCTCTTCACCACGAGTTGTGACAGTTGTGAATGGGATGGTGTGCACGTTTGCTCTTCACCACGAGTTGTGAATGGGATGGTGTGCACATTTTCTCTTCACCACGAGTTGTGAATGGGATGGTGTGCATGCTTGCTCTTCACCACGAGTTGTGACAGTTGTGAATGGGATGGTGTGCATGCTTGCTCTTCACCACGAGTTGTGACAGTTGTGAATGGGATGGTGTGCACGTTTGCTCTTCACCACGAGTTGTGACAGTTGTGAATGGGATGGTGTGCATGCTTGCTCTTCACCACGAGTTGTGACAGTTGTGAATGGGATGGTGTGCATGCTTGCTCTTCACCACGAGTTGTGACAGTTGTGAATGGGATGGTGTGCACGTTTGCTCTTCACCACGAGTTGTGAATGGGATGGTGTGCACGTTTGCTCTTCACCACGAGTTGTGAATGGGATGGTGTGCATGCTTGCTCTTCACCACGAGTTGTGACAGTTGTGAATGGGATGGTGTGCACGTTTGCTCTTCACCACGAGTTGTGACAGTTGTGAATGGGATGGTGTGCATGTTTGCTCTTCACCACGAGTTGTGACAGTTGTGAATGGGATGGTGTGCACATTTGCTCTTCACCACGAGTTGTGACAGTTGTGAATGGGATGGTGTGCATGTTTGCTCTTCACCACGAGTTGTGATAGTTGTGAATGGGATGGTGTGCATGCTTGCTCTTCACCACGAGTTGTGATAGTTGTGAATGGGATGGTGTGCACGCTTGCTCTTCACCACGAGTTGTGACAGTTGTGAATGGGATGGTGTGCACGTTTGCTCTTCACCACGAGTTGTGAATGGGATGGTGTGCACGTTTGCTCTTCACCACGAGTTGTGAATGGGATGGTGTGCATGTTTGCTCTTCACCACGAGTTGTGAATGGGATGGTGTGCATGTTTGCTCTTCACCATGAGTTGTGACAGTTGTGAATGGGATGGTGTGCATGCTTGCTCTTCACCACGAGTTGTGATAGTTGTGAATGGGATGGTGTGCATGTTTGCTCTTCACCATGAGTTGTGACAGTTGTGAATGGGATGGTGTGCATGCTTGCTCTTCACCACGAGTTGTGATAGTTGTGAATGGGATGGTGTGCATGCTTGCTCTTCACCACGAGTTGTGAATGGGATGGTGTGCATGCTTGCTCTTCACCACGAGTTGTGAATGGAATGGTGTGCACGTTTGCTCTTCACCACGAGTTGTGACAGTTGTGAATGGGATGGTGTGCATGTTTGCTCTTCACCACGAGTTGTGACAGTTGTGAAGCTGAGTTCAGTTGTCTGTGGGGAGCAACTGAATATCATTTAAAGGATTTTTGTGATAGTTTAATTCAGATGAAATATTTGGTCCGTAATTTTAATGCAGCATTTAATATCAGTGCATTATGAACTCTTCTCAGTAGTGTCGTACTGCAATGCGCTTTTACACGTTTTCAGTCGCTTAGGAATATTTAATGATAAACCATCTGAAAAGTTGGCAGGCATGTTACTGCAGGACATGAGTGTGTTGGGGGGGTTTCTATAATGCAGTGCTGAAGTATATTCTATACAATTCTTTTATCTTGGAATCTTTGTCAAAGGTGGGCATTTGTATTGTTGTCTGGGAAATATTCAGTAAATGTATTATGTAATATTGATTTTTGTTGAAAGACTGTCAAACATTTTAAGGAATCTCTTTAAGTTTACAATTGTTCAGTACTGCTCAAAGAATTTGTTAATCTGAAATATTTTTATACTTTTATATATACTCCACCCTTTTGTATGTTGTCTGTTGATCATCTGTTGTGTGTGGCAGAGCACGGAGGAATGTCAAATATGTCAAAGCTATTATTAAAGAAAATATATGATTCTAATGCAACTGAATTGTGAAGTTTTATCTCAGTGGCAACACAGACAAGTAGAATTGAGCCACATGAGTGTGTTATTCCTTACTACCTTGAATAGTGTCTAACCTTTGGTGTGTCTTAACAACTTACATACGAAGGTCACTAAGAAAATTTTGAGATGTGAGAAAGTGGAGGTTGACCCACTTGAATGGAACGCAGGGTGCGGAAGCCCCATCCTTTGTGAGTAACCTGGTAGCAAGAAGTGACTCTCCCGCTCCGGGAAGTCCCGCAGTGCAAGGTCGAACAAGCCGCAGCACGCAGGTAGTCAGTTGCTGCAATGGAGCTGGAAAGAGAGCATTTTCGTGCAATGATTTTCTACGATTTTAAAAGCGGATTAAACCAGTCTCAATGTTTTGAGCGTTTGCAACAGGCTTTTGGGGAGATAGCTCCTTCCCATGCCACAGTTTTCCAGTGGTTTCAGGAATTTAAAAGGGGCCCAAAATTTTTGAAAGATGAGGAGAGAAGCGGGCGTCTGGCAACGGCGGTGACTGAGGAAAACATCGCAACCGTGGAGAAAATGCTTCGCGAAAATAATCGTCTAACATTTAAAGAAATTGAGGCAGCATTGCAGATTGGTTCGCCAGCAGTTTTGAAAATCCTGCATGAATCCCTTCGTGTGAGGAAGGTCTCATCCCGATGGGTGCCTCACAATTTGACAGAAGAACAAAAACACGCCCGTGTTGAATGGTGTGAGGAAATGCTGACTAGATTCAAAGGAGGGGACTCTAGACGGGTTTCTGACATCGTCACGTGTGACGAAACCTGGATTTATCAATTTGATCCGGAGACCAAGCGGCAATCAGCAGTGTGGATCTTTCCTGATGACCAAGACACCGGCAAAAGTGAAGCACCCCCGAATTGTTGGGAAGACAATGGTGGCTTCATTCTTCTCGAAGAGTGGTCATGTGGCAACCATTCCACTGGAGGAACAAAGGACAATTACCTCTAATTGGTACACCACGGTTTGCCTGCTAAAAGATTTTGCCGAACTTCAAGAACGGCGGCCACGCACGGGACTGAGAGGGATCCTTCTCCATCACGACAACGCGTCTGCACACACGGCCAACATGACAATTCAGTTCCTGGATTCTGAGGAGGTCAAACTAATGACTCATCCACCTTACAGTCCTGACCTGTCTCCGTGTGATTTTTTTCTCTTCCCCTATGGTAAAAAATCACATGCGTGGAAAGAGATTTTCAACCCCTGAAGAAGCTGTTACGACCTACGAAGATGAGCTTGCAGCCATCGAAGAAAACATGTGGCAGGAGTGCTTCCAGAAGTGGTTTCAGCGAATGCAAAAGTGTATACAGTGTGGTGGTGAGTACTTGGAGAAAGTGTATACAGTGTGGTGGTGAGTACTTGGAGAAAGTGTATACAGTGTGGTGGTGAGTACTTGGAGAAAGTGTATACAGTGTGGTGGTGAGTACTTGGAGAAAGTGTATACAGTGTGGTGGTGAGTACTTGGAGAAAGTGTATACAGTGTGGTGGTGAGTACTTGGAGAAAGTGTATACAGTGTGGTGGTGAGTACTTGGAGAAAGTGTATACAGTGTGGTGGTGAGTACTTGGAGAAAGTGTATACAGTGTGGTGGTGAGTACTTGGAGAAAGTGTATACAGTGTGGTGGTGAGTACTTGGAGAAAGTGTATACAGTGTGGTGGTGAGTACTTGGAGAAAGTGTATACAGTGTGGTGGTGAGTACTTGGAGAAAGTGTATACAGTGTGGTGGTGAGTACTTGGAGAAAGTGTATACAGTGTGGTGGTGAGTACTTGGAAAAAGTGTATAGTGTGGTGGTGAGTACTTGGAGAAAGTGCATACAGTGTGGTGGTGAGTACTTGGAGAAAGTGCATACAGTGTGGTGGTGAGTACTTGGAGAAAGTGCATACAGTGTGGTGGTGAGTACTTGGAGAAAGTGTATACAGTGTGGTGGTGAGTACTTGGAGAAAGTGTATACAGTGTGGTGGTGAGTACTTGGAGAAAGTGTATACAGTGTGGTGGTGAGTACTTGGAGAAAGTGTATACAGTTTGGTGGTGAGTACTTGGAGAAAGTGTATACAGTGTGGTGGTGAGTACTTGGAGAAAGTGTATACAGTTTGGTGGTGAGTACTTGGAGAAAGTGTATACAGTGTGGTGGTGAGTACTTGGAGAAAGTGCACACAGTGTGGTGGTGAGTACTTGGAGAAAGTGTATACAGTGTGGTGGTGAGTACTTGGAGAAAGTGTATACAGTGTGGTGGTGAGTACTTGGAGAAAGTGTATACAGTGTGGTGGTGAGTACTTGGAGAAAGTGTATACAGTGTGGTGGTGAGTACTTGGAGAAAGTGTATACAGTGTGGTGGTGAGTACTTGGAGAAAGTGTATACAGTGTGGTGGTGAGTACTTGGAGAAAGTGCACACAGTGTGGTTTTTTTTTTTTTTTTTTAAGCGTATGGCTTTTAGTGCCGGGAGTGTCCGAGGACATGTTCGGCTCGCCAGTTTTGTAGCTGCTTCGAGACGGACACCCGATGGGTGAGCTACAAGTACCGTTGGGGAGGAATGTTGGATGGGAGGGTCGAGGAGTTGGAAGGTAGCGGCTGTGGCCTATAGTTAGGGACCAACCCCGGCATTTGCCTGGAAGGAAGATGGGAAACCACAGAAGACCATCTTCAAGGTTGCCGGCGGGGGGATTCGAACCTCCTCGCCTCCCGGATGTGAGCGACTGCCAACAGTCATGCCGCAACGACCTCGGCTAACCTACCCGGTTACAGTGTGGTGGTGAGTACTTGGAGAAAGTGTATACAGTGTGGTGGTGGGTACTTGGAGAAAGTGTATACAGTGTGGTGGTGAGTACTTGGAGAAAGTGCATGCAGTGTGGTGGTGAGTACTTGGAGAAAGTGTATACAGTGTGGTGGTGAGTACTTGGAGAAAGTGCAACAATCGGAATAATTTAAATAAAAATACTTTTGGTGTATCTCAAAACTTTCGTAGTGACCCTCGTACTGTATCAACATTGTTACTAGACAGAAACTTTGAATACACATCTCACGGTTAACATTGTGCTTGGCACAACCATCATGTGGATCATAAATTATTCATTCATTGTCTAGATTTCTGTGTGCTTGTTGCGATGTCACAGAAACTGAAACAGTGCTGGTTTGGACTAAACGGCAGATGGTCCAAAACTTCACACTTGAATTCTTTGAAAAAGTCTATCGTAACGTTGGCGCAGTGCGGTCGTGAATGATTTTCACCTCTTTCGAGAATTGAAGGTATGGTTGGGCGGCAATGCTTTGCCAAAAGGGAAAAACTTCAGGAGACTGTCCAGACGTACCCACCTCAGTGGCAGCAGAATTTTTTGCTGAGGGCATTGGAAAGCTGGTGTAACGATACGACAAATGTTTCAATTGTTTTGCTGATTATGTTGAGACATAAGTATAAAACAAGCAAACATTTAGTAGTAAAATCAGTTTGGTATGTCAATCTGTTATTTTTATACAGTCCATCAGAACTTCTTGAACAAATAAACAGCCCTCATACTTCTAATGTTCTTTAAATTGATATACAGTACAGTAAATATGCACAAGAGTTTCCTAGTTTTAATGTGTCCCAGAATCTGTACAAAGTGTCATACACTATTCTAGTTAGCCTACTTTCGATTTTTGCAAAAAATGAAAGTAGACTTATGAGATCAACACAGGGCGAAAAAAGTGTGTCTGTCTGTGTGTGTGTGTGTGTGTGTGTGAGTCTGTGTGTGTGTGTGTGTGTGTATGTGTGTGTGTGTGAGTGTGTACTCTGAATGTCTGTCCCCCCCTATCAATTCGAACACGGTGAATGTGAATTCAACGAAATTTGGTACAAAGGTAGCACTAGCAAAGGACACCTCAGTGTCATGTTTTATATCGCCGCCATCTTGACGGAAACGTAATGGCGGCCACACAAATGTTCAAAGCTTAAATTACGATTAACCTAATCATCCGATCTCTACCAAATTTTGCAACAACATACCCTTATAGAGGAAGCATCCTTCGACCAAATTAATAGGTCATTAGCCTAATACTTTGCGGATGGCGGCCATCTTTGTGCGAAAATCAATTCCCCCTATTAATTCAAACACGGTGAAACCGAATGGAACGAAATTTGGTACAGAGGTAGCACTAGCAAAGGGCACCTCAGTGTCATGTTTTATATCGCCGCCATTTTGACTGAAACGTAATGGCGGCCACACGAATGTTCAAAGCTTAAATCAAATTACGATTAACCTAATCATCCGATCTCTACCAAATTTTGCAACTACATACCTTTATGGAGGGAGCATCCTTTGACCAATCTAATAGGTCATTCGCCTAATAGTTTGCGGATGGCGGCCATCTTTGTGTCAGAATCGATTCCCCCTATTAATTCAAACACGGTGAAACCGAATGGAACGAAATTTGGTACAGAGATAGCACTAGCAAAGGGCATCTCAGTGTCATGATTAATATCGCCGCCATATTGACAGAAACGTAATGGCGGCCACACAAATGTTTAAAGCTTAAATCAAATTACGACTAACATAACCATCCGATCTCTACCAAACTTTGCAACAACATACCTTTATGGAGGGAGCATCCTTTGACCAATCTAATAGGTTATTAGCCTAATAGTTTGCGGATGGCAGCCATCTTTATGTCAAAATTGATTCCCCCTATTAATTCAAACACGGTGAAACCGAATTGAACGAAATTTGGTACAGAGGTAGCACTAGCAAAGGACACTTCATATTCATGTTTAATATCCCTATAGCACGTTGTATTTCAACAAGCTACTACAACCAACATTCAATCATACTCCTTGAAAAGGACAAAGAGTTATAACAATACCCATGCATTTAGGAGAAAGTAGGCTATATGTTCTTTACTGAACATCTTGTTTTTGGTGTGTGGTTCACCAACTCTCCAAGTTTGATTTTATCAGTAGGTTTTATTTCATGTAACAGTTGCAATTTGTAGGGGTGCAACTTAAGTCTTTTACGTACAGCATCATACACACTACCTTTAGACACTCCTAATTGTAGACTAGGTTTGACCAATGACTTCTTCGGGCTCCTAACACATGAAACGTGGATCTGTTCAACATCTTCAGAAGTTCTCGGTCTACCTGGTGATATTGCTTTTAAAACACTACCGGTTTCCTTGAAAGACTCTAGCCAATGACGCATAGTTTTTGCTGTAGGTGGTTCACCACCATTCTGACGTCTAAAATTACGTTGCACTGTTATAACAGACTCAGTTTTCACAAGCCAAATAACACACTGCCCTTTGTATTGCGGAGTACACATTGCTACTGAGTTGCTCTGCACGCACGCCTGGACTGAACTGAGGGAACAGAGGAAGCAAACACTGGGGCCGTTTCAAGGTCAAGCAGACCTGCCAGCTGCAGGGGAGCTAAACTTGGAGAGTTGGTGAATCGCACCACAAACTAGAATACAATAGTGTATGTCACTTGTACAGATTCTAGGGAGTTCTTTTTCAAACACCCCGTACTGCATTGCTTTGTGTTCTTCCTAACTTTCCATGCGTAGTTTGTCATTACACGGCTCACTCTCGATATAACTTGGGGGTAAAGCATATCCCCAGTCAACTGCGTTATATCCAGCTTTTACTGTAGGTGGGTGAGTGGTTAAAATGTCGGACTACCAACCCCAAGATTGCAGGTTCGCCCCTGACCGTAATAAGTGATATTTGAAAGGCGACAAAAATCACGACACTCATGTCATACGTTGTTGGCATGTTAAAGAACCCATTTGAATTCAGTAGGCCGTGTTCAATGGCAAAATTAATCTCGGGATTTTCCGCCAACACAAAGTTCCTCCATTCTCTACCTGACAGCGCTGTAGTGTCAAGGAGTTTAGATATCTAACCTCCTTGACTTTCATAGCGTTCAAAGGAACGGCGAAATTCGACGTGCAAGCTACCCTCTGGGTGTCAATTAACAAAGCTTGCACCAGGCACCCGAGGCCATACGATATTATTATTATTACTGTAGGTAGAATATATTTTTCTTGCACTAAATTTAATTAGAACTCGCACATATTTCTTATACGATCTAATGACACGGGGCAATGGAGAGGCAGAGGTACAAGAAAGGTTGAATGTATGGATTAAGACAGTAAAACGGTACAGTTTGAAATTTAATTCAAAGAAGTGTGAAACGATGGTGACAACGAGAAATAGAGGAAGAGTAACAACAGATATAATGATAGGAGGAGAAGTACTAAAGAAGGTGGATAGTGTCAAGTATTTAGGGAGTGTAATAGAAGTGAGTGGTAGTAATGACAAGGAGATCAGTGAGAGAGGAAGGCAACCCCATGGATTCCTGTAGAGCGTGAGAGTCTGGTATGGAGCAGAGACATACCTCAGAAGAGCAAACGGGTATTGTATCGAACGTATTATGTGCAAGTACTCGCCTATGCTTCACGAACGTGGGTTATGAAGAAGAGACAGGTGAGCAGGATCCAGGCTTGCGAAATGAAATTTCAGACAAGCAGATTAGGAATAACAAGAAGAGATAGAGTAAGAAGTGAGAGAGATTGTGGAAGAGATCATAAAGAAGTCGAGAATGAGTTGGTACGGACATGTTAGGAGAATGCATGAGGTGGAGATGGAGGGCGAGTGGATTGTGGGTGTGAAGGAAGGAGAGGAGTGGGACAGAGTGAATGGTGGTGGGAGAATAGAAAACTATGGAGAGGCTTATGTTCCAAGCAGACCCAGCCAGGGGCTGGAAACTGTACAAGATGATGATGATGATGAATTAATTAATAATTAAGTGTGAGAAACACTTCAAACCATAGCTCAAATCCAAAGCAGACACTAGGTCTTCATCATTCCATAGCCTTTCCCGTGAAATTATGTTCACATCATTATATAAACAGTACAAAAATGCACGTACTTTACCAACTACGCAATAAGACACGTGCGTTCTTCAGAAGCAACAGCTGCCGGCGGATATTTGTGAAGTCCAAGAGTCTCTAGAGGTGACTTAATTGTCTATCGGACATGTGTCTGCATAGTAATGCCATCTCCTGGGTTTAACATGAACTATTTTGAAGGAAAATGGCACCATATTTAAATGTAGGATTTTTCCAGATGTGTCCATGTTCTGCTCGTGGCTGTAAAGTACACTCCGGATATATCCGTATTCCGCTCGGGCAGAGTTAAGTTAAACAATGAACACGCTAGATGAAGTTGTTCGTTTGAGCCGACTCGGATGGTGAGGTCATGTGATGAGAATGGGGGAGGGGAGATTACCTAGGAGGTTAATGAGTTCGACTGTACAGGGCACGAGAAGCAGAGGAGGCTGCAATGCTGCCAATGTAAGCGACTTGTTCAGAAACAGAGGCTTGCAGACTAGACTGCATGCTGAATGGCAAAAGTCTCTAATGAAAATGTGTGATGAATTGTATCAGTTAAAAGGTTGACAGTTCAAATCCATGAATTAACCACATGGAAAGTTCACTACATAAGAATGTGGCGTGTGAACTCCTTTCCCCTCGCTGTGACAAATGAAGAAATAAAACACAGTTTTCCTACAAACTTGATTTAATATTTGCGACATACAGATCAAAACAAGCAAACTTATCATTGTAATATAAAATCTAAAACTAGTTCACTATAAAGAGCCTCTGTTTGGGTACAATTATAACTAGATGTTGTCCAACCAGTCGAGAGCAGAAACTTGTATTGCAAGAAGTTGCAATTCCAACAAAATGGCCGTTTTGTGATCCAAGTGATATTAAAACATGAATTGAATCGCTCGTTGTTGAAAGGCACCAAGTTCCAATTTTTAAAGTTTTGAGATAAACAAAAAAACTGTTTTTGCGCTCTTGTACTGAAATATGGGACGTAATTTTTGTGTGGGGAAAGTGCACACAAACGCCGATATAATACAGTGCAACGTGGCTAATTTGATCTTATATAGTTCGAAATGTTCTTTAATTCGAATTTTTCCCTTGGTCACTAGCATTTTATTCACAACCAATGCTAAAAAATAGTGGTTAATTCGAGTTATACTTTGGATAATTCGATGTTTTTAGTGTAAAAAGCCGATCGGTGGCCAAACAGTTGGGTCAGTTCCCGAAAAAAAAACTGTTCTGAGTGCTGCCCAAGCAACAAACCACATAACAGAACTTACGCGTTATTTTAAGTAGAAATGACTTAAGTGATTCTATTTTCCGTTCCTTAAATTTGTTAGATTCTTTTGTGATGGCTGAGAGACTTCATTGTAGAAAACAGGTAAAAATCTCAAACATTTTTGAAAAACAGTAGATTCCTCCAAGACTTAACTAGACTGCTGGATTACTACTGTCGTTAAATAGCTGAATAGTACATTTTGGTTTTATTTTTCATTTGAAACTTTTGAGATTATTCACGATACAGTCATTATAAAGTACCGTTGTTTGTTAATCTGCTTTGTTGAACGAAAATCATTATGTAAACGTAACACAATATATTTTCACTACCCTTTTCAAAGAACTTTCTTGATTCGAATTTTTCTACTGGTCCCTTGAGGTTCGAAATATCCAAGTTCCACTGTAAAACCAAAATAGCATTGTTCCGTATGTTACTACAGTAACACTTTTACTGACAAAATACATAACTGGACTTAGTCCATTTCAACATGGAACGAGCAGAACCTTTGAGTGAGGAATATCATTCACACTCTTAGTTTATTTCCATTATTTCTAAATGAACTTATGTACCTGGAAGTCTGAAAAAAGGTAACATGAATGCAATAACGGTTATTTTCTGTGTGTTGAAACCCACTAACTGCTGGACTAAGTTCCTTTCAACACGAAATAACTAACTTGACGGCTGTGGTAATAGCACAAGCGCTTCCTTGACATGGTTCCATTCAACACCAAGACATGCAAAATGTGGACTTAGTGCCTTTCAACGAGCGATTCAATTATTATTTGCTTTTTCAATGTTGGCTTCTTTAGAATGGAAATGTTGTCATCTTGGAAATGTCGACTAGCTCATGTCAGAACCAAGTACAATACGAGTGCTTCACCTGCTGGGATATACCAAGCTGATCAACAAAGAGTGACACTGTTCTTACTGCTACCAGCGGCTCATTAAATCGTGGCCACGAGGTTGCTGCAGTAAATCCGCAGATCGGACATTCAAATCTTGGTGCAGAGTGTGGTTTTTCCTTGGGTGTTCCACATTCCCTCCAGGAAAATACTGGGATAGTTCTGGGGATCTATCCCATCCCTGTACCCAATACACCTACAGGGTCATATCTTGTGCGCCCCGATAAACACGGCAAGCTTAGCCGGTTTTGACTGGCGCAGATTGCGGGCGCACGCAGCTGGTGGTTGGCACGCACTTTTACCAAACATGTTCAATAATGTGTACTTACAGTGCTCATAGGCGATGCTGAAAATGTCCACCCTCTCTTGTGACACACACCCGACATCTTCTGATGAAAGAATGGACCTCGCAGTACTTCCACAACAGGTTGATCAGTCCTGTGGTTGGCTGAATTGTGCCGTTATGGTTGTTACATCGGCAGTTCTGATAACACCAGTGTATTTATAAAGCAAGTATTAACATTCCTTGCCGTAATGGTGTTTGTAAAGGCCATGTTGGTATCAGATAGAACTGAATTTGTTCCTTACATCTTGATGGTAACTTTGACAGGTGAGAAGATAACTTTATGAAAAAATGAAGACTTTCAACTACCAGGTTGTGTAGGATTCTTGGAGCATTATGAAGAGAAAATATGTGCATCATTGAGAGCAAAAATGGGTTGAGTTGCCTGGGATCCAAAATAAAACTTGGATCAAGACAGTTTCTTGCAACCCAGTGTAGCATACATTGTTGCCCTGTTTCTGGACCAGACACTTAGGCCCTTTCTTACAATCTCCAGTAAAGTGACAGTAAACTCTGACAGTTGGCCTGACGGTCGGAGTAAAGTCCCGGTAAACATTCGATCCTTCTTACCATGTTCCGGTTAATGTTTACGGTCGGTTAGCAGATTTGTGCATAATTTTCAACAGTTGGTACACATTTCTGGTTCGAATTACAGATTTCTACCTCTCAATAGTTGGCATGAGTGGATCTGAGTCAGGGAGTAAATAATAAATATATATTTTATATTCCTTGATCTTGCCGGCCCCGTGATGTTGGGGTAGCGCGCCTGCCTCTCACCCGGAGGCCCCAGATTCGATCCCTGGCTCCGTCAGGGATTTTAAAACTGACGTGAGGGTTGAAACGGGGTGCACTCAGCCTCGTTAGGACAATTGAGTAGCTGTCTGACAGTGAGACAGCGCCCCGATCACGAAAACCAAGATTAACGGCCGAGGGGACCCGACGCGCTGATCACGCGTCACCCCAATATCTTCAGGCCGAATGGCTGGGCAGCGGTCGCTTGGTCGGCCTTAGCCCGTGATGGGCTGTATAGTGCCAGGGGTTGACTTGAGGGGGGGGGGGGGGGTTGACTATTCCTTGATCTTGTTCTGTGTTCTTGGCACAATCCATTTGTTACGTTACGATTATAAAGAGAAGTATTAGATATGAAAGGACAATTATCTCCATTTGAGACAAAAAAAAAGCCTCAGGAGGAAAAGCTTCGTCAAATGGAATCGTCTAATAAGAAAGTCTCGATTCTAATATACCTTTCGCCTCCTTCTTTAAACAGCATCAGCAATTACGAAACCCGTGTAATTACGTGTAATTCTAGGCATATTGACGATGTATGTAATCAGCTGGCGTTGAGATTATAATAGAAAATCTGGCAGTAAAGCAGTTTACGGGAGGAGAATCCTCCGGTAAAGTTCACTGCCGGTTAAGGCTTATTTTACTGTCAGTTTGTCGCTAACCGGGTATTGTAAGAATCAAGTTCCAGTAAACTTGCCGTAAAAGTGCCAGTAAAGATTTAACCGGAGATTGTAAGAACGGGCCTAAGGGAAATATGGAAGACATTCAAGATCTGCCTTTCTTCATTTCCAATATTAGGTATTATTTTATTCTTCCAAGAATTTGATTCAACTGCACCTGTGTTGTTTGTTAAGCAAACAAAGAGAGCCAAGTCTCTAGAAGGAAAGACAGTTCGTTGCTAACAAGGGAAGTGTCAGGTAAGACAGGTCGAAACCTATCTTGATACTTTGTGGACGCAATCCTTGTACTATAAGAGGACAATCAGCCGCCAAACTGAACCGCAAGGCTCCGAAATCGTGTGGCGAATCTCTCATATAAGTCAATGGGAGGTAGCGAGTACCGTTCATGTTGGAATGGACAGCCCTGACCGCCCAATCACTCACAGCCGATGGGAAGAAGCCGCACGCTCGAGCCAGTATATACGCCCCGCCTCCCTACTACTCCGAGTGCCGTAGGGATGTCCAGCTCCGCTAGCTGCCATGCCTGCGTACCAGGATTTCGGAGCCTTGCAGTTCAATCTGGCAGCTGATTTTCCGCACGTTGTCCTCTTATAATATAAGGTGCGTTCAAAAAGTAACGAGCCGGAGGCTGTAATGCGCAAACCGATGACGACATGGGCTAATCGTGGCGTGTGTAACGAGGTGTGGTTCCGACCAGAGCGTGGAAGATCACACATGGTGTCCACAGGCAGGAAAAGTCAGGAATTTTGTTTTTGGTCAGGAAAAGTCAGGAAAAAGTGTGAAAAAATGGCGTGAGTCAGGAAAAAATGGCAAAAAGTATTAGAATGTCAGGAATTTTATATTAACCATACAGTATTTTGTGTTTTACGGCCATATTTTGATGTTACTAGTACAACTAATCTCTGAAGATAAAAAGCAATAACTCACTGGACATTATGGTAAGTTTCCATTTTTACAGTATATCATAATAAAAACCTCTTTTACCTATTTTGTACGCTTTTTTTGGCGTTGGCGTAGGGATGTGGTGACCCCATCACGATAGTTTAGGTTATTAGGTGCTTCGATTTATGTATTATTGCATTATAATTTACTTTATTTTGTATTTTAAATGAATAAAGAGGCGAGCATTGGGCAGCTATGGGGATGGTGGATGCTGCAAATAAAAAAATAAAAATATTTGCTCAATAAACTTTTTTTCCGATGTTGCGAGGACTTCGCGAGTCAGGAATTTTGTTGAAAAATGGTCAGGAAAAGTCAGGAAAATTGACATTCAAAATTCTGTGGACACCATGTCACAGCCCGTCGCTAGAGGGCACGCGTTCACGTCACGTGACGATACAAAGCGAGCAGCAGCATGCATCAATCGTCCAACGCTGCCAGTTGCATTGCAAACAGTGACATGGAGGCGTCAACCGAAGAGCAAAGAGGTGTTGTTCGGTTTCTGACAGCGGACATTCATCGCCGAATGTCACAAGTGTACGGCGAACACTGCATGTCCCTTGCAAGGGTCAAGGCGTGGCACAAGCGCTTCAGGGAAGGACGGGTGTCGTTAGCCGATGATGCCCGGTCTGGGGCACCCCCCTGCATTACCGATGACAAAGTCCAGCTGGTTGATGCACTCATTACCCAGGACCGCCGAGTGACAGTGAACGCCATAGCCGCCGTGGTCGGATTAAGCGTCGGAAGTGTGCACACCATCATGAAGGAACGACTGCACTTGCGCAGAGTGTGCCCCCAATGGGTGCCCCACAGTCTTCAACCACACCAGGAAGCATGTCGAATGGCCTACTCTCTTGGTCTTGGTTGGACGATTGATGCATGCTGCTGCTCGCTTTGTGACATGCACGCGTGCCCTCTAGCGACGGGCTGTGACCTTCCACGCTCTGGTCGGAACCACACCTCGTTACACACGCCATGATTAGCGCATGTCGTCACCGATTTGCGCATAACAGCCTCCGGCTCGATACTTTTTGAACGCACCTTATACAACGATTGCATCCACAAAGTTTCAAGATAGATTTCGACCTGTCTTACCTGATACTTCCCTTGTAAGCCATGTGCACTTGCAGGTAAAATATTCCAAGTTGAATTCTGTTACGAACAGGATCTAGCATCACCATCCATCAAGCTTTGAAACCATTTTTCATTGTTGCCAATTGAATGTTAACTTTTAGTTGGTCAACTCGCAGTTTGGTAAATATGTGATTGCATATAATGTGATGTTCTGAATGTCGCTTCGGCACTTACCTCCCTTGTAATCTGTGCAGTTTAATTGCGCATTATTCTTATTGACTGCCTCAAAGTTACCATAGAATTGTAGCTTACGACACTCTGGTTTTCTAGGAACAACAACAAAACACCTTCTATTCCTAATTTACTACCACTGAAGTTTTCTTGTGGGAATTCTTGCCGTGTATTGGTAAACTGAGTTTCACTCTCTACTGAGGGGGACATTTTCAAGTGGATCACATGCTGATGAGTTCACTTGAATTCAGAGATTGATGTGAGTCTATCATGAAACTAACATCAGAAACAATCAGGTAACAAGAGCTGTCATGGGTGACATATCCCACTCGTGTTTAAATATTCCGCTCGATCGAAGAACAGGTTTCTCAAAGCAGTAAGATGGCTGATGTCGTGGAGACATGGTCAAACGTAGACATGTCAGGGGATGAAATGATGGCTTCGGAGATGAAGAGAGCATCCATTACATAGAAAGAACATTCCTTAATTTTACAGAACAGGAGAACAAGCCTTTTTGGTAACTTACAACAAGGTATATTACTGAAAATATAGTATTTATGATTGAAAAATCTTTCTCGGAGTTGTTGGGAGTCGTTTCACATTCTCAATTGCCACTGCTGCACCGGAAATAATTACTTTTAACGTAAATAAAGCATTATTAGTCGTGTTCATTTGAACAAGGTCGGCCATTTAATAATCACACCGGATACTACGTCATACCCACGTGACAAGTTGCCAACATGAAAAATGAAATAAAAGGCAAAACCATTGGCCTGGATAAAGATTACTGATGCGTGATTTCCCCCAATGTGCGTGACAAAAACCAGGGGTGTTATCTATTAGCTAACGCGGGTGGGCCGCGCTATCAATCCTCCATTGGTCTGGACGAAAATATTGGTCTAGTCAAAACCATTGGTACCGAATGTGTGGGGTTGGCATTATGGACTCCTTCACAAACATTCACAAAGAAGGTCGTCAGAGCAGCAATTTCAGCTATATAAGTCGTGCTCCTATTAGGGCGGGATGGTGGGTCTACGGCAGCGGACGAGTGAACATCTATTACTATATCTTCTCCAGATACCATTACTACAGTTAGACGAGTGAACATCTATTACTATATCTTCTCCAGATACCATTACTACAGTTAGACGAGTGAACATCTATTACTATATCTTCTCCAGATACCATTACTACAGTTATTTTGGCCAATTTCATTACTTACAATTTTTTAAACACATGTTCTCCTGTTCTGTAGTGCCACCCAACATTCAAACTGTTCCATCCCCTAAGAAAGTTATGTTGGCTGTCTTTTGAGACCACATGTTAGGTGTGTTTCTGGTTGATTTCCTCACCAGACGGTGAATGCTGCCAGTTACAGTCGCACACTTCGCCCTGATGCTTCTCCAATTAGGCTTCAGGGACTGGACCATGCCTTGCGTATCTGTATTATCTACCTGTCAAACAATGTTCCTCCGTGTGAACTCTTGTTACCTTACTTTATAAAAATTAGAAATTGTCTCTTTGAACTGATAAATTGCAAAGTTTAGGGGGCAGATCTCGATGTTTTTCCCATAAAACAACAATCGCCGCCAAAAGCAACAAGTGAATTGAGGTATCGATACGGTATGACGCCCGTGCAAGGGGCCAACGTTTTATCTGATGGATGGATCCAGTCCTAATAATTCTAACGGACACTATGGTCTGCGCCTGTGCTGAAGGCGGTGTGATCGACTGGTGTCATTCTTGCCGCCTCTGCGTAGTTCCTGGCGGCGACAGCTTTTGACGACACGTACGTGGTAGAAACGACGCGAGCCGTCGTGACACAGCAGCTCTATCCGACGCCGATGCCAGTCGCCGTCCACACAGCGCTTCTTCTCAGACTTGGGTCCACCGGGATGCGAGGGCATCGCATACCAGTCCACACACACCACTTCCAGGATGGGATGGGCTGAGGCGCACTTGCCGTCAGAGATGTACCTCTTGGAGCGCAGCTCGGGACAGTCACCACTGCCGTCATCTGGAAATACAAGAGAATAACCGTCATTACTTGTTCCGTGTGATGAGTCAGAGATGTACCTCAGCTCGGGACAATCGCCACTACCGTCATCTGGAAATACAAGAGAATAACCGTCATTACTTGTTCCTCGTGATGATCATGCTTTAAAAACTCTAATGCGCACGAAGCGTCCGTTATTTAGTATTCTTTGCCAGTGATTTGTGTTAGGGCCTGAACTCTAGAATAATATTTACAAAGCAAAAGCGCGTGGAGGCTCATGATTGCCAACCATATCAAGTGACTAGTGTTTATTGTGTTGGCCCTGCACATAAACAATTGACTAGCGGCTTGTACGACAATAATTAGAGTATCATCTTGTAACGTGGTCATAGTTCTCTTCCCAATAACATTATTGCTATTATTCAAATGAGGTATATATTGTGTGTAGCTGGTTGAGGGTTTGTATGCTATTTGATTGTATTGTTCATATTAATCAGAAGGTTATGCTGATAAATGCAATCAACATCCCATGGCCGTGCTATGTATTAAATTGATGCTCTGAATACCTCTTCATGGTTCATTGCACCTCAGAAAGGAACTTAACTGCCTTGTAATATGACATTGTTCCCAAATATACGCAAAGCAAGACAAAAAACAATCCCTACTGATTATCTTGGCAAGAAGGTTGGTGTGAAACTTGGAGGTTATGGTAACATATTGTTACGAATAGCATCATAGTTCATATTTTATTATTAAAACGAAGTTCAGACATTACAAAAACCGATTCTCCCGTATGCCCACACTCTCTATAATTTAAAAAGGGGCAAATACAACCACGACTCATCCGTCTAAATGAGCAATATTACCAACATTGTGGTAAAGGACTAGTGAACGGATCTTAATTTCCGCAGGGGCATTGCCTCGTAACCTTCCAGATTCCATATTTCTACGTTGTAATACACAAATCGGTTGTTTAATACAATTAATAATGATCTATGTTCGGGATAACTCTCATTCACTTTCATTGCATAAGGTTGGTACTTACAGTTGACAAAACCCTCCTACTGTCGACCAAAATATTATGTGCACTCGAGTTTGATGGTTGTTTGTGAAGTAACCAATAGACATTCATAAAATCCAATAACATCATCATTTTTGTCGTTCTATTTTACGTTAGTTCATGTAGGTTTGGAATGTTAAATTTATAATTTAATAGATTTTTTTTAATCGCAGTTGAAACACAAAAAGTGCCCGTTTTTAAGCGTGTTTCAACCATGCGTCACATTTAAGAATGATCTCACAAACCCGTCATCAGATCGAATCCAAATTCTTCGGGAGTTGATGGAATTTATTTTCCAGTATATTCCTCATCCCTGTTTCTTCATCAGTTTCTTTTTCTAGTATTCAAAACACTTTTCAATTACTACAAGGATTGATCGACGGAGATTCTTTCTGAATTAAGTTCCTACGTGGTATTTATCATCCTGAACATTTGGTCAGATGTTCCACCACTGTTCTAGCTATTCCCTGTCAGTGAAGTTAACTTATTTGCATTGTTGTTATGACAAGTCTTTGGTGTCCCCAGGGGCTCGCAAGCTTTTGGGACGTGGGTTGGCAACCACGGGGCCCCAGCTGAGTCCAGCATTGCTTCAACTCACTTGTGCCGGGCTCCTGTCGGCCTTCCTTCGTCAACTCTTGTTCTCTTGCGACCCCGAAGGTATTAGGGTATCCGAGGCCTAGGGAGTCTTTTCCTTTCCCGCCTTAATTGTCCCTTCTCTCATCTTTCCTGATGCCTCATTCTTCTAGGGATCAGCCTTCGTTTTCTTTTAGTTATAGTTCCTTTTCGCTCTAAGATTCCCGCACTGTTTTTATGAATTGGCTCCCAGTGTCTCTACATTACATTTTGTGAGTATTTTGAAATTTAACCACATTTTGTGAGTATTTTCGATCTAAACTCCATTTTGTCAGTACAGTATTTTGAATAGCGGGCTTCCACGTTTTGTGAGTATTTTGAATCTACCATAGATTTTGTAAGTATTTTGAATTTCAGTTGCATTTGTGCGTATTTTTCAATCTAAATTCCTTTTGTAAGTATTTCCAGTCGTGGTTTCCGTTTCATTGTCATTTTCGCTGTCACCCAGATCATTAGGGGCCGATAACCTCGATGTTAAGGCCCTTAAAACAACAATTATCATCATCAACCTCTGTACTTTATGTTTGATAACCTGTGTCATTGTGATGCCTGTAGTTGCCTGTATCCTATTTCTAGTAATTACAGTTGTGTCGTAGTTGGCAGCATGCTGAACTGCTGTTCCCAAGATAGCGGGTTCAAACCCGGCCGAAATCGTCGGATTTTTTAAGAGCGTTAAAAATCTTTCAGTATGCCTTCCTTCGGAGGGGAAGTAAAGCCGGCGGTCTCAAGTCATAGATTTATGGCTTGTAAAAGATCCTTACACAGACTAAAGTAGTGTGAAGCTAAATTGTTAGGTTAGATTTCGTCGGAAAGCTCTATCAAAGTTCCAACGTTCACCACTAGGTATCATTGATATCTGGTGGCGAAAGTTGGAACTACTTGAAATTGAACGGAACTTGTAGCTCACCCTAAGAGTGTTCGCTAGAAGCAGCTACTGACTCAGGCGAGCCAAACATGTCCTCGGACACTCCCGGCACTAAAAGCCATATGATAAATACATAAATAGATAAATAAATAACAGTTGTGTCTAGGATTGGAGTGAAATAAAGCAATTGCTTTGAGTGCGTGTGGAGGAACATGAACTATGGCCGCTGGGATCGCTGAGCGCGCTGCGGTTACCCAGTCTACAGAAGTCGTGAAACGTGCGGCCTGTAGCTGTAGAGACCGCCTGTTATGTATGCAGTATGCTAAACAGTGCTATATGATAAGTTGCCTATTGTGCTGTTGCAGGCACTGAACGGAATTCTCAGCCAATATTCTTATCTTTCAAACACTGCGATTGTGGTAAATTGTAAGATCAACAAAAAGAGTTGATTTTGCGATCATATGTCACGGCATTCATTTTGAAGTGGAATCCGAAACACGGGGTTCCCAACAAGTACAGTAGTTCCAACATTGGCTACCAGATACTACTGCCACTAACACCTAGCGGCGAACGTTGGAACTTGATAGAGCGTTTCTAACTAGCCAAATATATCCTACAAACTTTGCTACACACTACCAATTGCAGTGGTAGGTTCTTTTACATGCCATAAATCTATGACATGGGACCGCCGGCTTTAACTTCCCCTCCGGAGGAAGGCATAATGAGGGATTTTAACGCTCTTAAAAATCCGATGACTTCGGCCAGGTTTGAACCCGCGACCTTGGGCACAGATGTTCAGCATGCTACCAACTACGCCACGCATGTGCTACTGCGGTAGTAGTTTGTGCTGCTTGCTAATCCCAGCCAGGCTCTGAGATATGATTTTAACCGTTCGCAGACTTGTACGTGCTAATTTCAAATTAATGGGAATGGCGATATATAGGGCAAGTGTTGTGGAAGCAGAATGCACTTCTATTGGAGAGTTTCCTCCACCTCTGTGGCACATTCTTCACTGCATCGAAAGTTAGTCAATGTTTGGACTCGAACAAGAATCAACCTTGTACTTGTCGCCAAGAGGATGTAGGTCAACAGTACAGGTTAATCGAGAATTGTAACATGTCCGGCCATCCTGAAGCCGTAACACCAAACATAATGGTTTCAGCATCATAAAGGCAGCATTTCTAATACGAATGAACCCCAATAACTTCCAGCTTACCCACATTTCATGTACAACCTGTTCCGATTCAACACGGAACTGTGAAATGGGTTGCCTACCCACCCGCAATCGGCTTGAAATCTGCTCGCAGCGCCATAGCGACGGTGCTGAGTCGAATCAGAACGAGAGTATTTTTAAGATCACCACAAACACCCAAAGACATTAGGTTCGTCATTACCGAAGCCTTTGCGGAAATTACACCTCTGATGCTGTCGAGCGGAAGCCTTCGTTGCTTAGGCGGCAGCACGCCGGCCTCTCACCACTGGATCCGTGGTTCAAATCCCGGTCACTCCATGGGAGATCAGTGCTGGACAAAACGGAGGCAGACAGGTTTTTCTACGGGTACTCCGCTTTTCCCTGTCACAATTTCATTCCAGCAACACTCTCCACTATCATTTAATTTCATCTGTCATTCATTTAATCATTGCCCCAGAGGAGTGCGTCAGGGTCAGGCCTCGGCAGCCGGCACAGTTCATATCCTCGCCGCTAGATGGGGGCTTCATTCATTCCATTCCTGACCCAGTCGGAGACTGAAAGCAGACTGTGGATTTTCATTTTTCATGTTGTCGAACGCAAGAGAGAACTTCATGCGACGAGTGGCCCTCTCCTTGGAAAATGATGGACGCCACTTCGAACACCTTATGTAAATATCCATTTGTAGTAGATGTAACGTCTGAGATAAATTAACTTTTTTAGTCGCATCGAAGACGGATTACAATTTTGTAACAAATCATTTCCAAATTGTCTCTCGTTTTGTGGTATTGGGTTAAAAAGCAATAAATTGTGTTGTAAATAAAATACAACACAAAAATACATTGTGTTGTAATAAACTATGTCGTAAAATAAAATTTTGCTTCATAGAAATGCTCTGCAAAAGCCATTAACAGAAGCGTAAAATAATAAGTTCTGAAACAGAAATCCTTCAAACTTATTGTGAAGCCTGTGTAAATATATTTTTAAAGAGCAAAATACTTTGCAATGCTGCATAAGAAGGCGGCAATCAAACTCAGCCCCGTCGCTAGCGCGCTGCGAGCAGATTTCAAGCCGATTGCGAGTGGGTAGGCAACCCATTTTACAGTTCCGTGTTAGGGGCAGATGACCTCGTAGTTCCGCCCCTTAAAACAACAATAACTAACTAACAGTTCCGTGTTGAATCGGAACCGGCTGTACATATCTTTCTAAGTGAGTGATTCACAACTCTATTCTGCTACTTGTGCCGCCGAGACAGCGAGGCTGACTAGTAAATCATACTGGAGGTTCTTTGTTCGATCCTCACGCAAGCTAACCAGTCCTCACATGCTAGGGTTTCAATCCCCTCTCAGGCATTCTAGAAGTGATTTATAACCAGTTGCAGGAACATGCTGGGATGGTAGCAATAGCCTAGTCTCAGTCGTACACTATCGTGTTGAAAGCCATTTCTGGTTGGTTGGTTCCTAAGTTTAGGGGATGCGTAGCCCCGTGTACTTGGGTGTGTGATAACCTGTGTTAAATGTGATGGCTGAATTAGTGTGAAGCTATATTTCAGTGTTGTCTTATTAAATGCTCTTCAGTCAGTCACATGTATTTTACTAAGGCTTAGCGAGCAACACCCATTGGGTGCAATCGTTCTATACAGCACAATAATAAAGGTTATCAGACAAAGCCGATACACACCCAAGTGCACGAGCCTGATGATATAATGTCCCCTGAATGTCTCCCTATCCGCTATGTCGTCTTCTTGTTCCCCTATCTTCGCTAGGTCCGCTCTCACTTCCCGAAACCATTTGAGCACTAGCTTTCTCTTCCTGAAAAATTCGAAAATTCTTTTTGTCAGTCTGTTGCTATCCATTCTCAGGTGGTGTCCAGCTCCTCTTCTTCACCAGTTCAACCACACCTTCAGTTGCCTGGTACAATTCTTTGTTTGGTCTTACTCTTCTCTCTCCATCTCCCAGGATTATTATTATTATTATTATTATCAGCTCGGATGATACCGAGTCTGGTTGAGTGGACAAGTAGAAAACATGGAGAAACGAATCACTTTCTGACTCAGATGTTGACAGGTCATGGCTACTTTCGGTGTTACCTTCATCGTATGGCCAAAGTAAGGAGTCCAGTATGATATTTACTGCGAGAACGAACGAGATGACGTATATCATACGTTCTTCGTCTACGCTCGTTGGGCAGCGGAAAAACAACGACTTGAAGCTGAGGTTGGTCCAAAAACGCCGGACAATATAGTTGGAATTATGCTGAGGAACGAGCTCAGCTGGGATACGGTCACTTCCTTCGTTGAGGTGGTCCTTCGTCAGAAGAAGTCGGATGGGGACTTGCTCGATTTAGTTGATTAAGTGTGCGATCCGCGGACTGAGTATGAATTGAGAAGTAAGATGGTGCTTGTGAAGCAAAGAAAATGGCTCCATCCTGAAGTAATACGAAAGTGGTCCCGGGATGGGTTTTGTCAAGAGGACAGGGTGTGGTTTTTTAGTGAGTAAGAATCCCACACTCTTGAGGAGTGCGGACCCTTCTCAAAGTCTTATGCAAGTTTTTTCCACTTCCCTCGTAAAAGAAAAAAAATCATTTACCGTAAATCATACAAGAAGTATGGAAGGCCCCACACACATATTTGAAGCTTTACTGGCACAATTTACATCTAGATTTCCTTTTTACAACATTTACAAGTTTTAGAAAGATATTTACATATTTAAAATTATAATAATACTAGCTCTACCCGGCATGCGATGGAATTCCAATCAAAGAAAGTGTTGACGATGTGACTTTGTTTGTTGAACTGCTTTTGGACTCCCAATATTTTTTCTTCTTACGTTAACCACCTCTAAGCTATTATACAATTGATTTACTATCTCAGAAACATTCATGAGAGCGTGCTCAACAACTAACCAAAGTTTTATCGCAATGAAATGAATGGTATATGAACGCAATCGGGTCTTTGTTGAAACGATTCGAGCGCCGTCACCCATTTATTGAATATACTGGTACGCTCCCTATTGCAAAATGGATTTACTACGTCGAAAACCTTCCCAAACGTGTATACAATATCTCACCCAAGTTTCATCGCTATCGGACGAATGATATATGATCGCATACGGGACTTGATTGAAACGCTTCGTGCGTAGTCGCTCATTTGTTGAATCTACTCGTGCGCTACCTATTGTTAAGTGGATTTACTACGCCAAAAACTTTCCCTGAAGTGTACACAACATCAACACCCAAGTTTCATCGCAATGGGATGATTGGTATATGAACGCATGTGTTTTTTTTTTGAATCGAATCGCACGCAATTTTATTCAAGCTACTCGTGCGCTATCTATTGTAAATTGGATTTACTATGCCTCTAACTTTCCCGGGAGCGTGCACTACAACCCACCAAAATTTGATCGCAATCGGATGAATTGTATATGAACGCATAGAAACACTCATTTGTTTAAACTACTCGCGCGCTATCTATTGTAATTTGGATTAATCATGCCTATAACCATCCCGGAAGTGTTCACAACAACTCACCAAAATTTGATCGCTATCGGATGAATGGTTCATGGACGCATAAAAGACGAACAGACGAACATCCTTTTATATACAGTATAACAATAAGATAATAAGGTTTATCCTGTTTACTCACTTTGTCACATACGCACTTTCATTACCACAATCACTCCATTCAATCATTCGTTATATTCGGATACTCATTCATTCAGCGAGACAATCAAACAGTCGATCAATCATACACAAGTTTATTTACACAATGTACTTTCTTATGTACGAACTGAATTTCTAAGTGGTTAATGAGTTCCCTTGTAGAGAGTAAGACAAGTAGAGGTAGAGGTGTAGAAGCAGAGGACTGCTAACATGTTCGCAGACAGAAGCTTGCAGACTGAAAGGCAAAATAGTCTCAAATGTTGTTGATTTCTGTTGATTATTTCAGGGGCTTTGCGACGTAGTCCTCATGTAGCCCAGTGTACTTGGGTGTGTGTAGAATATAACCCGTGTCACTTTGATGTTTGTACTAGTTTGTATATTTGTAGTTTGGGCAGCCGTGGCCTTAAGTTACGTACCATCCCGCCATTTTCCTGGAGTAGAAGTGGGAAACCACGGATAAACCCCTTCCAGGATGGATGACGTAGGAATCGAACCCGCCTATTCTCAGTTTCACCTTACGAGGCTAAGTGTACCTCGGTCCAGCCCTCAGACCAGGATTACATTTCTTGGCAGAGCCCGGAATCGAACCCGGTGACTACGTAATGAGGCGGACAGACTCAAATGACTCCCCAGGGGCTCACAACTAGTGGGACGTGGGTTGGCGACCACGGGACCCCAGCTGAATCTGGCATTGCTTCCACTTACTTGTGGCGGGCTCCTCTCCGTCTTCTTTCCTGTCGATCTCTCTTGGTCAACTCTTGTTCTCTTCCGACCCCGACGGTATTAGGGTATCCGAGGCCTAGGGAGTCTCTTCCTTTCCCGCCTTAATTGGCCCTTGTCTCATCTTTCCTGATACCCTCCTTCTTCGAGGGGTCAGCCTTCCTTTTCTTTTCATGTTATCTCCTGCCTTCTGCTCAAAGTCCTCAAGGAGGCAGGGTGTATGTACCCCCACCACTTCTGGTGCACCCTGTATAGTGCTACACCCTCAAGGGCTCACGGCTGGTGAGTTCAGGAGTTGGCGATCCCGAGGGATTTCTGAACTGGGTCCTTTTTTCCATTTTTTCCACTGACTTTGGGGCGGGCCCTCTCCTCTTTCCCTTTCCATCTGCCTTTCATGGCTCTCCTTCCTTCCAAGTCCCTCAATCCTCATTCTTCTAGGTTTAGGCCATATCTTTCCTACCTGTCCTATATTTGTTTACCATTTCTTCTTCTAGTATGTAAGTCTGTAGTTAGTATTAGTTATAGTTTACATTCTCATCTCATCTTTCACTATCACTCAAACCATTAACCTGTCCTATATTTGTTTACCATTTCTTCTTCTAGTATGTAAGTCTGTAGTTAGTATTAGTTATAGTTTACATTCTCATCTCATCTTTCACTATCACTCAAACCATTAGGGGCCGATAACCTAGATGTTAGGCTGCTTAAAACAACAATTATCATCAGTCTCAAATGGAAATGGAAGAGTTGTTGTTGCCCAGCGCGGAATATAAGGCACGGGGACCAGTCTGCGCAAGGTCAGTTCACAACAAAAGCAAGACACTCAGACACGAGACGGTTTACGGCTTGTTGTGGCTGCGCCGCGTGGGCTTCAGACCGTGTGTTTCAATGTCTCCAATTGGAGAACAGGGCGGGCAACTTTAGACCTCACAAGCATTCGCCCCTTTTACGAGGGCTGGCTCTCTTTTTAAAGTTCCGATGGACCGTATAAGAATAACATATTGACTTAAGGAGACTGTCCAGACGTACCCACATCAGTGGCGGCAGAATATTTGCCGAGGGCAATGGAAAGCTGGTGTAACGATACGACAAATGTTGGTTGGTTGGTTCCTCAGATTACGGGCTACGACAACGCGGTCATGTAGCCCCGTGTACTTTGGGTGTATGTAGAATCTGTCTGATAACCAGTGTTAATTGTGATGGCTGTATTTGTGTGTGTTATCTGTTTTGAATTCAAGTCAGGACTGCAGACATTCGATTTTTCAAAATAGTTCCAACTTTTGCTATCAAACGCCACCGTCAACGACCAACTAGTTCTGCACATTGTTACTAGATGCCGGCTCCTGGCGACGAACGTTGGAACCTAAGAGCGTTACTCAAAGATAACCTATAATTTAGCTTCACACAGGTGTAATTAGAGGAAGGTTCTTTATCATGCCATATATCTAAGACATGGGACCGCCGGCTTTACTTCCCCTCCGAAGGAAGTCATATTGAGGGATTTGAACCCGCGACCTTGGGCATAGAAGCTCAGAATGCTACCCACCGAAGACGCTAAGACAAATGTTTCAATCGTTTTGGCGATTATGTTGAGACATAAGAATAAAACAAGCAAACATTTAGTAGTAAAATCAGTTTGGTTTGTCAATCTGTTATTTTTATACAGTCCATCGGAACTTGAAATAAAAGAAACAGCCCTCAATACGTACATAATTAATTTCATTTGAGACTGTTTAGCCTTTGAGCGTCCAGTCCAGTCTGCAAGCCTCTGTTTACGAACAAGTCACCTCCATGATCCCCTATCACATCTCCTCCCCCATTCTCATCCCATGACACACTTGTACAGGCATCGTAATAATACAGGTTATCACTTATCACTAAGGCCCGGATTTTGATGACTTAAGAAATCCTAAAAATGACCTATAAAATGCCTCTAAAATCTTGAGAAAGTGACACAAGTTCGATGCTTTTCAGTCGGTCAACGCTATTGTACACTTGGATGAGCAGTTTCGATCGTCAAGCGGTCATCATCAGATCCATTACACTTCGGCTATAAAATCTATGTCTGAAAGTATGGGTGAGAATATTTACAACATGTACACTTATTTAGTTACAGTATTAGTTGAGATAATGCAACTCGTCAATATGTGTTAGTTGTGCTCTATGTGATGTTTTGTTGAGATACTGGAAGTGGTGATTGACCTCCGGAATTTGCTTGTTTGGAGTGAATATGTGGTTGTTGTAAATGTATTGTACAGGCTACTTATCTGGTTGAGTCTTGCGCGGTCCTGTTGAGAGCAGTTAACTTGGTCACTGTCTGCACTCGACTGAAGGGAAATTCTTGTGTGTGAGGGTCCGTTATATCGTTGGGCTATTTTATTTTCATTATTTATGGATGACCTACCATCCAAACTCCCTGACACAGCCGATACCCTACTCTTCGCAGATGACTGCAAGATTTTCAAGGAAATTAAGACACCAGCCGAAGCCACACTCCTTCAGTCCTCACTTAACGCTCTATCCGACTGGTGCCGCACATGGAAGTTGAAATCAAACACAGATAAATGCAGCCTTTTAACAATTAACCTACGCAATTCGCCAGTACCTACAACATATTCCTTACTTGGCAGGCCCATTACCGCAGTTGCGCATCAGCGAGATCTCGGGGTCATATTGGACAATCAGCTAAGCTTTAAAGAACACATACAACATTCTTTATCCAAAGCCATGACATTCCTTGGCATACTCTACCGCTTCTCAGAAATATCAAATCCCACAGCCCTTCGCCTCTATTACCTCTCGATAATCCAGCCCATTGCTAACTACTGCTCTCCCACTTGGACAACTTCCTGCCCGTCAAACATGGCTAAATTAAACAGAATTCAATCCTTCTTTGCTGCCATTGTAAGGAACAGAATGCCAAGGTTTAGACACTTCACCACTCAGCAGGTACTTTCAGCCATAAACATCCCTCTCCTCAACACGACAAGACAGGTAACTGACTTGTCCTTCCTACGTTCTGTTTTAAATGGCCATTACCGTTCGGACCACCTGCTGTCACTTTTTCAAACCATGAGCCCCTTCCCGTCCTACCAGATTCAAAGATATTTTGCCCATTCCACACACAAAACATTCCATAATCCAAAGATCCTTCCAAATCCGCATATCATCCCTGTACAATAGCATTGCAAGGAAACGCGAGTGGGATATATCCACAAACAAGAGGACGTTCCTGAAGCAGGCGAGGGAGAAGTTAAATTGTATTTAGAACTGTCATTTTGGCCACTGACAACACGGCTACGAGCAAGGACATTCTACCGACTCTTGATCTGGACTTGTTTTGTTTGGCGATTTGTTAAATTTTATCTTATATTTTATTTTTATTTGTTATTTGGTTGTTGTTATTTGTACAAACGTGAAGGGCTAGCATAGCTGTAGTTTGTGCTTTGCGTAATAAATAAAAATAAATAAAAAATCCGTCTCTCGCATTCCGAAGTGCCATGTGTTCCTCGTACGAATGTACCTGTAAGTTACCAAGTCTAGTCTCTCTAATTTGGTGTATGTTACTGTATTCAGGATCATCTTCATCTATTAAAGACCTGGTTTCAAACTCTCCACGCATAAGCTAAAAAGCCCTCTTTAAGCGCAAACGGACTAATGAGAATGTCCCGGCACCTTGTTTACTAAGGCAACACTGAAAATTGGCTTAAACCCCATAATGTTAAAAAATGACTTAAAGGCTTTTTAAAGGACTTAAAAACAAACAAAATCATTGAGATCAACTAGTTCACTGACCTGGAGCGAGAAGACGTCGCGCCGATTTACCAGAGTTATGACGCAAAGAAGTCCCATTTACAGAGAGAAAGGAAATTCCCTTATCATGTGATGCAATCCAAACAGAGACCAAGCGATGGGAAGAGATGATTTAACTTACTGTGCTACGAGTCATTTTAATAATTGCCACACATGTAAAAAAAGAGACCAGAAAATTTCTTAAAAAGTAAAGAAAATGACATAAAAAGTACTGAAATGTACACAAATGACCTAAACCTTTGAAAATAGAGAAAATGACAAATAAAAACCCACTACTAACAATCGAACTAAAAGCACACAACATACAAACACCTACGGCAGAAATATATTTTAAGCAGTAGGAGGAAAAATCACACCAAATTATTTTTTCCCGCAACTAACTAAAAGCTCCCACAAATTCGAAGCAAAAGGAGCACCAGGTCCCCAGTAAACAAGGGGTGTCCAAGCCTGAGATTACAACATTCCATCTTTCCCTTCGGCTGAGGACTTTCTTGGAGGCGGCGAAGATCGCAACCATGTCTTTCATCACAGGCGGAGTCGTTCTATGGCAAACATTGGTAAGACGATTAGTGTCTCTGAGGAGCTAACATTAACACTGAGACGGTGATTGGGTCATACCTACCTCATTATTTAACATTAGGCTGCATACATTCAATACATATTCGTCTTACCAATAATCGATGAACTGTATCTATAAGTTATGTACGAAGCGAGGTTGATAATCGCAAGCAATCCTCCTTCACATTACCTGGACGAGTTAGAATTTTTGAGAGATCGATAGTGATTACTGCTCAACAAAATGATGAACATAAACGGCATAACGTTAGATTAAAAGCAGAAGCGGGTATTTTTGTGTTGAACAGGTCATTATCTTCAAGTAAGTTATGCCAACAAGGTCGGGTAATGACATTGAAATGTATGCAGCGAGTAACTCGTTATGGGATCGACCTCGAAAATGAAAGTGCTTAAAGCGATATCTATTTTTATAACTTTGGTGTGCAATTATGTGTGATTGCAAATAGCATACTAAATGGAAGCACTTGAGGGAATCAATGGTCTTCTCACGCTTAGACTGCGCAGATGCACTGTGCTTCTAACGGGAAAGGCTTGGGTTGACGACCACGGAATACCAGATGAGTCCAGCATTGCTTGGGTCGGGCTCCTGTCTTCCTATAGACCGCCCTCGTTCAATTCCTGTTTTCTTCCGATCCTCTCGCAGTTACTGCCTTAAGCGGCCATTGTCGTCTCTGATGATGTACGAGGTAGCACCACACCCTTAAAAGCTCACGGCTGGTGAGGTAACGACCCCGAGAGATTCCTGAGCTGGGTTTATTCGTCCCTTTTACCAATGATATTGGGATGGGACAATTCCTTCCTTACAAGTCCTCAAGAATGAAACCTGTCCTAAACGCGAACTTACAGAGCATTTCAATTATTTCCAACACTGCAAAAATCCCACGAGAATAGGCGAGCAAGTAGTTCCGTGACGAACTAAAGAGCCTACTCTTTAAATTTGGCAGACCTGGCGACTCATAATATATTCTTAGTTTGGTTGAGGTCCAACAGATAGTATGCACGTTACATGTATTTAAATATTGAATTTATCAGCATGCGTAAAATCAGGTTGGCGACACTGTCATATATGAGATGCTCAAACTTAAATTGAAATATTATGATCTATATATTGTAAGTGCCAATTTTGAAAGAACTTCATTTATTAGTTTGGAAGTTACGTGTGATTCAACATTAAACCTATCAGCACGCGTAGAATCATGTTGGCAGCACTGTCGTATATCAGTTACTGAAAATTAACCTACATTTGCAGGTACTATTTGTATGCAAAGTTTAGAACTGTTGGCCTGCATACTTTCTGATATATTGACATTAGGATAAAATTTTATAGAGTGCTTTTTTCAACAGTTGATATCCCTGTTGACACCAAAGAAAACGCATATTCATATCTGCTCCGGTGTGCAAACCACATACCAAATTTGGTTTGAATCCAATAGATAGTATGGAAGTTACATGCATTTAAAGATTGGGCCTATCACCAGGTATAGAATCATGTTGGCAACATTCTCATGTATGCGCTCCTGTAAATTAGTCTGATAAATATTATCTATATGTCTGTCAATTTTGGAACAATCCAATGCATATCTTCCGAGATATCCAACATAGACCACAATTTTCAAGTGCAATTTTTCAGCAGTTGGTAGCACTGACGTCATTTTCAAATATGGCCGTGAGATATTCAGCCATAGGTCTTTACTCATACAAAATTTGGTTTCGATAGCTGCAGCCGTTTAGTAGTTGATAGAGGGGGACACAGACTGAAGGACAGACAAACTGACACACATTTGCCCCTGATCGATCTCGTAAGTCTACTTTTCCTAATTTTTACAAAATATGAAAAGTAGGCTAATCAAGCAACACATGACAAAGCCCTCTTCCTGGTGTAGTGATTAGCAATCTCGGTTGTCACTCGGGGTCCGCGTTCGATTCCCAGCTCTGCCAAGAAATATAAGATGGAGTGTTTCTGAACTACACTATAATTGGACGGGCAGCCAAGAAGGCATCAAGAACAGGATTGAAGAACTTGGTCTCTAACCGCAACTTAGACCTGGATCTTGGGCTGAGAATCGTTCGTGTTTTCTCAGCCTTTTAGACGATCTACTATACTCTCCAATTTCGACACACCGTTTGTGCTGCCACCTACTGTTGGAACCGGAACTCTATTGGGTGACCTTTGGTTGAGTTATAATCACAAACGTGTTACGAGGCTTCCTTTGCGGTGTGTCCTAGAAATCTCCCAAGCTTGACTCGACCTGTAATCGAACCTGGGATGTTGAGAGCACTGATCCAGCGAGCAGGAAATGACGTCACCTCAGTGCTTCTTTATTGAAACTCGCCCCAGGCTTATAATTATTACGTTTCGCATGTTTTGGGCGCAGAAGAGACACGCAAACATTTGCTGTAATAACCAAACTATAAGATGGTATATTGGCTTTCACGGCCGGTGAAATAAACTCAGCAATTCTTCTAGGTTTGTGATGTGTGGGGTTTCTGAGCTTATGTTACATTAAATGAGGTGAGGTGTCAGAAGTGAATTGAATTTCATCAACGAAGATAATAAGAATAAGCAACGCATTATCCACTATGGTTAATCCACAATATTACTCCAAATAAATAAATAAATAAATAAATAAATAAATATTCTCTACTTGGTATAAAACATAGCCCCCGATTCTTGGATGTTACGGGTAATCTCGAGAACCACTGAATTGATTTTGATGCGGTTTTCACCATTCTGTGAAGAATATCTCGAGGAAGTTTTCTGTTGAAAATAATTTATTTATGATCAAAGGAAGCCAAGCACTAACGATTTCAGTGGAAAAGTCGAAAAAAACCTGGCGTCCGTGCGCCCTTTAAGCTTACGCTGGGCAAACCGTTAAAAATATCTATATACTATGAGTGTAAGAATTTTTCAGCATGAAAAAGTTATACAGAAAGGTCCGCGAGACAATATCTCTATCTTCAATATATCACCCACTATAAGTGTTCCTACGTTTTCATTTTTTCCCACAATCTCCATTCAATTACTGAGGCGACAGTTTACGGGCTAGCTAGGGGCGAGCCTATCACCCCAGTTACAGCCTAGCTACAGGGCGAGCCTATTACCCCAGCTAGGTCTATAGCCAGCAATAAACTGTCGAGCCGTGTTGAGTTAAGACTTCAGTGAAGAGTGGTTGTGTTTGGAGTTTCCCTGGAAGTGCAATTCGGCTTTTCTTCATTTCGCCTGTGAACTTTTCGTTCCGCAAAATACACAGTCAAGTTAAGATTGGACGGAAGGGGGATTTGTGTTTCATGCACCTCGCTATTCTTAAATTACGTCTGACAAGAATTCGTTGCACTTGCATCTCCATAATAATGTAATTAATAGTCCAGTGAGTGATTTTAACCCATCATGCCAAAACGTAAAAGGGATAGGCCTAAAGGTTCATTGATATCGAAAAAAGAAAGCGCTCATCACGTAAGGCATTCATAACTGTTCCCGGGCGAAGTAAATAATAAATGAATGTTAAATAATAAATAAAAAAAGATACGAGCCTTACAGTAGTCGCATATGATGTGTAACATCTGACATGTTATCCTACTCGTATACTACACAGCTTGGACATTCTTAAAATGTTAATTTACACTCCATTTTCATACTGGTACTATGGTGAATGTATAGATTGAATTGGAGATATGCTACTGTCACATTTGTGGCGCAGCGGTCAAGCTGTTAGTCTCTCACCAAGGTAGACCGGGTTTGATTCCCGGTCAATACATGTGAGATTTTCGAATTGAAATGCCATGTTCTGTGGCATTCCACGTAAAAGGGAGGTACCGTGGATCATGATCGCGAGACTAACGGACACGCAAAACTACAAGCTTCCTTCCTTCCTTTTATATTAATAATTCATAATAACAAAGTGACACACAACGTCGACAGTACTCTCAAATACTGTGAGCACATTCCTCAGTAACTATAACATTCATTATTCTCAAGGCTCTCATACAGTTCGTCGTAAACAATCAAAACATGGCTTCCTACAATCATGAAATGACCTAGTCTCACATATGATGAAAATACAGCTTTTATTCCACTCATATAATAACATTCTGTTATGCATTTAATATTTGACTACTCACCCACAGCTTGACAATAATGCCGCTTACTAAATGCCATTTGTCGTCTTTGTCCTACCCCATGTGATATTCAACCTTGAACGTGAAGCTTCATAAACTGCTCAATAACAAATGAAAGTCGGTGAAACATTTGCCACTGTGCTCGTCAAACCAGTGCCTGCTAAATGCACTGCCTACTGAATTGCCATAACATTCTCGCGCTACAGAGCACACACTGCCTTGTTTCCAATACACACATTTTCAATTGTACATCCAGCTGGCAGTGCATCTTCACTTCCGTCCGATCCACTTCCGTTCGATCCACTTCCGCCCGATTCACTTCCGTTCCATTTTTCTGGCAGTGCGTCTTCACTTCCGTCCGATCGACTTCCGTTCGACCCACTTCCGCCCAATTCACTTCCGTCCCCAATTTTCAAAATCACTCCCACAAAACTATCCAGCAACCGAGCGAAAAGATGTTTCACATCAATAATAATAATAATAATAATAATAATGAATAGGGAAACGGCTATTTACTAACTACAGCACTGACACATGTAATTTACAAACGAATTAAATTAGGATTAGAAAGAGGAGTAAGTGAAATAAAAGACACTGCCTAGGGCCTATATCTCATTGGCTGTTAGAAATGTAGAGACCAATAGTGTAGTCTTTTGTCGCATAGCGCCGTAGTAAAATAATCAGAACACTTTGGAAAACTTCGACTGTCCCGAGCTCTTGAGGTAGCAATAGTATCATTTATCGCCACATAGCACTCAACGATAAGATTCGGAATAAATGAAGGTAAATTTGAAAGAACTAACGCTTATTGCAGCTGATAACCTCAATGTACTGCACCAACACCATTGCCGAGGCATAATATGTTCATGATGATAACTGCTTTAAAGGGCCTAAGAAATCTTTTTGCACTAATTACTCCCCGTGACTGCAATTTATAAGCTGCGCAACATTTAACTATTTTCGCAATTCTGGACCAGATCACTGGTAGGGGCGACGTGATACAGCCCGAATTGCCATTCAACAATAGACTCATTAAAATACTCTTACAGTTACACTTCTACGGACATGAATGGTTCTCGGGCCTTAATACGTGGTTTTCAAGTTCATTTCTTCTGTTATTCTAAATGTAGGGAAATGGAGAGCGTTGTCCAAAATATCAAGTGGACAGTGTTACCAGCAGGGTTTCAAAGTGTATGTAAAATTTGGTGCAATTCGTAGAAACGGTGTAGATTTGTGCCAAAGGGCCTAAATGCAGGGAATGGAGTGGTCTGTCCGAAAATTAAAGTGGACAGTGTCACCCCCAGGGTTCCAAAGGGTAAGTATTCAAGATGTGGTTCAGATCGGTGAAACGGTGTAGATTTGTGCCAAAGGGCCTATATGCAGGAAATGGAGTCGCCTGTCCGAAATTTCATGCAGACAGTGTTTCTCGCAGGGTTCCAAAGGGTAAGTATAGAAATGTTGGTTCAGATCGGTGAAACGGTGTAGATTTGTGCAAAAGGCCCTAAATGCATGGAATGGAGTGGTCTGTCCGAAATTTCATGTAAACAGTGTTACTCGCAGGGTTCCAAAGGGTAAGTATACACATTTTGGTTCAGATCGGTTAAAAGGTGTAGATTTGTGCCAAAGGGCCTAAATGCAGGGGAGGTGTAGCCTAATGCTACATAGGCCTAGCCTAAACTATTCCTCTTGAATCTGGCTATCATATACAAAAATAATTTTTCGAATCGGACTGGTAGTTCCAGAGATTAGCGCGTTTAAACACACAAACTCTTCAGCTTTATTATATTATAGTATAGATTAAACCTCGCACTTTCAGTTAGACACTTGGATGTGCTTGTGAGCCCCTGTTCCTCTTCCTCTGGCTTCATCAGTAATTACGACACTTGGCACCAGTTCTTGCTGCTGTGTCTGGCGTGGCTCATGTGAAAAATGACGGCGCGTCTCTGGGATATTGACAAATTGATTGAAATTGGTGGGTTGAGCACTCCCGAGGTCACTCCACATTCTCTTGCGTACAGGAACTGAAATGTATGAATGTGGCCACCACATGTCGCACCACGCCATCAAGGAGACAACGAAGGTATGGACATCTCCATTCCGATCTAGCTGTGGTACTCGGTCAACTCGGGATCAGCCCTTTTTAAAGAGAGAAAAACCCCTGTGTGCACTTGTGGCGAAACGACATCCAATAAGACCCAGGGTGGCTCCAAACAACTGGGATACGGTGAAATATTCAACGTCAAGGCACCAGGCTCTCTCCAGACTCGAAACACTTTTATTCAGCTCCAATTTTAGCCTATTTTCATCATATGAAACAAGATGTTCCGTAAAGAACATATAGCCTACTTTCTGCTGAATGCATGGGTATAGTCATTACTAGGGCTCGGATTTTAGGTAAATAAAATATTTTTAGCCTACTTTTTACATTTTCCAAAAATGAGGAAAAAGTAGACTTATGATATCGATCCGGGAAAATGTGTGTCTGTCTGTCCTTCTGTCTGTCCTTCTGTCTGTCTGTCTGGCTGTGTGTGTGTGTGTCCCCCCCCTTCCCCTATCAACTCCTAAACGGCTGCAGCAATCGAAACCAAATTTAGTATGAATAAAGATGTACACCGGAATATCCCAAGCCCATATTTGAAAATGATGTCAGTGCTCCCAACTGCTGAAAAAGCGCAATAGAAATTTGAGCTCCATGTTGGATATCATGGAAGGTACATGGGAGCTATTTCAAAATTGGTACACATGTAGATAAAGCTATTTTAGTTTAATTTCCAGGAGGCCATACATGACGGTGTTTCCAAAATAATTTAAAGCTTTCTGATAGGTCCGAATTTTAAATGCATATAACTTCTACACTATTAATTGGATTTCAACCAAATTTTGTATGTAATATGTGTACATAAACAGATATGACTGAGTGTATTCTTAAGAGCCACCAGGGCTGCCAACTGTTATTAATTGCTCTCTCTATTTTCTTCATCCAAATACCAATATATCTGAAAGTATGCAAGCCGACAGCTTTAAACTATGCACACGTATAGTACCTGACATTTTAGATTAATTTGGAGTAACTTATATAATTCAGTACTACCAACATGATTCTAAGCCTGCTGATAGGACCAATTCTTAAATACATGTAACTCCTATACTATCAGTTGGATTTCAACCAAATTTCGTATGTGCTATGTGTAAGATAAGAGATATGACTATAAGTATTCTTAAGAGCAATCAGTGCTGCCAACTGTTAATAAATTCTGTCTATATTTTTTACCCTAATATCAATATATCAGAAAGTATGCAAGCCAACAGCTCCATACTTTGCACACGTATAGCACCTGACACTCTAGATTAATTTGGAGAAATTAATATAAGTCAGTGCTGCCAACATGATTCTATGCCTGCTGATATGTCCAATTTTAAAATACATGTAACTTCTATACTAACAAATGGATTTCATCCAAAATTGGCACAACAAGATATCATAATATTTCCGATTATTTCTAACCAGCACACGCATGCCATTGTTGCCAACATGCTTTTACGCGAGCTGATAGATCCAATGTCTAACTGCTTGTAACATCGATTGGACTTCAACCAAATTTTGTATTCTGTACCTTAAGAGATGGAACTAAGAATATATTCAGTCACCAGGGCTGCCAACTGTAGTGCTCTATTAGGCTACATTATACCAGGAATATTTCGAACTAATTGGCCATTTCGATATTACCAACTTAATTTCGTCATTAATCTAGATAGGTTTATAAACTGTAGAATAATCATTGGCATGAAAAGTAGGTTCTTTAGTTCGTCACGGAACTTCTTGTTTTTTAATGTAAATGCATATTAAAACATTTTGTCTATAAATACATTAATTCCTGCTCTTCACTTATTAGCCCATAATAGTACATTAATGCAACGAGCCTATAATGGCTATAATTAAGACACGAGTATTTTTATAAAACGAGCGTATGCGAGTTTTATAATTTCCATACGAGTGTCTTAATTACCATTATAGGCGAGTTGCGAGAGGAGTGCGTCAGGCCTCGGCAGCCGGCACATTCATATCCTCGCCGCTAGATGGGGGCTTCATTCATTCCATTCCTGACCCGGTCGGAGACTGGAAGCAGGCTCTGGATTTTCATTTTTTCATAGGCGAGTTGCATACGACTGTTTACGTTCGACGATAATTATAACTTTATTATATGTTTTAACATAAATATTCATAAATATCTGTTGAGAGTCAGCCACTTGAATTTTGTGATCGGAGAGCGAGCGCTGGGTTTGATATCTGTCTTTCAAGGTCTCTGAACGACCGAGGCATGTGCTCTGTGTGCTTGCAATGCCATATTATGCAGGCCATATGTTTACATCTGCCGTCCATCAGTAATATTGTCACCGGAGTCGTTTGAAGGCAATGCGCTGTGTAGAAATTAGGGTTGGTGATATTAAGGTACAGTGCTAGTTCTTGTCTCATATTCGCCAGATTATTTACGCGAACATATGGACGGTGCGTATTCCATGTCGGTAATTTATTATAGTTCGATGTTGTGTTTATGTCCGACATGTTGGATTTTGAGCGCATGCGCGAAGGTATCGTTACCTAATTGGTCAATGAACGAGCTCTGATTGGCTGGAGAAACTGTATCGTAATGAAAAACAGTGTTATAATGACCATCATTATGATACAGTTTTCTGACACATAATAGTGAGAGTCGAACATAAAAAGACATACTATTTACATTAAAAAATCAGTATGCTAGATCTTTCAGTTTATTGCATTTTTGTTTTGTGTTACTTCAACGGGGAACAACCTGTGAGCTATCTAATCTTCATGCAGAGCGTATGTCAGCTTGCAGCTGTATTATTCTTAACTTGTCGCCCCGTGCCACTCACTGTGGAAGCCGGGGATTTCCTTGTTCATAGCCATATTGCATCACCCTTCCCCCAGCTAACTGGAACCAGTGTCACTCACAAGTTTTCATCTGCAGCAGTATGTTGCAGAAGTTAAAGATAATTTTACTTCTGGTGGGGGCGTTCTGTTGTGCCAACTGTGGGAAAGCAATCAAGGCTGAACAGCGATCTCAAGTCACACAACACCTCAAGGGCAACAAATATATTGCCGCAGTTTCGCGCCTTCAGAATAAGTGTTTTGCGATAATCGTCGGTCATTTATGATGGACAACGTGAAGATGTATCTCGTTGTGTATTGTAATTCTTCATTAGTCAGTGAGACATGGCAACACTGCATATTGTAATTCTTCATTAGTCAGTGAGACATGGCAACACTGCATATTGTCATTAATAAACTAAATTATAATTAAATATTTTTTATTTTTTGTCACATATTACCGAAATATTTAATACATAAAAAAAATCCCGATTTGTACACCTAAAATTCCGAGCCCTAGTCATAACTCATTGTCCTCTTCAAAGGGTATAATTAATTGTTGGTTGTAGTAGCTTGTTGAATAACAACGTGCTATCCCTCCCTATATTATTCTGCTAAGGTCCCATTCCAGTTTTGTACCGAAAATAAGGTCCCTTTAACACCAACCTACACATATGGGGTACCTACACGTTCAGCATAACCCAATGCGTAAGCGAAACGCACTCACTTTCTCTTTAAATGACTCACAATTAAATAAATACCTTAAAACATGTATATTTACAATGAAATAATGAAAGAATGCAACACGGTAACCATGGTAACAGAATCTCACAGGTCCATCTATTTCTGTAAGACGCAATGCAATTCCAATTATTACATTACTGTGAAAGTTTCCAGACTGTTACACGGTTATCACTGAACAAAATTAAGCTGAAAAATTCATCAATACATACAGTATAATGCGCTTAAGGGGGTCAAGGGGCACTCTAGAATTTTTTCACGCAATTTTCACGTGTGAGTGTGGTACGAAAGGTCTTTTTCACCCGACTATGAAGGGTCTCCGAAAACCACATTTAAAGGCCCTTAAATTAACAGTGTATGTGATATTCCCAGAAAACTAACTTCGCTCTGATATACCTATGAAGGAATGACAAAACCCTAACCACTGCACCAGTAGCTGACTTGATAAAGTCTGATTATTCATACCAAGGATAAATCAGTCATAGCATTCATGATTGAGATTTTGCTAAGTGTACTCTTAGTTAGTTATTGTTGTTTTAAGGGGGAGGAACTACGAGGTCATCTGCCCCTCTTAACACAGATTAAAAAATACAAATTTGGAATTGAAATTAAAATTTCGAGGTGGACACCTAAATTTAAAGAGACCTAAATTAAAAAACAAAAACAAGAAATTAAATAACAATAATAATTATAAAAATAAACAAAAATTACGGAAAAACAAAAACATTATCATTCAAAAACGAACAAGTCGTTGAGTCAAAGTACACTGGAGAATCTAGATTGCTGGCCCTAACCCACTCTCACTTATAAAGCGGATAACGCGATCACCAGCCACCGCGTCATCGGCTAATATAAGTTTGAGTGTCGTCTGCAAACCAAGGTTTCTTCTTAAGTCAGCAAGATCCATACACTCGGTGAAAATGTGGGCCACAGTGAAAACGGCTCCACAGGTACAAAGTGGGGGGGGGGGGGGTCTTCCCTTCTCATTAGGTACGAGTGGGTGGATCTTGTATGACCTATCCTTAGCCTACACAAAATGACGGACTCTCTCCGGGCCCGGAAAGAGCTCCGCCACACGCGAGTAGTTCCCTTGATCGCTCTCAGTTTACTGGGCAGTGGGTCAGCCACCCACTCTTTACAACTAGAATATTCGCGACGGGTAATGCTACTATTATATATTGGTTGATTGAATCCTCACCTAAAATATGATCTAGCGATCAAACAATAGCCTCCATTTTGACCCATTGGCCCCGCGCGATACCGCACTGTTATTCACTTCTGTGGTATAATATTCTATAATAAGGTGTTAATATCCTACGAGTCACCTCCTTGAGGACAGTTTAAACGGATTTGGTGAGGACGGGCCTTGTTGAATCGTAAGTAATACTTGCATGATTCATACGTCCGCGATCTTGAGACTATTTGGCTGATGACCTTGTAGTTTAGGCATAAGACACTTCCCACATTAAGGTACATTTTTGTAAAATTTTGCAGAAATCGGATGATTAGGTTAGACGTAATTTGATTTAAGCTTTGAACATTTGGGTGGCCGCTATTACGTTTCCGTCGAGATGGCGGCGATATACGAGGCACGTCCAGAAAGTAAGCTCCGTTTGGTAATAAAATTAAATTGTGTACAGATACAGAAAAAATATTTATTGCACTACATTCTACACCTCTTAAACTACTTTTCCACATAACTGCCGAACTTTTGCAGGCATTTCTCATAGCGTGGCACGAGTTTTGGATACCTTCTTCATAGAAATTTGCCGCCGACCCGTAAACGAGAGTGAAGACTCCCCTGTAAGATATCCTACTGTTTGGCAACCACTGTTAGGCAAATTGCGTGCTTTCCAGGAGAACTCCTAAACATACGCAGTTCTCCTGGAAAGCACGCAATTTGCCTAACGGTGGTTGCCAAACAGTAGGATATCTTACAGGGGAGTCTTCACTCTCGTTTACGGGTCGGCGGCAAATTTCTACGAAGAAGGTATCCAAAACTCGTGCCACGCTATGAGAAATGCCTGCAAAAGTTCGGCAGTTATGTGGAAAAGTAGTTTAAGAGGTGTAGAATGTTGTGCAATAAATATTTTTTCTGTATCTGTACACAATTTAATTTTATTACCAAACGGAGCTTACTTTCTGGACGTGCCTCGTATAACATAACACTGAGGTGTCCTTTGCTAGTGCTACCTCTGTACTAAATTCCGTTCAATTCGGTTTCGTCGTGTTTGATTTATAGGGCGAGAGGTGGAAGGGAGAGAGAGAGAGAGAGAGAGAGAGGGGGGGGGGGGGGTATACACACTCACTCACACATACACAGACAGACATACAACTTTTGCCCTGTGTAGATCTCATAAGTCTACTTTCATTTTTTGCAAAAATCGAAAGTAGGCTAAACATAGGCTTATGTCGGTGTGTGTGGCTAATAAAATCTAAACGGCTCGAGCGATTTCAATGAAACTCAGTAATGATGGCATAATTCCATTTTGTCCAACTCTGAACTTGTCCTCCAAATTTAAATACGTTTCACCAATCCAAAATGGTGGCGTGCGAAATATTTCCCCGCTATTCTATATCTCCGAAATGATTACCGATATCACCCAGTATGATGATAGCGAATACTAAGATAAGTTCAAATATGTGACGCTTAAAAACCTGTTAAGAACAAAACCAACATGGCGGCAACGCGAAATTAAAATATTTAGGCCTACATGGGCTTTTCTCGCGACTTAATAAACCGACTCCAGTGAAAGTTGGCATGGTATAGCCTATCATCATACAAAGCTTCATGTATTGTCTTCTAAGTTCAAAAAAAGTCAACCCCTGGTACTATACAGCCCATGACGGGCTAAGGCCGACCAAGCGACCGCTGCCCAGCCATTTGGCCTGCAGATATTGGGTGACGTGTGATCAGCGCGTCGGGTCCCCTCGGCCGTTAATCTTGGTATTCGTGATCGGGGTGCTGTCTCACTGTCAGACATCTACTCAATTGTCCTCACGAGGCTGAGTGCACCCCGTTCCAACCCTCACGTCAGTTTTAAAATCCCTGACGGAGCAGGGGATCGAACCCGGGGCCTCCAAGTGAGGCAGGCGCGCTACCCCAACACCACGGGGCCGGCACTTGTCTTCTAACTTAATTCAATTTTTGTGAAAACTTTAAAATGGCGGCTGTGCGAATTGTTTAAAATCGCGTTTCTATTTCTCGTGTCGTAAACAAGGGATAGAAATGTGGGTTGCCACGGTGGGTGGTTGGTTATCGTGTCGGATTACTAACCACCCCAAGCTTGCGGGTTCGCTCCTGGCCATGGTAAGTGGTTTTTGAACACGGCGGCAAAAATCACGACACGCATGTCATACGATGTTGGCATGTTAAAGAACCCATTTGTATTCAGTAGGTCGTGTTCATAATGGCAAAATTAATCTCAGGATCTTCCCCTAACACAAAGTTCCTCATTTCTCTACTAGGAAGCGCTTAGATATCTAACCTCCTTGATTTTCATGGTGCTTCAAGGAACAACACAATTCGACATGCAATAACAAAGCTTGCAACCGGCATCCGAGGCCATACGATATTATTATACAGGGTGAATCTTATGCCGGGCGCGCGCCCCGCCAGCCAACCGAGCTCGTGCCGTGGATTGCGCGCAGGTGGAAACCGTAACAAAGTACATCAATTAATGGTAAATTCACCAGCAAATCATGATTAAAGAACTTACCTCTCCACAGGACAATCAGAGAGAGCTCTCCTTCAACTGAAAGACAGGCGGGTTGTACCGTGTAAATAAATGAGTGTTTACACGTTGTAATTCCCTTCTGTTGTGAGGGATATCTGCTGCCGTATATTGTTCTCCAGCTCCACTAGAGTACGGGTAATTGATCTGCACACTTTGTATTTTAAATTAGCCCACAATTAAACATCAAACGAGCCTAGGTCCGTGCTTCAATTAATCACAGTAAACACGCAGGGGGCGGGGGGTGGGGGGCAGGTATCGATGTAACTTCCAAAGTTACTATCTGTCAGCTGAAGGAGCACATTTTTAGTATCTTCTGTGACAAGATAAGTTCTATCCTTTAACTGGTGACATGAGGTCATCCGGATTCCCAAGAAATTAAAAATATCTCTGCTTGCAGCTGTTGTTTATGTTACCTTCTTATCTGTGCGTTGACACTACACACCCTAGTTGATGAATGTTTAGTGACTTAATGACTTTAATGACCCTGGTTAGCTCGCCTCCGCCTCGCGCAACCGTGCGGCCCCAGCTTGGCGCGCCCGGCCCTGCTCCAGCAAAAGGATAGGCCTATAATTAAACAATCCAACATGGCGTCCGTGCCATATGTTTCACCGGTTCTCAAAACTATTTAAACAGTCAAACTGACATTTTGTACGGTGTTAGAGGAGTACGGTATTCATTACGGACATTTATGTGACTTTCAAAATCGTATGTGACAAAAACAACATTGCGGCCAAGTGATTTTATAATATTTACAAGTAGTTTCTTGAAGAACTATACGTCCTATTTTCATATATCCTACTTATGTTAATTGCCTCTATCAACATACAAAATTTCAGTTTGATTGCTATAATAGATTCATAGATATTGAGAACCGTTTAAATATTTCGGATGATCGCCATGTTGGATTTTTATATATGTAGACCTAGGCCTTAGAGTTATGTACTATTACATGTAGATTATTCTCCAGGTGTATTATTCAAACTTCAATCACATGATTAGGACCCAAGAAATAAATACAAGATTTTAAAATTACGCTCAGCCGCCATCTTGTGGTTATGAAAACAATTGAAATAAATTAGATGCCAGTGGATTAAAATTTGTACCAGCATTTACCGCACCAAGTTTCACTGCTCTCGGATCGTTAAGTCGCGAGAAATGTCCATTTAAATATTTACATTTCGCGTCGCCGCCATGTTGGATTTGAGCTCACCAGGTTATTGAAAGGCCCATGGGCGACCTTATGGTCATAGCCTCTATCAACATACACAATTTCTGTTTGATTGATGTTAAAGCTTAATAGATATTGAGAACCTTCTAAATATTTCGGATGGTCGCCATGATAGATTTTTATTATGTAAGCCATAGAGGTATGTAATATTAGAGGACGATTATTGCGTAGGTTCAATCGCATGATTAGGACACAAGAAATAAATGCTTAATTTTAAAATTTCGATCAACCGCCATCTTGAGGTTATGTACACAACTGAACTAAAATATAGGTCAGTGCATTGCAATGTGTATACACATTTTCTGTACCAAGTTTCACTGCGTTTGAATTGTTAAATCGCGAGGCAAGTATATTTAAATGTTTAAACTTCGCTTGGCGCCATGTTCGTTTTGTAGTTAACAGGTTTTAGAAAGTCACATAGCTGAACTTGTAGTAGGGCCCTTTATCATCGCACAAAATTTCAGAGTGATATCAGTAATAGTATTGGAGATATAGAATGCTGGTGAAATATTTCGCACAGCCGCCACGTTGGATTAGTGAGATGTACGAAAATTTGAAGGGCACGGTCGGGGTCGCCCGAAATAGTACTATGACCATACCGAGTTTCATAGAAATCGCTCTAGCCGTTTAGATTTTATTAGAGGGGACGCACACACACACACAGACACGCACGGACAAAATATGATCTCATAAGGCTATTCTTTATAAATAAAAATAGACTAAAATAGTACATTATGCAACGAGCCTATAATGTCAGTAATTAAGACACGAGTATGTTTATAAAACGAGCGTATGCGAGTTTTATAATTTCCATACGAGATTCTTAATTACCATTATAGGCTAGTTGCATACGACTGTTTATGTTCGACGATAATTATTATAACTATTTTATGTTCGAACATAAATATACATAAATATCTGTCGACATTTCGCCAGTTTTATGTACTGAACAGAGCGCATGAGACACAGAGAATGCCTTGTATTTGACCATGGCCTCCTCGATTACCCTACTATGACACTAGACCAGGCAGTGAAATTTAAATTAGAAGTCCGTGGAACTCAGCGCATCTAATTATCTAATTGGTCAAACAACTGTTTCTTGAGCTCTGATTGGTGGGAGAAACTGTTTCATAATGAAATATAGTGTTATAATGAGCCTCATTATGATACAGTTTTCTGACACATAATAGTCAGGGTCGAACATAAATACATTCACAGGCCATCTCATCACCTGAGTGCAACACAATTTGGCACAGCGAATCTTTATTCTGAGAGCAGTATAGAGACATCAATGATGGTATCCTGTTTTGAAGCATTCTGTAGTTACACATTCCGTGACACGCTGCATTTTCAGCGTGGAGTGTTGATTGATTTTATAATATGAGAACATGTTGCTGTGGGTATGCAAATGACTTCCATATTTGTGAGTGGTAATGGCTAGCACTTGATTTATAAACACAGCGTATTGTTATGGAGGTCAAGGATGGCGCCACATTAAACCCAAGTGAGGTTATCTATCATTCATCAGATATAGCGGCTCTCAGAACTGATTTCGAAATATCTTATTTCGTAAATCTTCAGTCATTTGTCAGAAGCAGGGAGCGCGGACCAAACTTCGAACGTCATTGTCTTGGAAAGTATTTAATTGATTTTCATGAAATTTGACAAATTTATTATTCCATTTATGGATAATTCCTGTTTTAAATATCAATGACCAGTGGCCAACCCTAGGCCCGCGGATCTGGTGATGGCTAATTATCGGATCTCTATCACATTTTGAAATAATATACAGTGCCTCCATGTGAGAAGCGTATTTAATCCGAACTTCAAGGTCATCAGCCGATATTTTCAATATGGCAGCTGTGCGAATCATTATATTCCAATTTAATAATAAAATGGTGCCTTATAAGTCACTTCGTGACTCCATAGATTCAAGATAGCGGCTAGGTGCACTACTTAAGTATGTAAATTACTTACTAGGGACGTTATTGCACAATTAAGGCAAAACATGGTAAAATAGGAGTTTTTAAATCTGGTGTCAGAAACGTTAGTGATACATTTATCGAACTGAATATTGTGCGCAGTGGCCATCTTGTTAAAAAATCAATAAATCAGATGATTCTATTGACAACGCAGGCCCAGTTACTCGGGAAATGTCTACAACAAGAGTTTTAGCATTTCGACACAGAAAAACAAAATCTTGGTTGCAAAATAGTTTTTTAAAAGTCGGTTTACCCTCCAGGTTGGCTTTTCCTTCGGACTCAGCGAGGGATCCCACCATTACCGCCGCCAGGGCAGTGTGCTGGAGCTTGAAACACCTGGTTGGGGGATACAACTGGGGAGGTGGGACCAGCACCTCGCCCAGGCGACCTCACCTGCAAAGCGAACAGGAGCCTCATGAGGGATGGAAGGGAAGATTGGAATGCATAGGCAAGGAAGAGGGAAGGAGGCGGCCCTGGACTGACGGTAGGTACCATCCCGGCATTTGCCCGAAGACGAAGTTGGAAACCACCGAAAACCACTGAGGTGGGAATCGAACTCCCCTCTAGTTATTTGGACCATCCGAGGCTGAGTAGACCCCGTTCCAGTCCTGATACCAAAATTCGTGGCAGAGCCGGGATCGAACCTCAGACCTCCGGGGTGGCAGCTAAGCACGCTGATCACTACACCGCCGAGACAACTGCAAAATAATAATTGCCGTGTTATAATGATTAAGTATTCAGTTAACATTCTGTCATCATAGTTAAGGAGAAAGTGATACAGAACTTGGTTGATTTTTAATTCGATACCGTACATAATTTGCGTTAGGCCGATTACCACATATCTGGAAAATAGGCATCTTAAGAATTCATTTGGCTGCAATGTAAGTGGCAATTAATGCAAATTGGCGCATTAAGGTCATTAGCAAGATGCAGCAGTCCGTCGTGTCTCATTAGGACGTAATGAACTGATAACAACGGCAAACAATTCATAACAAATCAGCTCATGCAAAACGTTGAGAGTTACTCAACCAGTTAATTAGGTATTAGTGGCATTCATTAAGAATATAAGCAACGTTTCTACATGATTTCACTTAAGTCACTGACGCCTGTGAAATTCTAGGCAATTACATCTTTAGCCCATTTTCATGAGGTAACCTTTTGACCGTGAGGGATGGTAGGTTCCTTAGTTTAGGGGCAGCGACAAGGCGGTCATGTAGCCCCGTGTACTTTGGGTGTGTGTAGAATCTGTTATGGACGGGCTTGCGGGCCGCATTAATATTAATATATATATTGTCTTTCAACTTGGAAGAAGAAAACATCATATTTAGCCTACTTTTCACATTTTGAAAAAATGAGGAAAAAGTAGACTTATGAGATCGGGCAAATGTGTGTCTGTCTGTCTGTCTGTCCTTCTGTCTGTGTGTCCCCCCCCCCTATCAACTCCTAAACGGCTGGAGCAATCGAAACAAAATTTGGTAGGAGTAAAGATCTATACCTGAATATCTCACGGCCATATTTGAAAATGATGTCAGTGCTACAAACTGCTAAAAAATCGCAATTGAAATTTGAGCTCCATGTTGGATATCTTGGAAGGTATGAATGGGAGCTATTTCAAAATTGGCACACGTATAGATAATAATATTGCAGTTTAATTTCCAGGAGGTCATACATGGCATTGTTGCCAAAATTATTATAAGCCTGCTGATATGTCCAATTTTTAAATGCATATAACTTCTACACTATCAATTGAAATTCAACCAAATGTTGTATGTATACATAACCAGATATGACTGAGCGTATTCTTAAGACCCACCAGGGCTGCCAACTGTTAATAAATGCTCTTAATTTCTTTTATCCAAATACCAATATATCAGAAAGTATGCAAGCCGACAGCTTTAAACTATGCACACGTATAGTACCTGACATTCTATATTAATTTGGAGTAACTTATATACATCAGTGCTACCAACATGATTCTAAGCCTGCTGAGAGGTCCAACTTTAAATACATGTAACTTCTATACTATAATTTGGATTTCAACCAAATTTCGTATGTGCTATGTGTACTATAACAGATATAACTATGCGTAATCTTAAGAGCAACCAGGGCTGCCAACTGTTAATATGTGCTGTCTCTCTTTTTGTTACCCTAATATCAATATATCAGAAAGTATGCAATCCAATAGCTTTAAACTTTGCACACGTATAGTACCGGGCATTCTAGATGATGAATTTGGAGTAACTAATATACGTCAGTGCTGCCAACATGATTCTAAGCCTGCTGATAAGTCCAATTTTAAAATGCATGTAACTTCTATACTAACTAATGGATTTCATTCAAAATTTCCACAACAATAGACCACATTATTTCAGATTATTTCTGACCAATACATGCATGACATTGTTGCCAACATGCTTTTACGCGCGCTGTTACATCCAATTTTTAACTGCATGTAACGTCCATTCTATTCATTGGACTTCAACCAAATTTTGTATTCTGTACCTTAAGAGACGGAACTAAGAATATATTTAGTCACCAGGGCTGCCAACTGTAGTGCTCTATTAGTCTACATTATGCCAGGTATACAGTATTTCGAACTAATTAGAAATTTCGATATTAGCAACTTAATTTCGTCATTATTCTAGATAGATCCATGTAGATTAATCATTGGCATGAATCTTAAATTAAAAAAAAAAGTAGGCTCTTTAGTTCGTCACGGAACTTCTTGTTCTAGTGTTTATTTAGTTTTAAAATTACAGTGAAATCAATATTCAAATATATAACAAAACATAAAACTGAATTAAAGATATCAAAATGGTAATTGTTTTTATTTCAATAAGAAATCTGACACTGTTTTTCTTTCACTTATCTGTCAACATTGGCTTTTATGTTGGATGAAGCAATTCGAAGAGAGCTCTCTAATGAGTGTCAGAAACACAATTCCTCAATTTTAACTTCCCATTCTTCATTTTGGAAAATAACTGCTCACAGATGTAAGTGCTACCGAAAAGGGATGTTTTTGACAGAGCATGAGATCTGATTGCTGGAAATTGATCTTTTTCAACATACAATAGGGTGAAACCCCAAAAGTCCAAAATTTTTAAATTTCTCCTGTAAATCGCTATTACACTGAAACTCAATAAGTTCCATTTGTATGTTTCCGGGATAGTCTTCTACATTCACACGAAATGGAGCACAAAATAGCTTCATCATTTCTTTTATTTAACTCGAAATCTTCAAACATGTTAATGAAATCTGATCGAAGAACAGTGAGTGCTTCCTTTGTTTTGAACTTCACATCGTTTTGCGGGCTGCGGGTTGAAGATCACTGGTCTACAGGATAGCATTGTGGTGCAAGCCATGAAGAAAAACCGTTATGACAGGCTGCTTTATCTGCAGTGTGTTGGTGATCGCAGTTTTAAGGGGCGGAATATCTAGGTCATCTGCCCCTGTCTCAGGACCCGAGGCTCGAGTATCCGGAGAACTGTGCTACAACCAGGAAGCTGCGATGACCTGGGGGTCAATGTGCGAGCAAGGCCATGGTCAACTACACTCATGTTATTGTATGACACAACTGTCCGAGCCACCACTGCTTCTAGATTATCAGTAACTAATGATGTTTGAGTCTTCTGACTGGCTTGATGCAGCTTTCCAAGCCTCCCTGTCCTGAGCTAATCGTTTCATCTCTACATACCTACCACACCCTACATCCGAGGCAATCTGTTTTATTCTAACCTTGGTCTACCCCTACAGTTCTTGTCCTCGACCCTTCCTTCCATAACTAAGCTTGCTATTCCTGGGTGTCTTAGTATGTCCTACCAACCTATCTTTTCTCTTCATTAGCAGTCGCCAGAAACATCTCTCCCACTCGTCACAATACTTCTTTGTTTGTAACCCTATCTACCCATCTGATCTTCATCATTCTCCTGTAACACCACATTTCAAACGCTTCAATTCTCCTCTTTTCTGCTGCACCAACAGTCCAAGTTTCACTTCCATAGAGCGCCACGTTCCAGACAAAGGCTTTCAAAAATTACTTCCTAATACCTAAATCTATATTCGATGTCAACAGATTCCTTTTCTGTAGAAATGCTTTCCTTGCCTGTGCCAACCTACTTTTTATATCCTCTTTGCTTCGTCCATCACTGGTTATTTTGCTTCCTAAGTAACAGAAGTCTCCTACTTCCTTTAGTTTTTCACCTGCCAGTTTGATGTCCATAGAGGTTTCTGATTTACTTCGGCTGCATTCCAATATTTTTGTTTTACATTTATTAATTTTCATGCCTACGCCCCAGAGGACGACCGAAGCAGCGTTGGCAAGACACTATAAATGGTGACTTAAATATTACCGGCCTAAATCCAGCTGACGCACGAAACCCGACAAAATGGAGGTCAATGACCAAAAAAGCGGACCCTGCACCAGCGGGACAACGCTAGGAAGAATAAGAGAATAATAATAAGATTTATTAATTTTCATCATGAATTGTTTCCTCAAGACAGAATCCACTCCATTTTAAAACTCATTCAAATCCTCTGGCGTGTCGGCTAAGTTGAAATTATTTCTCCTTGAATCTTCACTCCCACTTTAAATTAAACTACTAACTAACTTATTAGAAGAGGGAATGAAATATTTAAAATATACTGCATTGTATAAACAAAATTGAAACAAGTAATTCCGTAAATAAGGAAGCCTCCGTGGCTTAGGCGGCAGCACGCCGGCCTCTCACCGCTGGGTCCGTGGTTCAAATCCCGGTCACCCCATGTGAGATCTGTGCTGGACAAAACGGAGGCAGACAGGTTTTTCTCCGGGTACTCCGATTTTCCCTGTCAAAATTTCATTCCAGCAACACTCTCCACTATCATTTCATTTCATCTGTCATTCATTTAATCATTGCCCCAAAGGAGTGCGTCAGGCCTCGGCAGCCGGCACAGTTCATATCTTCGCCGCTAGATGGGGGCTTCATTCATTCCATTCCTGACCCGGTCGGAGACTGGAAGCAGGCTGTGGATTTTCATTTCAATTCCGTAAATAAGAAAAGCCTCCGTGGCTTAGGCGGCAGCACGCCGGCCTCTCACCGCTGGGTCCGTGGTTCAAATCCCGGTCACTCCATGTGAGATTTGTGCTGGACAAAGTGGAGGTAGACAGGTTTTTCTCCGGGTACTCCGGTTTCCCCTGTCACAAATTTCATTCTAGCAACACTCTCCCCTATCATTTCATTTCATCTGTCATTCATTTAATCATTGCCTCAGGGGAGTGCGACGGGCTTCGGAAGCCGGCACAGTTCATATCCTCGCCGCTAGATGGGGGCTTCATTCATTCCATTCCCTGACCGGGTCGGCCGACTGGTAGCAGGCTGTGGATTTTCAATTTCAATTCCGTAAATAACTGCCATGGCTACTTTTCTTTCCTTACACAAAACTCGTACAACTTAGCACTCAGGATCCACTCTCCGGCATAAAGAGCGAGACACTAGGAATATCATGCAAACTCAATGTTTGACCGTTACAAACCGGCTATAAATTGAATGCTGAGACTTTGCAGCGATATGGCAATGTGCCGTGATTTAATTAGCTCATTTAGGGAAGTTTCAGTGCATTGTTGATCGTGACAATTACAACACCAATGTTAACGTTTCCCGCCTTTGGACATTAATAACCACAAACAGCTGTGAATTCTCGTGCCGCATCTTTTTGTGGACATTACGGTTTATCTAAAACATTCGTAAGCACACAGTGCAACAGTACGATGGATTCCAGATTCCAGATTGCAACATTTCCAAATTCGTGCACTGTTGTGAATGTCTTGATCAATAATGTTTATTAATTATTGTGATAATTAGGGTAATTAACTTATGATACATTACCATATTGTTGTAATGTCATAGTGTTTGATTCTATGTCCAAGATCGCGGGAAGTCGTCGGATTTTTTAAGAGCGTTAAAAATGCCTTCCTTCGGACAGGACTTATAGCCGGTGGTCCCATGTCATAGATTTATGGCATGTAAAAGAACCTTCCACTAACTACACTTCCGTTAAGCTAAAAATTGTAGGTTAGTTTGATAACGCTATATTAGTTCCAACGTTCGCCGCCAGGTGCTGCCTGCGATGACATTTAGTAGCCATGTCCGCAGCTAGGTGTCGTGGATGGTAGCATTTGGTAGCACAAGTAGGAACTACTTGAAAAAATTAATCGTCTGCAGCCCTTCTACCTGAATCACAGATAACACACACTAATACAGCCATCACAATTAACACCGGTTATCAGACAGATTCTACACACACCCAAAGTACACGGGGCTACATGACCGCGTTGTCGCAGCCCCTAAACTTAGGAACGAACCAACCAAGGTTTGGAACAGTCCAACATTGAGTTTAATTTAAAATTGGTAGTGTTTCGCTTTCTTTGCCGGTGAGCTGTGCTGTGTTCATGTGCTCCAATGAACACTATTAAGTTCAATAAGGCGGTTATGCTCAACAAGATAGCCTAATGATTTAGGATAGTTCGGTCCTTCTTACCATCACTCATCCCGGCGCGAGATAGTTACACAGGGTGTCTGAATAATTGTAAGTTACGGCATAATTGTCAGTTTAGTGTGTGTCAACATGTACGAGGCGTTTGGTTAATACACAAAATAATCGAAAGTGGAATAATACAACAAATAATTAAAAAACAGAATGTAGTAAGATTGAGCGACGAACCTGGAACCAGTCCGCAACAAGATGCAGACATTGAAATCATTGGACGATCAACAACTAGAAATGAAATTACTTCAAAGAAACGGAAATCTTGCCAAAAGACGACGGTTTTGTTGGATGGTTCCTCAGTTTAGGAGCTGCGACAACGCGGTCATGTAGCCCCGTGTACTTTGGGTGTGTGTAGAATCTGTCTACATTGACTGTACTGAGGAGATAAAGTCCAGGATCGGTCAAGCCAAAAATGAATTCAATAAAATGAGGAGAGTGTTCTGTAGCAGAGACCTTAATTTACATCTAAAAATAATAGACTTCTGAGATGTTATATCTTCTCCACCTTGTTCTATGGAGTTGAGACCTGGACCATAAAGAAACGAGAAATGGACAGATTGGATGCATTAGAGCTATGGACGTACCGAAGGATACTGAGGCTGAGTTGGAAAGACCAGGTCACCAGCGATGAGGTGATGAGGCGGATGGGAAAGAGAAAGGAAATATTAAATACTGTCAAAATGAGAAAACTGCAGTATCTGGGTCATGTGATGAGAGGAGAGAAATATCATCTGCTGCAGCTGGTCATTCAAGGGAAGCTACAAGGCAAAAGAAGACCAGGAAGAAGACTCATTTCTTGGATCGATATCTGAACACTTGGTTCAATTGTCCCACTATTGAGCTGTTTCGTGCTGCATCATCTAAACCAAGAGTCTCTATGATGGTTGCCAACCTCCTGAGAAGAGATGGCACTTAAAGAAGAAGAATAATCTGTCTGATAACCGGTGTTAATTGTGATGGCTGTATTAGTGTGTGTTTCTGTTTCAATTCAAGTAAGGACTGCAGACATTGCATTTTTTTCAAGTAGTTCCTACTTTTGCCACGAAACGCCACCGTCAAAGACTACTAATTCAGAACTTGGTTACCAGATGCCACCGCAGTCGGCTCCTGGCGACGAACATAGGAACCTAAGAGCGTTTGTCAAATGTTTAACTACAATTTAGCTTCACACACGTGTAATTAGTGGAAGGTCCTTTAACATGCCATAAATCTATGACATGGGACCACCGGCTTTACTTCCCCTCTGAAGGAAGGCATACTGAGGGACTTTTAACGCTCTTAAAAAATCCGACGACTTCGACCGGGTTTGAACCTACGATCTTGGGAATAGAAGCTCAGCATGCTAGCAACTACTCCACCGAAGCCGCTAACAACAGAAGACGAAGATAGACGATGCTCGTTCAAACAAGTCATGGCCACCAAGCGTTTGGCCACATCCTTTGTCGTATGTACACACATCAAAAAAAGTTTTGCATCACCTCGGTTCCAAGAGTTCCGGAACCTTTAAATACAAAGGGAATAGAGATCAACACAAACAACATTTCAGCTCGTTTTATTGCTCATGAGACCCACACATTACATGTTGTACCATCATACAGCTAGACTTTCAGCATTTGTGGTCCAGATTGCAGTACACACCACTACCTCTAATACCCAGTAGCACGTCCTCTTGCATTGATGCATGCCTGTATTCGTCGTGGCATACTATCCACAAGTTCATCAAGACACTGTTGGTCCAAATTGTCCCACTCCTCAACGACAATTCGGCGTAAATCTCTCAGAGTGGTTGGTGGGTCAAGACGTCCATAAACAGCCCTTTTCAACATATCCCAGGCATGTTCGATAGGGTTCATGTCTGGCGAACATGCTGGCCACTGTAGTCGAGCGATGTCGTTATCTTGAAGGAACGCATTCACAAGATGTGCACGATGAGGTCGAGAATTGTCGTCCATGAAGACAAATGCCTCTCCAATATTCTGCCGATATGGGTGCACTATGGGTCGGAGGATGTCATTCAGGTATCGTAAAGCCGTTTCGGAGCCTTCCATGACCACCAGTGGCGTACGTCGGCCCCACATAATGCCACCCCAAAACATCAGGGAACCACCACCTTGCTGCACTCGCTGGACAGTGTGTCTAAGACGTTCAGCCTGACCAGGGTGCCTCCAAACACGTCTCCGACGATTGTCTGGTTGAAGGCATATGCGACACTCATCGGTGAAGAGAACGTGATGCCAATTCTGTGGGGTCCATTCAGCATGTTGTTGGGCCCATCTGTACCGCGCTGCATGGTGTCGGGGTTGCAAAGCTGGACCTCGCCATGGACGTCGGGAGTGAAGTTGCGCATCATGCAGCCTATTGCGCACAGTTTGAGTTGAAACACGACGTCCTGTGGCTGAACGAAACGCATTATTCAACATGGTGGCATTGCTGTCAGGGTTCCTCCGAGCGGCAATCCGTAAGTAGCGGTCATCCACTAGAGTAGTAGCCCTTGGGCGGCCTGAGCGAGGCCTGTCATCGACAGTTCCTGTATCTCTGTACCTCCTCCATGTCCGAACAACATCGCTTTGGTTCACTCTGAGACGCCTGGAAACTTCCCTTGTTGAGAGCCCTTCTTGACACAAAGTAACAATGCGGACGCGATCGAACTGCGGTATTGACCTTCTAGGCATGGTAGAACTACAGACAACATGAGCAGCGTACCTTCGTCCTGGTGGAATGACTGGAACTGATCGGCTGTCGTACCCCCTCCGTCTAATAGACCCTGCTCATGCATGGTTGTTTACATCTTTGAGCAGTTTTAGTGACATCTATGAACAGTCAAAGGGACTGTATCTTTGATACAATATACACAGTCAACGTCTATATGCCGGAGATCTGGGAACCGAGGTGATGCAAAACTTTTTTTGATGTGTGTAGTTCCCAAGTCAACATTAAGCTCCCCGCCTAAAGGACTCGCTACAACTGTTATCCTGTAAATACAATAGTTGTTGTTAAAATGTGTCAAATGTTCTGAAACATCTTGTTATTGATCTCGTCCAATTACAGTGATTATTATATTAGTTAGCGTATGGCTTTCCGAGGACATGTTCTGCTCGCCAGAGGCTGTAGCTGCTTCAATGCGGACACCCATAGAGTGAGCTACAAGTTCCGTTCAATTTCAAGTAGTTCCAAATTTCGCTACCAGATGTCACTGATACGTAGTGGTGAACGTTGGAACTTTGATAGAGCGTATCAACGAAATCTAACCTATAATTTAGCTTCACACAAGTTTAGTTAGTGGAAGGTTCTTTTACATGCCATAAATCTATGACATGGGACCCCCGGCTTTACTTCCCCTCCGAAGGAAGGCATAGTGAATGATTTTAACGCTCTTAAAAAATCCGACACACGGTTTATTGAAAAGCGTGGGGGAAATAAGGTTTTTGTTTCGTAAACGTTTGCAGTCCAGTGGTTCAAATACCAAGTAAAAGGAAAAGAAAGGTTCTGTGACTTATGATCACGAGAGCCACATGAAGCTACAAGTGTGCTCTGCTGGTGAATGTAGTAAAAACACTATGTACAGGGCCGGATTTAAGAGTATGCTGCCTGTAGGCTAAAGTCATTTGTCGCCCCCTCAATACTGTAGTTCATATTTGCTTAATACATTTGTTTTATACAACAAAAGGATAGATTTCATTGGAGTTTTCATCTTTTTAAGCATAAAGTTGATTTACTTTAGATAAAACTACAATTTTAATGGTTTATATAATGCAATTACTTATCTACTTCTTTTAAGATTCGTTAAAAAATGAAATGAGTTTCGAACTTATTGTTCTTGGAGATCAGTGATCACTATTTTGCACATATTTTTATATTTTAATGCTAATGACTATCTTTTGTGTTATTAAAGAACTGTGTTCAGTTTGAATTAAGTTGTCCTACATGGTGAAATGAAATCACACAAAATGTAGTTAATTACTGGTTTATTTCTTGAAAAACATACAAACTTGTCTAAAACAACTCACCCCACTGCGAGATTTCTTAATGGCCAACTCGTTAATAATGTCCTCATACTAGTTCGCAGAGATTTCTTAATGGCCAACTCGTTAATAATGTCCTCATACTAGTTCGCAGAGAGTTCTTAATGGCCAACTCGTTAATAATGTCCTCATACTAGTTCGCAGAGAGTTCTTAATGGCCAACTCGTTAATAATGTCCTCATACTAGTTCGCAGAGAGTTCTTAATGGCCAACTCGTTAATAATGTCCTCATACTAGTTCGCAGAGAGTTCTTAATGGCCAACTCGTTAATAATGTCCTCATACTAGTTCGCAGAGAGTTCTTAATGGCCAACTCGTTAATAATGTCCTCATACTAGTTCGCAGAGAGTTCTTAATGGCCAACTCGTTAATAATGTCCTCATACTAGTTCGCAAAGAGTTCTTAATGGCCAACTCGTTAATAATGTCCTCATACTAGTTCGCAGAGAGTTCTTAATGGCCAACTCGTTAATAATGTCCTCATACTAGTTCGCAGAGAGTTCTTAATGGCCAACTCGTTAATAATGTCCTCATACTAGTTCGCAGAGAGTTCTTAATGGCCAACTCGTTAATAATGTCCTCATACTAGTTCGCAGAGAGTTCTTAATGGCCAACTCGTTAATAATGTCCTCATACTAGTTCGCAGAGAGTTCTTAATGGCCAACTCGTTAATAATGTCCTCATACTAGTTCGCAGAGAGTTCTTAATGGCCAACTCGTCAATACTAGTTCGCAGAGAGTTCTTAAGGCAGGGAAAACTGCAGAAGGACTAAGCATTCTTAAATTCGTATGGAAAATATTATTACCGTCTTAAATACTTCACCAAGCTTTTCAATGAATCGCCAAACTGCCGCCCCTGAAAATATGCCGCTCTAGTCTGCAGCCTACTTGAATCGCTAATTGCAGAAACCACCTAAGTGACACTTTTTTTCAAAATGAAGTGTTTGACGGGTTGTTGCTATTCGGAGATAAATACATCGTTTTTTTGCAGAAATAACCTATGTTCCATATAAGCAATGCTGTAAGGCAGCTGTGAAAAAAAAGTGTTTATTTCAGTAAGAACCTAAGAGCCGTCGCTTAGGTTCTTTTTGCGATAGATTCATTCCTCCACTCATGACAGTTGGTGGCCCAAACAAAGGTCCATATGAAGTCTGTTCTATGCTGCTACATTATTTTGACACTGAACTTCCATTTAATGTCAAGCACCTCATATTGTTTTCTGACAGGCCAACGGGCCAAAATAAGAATCACACAGTAGTGCGTTTCCTATTGGATCTCTGTGACAGAGGTCGGTTTGAGACGATTACGCACAGTGGCGGTTGGTGTAGATTATCAGTTGTGGGCTGTAACCCATTCTCCCATTAAACAATATTTAGAAACATTCACGCAGAAACACTCAAAAGTAAGTAGGGATGTTGAAAAACCTTCTGCTTTGAGCGATTCCCTCTAAAATGCTACCACAGAGTCTAGAAGATGCCACCGGTCACGTTCTCATTTAGTGTGACCAGTGCTTCCGCTCTGTGGTCGAACGAAGAATCATTGTGATGTGTTGGCTCTGGCAGGACCTTCTATAATACCGGACCTGACACTAGCGGCGGGACAGATGAAAGATGGCTGTCGCTGTTGGTGATTACATGCTTTGTTTATAAGTTGAGTCGTTTTGTTTACGATGTGATAGCGGTGTGAATTTCGGTTAGCAATCGTCTCCCTTGATTATCTGTGCCTATTGATTATTGCTTAATGATATTACACGTTCGTGTAAGTAAATGTCTGCAATAGTGCTTCTTAAATACGAGATACCGGTGACTTCTGTTACGCTTGTGATACCATCAATACTATTGCCAATCAGTGGGTAAGTTTGGTCTATATGTTATTCTGTTTAGAGTTTATAAATTATTAGTAATGGTATGAGCAAGCATAGCAATAATTAACGTATTCCAATTCAAGGTTTAAGAAGATCTGAAAATTGATTACCGTACGTAGGAACATAACCTACTTTTTAAATTGTCTGCAGTGTTCTCTCATCCAATTATACGCCTGCTTGTCCAAGGCTGTCAATCTTATCACGTACTTGGTGTGGATCCCGTTTTAATAAACTACCAGTAGGCTTACTCATACATAGGTTATGCTAAAATTGTGGTGATATACCTTGAAGCTGTTGTGTGACTGGATCCAAATCCAATTATTATGAAGATAAGCCATTGGTGCCTATTTTCTAATTTCCCATCAGGGGAATTCAACCCACACCCAATTTCACGGGGTTGATGACCAAGAAGTCACAAGCCCATAAAATGAATTAACAGCAGACAAAATCACGTCATGATGTTATTTTGGGTTGGGTTGGATTCTGACACACGTCATGCCTTTGACAGAGGTTGGTTGGTTCTTAAGTTTAGGGGCTGCGACAACGAGGTCATGTAGCCCCGTGTACTTTGGGTGTGTGTAGAATCTGTCTGATAACCGGTGTTAATTGTGATGACTGTATTAGTGTGTGTATCTGTTTTTTAATTTAAGTACAGACTGCAACTTAGAATTTTTCAAATAGTTCCTACTTTTGCCGCCAAACGCCACCGTCAACGACTAATAGGCCTAGTTTAGAACTTACCTACTAGACGCCACCGCAGTCGGCTCTTGGCAACGAACGTAGAAACCTAAGAGCGTTGTTTACATTCTTAACCTATCCAATTTAGCTTCACACAGGTGTAATTAGTGGAAGGTTCTTTAACATGCCATAAATCTATGACATGGGACCGCCGGCTTTACTTCCCCTCCGAAGGAAGGCAAACTGAGGGAATTTTAACGCTCTTAAAAATGCGACGGCTTCGGCCGGGTTTGAACCCGCTATCTTGGGCATAGAAGCTCAGCATGCTACCGACTACGCCACCGAAGCCGCCGCGTTTGACAGAGTTCCATTTAATCTCATGAATAGGAATGAATGAATACGACTAGCCTACTTGTTGACGGATTTACAGGAGGCAGTCGTGACCTTATGATAGGAATTACCTAGGCATTTATCTTCAGTATGTGTGGGAACCCATGGTAAACCACTTGCTGGGTGGCTAAGCGGAGAATCGAACCCAACATTTCTCGGTTTACCTCACTGGGCTGTGCGTAGCCCGTTCTTACCCTCAGACTAGAATTGAGATTTCTTGACAGTCAGGAATCAAACTTGGACCCCAGAAGTGACAACCAAGAACTACGCCATCTGGTTGGTCACATTTATTTTTAAGAATAATATGTATGTCTGTTAGGTAGTCAGCCCGAAAGCTGGTGGATCCTCAAAAGGCACTGCCGTTAGGTTATGTGGGTAGATACCCACAAAAACCCATGGCAGCGCTATATTGAGGCGTACTAGGCAAGAAGGGGAGTGAGGTAGTTTGTCATTGCTTTCCTCACTGAGTCAGTACAGCAGTACTAACCCTATGAGTAGAACCTTTCACAGCATCCACAGGCACTTAGTGTGCCCTGAATGTCATTACTAAGCACCACCCATACCTCAGTAGCTTCCATATAATCACAGCCATGAGTGAGACTGAGACATCGGTGATACTCTAGCCTGTGCCAACAGGCACTGACTGTGCCCTGAATGTCATTAATCAGCACCACCCACACCTCAGTAGCTTCCATATAATCACAGCCATGAATGAGACTGAGACATCGGCGAAAAGCCTCATTTTACTCCAGCCTGTGCCAACAGAAAAATGCAAATGTACTGCATTCATCAAGAGATGGCAAACATGCCCCGAATAATATGTAACTTACTAAAAAGGGATTGAAATTCCTACAGGAACATTTACAACTTTCCCTGTTCACACAGCCAAGATATTCTGCAGATCTTTCCTGTGGGCCTCAACATTATTTTATTTTATTCCTTTCCTGATGAAACTCCGGTGGTACCTTACTTGAACTCCTAGGGCACCTCCCCATGCCTGTCCCTTACACAGCTACACACACTACTACATTCATCACGTAATCGGAGGAATTCAACCCACACACAACTGCACGGGGCTGATGACCAAGATGTCCCAAGCCCATAAAATGAATTAACAGCAGACAAAATCACGTCATGATGTTATTTTGTGTTGTGTTGGATTGTGACACACGTCAGGCGTTTGATGTCCGACCACCAACTACGGTGGCCATCTTGTTTTGCAGTGTCAGGTCCGGTAGTATAGAAGGTCCTGGCTCTGGTCTTGGCTGTTTTCCAACAGCGCAACGTAAAAGTTAGGCACGCATGCGCAAAATGCAGAGTTCACGTTTGCTGGTAATAAACGTAGAAATTCTCGCTGTGCTGCGATCTACACAGCCAGTGCCGGGCGCGGATTGGAGCACACTAGACCTACTAGATACCACGTTGGGTGGAGAGTTGAAACATTTTCTATTCTTTGGCTGACGTCTTTTTTAATGCACTGTATTTGATAGTATATAATTTATTAAGGTAATTAATTTTAAAGTAAAACAATGTGCTGTAGCGCTTCAGCACATAAGGTGCAGCCGCCCCTGATTACGCATAACTTTCCTGTCTGTGGGCACTCTTTTTCGCCTTGTGACAGGGATTTTGGGAGTATTAAACGACTCTTGAGGAAGGTAGACAAAATGTATACTCCAGATGAGTATGCTGAGCTCATCTTAAAGGCAAGTTTTACAGTTTATCACCTCACCTCGGACATTGGCCTACATCATACAAGAATATAACAAACTGTAATGAAACATCCGGCAGGGCAGTGCCATTCAAGGTTTCTAGTTACAAACAGTTTCTGTACTCCAGGACAAGTTGTGGTAAAGGCGTTTATTAGAGGATTTTCATCTACTTTCGCACTACTGAAAACCGACAGCCCACCTGAACTAACAATAATGTTAATTGATAACAATAATGTTATTAAAGGGATATAAAATTATCGAGCAAGTAAAAGCAACATTTTGTAGCCTATAATAACTTTATAAACTTTTACTGGGTTCTGCACAATGCAATTTTTGGTTTTAGGTTCCAATCAACAAAAATAAAGTTGAAGACTTTAAAAAAATTAAATGGACTACACCATTGGGTATAAAGAATTTTACGACAGCATCATTCAATGGCCAACAACCGAGAGAGAATGTGCCGAGGATATGCCAGACCCTGAATAAAGCCAGAAAGCCTTTTATTGTTCTAATTTGTATTTTGTGGTTTATTAACTGATATCTATTAAATTTTTATGAATAGAATGGTGTTATTTACTTATCCTTTCATCTTAAAACTTGCCTTGATTAATAAATTAGCTAGTTTTTTAAATAATTGCTACAGAAATTAACAGGAAACTAACAGGAAAAGTTGTTTATTTCAGAAACAACCTAAGTGCAATGTTTAAACATTTTTTATAGCATTTAATTTTTTTAAAAATTATTTCATGTTTACTACACTTTTTTAGCATGTTAAATTTTCATTTAAAAAAATTACAAGGAGGTCAGACTTCAACTTACACTGCCACACAGTTTTTTTCATTTTCCCAACAATTTGAAAAAGTGCACTTAGGTGGTTTCTGCAATTAGCGATTCACTTAGCCTATTTAGAAATACGGCCCTGACTATGTACAATGGTGTCGCCAATCAATCAAGTAAAACACTCACTCTGACCGTTACTTAACCCCAATCAGACCTAACTTTAACCTTGTCACGGCCAATAAGTTGGTTACATTCCAAAATTAAATCACAGCCTTGTTTTTAATAATTTCACGCAATATTTTCTTGAAACAAAATCGACAGGCTACAGTCAATGAATATGGGTAGGCTGCTCTCTCGCGGATACTTGGGGAAGTAGTGCCGTCATGCTCGCGTGCGGACCATGACGAAAACATTACATGGTAAAGGCCTGATGTGCCTATAACAATATTGAAAAGTATGTTGCCTTCAAATCTTGATCAGCTTTTGTGAAATGTGAACATCGATCATTTCTAAAATGTTCATGAATATATCTTTTTGAGATGTATCCAATATTGGACACTCAGTCTCGCGAAGGGTTTCTCTTTTGTACTGCAGGCAAGTGCTGGGATGGTACCGGCCGCGTCCTTCCAGTCCAATACACATTCCACAATGACACTGGTTATCAGACACGATATCGCAAATCAACAACAACATTACCATACAAAAAGAAAGGGAGTAGGAAGGAAGGTTTTTAGTTTTACGTGACTGTTAATCTCGCGATCATGAGCCACGGGACCTCCTTTTTACGTGGAATCCGAACCACAGGACATGCCATTTCACTTTGAAATTCTCACATGCATTGACCGGGAATCGAACCAGGTCTGCCATGGTGAGAGGCCTGCAACTTGACCACTGCGCCACCACGCCCCACAAGAAGAAAGAAGCGTGTTGGTAATCTCATAATCATGCGACATGGGATTTACTTTTTACGTGGAATCTGAACTACCGGAAGAGACAGCCCCACAATTTTATTATTATCGGGGGCAAAGGGCAGGTAGGTTGCACTTTCTAGAAGCAAAGCAAGAGAGTACTGTTTGTCTTGCATGTGATTAGTATTGCGGAGCGGTTTGCTGTAACAATGGGGATCTTGTTTGTGAAAATAAAGGCTGTTCAGTAGTTTATTCTATTATTTCCAAAAGTTGGCAATTGTCACAGGAATCGATGCCATCGATTGGTTAGAACATCAGACAACGTCAGAGTTGCCAACCTATGAAACCTGATAATCCCAACTTCCCACTCAGTACGTCCCTTTTGACTAGAAAATATCCCAGGAAAAAAAAAAAAATATTTTGTTCAAAACAAATATATAATGAACTAGCAGTAGTGCCCGGCTTCGCCCGGTTGATTTATTTGTTTTATGGATGATGAAAACTACTACAGAACTGGCACATTATACATAAACTAACAGAAAAAAACATATTTTAAAATATAACTTTTTGTGGGGGTGGTGGTGGTGGTGGGGGTGATAAGTAGTTTAGTATAACGGACGTAACATTCAGGTCATTTTCCCGTAATGATAATGATAATAATGAATAGGGAAACGGCTATTTACTCACTACAGTACTGACACATGTAATTTACAAACGAATTGGAAAATATGATTAGAAATAGGAGTAAGTGAAATAAAAGACACTGCCTAGAGCCTGTATCTCATTGGCTGTTAGAAAAGTAGAGACCAATAGTGTCGTCTTTTGTCGCATAGCGTTGTAGGAAAATAATCAGAACTCTTTGGAAAACTTCGGCTGTCCCGAGCTCTTGAGGTAACTAACCTAACCCCGTGGCACTACAGCCCTTGAAGGGCCTAGGCCTACCAAGCGACCGCTGCCCAGCCAATTGGCCTGCAGATTTTGGGGTGACGCGTGGTCAGCGCGTCGGGTCCCCTCGGCCGTTAATCTTGGTTTTCGTGACCGGGGCACTGTCTCACTGTCAGACAGCTACTCAATTGTCCTCACGAGGCTGAGTGCACCCCGTTCCAACCCTCACGTCAGTTTTAAAATCCCTGACGGAGCCGGGGATCGAACCCGGGGCCTCCGGGTGAGAGGCAGGCGCTCTACCCCAACACCACGGGGCCGGCACTAGCTCTTGAGGTAGCAATAGTATAATTTATCGACACATAGCGGATAAGGATCAGAATAAATGAAAGTAAATTTGAAAGCACCAACGCTTATTGCAGCTGATAACCTCAGTATACTGCACCAACACCATCGCACTTATACAGAGGCATAATATTTTCATGATGATAACTGTTTTAAGGGGCCTAAGAAATCTTCTTGAAATAATTACTCCCCGTGACTCCAATTTATAAGCAGCGCAAGATGTAACTATTTTAGCAAGTCTGTTAGGGGTGAGGTGATGCAGCCCGCATTGCCAGCAACAATAGACTTATTAAAATATTCTTAGAGTTACACTACAATGGACATGAATGGTTCTAGGACCTTAAAACGTGGTTTTCAAGTTCATTTTCCCTGTTGTTCTAAATGTAGGGAATGGAGAGAGTTGTCCTAAATATCAAGTGGACAGTGTTACCCGCAGGGTTTCAATGGGTAAGTATACAAATTTTGGTTCAGATCGGTTAAACGGTGTAGATTTGTATAAATAACAGAGGGAAAAACAACCCAACATTGAGCTTTATTTATATAGATATAAAAAATGTGCTCTAGAGTCTCGATAATGTGTTTCTAAATGCCCTAAATCAATTTTAACGTAACACAAAACTGTCTTGTACACTATCATTATTAAACATTCACTTAATACGCGTGTTTATTCATTTAAGGATTGAGATGCTCATCTTTCCCTGTATAAATCTTTGAATTAAAAAAATGAAGATTTCACAAAAACATAAGAAATAAGTTTTAATCTCCAAAACTGTCTGTTACCGCACAAACAGCAGTTGGCGATTGTAATGTAATACTCGACTTCCGTGAAAGGTTAATTTTTATTCTATGGGCAAGTATGAATCGTACCTATTGTGCATGTTTGCTGTGGAAAGGAAGCTTTTATGTATTAATATCAGCTCAGCAGGTGATATATGACATCGGCCAAATATCCCAAATTCACCCCACGTTTTGCAAAAAATGCCTTTGTCCCTTTCCTGGAAATATTTGTCTACATGCCCCACAATTTGGGACAAATCCCACGGGTTGGCATCACTGGACAAAGTCGTTACAAGTGTTGGATACATTGTTAGCGGGAAGGACTCGGTTCTCCCTTTGCCCTTGCCGACGGAACGATCCAGTGACATTTGTTTGTTTACACGAGGAGGGATGACTGACAGCCTCTTTGTTTATGCAACCTTGGGTTCCTTCTAATTTGTGCTAGAGGCCTTATGCGGTCGCCTGTTGAAGGATATCAGGCCATGTAATGGAGATAGTTGTAGGTTGACACCCCGATTGGGACCTGAACATCAAGTTTGTCAGCCTGCACACGAAAGGTTATCAGCCATGTAATGGAAATGTGTTCCCATGGCTGAAGGTTGACACCCCTGTGCTGAGTTGAGATCTGAACGCGAGACCACACACGTAGAGTACTGCATGTCTCGTTTCTCAGAGTTCATTTACCCTCGACAAGAAAAGTTTGATTCCTCAGCACAACTGGATAACGCTAAATGTGTCCTCGTGACTAGTTTTAGACTATAGGAATAATGAAATATTAATTGACTTGTATTACGGGTAGTTACTGTTGCATTAGTGTATTTATGGCTACCACCGGGACTCGGTGCCCAACTGCAATGTTTAATAATTATAATGATAATAATAACATTACAAATGTAGGAGATACCATCGCGAATCAGAAACCATCCAGCATATCACAGAGGGCGGTACAACAATTTAATCTACTTAATACTTGAATAGGCATGGCCAAGTAGCGAAGAAAATCGCAAAGAAGGACTCCTTAAGCAATAATGTTCTGCCTTATTATCAATACATTCCTGATGCTGTTCTGGAGAACTACTCTGAAATCACAGACAGACCCATATCAGCAAACAGGCCAGACATTGTTCTTATTGATAAAGTGCAGAAGAGAACCCTTCTAATAGACATCGCAGTCCATATTTCGCATAAGTGACCAAATATATGCTTCTAGCTGAAGAGACCCGACAGATGTGGCAACAGAAATTTGTTATTGATTGCCTGTCACAATCTCTTCCACAGGGATCATACCGAAGTCGCTGAAGGCTAACCTCGATAAACTGGGCTTCACCATAATATGCATATCAGTATGCAGAAGGCAGTCGTGTTAGAGACCTGTTCCATAGTTACTTCGTTCCTCAACCTACCAATATAGAGAACTCCACTCCGTCATGCAACAAATGCCGATTAAATGGAGTATTACACTGGGTGACATGGTGAACATAGGAATAACAATGATAATAATAATAATAATAATATTAATAATAATAATAATAATATTTATCAATGGACCACGATGTTCTCCACTCATATGATCACTGTAATGCTTGTTTTCTTGTCTGCCAGTAGATCTTCATTCTTGACGAATGTTCAGCTCTCCTTTCTTCCGTTCACTTGCAGTGAGGGTGTGGCATCACAGATGTTAAAGGGTGTAGATTAATGGTTGATTTAACCGCCTTTCTGAACAGGTTTCTATCCCAAAGCAGAGGTTGATTGATTCGAGCTTCTGTTAGGTCCTTCTTAACTTGCATCGACCATTTACAATGGGATTTTTTTTTAGAGATTGATGAGTGTATTCGATATGAAAGTCGATAATGCTCCATCCGTTCCAAATGTCCAAAGAAAGACATTCTACTTTTTCTCATCACACTCACCAAATCTTCTATATGTTCAAATAATTCATTGTTATGTCTTCTTCTGTAAGTACCATTATCATTAACAGGTCCTAATATTTTCCTTAGAATTTTCCGATCCTTAAGTTCTAATTTTCTCAATGGACCTTTGTTTGTCATCTGTAAGCATTCTGCGTCATACAGTGCTGACGGCCTAATTACTGTGTTATAATGACAAAGTTTGACATTCCGGGACAAGCTTTTACTTTTGTAAATGTTTTTGCAGGTTTGAAAGGCACCTTCCAATTTGTTACATCTGCTCTCAATGGCAGCTATTTCTGAATTATTAGGGGTAATCCATTCCCCTAGGTATTTAAATTTTCGGACTTTTTTGGTAATAATAATAATAATAATGATAATAATAATAATAATAATAATAATAATAATAATAATAATAATAATAATAATAATAATGAGAGACTGACCAACCTACTTTGTAGACAAGAAAACCAAGGGACCATGGTTCTCTGAGGTCGAAAAAGATCTTATAGAAGTAGGGATTTCGCTTGAGGACATTCAAGAATGTCTTCCTCTCCAGAAAAAAGTACGAGCACACCAGCGATTCCAAGAAAAGCCCAAACTGTGAACAGGCAAGAAGTGGACTGCTGACGGAAAGGAGGCGCACAGGAAACGGATGAAGGACTACTGGGAAAAGATTAAAGCTCAAAGAAGGAAACAGTTGATGTAACGTGGTCCATGCCTGGCCGAAACGAAGGAGGATAATGACCCGCCTCAGGCTACTAAAGACCTTCCTCTACGCCAATTTTGCCGCAACGTAAAGGCTTTAAAGGTAAGTAAATAATGTAACAGTGACTATACTTGTATATTGTAAGTAATATGTAACATACATTGTGTAGAATAAGCTATATTTTGAGAACGGAGATGGGGACACTGCTGTGTCTTGCCGTTTCTCCAGCTGCCGTCCATAAATTCTAGGCATAATTACTGGAAAATAAATAAATAAATAAATATTAATAATAATAACAATAATAATAATAATAATAATAATAATAATAATGAAAAATGAAAATCCACAGCCTGCTTCCAGTCTACTGACCGGGTCAGGGAATGGAATGAATGAAACCCCCATCTAGCGGCGAGGATATGAACTGTGCCGGATGCCGAAGCCTGTCGCACTCCCCTGGGACAATGACTAAATGAATGACGGATGAAATGAAATGATAGTGGAGATTGTTGCTGGAATGAAATTTGTGACAGGGAAACCCGTAGTACCCGGAGAAAAACCTGTCTGCCTCCGCTTTGTCAAGCACAAATCTCACATGGAGTGACCGGGATTTGAACCACGGACCCAGCGGTGAGAGGCCAACGTGCTGCCGCCTGAGCCATGGAGGCTCTAATAATAATAATAATAATAATAATAATAATAATAATAATAATAATAATAAACTGAAGGTTTTATGCTAGCAATTCAAGATCAAGTCATCCCTACAAGGAACTACCTCAAGTTCACTCTAAAAGATCCCGCTGTACCAGATGATAAGTGCCGCTACGGATGTCAACAGTCAGAAACTATACAGCATATTACATCTGCATGTAGATATTTCCTGGCAACAGAGCACAAACAAAGGCATGATGCAGTTGCTAAAATCTTGCATCAGGAGTTGGCTGATAAGTTTCAGCTTTTGAAAGGAAAGAAAGTTCCGTACCACCAATATCAGCCAGAGTGTGTTCTTGAAAACAATGAATACAAGCTGTATTGGGACCGAACTATTTTGACTGATCAATCGGTATCACACAACAGGCCGGATCTGGTGGTTGTAAACAAGAAAACCAAGCAAACTACATTGATTGTTGTTGCGATTCCTAACAACAAGAATCTCCAGTCAAAACACATTGAAAAGATCAGCAAATACAGCGAGTTGGTCGACCCTATCAAAAGACAATGGCATGTAGATCGAGTAAATACCATACCTATCATTGTCTCGAGTACGGGCGTGATCCCAAGTACCTTGCTCCAAGGCCTTAAAGAACTGGATCTGGATACTCGGACGAACAAACTAATGCAGAAGGCAGTAGTTCTATCAACAACCAGAATCGTTCGGAAGTTCATGGGTAGCGAAATTCTAGCTTAGAAGTTGCTGTTTCCGTAGCTATACTTTGGTTTACTGAAGCCCGTATAGTTACGTTGTTATATACCACAAATATATTCATAATGTTGAATTTTGGGCTTATGCCGTGTTTATTATATTAAAATTCGACGCGTTTCGAAAGAAACCATGCCTTTCTTCGTCAGGAATAATCTGGAATACGACAATGATTGCTAAGAGAAAGCAACAAAGAACATATAGAAGGTGCCCAAAGATGGACGCCATTATAGCCCCATGTTAGGGACAACGGAAAGCAGCAGTGAATTACTTTCTCAGGGTTCTGATAATAGGTAGCCAGGATTCACTGAGATTGTAGCCGGTGTCGCGGTTGAAATTATCTGGGTGTTTACGTATTTCAACCGCCTCCCTGATGATTCTGGGACGATATTGCTTTATACGGGCAAGAACATCCACTCCTTGGAACATGACATAATGGCCAGGTGTTAACGCATGATCGGCAACAGCTGATTTATCAGGTTGAATGAGCCTGATACATCTATTATGTTCCTTAATGCGAGTGCATATTGTTCTCGAAGTCTGCCCGATGTAAACCTTGCCACAAGTACAGGGAACTCTGTAGATACCTGGTTGTTGCAATTTAGGCAAACTGTCCTTAGTTGGTCGCAGGAGTTGCCTAATCTTAACAGAAGTTCCAAATACAGTCCGTATGTTGTACCGACGTAGGATTTTAGCAATACGATCCGTCGTGTTATGTATGTAAGGTAGGTAAGCAGTTCCTCTTACATCTCTTTTCTCAACTGACGTCCTATTATTATTTGTTGGTTTCAGAACCGTAGAAATCAAAGCCTTGCTATAACCGTTGCTCTCAAAGGTGGTTCACAAGGTATTAATTTCTTCTTGTAAAGAAGACACTTCACAAATCCTCCTAGCCCGGGTAGTTAGAGTTGTAAGGATACCATGTTTCTGGGCAGGGTGATGGTGAGAACTTGCGTGGAGATATCTATTGCTGAGCTTCTATGCCCAAGATAGCGGGTTCAAACCCGGCTGAAGCCGTCGGATTTTTTAAGAGCGTTAAAAATCTCTCAGTATGTCTTCCTTCGGAGGGGAAGTAAAGCCGGCGGTCCCATGTCATAGATTTATGGCATGTTAAAGATCTTTCCACTAATTACACCTGTGTGAAACTAAATTGGATAGGTTAAGAATGTAAACAACGCTCTTAGGTTGCTACGTTCGTTGCCAAGAGCCGACTGCGGTGGCGTCTAGTAGCTAGTTCTGAACTAGGCCTAGTAGTCGTTGACGGTGGCGTTTGGCGGCAAAAGTAGGAACTATTTGAAAATTCAAAGTTGCAGTCTCTACTTGAATTAAAAAACAGATACACACACTAATACAGTCATCACAATTAACACCGGTTATCAGACAGATTCTACACACACCCAAAGTACACGGGGCTACATGACCGCGTTGTCGCAGCCCCTAAACTAAGGAACCAACCAACCAGATATCTATTGGTGTGTGTTGGCTTACGAAAAACGCTGTGTCCTAAAGATCCATCCTCTTTCTTGGTGACGAGAACATCTAAAAACGGTATTTTGCCGTCAGATTCCTTTTCCATGGTGAAACAAATAGAAAGGTGCTGGAGATTAAGGTGATCCAGGAAATGGCCAAGATTTTCCTCACCTTCCGTCCAAACAACGAACGTGTCATCCACATAACGCCACCAGATCTTCGGTTTGAAAGGAGCCGACGATAAGCTTTCTCTTCAAAGTTCTCCATGAAGAAATTAGCCACAACAGGAGAGAGAGGACTACCCATGGTGGGTGTGCCTTCCCATCTCTACACAATGCTCTGAGCTGGCAATGTTCTACCAGTAGCGAAATAATATATTCATAACTTTCTGTCTTAAATGCTTCAAAATTACATTCAAATTTTGCCCTTCGGTTACATTTTCCCCTCAGTCACTTTTGAAAAATTGCGCGAGTGTAATAAGTGCGATTTTTCAAAACCATAACATTTGGATGTCCAAAAGAAAATGTGTGCTCCCTTGCTTGGTTGCTTCACAGGTCGCTACGGATTTTGTTTCTCATCCCAATAGTCTCAGCTGTTCGTTGTGAAGTTTACGATATTCCTGCAGTACTGTCAACTCTGTCATGTTGCTGCTCTCCGTCCCTGATGTCTTCCCTTCGTCGCTGCTGCTCGTCCGTCCTGGGTTCGGATCGGACCTCTTCATTGAAGTTCACAAGGTGTAGTGGTGGATCGTCTATCTCGTTCGCTGGATAGTATAATTTTAAGTTGGCAGCATTGTGGATCGCTTGCGTATCTCCTCCGACTTCTCGTACCCTGTACGAATTATTTCCAAGGCTGTGTACAATTTCGTACGGGCCACTGTAGATAGGGGCGAACTTGGCGTAGAAACGCGCAGGTGGATTCGAGATGGTGGGTCGTTTTATCAGTACCAACTCCCCGACTCTCAGTGCTCGGTGGAACCTTTTATTTCTCACTCGCTTCATCCTCTTCTCGGCTTGCTCTCGTAGATGTTCAGCAGTTTTTTCTATTGTGAGCTGTAGCGCGGGTCTTACATCCATTGGGCAGTTCAGGATTCTGGCCCATGGTCTCTCCGGATATCTATCAAAATGGACAACGGATGGCACCTGCCCAGTCGACTCGTGTATCGTACTATTAATACATGACTCAATGGTGTCTAATACGTCAATCCATCGCCAATGGGCGTCTGCGCAATAGATCCTGCAGTACTTAGATATCTCTCTCATCACGCGTTCGCTGGGGTTGCTTTCAGGGTGGCGAATTGCTGACAGGAGGTGTCTTATCTCTAGCCTCTCTAGCTCCCTCTTGAATAAAGCGCTGGTAAAACATGTGCCGTGGTCGGACAGGATGAATTTTGGTTTCCCTAGTTCCGGTATGATTTTTAGCTTTAGTCGACTGATCACTTGCTTTGTGGTGGCCTTCTGAATTGGGCACAACTTCACGGCTTTGGTGAACACATCTAAGCATACAAGGATGTGTTTCATCCCTCTCCTTGCGGCAGGCAAAGGCCCATATAGGTCCACTGCAAAGATCTCTCGTGGCTTTGACGGCAGAATAGGTCGTGGCGGCTGTCGCATAAGGAACGTGTTGTGCTTGATGCGTTGGCAAGTGTCGCATGTCCTAATAACATCCCGAATCGTGTTACGGAGGCGGGGCCAAGTGAAAGTCTCACGTATTAGTGCATAAGTCTTATCCACCCCGGGATGACCGTATACTCTGTGGACATGTCACGTTAAACCACGCTGAAAGGTTGTGGGTACTACTATGCGTAGCTTGGTGTGCTCTTCGTCGATGTACTGGTGCAGCAACTCATTCACATAATTATATCTCGGAGCGAGCCTCTCCATTTCGGCGTGCGCCGGCGTATCAGCTGGCAGGCGACCTCGCAGATAGCTGATCATCAGCCTGGCCCATGGGTCCACTTCTTGCTCTTCTCCCATTCGTGGTAATTCGGCAAGGAAATCTCGGTCTGCTTGTTGTAGCTCGGCGTGAAGGACGTCTATTCCTTCCTCTTCTTCCGGGTTTCTTGACAGGGCATCTGGTATCACATTTAGCTTACCGGGGCAGTGCTCTATCGCTATGTCGTACTGCTGGACGTATAATGCCCACCTATTCACGCGTTCGCTCGCTAAACTAACCGTGAGCATGAACGTCAGAGCCTTATGGTCTGTCCTTAGGAGTATAGGAAAACCATATAGAATCTTTCGCCAGTGTTGCAATGCATGGACGACGGCTAACATCTCAATCTCGGTGACGGTGTAATTTAATTCATGCTGCCGGAGCTTTCTGCTTAAGAACGCCAAATAATTCCTTTTCCCTTGGAGTTCGGGGTCCTCCTGGTAAAGCATGGCCCCTACTCCTACTTTTGATGCGTCCGTCTGTAGTATGAATCTTTGCTCGAAGTTCGGATATCCCAGCTTCACAAATGTGCGAAGCAGCTCTTTAGTTTCACAGAATGCCGCCTCAGCTCTGCTATTCCACTGCCAACGGTTGTTTTGCTTTAATAGGTCTTGAAGAGGCGCTACCGTGTCAGTGTAATTCGGACAATGATCCGCGAAGATACCACATAAACCGAGGAACTGGCGAATATGCTTTATCCGACTTGGGCGTGGGAAATTCTGAATGGCATTAATTTTTGAGGGATTTGGCCTTATGCCATCCCCGTCCACAATGTGTCCCAGATAGAGAATCTCCTTCTGGCAGAAATGAGATTTTCCGAAGTTTATTTTAAAATTGGCCGACTGAAGATTGAGTAAAAGCTTCTTTAAGTTTGTGAAATGCTCCTCTAGGGTCTCTGATGCCAGTAATATGTCGTCCACATAGCGTACTGTGCATTTCTTGACTTCCTCCGTCAAGTTACGGTCAAGTGCCCTTATGAGTGCGCTACTGGCGGTATGCAACCCAAATGGTAGCCTCCGGGGGATGTATGTTTGCTGGTCAAATATAAATCCGGTCAAAAGTTGGGATTTCTCTTCCAGTTCGATATGGTGGAAACTACTAGTCAGGTCGATACTGGTAAAATAAGTCTTCCCCCTAAATCTTTTTAGCACTTCCTTAATCGCCGGAGCCTGATCGAACTCTGGGAGTAGCCTCAAATTGATTGCCCGTGCATCTAGGCATAGACGCACGCTGCCATCTTGTTTTTCCACAACTACAACTGGGTTGACGAAAGGTGTGGACATCTTGGCAATTACACCGGCCTCTTCCATGGCTTTAATGGTTTTTCTCACCTCTTCGTGATGCCTTTCTGCTATAGGGTAGACTTTCCTCTTGTAGGGGCTCCAATCGTTCACTTGGAGGGCATACGTGAAATTCAAAATTTTTCCTGGTTTTGAGTCGAATACGTCCTGATGACGGACCAAAATTTTTGCAAGCTCCTCTCTTTCTTCTGGCTGTATCTTTGCTTCGCCCGTCTTATCGCTAAGCGCCGTGGTGAATTCCGGTCCAGTGAGATAAATTTCTATCTCCCGACTTATTATCTCATCGCCCGTCTTTGTTAGTGATAACCAGTCTTCCCCCGTGTCTACGCCCCTTGCTTCCGCCATCCAAATCTGTCCTTGATTTTTCGGCTCCACCGGATTCATCCTTACGTCAGTTCGGCCGGTACCTTCCGCTTGGAACCTTATCTCGTTCTCACGGAGGTCGATGACTGCCCCCTTTGCCCGCATGAAGTCGGCTCCAAGAATAAGGTTGTAGCTGATTCTGCTCATTATCAGGAATGTATGTGCCATGCTTAATTTATTTATCTCCAGGTCCAAATATGCCTGATATTTGCAGTCCGTGGTGCGGTCTGGAATAATGCCCTTTATTTTTACATTTGCTATGGGGATTATGGGGATTCTATTCCCACGCTCCAGCTCCTTAATCAGCGCTTGGCTGGCCACTGAAATGCTTGCGCCCGTGTCTACGAGGCTTCGAACCCACAACCCCCCGACTCGCACGTAAATCACCGGTAATTCCTTTGTGATTATTTTCATTTCCTTATTGGCATCCTCAATAAGGTCATCGGACTGTGCTATCCAGGATTCTATCTTCGCTACTATCCATTCCTGATGGCAGTCATCCTGGCCATATGTGAGGCTGTCTCCCTCATCTATATTTGGTCTTTTTTTTGTTGCTCCCGGTACCCATGTCCTGGTTACCGGCTCCTTCCCTTGCTCGCTGCAGTTCAAGACTCTGCGCCCCTTCATATTCTCGGTCCGGATTTTCCCTGAACCTCATGGCTGCCCCCCATTTGTCAGCATCAGTACGCCCCTGCTCGTCGCTATTCTTCTCGAGGAGCTCACGTGAGTATTGCTGCGACTCGATGTAGCGATCGTCCAAATCTCGCCTTGCCTGTCCCCCTGGCTCAACACTTCCTTGTTGGGCCGGCCGTGGCCTGAACTGCCCTCGCCTTGCTTGTCTCGGCTGGTACGGTCTCCCTGCTCGCCTGTCTTGCTCCCAGCGTCCGTGTCGGCCGCGCTGCTGCATTGGGTAACCTCGGTCCTCCTCTCGCCTGCCGTAGTACCTGGGTTCGAATTCACGCGGTGGTTGGTACTCTTGCCTCCTCCAAGCTTCTCTTGGCGCAATTCCCGTGCTTGTCCCTTGCTCGCGTGTTCGTGGCGCCCGTTCTATCTCAGTGGCATGAACCTGTTCTACTGGCCTCATCCGCTGGATATGCGTAGTGGTGTGGTCTAACTGCCTCAAGATTCCTTCGGTCTGCACGGCAGTTCTTGCATTCGCCGCAATCAGTGTCTCCTGCACCTTAATTGGCAATTGTTTTCCAATTGCAGACACTAAAGCTAGCTCCGAAGGTGCCTGGTCCAGTTCACGCATTTTCGCGAACTGCGAAATGAAAGATTCTGCATACTTCGTTGGGCCTTGGGTTTGGAACTTCCTGGAATACAGTTCCAACCTCAGGTTCTGCTGCTGTTCCAAACTCCAGTACGTCTTCAGGAAGGCTTCCCTGAATTCTTCCATGTTTTGGAAGGTGTACCGGAAACTCTGGAACCATTCCAGTGGTGCCTCGTCAAGTAGCTTCTCTACTGCTCTGAGCTGGCGATCTGGGGCCACGCGGTGCTCGATAAAGAACTCTCCCACCTCACGGAGAAATTGTTTAGGGGTCATATTTCCCCGGCCATTGTACTTTCGAGGGCGGTCATCCCCTGTCCGTATCACGTGGATTATGGGTTGTGGCGTCGCGGCGTCTTGCGGCGTAGAGGCTCTCCGCGTAAGGGGTTCAAATGTGCGGCTAATCGGCTCATCCTTATATTCCCCGAATGTTTGCTCTGGAGCGGCCTGCAACTGGTACGCCACCTTTGAACACCCCTTCGGCTCGTCCAGTGTTCGGGTAGCTTCCCGTTGCAATTCCAATATTGCCTCGTCTTGGATCTGTCCTCTGAGGTCCATTTTAATGAGTTTGGCTTCCTGTCTCTCCATGCGTCCCGCAATTTCTTGCTCCATCCTTCTGAGCCTGTTAAGGTTTTCTGCCATCTCGACCTTAATTACCTCTTTATTATTAAGTATTTCCTCCCTCATCTTCGCGTGGGCGGTCTCGATTACGCTCTTTACCTCCTTGTGCTCCGCCATTCTTTGGTCCCGCATGCTACTCCGGTGTGTGGCAACCTCGCTCTTGACCTCTGCTATGCTAGCCCCTATATGCTCGTGAACCATGGTAGCATTCTCCTTCACCTCATGGATCTGCTGTGCCAACCTATCGCTTCGTTCTTCTAGAGCGGTGACTTGGCTAGCTGCGGCGCTGGCTCTCCTCTCACGTCATCTATACGCGTGGTGAGCCTAATGTCCATAGCTCCCATTCTGTTAGTCATTTCCTCTAAGCTTTCATTCATGCCCTTGACAGTATCCTTAACCGTGCCTATTTCCTGCATTAACATCTGCATTTTCGTCTCGCATTTCGTTTCTACCTCTTCAAAACCCTTGCTCGTTTTCTGTGCGAGTTCTTCTATTTTCCCGTTTATCTCCCTAGCGTGCTGTTCGAGCGCGACTCTCATAGCTTCCCCTTGCGAAATACAAGTTTGACCTAACTGTTCGGTCCTGGCATTTGTTTCCCCAAGTTTTTTATTTAGGGTCTCTGAACTCTCCTCCAATTTCCTACTCAAAGTATCTGCATTTTCCTCCAGCTTCCTACTCAAAGTTTCAAACATCGCCTGCATTTCCTCGGCGCTCGCCATCACGACAAATACAAAGATATAAAAAACACAAATGAGCAAACGGGGTCTGAGCTCCCCCACAGTCTGCCATGCAGTGTCCCCTACTGACGATAAAAATCAGAATAACTAAAATAAACCAGAACAATAATTACGCTACCAAAACACAAAGAAAATGGCCTCAGAAACACAGCCTCAAATTATGCAGATTTTCTCAATACAAATCTCTACCAACTGGGATACCATTCCTACTATAAGGTGCTTAACCCGTTCAGGTACGTTAAAATCCGCATGCCACTAGCAGAGGACCAATGACTGCTAACCTAGCTCTCACAAGCGTGGGCAACCTATACACTTCTTTCCCTTTGACTCTTTTCTAACGACACAATAAGGAAATGTTTGCCTGGGCTTCCCGATATTATTTTTATATTGCCTACACGTAATTTTACGTTATTAAGCCCAGGGTCAAGTAAATTTTGAGTCCTTGGTTGGCATTCTCGTCTAATATATAACTCCACTATTTATTCAAATATCACACATCTCTCACACTCCTAGATCATAGATCTATCGCCTCCCACGTTGTGCGCCATTGTGGGTGTTTCCGTCTATCCTATGATAGCTACATGTATTTGTTACTATTTTATATACATCGGGCACCCTTCCCGGTGCGAGGATGTGTGTATTGCGCAAAGTGTGCGTGCATCACCACCAGGTATACGAGAGGTCTTCCTTGTGATCGACTCTCCCGGCATGCGTTCACTAGGCACATAGAACAATTAATGGAGGAGAATGGGGGGCTTTCGCTTACGATTACGTTACTGAGCCAATGCCAGACTCTCGTCCCACAATAACCAACAATGAGTGTACGCCAGAATAACTACTGTTTCCTTAGATAAAAGAAAGTGGTACAAGTATCCTTTATGTACCCGATAGGGCAATCCTTTAGGCCTGGATAAAATAAATTGTTCTCGGGGGTGGTGCGTTCGTTATAGTAACTGACTTAAAGGCCTAAAGTGAAGGAAACAGGTGACTAACAATTACAGAAATGGCGTACACTCACATCTTACTGAGTCCGTAATTTATTTCCAACAAAAAAAACTTGCAGAAAGAAATCACAGAACAAAAACAACAAATAAAAACCCAACTGACATCAACAAAGAAAAACCAACACCTTCAAACTTAAATATAAAAAAACAAAGAATATGTGATATCCCAGTGCGCCCCTCTCATATAAAAAAAACTAGAACAAACCTCATCCCACAGGATGAAACCATACTAACAGCTGAGATCAACCATTGAATTTACATTAAATCATTACATCACGATACTCAGCTGTGCGAGGTGGTCAAAAACTACTTTAAATGGACTGTCAACTGCCTCTAACACGAATTTGGGTCAAAAACAAACTGCAGTTGCGCTTACTGATTTTATTATAAAAAATAGTGTTATTCTGATTTTTATGTCACACAAATATACACTCTAGCAGGGAACAAGGACAATTTTTACACAGATAATGACGAGTACCTTTCATAGACGGGCTTCGAACCACATGGGCCCAACCTACGTCGGGCTAATATAACTACGATATTTAGGGCGGGCGGATCATATCCAAATATACGGGGCTAGGCACAAGACAAAATTACTACAAAATAAACACGGGCTGAACCCGGATGAACAAAAGTTACTACTATTAACGAACAGTAGTACAAGCAAAGAAATACGAATCAGCTTGGCAAAACGACATGCACCCCTTAAATTAATTAGCTAACAACGGTAAGTGGTAATTACAGCTCTGACCAAAACGAGACAGAAGGACTCGCCCTGCATACACAATGGCTCGCGCGGGCCGGCCGTAACTATAAATAGCTCCCTACCTGACCAGCTGACAAAACAAACCTCTACTGTGCCTACATTATGCGAATATACAAATGGTAAATTTATAATATGCAGGTGTACCTCGGCGAGGGGATTGAACCAGTGTTTCTTCATGGTGTCCCTGAAAAACACATATATATTTTCCCATGCGTGTGTGACTGAACTTTCTCTGGTATGAGGCATAGACCCTCTCATACAAAAACAACAACAACAAATGTACCATCACGTGCATCACGACGCCTTTCGTATCAACATACGTCTACCGCACGTGGTACGAACCTCGGCTAACTTCGCCGGCAACCTAAATCGCCATCACACATAAATATCACACACGCTCCTGTGGGAACAACTCACCATAACTCACTCGTAACCTCTCGCCGGACACTGGTTCGACCTCGCCGGTCTCACGGAAAAAATACAAGGGGCAAAGGGTCACTCAATATACCTCAATATGTGGCGAAAAACTATCCTCACTGGAATTTATTAATCTCACGATAAGCAAATATAAACCAACTATGGTCAAAGTCATTAACATCATTACATTAAATGCCACACGAACAAAACATCAAAACTTCACGTGAATTTATCTTACGTGCCCTGGCTCACAAATCAATCTTACCTACATGGACATACTCGTACCATTTGAGCCCAAAGACATGCATTAAACTAATAATGGCGAGTACACACACAACTCCTAACTAGAACATGCTGACCGTTATATAATTTGCCTCCCGCATCTATAATGACTGTGACTAACATCGTCACGCAAGCTACTGAATCTACATTACTGTCCGCCCCCCTTTCGTAAGTTATATACCCATAATTTGAAAGTCAATACTCATCATTTCTGCTGTCCAGGTGAGGTGGTCTGCATGGTGTCCTGGGTTCGCTCAGACCCACAAAGGCCACCTTAGCCCATGGTGCAGAGTCGCCAATGGGACTTCATATTCCTGCCCATGGTTACGCTCTGGGATTCACACACACGGATATCTGCCTCAACCACAGGCAGCACTGGTATTTTCCACATACACTGGAATTTCACTGAAATGCCCTGAAATTACACTGGTTTTATAACACCTATTTTTACACCTCGGAAGTCACTAGTAAAATATTCTCCCCTATCACTTCTTGCTGGTTGAACTTGTCCTATCGGGCTCCGAACCTCGTTCACTTGGTCTCGCGTTGGTGGACCCGTACTGTTTTGTTCGGCATTCCCTCAGGATTTGAAACAAGATTAACCTGGACCGAACCACAGTTTCGTAGGTGTTAACTTAGAGAGTCCGTCCCATGAAGTCTATACAAGAAAACTGAACCCCCGCTCCTCGTGCTTTGGGCTTATAATGGCAGGCCGTTGGTACACAATGGACATATTACCGCCAAAGAATCCGCTCCTCAGGAAATGGTTGTAGATTCACGAGCGATAGCTCATATTGTCACGTTAAATGGGCAGGTACCGAATATCCAGTTCTGATTAGGATTCGATCGTGGGGAGACTCTACATATGTCATTGCATCATGACGCTAGCAAATAGTCCCAAGTAGCGTCATGTACACCCCCACCAGGCTGAGTTTCGCGCCGATTCGGAGATCACTCCGCCTGCGAACTTAAAAATCCACCAATACCGAGTGCTATCTCCGGTGTCTTACCAAAGTTAAAGGTATTTCTTGCACCAAAGAAAACAGTTTCTCTTCCTGAACACAGCTCTTCTTTCCTTATAAATTTTCAGTGACTAGCATACAATAAGTCTCCAGCACAAACAATGACATGGAGCTGGCCAAGTCTTCTCGGAAAGGGGCTAGTCCGTACCTGCGCTCTATTGTCCTGGGGATGGTGTGCCTTCCCATCTCTACACAATGCTCTGAGCTGGCAATGTTCTACCAGTAGCGAAATAATATATTCATAACTTTCTGTCTTAAATGCTTCAAAATTACATTCAAATTTTGCCCTTCGGTTACAATAACAAGATGTTCCGTGACGAACTAAAGAGCCTACTTTTCTTAAAATGTAACATTCATGCCAATGATTAATCTATATGGACCTATCTAGAATAACGACGAAATTAAGTTGGTTATATCGAAATGTATAATTAGTTCGAAATATACCTGGCATAATGTAGCCTAATAAATCACTACAGTTGGCAGCCCTGGTGGCTGAATATATTCTTAGTTCCATCTCTTAAGGTACAGAATACAATATTTGGTTGAAGTCCAATGGATAGCATGGGCGTTACATGCAGTTAGACATTGGATCTATCAGCGCACGTAAAATCATGTTGGCAACAATGTCATGCATGGGTCAGAAATAATCTGAAATATTATGATCTATTGTTGCGCCAATTTTGGATGAAATCCATTTGTTAGTATAGAAGTTAAATGTTTTTTTTTAAATTGGACCTATCTGCAGGCTTAGACTCATGTTGGTAGCACTGACGTATATTAGTTACTCCAAATTAATCTAGAATGTCATGTACCATACGTGTGTAAAGTTAGAGTGGTTGGCTTGCATACTTCCTGATATATTGATACTAGGGTAAAAATATAGAGACAGCATTGGCAGCCCTGGTTGCTGTTAAGAATACGTATAGTCATATCTGTCATGGAACACATAGCACTTGCGAAATTTGGTTGAAATCCAATTGATAGTATAGAAGTTACATGTATTTAAGATGGATCCTATCATTCATTCATTCATTCATTCATTCATTCATTCATTCGTTTATTTGCAATTGGGTGTGTGTCCCCCGGTGGCAAATTAGATATACATAACAAATAAATAACTGTACATAACATTTCACTAACAATTAAACTGGGGTATTTACACAAATAGTCAGTCTTTTCTTAAACACACCTGTATGTTTGGGAAAAGGCTCTAAGACTGCGGCAGGTAGAGAGTTCCAATTATCAATGGCACGGTTTACGAAAGAATATTTACCATAATTTGTTCGCTGTGGTCGGCCCTTAACTTTGAAAGGATGATCGCTCCTACCCATGTAAGTAGGCTTTTCCATACGTTTGCTAAGCTCACCCCATGCTGGTTGATTTGTATACGTGTTGTACATAGCGCAGAGTCTAGATTTCCTCCTCCTAGCCTCAAGTGATTCCCACCCAAGTTTCTTTAACATACGGCTCACACTGCTCCTGGGATTAAAGTCACTGAGCACAAATCTAGCGGCCTTTCTTTGTACCATTTCCAACTCATTTATGAGCCCTACTTGATATGGATCCCAAACCGCCGAGGCGTATTCCAGAATAGGTCTTACAAGTGACAAATATCCTAATTCTTTAGCAGAGGTACTACTTCCTTTTAATACCCTCATTACAAAGTGCAGGGATTTGTAAGCTTTAGAAACTACACATCCTATATGACTACTCCATTTCATATCATTTCTTACGTGGACTCCCAAATATCTTCTTCTACAAGTATTTCCGAGCCAATGTTATATTGAAAATCTTGCCTTCGCACTTTCCCTATTTTTATTAGACTACATTTTCTTGTGTTTATTTTCATTTTATTTTCAATCGCCCACTTATAGACCAGGTTCAGGTCATCTTGAAGTACTGCATTGTCTTGTGAGTCATGTATCTTTCGATATATTACACAATCATCCGCAAACAATCGACAGTCACTGCGAATCCCATTTGGTAAGTCATTTATAAACGCCAAAAATAACAAAGTACCGATTAAGCTGCCCTGAGGGATACCCGATGTTACGGTAATTTCATCCGAGAATCGGCCTTCAACTTTCACATTCTGGGAACGACCCGTCAAAAATTCTTGGATCCATAAAATTACTCTTCTATCAATCTTCGTCGAAGCTAATTTATGGAGTAGCATGTCATGCGGCACGACATCAAATGCCTTCGCAAAATCTATAACTAAGGCGTCGACTGAAACTCCATCGTCTAACGATTTGCTAATATCTTGAAAAAGTGATAGCATCTGACTCTCGCATGAGTAACCTTTCCGAAATCCACGTTGCCTATCATTATACCATGATAATGTTTCCCACTGTTCCCTCAAGTAGTCGCAAATGAGATGCTCCATCTGTTTAGAAACGACGGACGTAAGGCTAACCGGCCTGTAGTTGCCCAATTCGAGTCTGCTCCCTCCCTTAAATATTGGGACCACCGTAGCTCTTTTCCAGTCATCCGGGATTTGCGCATTGTTTATGGACACATTAAACATCACCTCTAAGTATCGTGCCACGGCCCTACCTCCTAGTTTAAGTACTTCACTAACAATATTATCAGGACCCTTCGATATATTGTAACGTAATTTTTGTATTAGCTTTACAATTGCTGACTGGTTTATTTGGAGAAGTGGAGCCCCTGATTCACTGTTAAGGTCCAACACACAGCTATTGGATTTATTGAACACACTACCATAAAATACATTTAATTCATTAGCAATGGCCTGCTTCTCAGTAATTAATTTACCGTCACCGGACATTATCATCGACAAATTATTTGAATTTCCCTTTCTTCTCCTAACATAACTGTAATTTTTTTCCACCCATCGCCTCCCGAACCAAGTAAACCTTGCATATAATTGTCATGAGCAGCCCTCTTTTTTAAGACGAGCTCACTTGATAAGGACTTAATTTTCAACATATACTTGTCACTATCATGTCTTTAATTGTATAATTTCCTAATTTTCCGTTTAAGACTCCTGATTTCCCGTGTGTAATACTCAGGATCTGGGTTTTGTTTCAGTAATTTAAATGGAACAAATTTATCAATAGCGCTATTTAAAAAATTCAAAAAGTTAGTCCACAGGATCAGCAGGCTAAGAATCATGTTGGTAGCACTGACGTATATTAGTTACTCCAAATTAATCTAGAATGTCAGGTAATATACGTGTGCATAGTTTAAATCTGTCGGCTAGCATACTTTCTGATATATTGGTATTTGGCTGGAACAAATAGAGAGATCATTTGTTAACAGTTGGCAGCCGTGGTATGTCTTAAGAATACGCTCAGTTATATCTGTATATGCACACATAGTTCATACGAATTTTGGTTGAAATTCATTTGTTAGTTCAGAAGTTACATGCATTTAAATATTGGACCTATCAGCAGGCTTATAGCACTGTCATTTATGGCCTCCTGGAAATTAAACTGAAAAATTATTATCTATACGTGTGCCAATTTATCCAAGATATCCAACATGGATCTCAAATTTCAATTGCGGTTTTTCAGCAGTTGGTAGCACTGGCATCATTTTCCAATATGGCCTTGAGGTATTCAGATATAGATCTTGACTCATACCAAATACATACACATTTTCCCGGATCGATCTCATAAGTCTACTTTTTCTTCATTTTTGCAAAATGTGAGAAGTAGGCTAAATAATGCTGAGTTTAATTGATTTGTTACTAATAATTGATTTGTTGTCTGCACTTCCAACAATGTATTCGCAGTTTCCATAGCATTGTGGTTTACCAGGCAGACTCTAACTGCTGGACGCATCTAAATTCTTTGTGCGTAATGGCTTTATTTCTACCATATGCCGGAATATTATCCACAGACGTATTCTTCACACGTCTGTTAGGGGATATGCTTCTACAAGTTCCGGTCAATTAGATCCTAACTCGCTGGGGCGAGGACTTGTCCTTGGAGTGTACACTGACCCTGAGTCCAAGGATTACAAACTGACGCAAGCCGCACACAAGTACAATAGTATGACTGGTGGCAGATTGGAAGATATGATTAAGGACAACTCTCCGTTGGAACTAGGTAAATCGCATGTGTTTGAGAATTTGGAGGGGCCATTCCGTGCGGTTGCTGTTGTTGGTCTTGGACCTGAGGATGTTGGTTTCAATCCTCTTGAGAATTTAGACGAATGCAAGGAGAACGTCAAGAGTTGCTTCTGCCATCGGTGCTCTACGTTTGCGGGAGACTGGTATGACGACTGTTCATGTCCAGGGCATGGGCAGCCCTGAAGCTGCTGCTGAAGGTTCAATTCTCAGTGTGTGGAGGTATCAACATCTAAGAAATCCTGAAGATCAAAAATTAGTTCCGAGTATTGAATTCTTTGGTGACGCGGGTGAACAAGAAATCTTCCAGAGGGGCCAGTTCAAAGCGGATGCACAGAATTTAGCAAGGCATTTACGTGGTACACCTGCAAATATACTGACGTCTGGTTCATTTGCTCAGAAAGCTATGGACATTCTTTGCCCATGTGGTGTTAGTGTTGAGGTTAAGACAAGGATTGGTCACAAAGCAGGCTCTTGAATGCTTTTTTGAGTGTCGCTAGAAGATCTGCTGAACCCCCTTGTTGGATTGAGATAAAGTACTGTGGTGGAGAGTTACATGAAAAACCTATTGTATTTGTTGGCAAAGGGGTCAACTTTTGATTCCGGAGATTTGAACCTTAAGAAATCTGTTCCTATGGAAGAATATCGAGCTGATCTCTCAGGTGCAGCTGTGATTATCGCGGCTATTAAGGCTGCTGCAATGCTCACATTGCCCATGAATATATATGCAGCCATTCCTGTATGCGAGAATATGATCAGCGGAATGACGTTGAGACCGGGCGACGTTCTGATCGGCAGAAGTGGGAAATCAATCCAAGTTGATAATATTGACAATGAAGGAAGAATTCTCTTGTCTGAAGGTATTACTTTCGCTATGGATACCTACAAGCCAAGAATGATAATCGACGTAGCATCTCTATCTAGGGGAATGAACGCTGCCTTAGGAACTTCCTCCACCAGTGTTTTCACCAACAATTTGGAGCTGTGGAAGCAAATGAACAAGGCTGGTGCGATATCGGGTGATCGAGTGTGGAGATTCCCCCTGTGGGAATATTTCACCCAGAAAGTCTTCAACATCCCCGCTGCAGATGTAACCAACCAAGGCTATGGACCCGGTGGTAATCCCTGCAAAGCTGCTGCCTTCCTCAAAGAATTCGTCTGCCTACCTGAATGGATTCATATGGATCTAGCTTCCTGCGGAATGAGGGCCGATACCTATGAACTGCCTTACTTACGTCAAGGTCTGATGACCAGTAGGCCAACGAATTGAATGATTCAATTTATTTACCAGATGGCTTGTCCATCCAGTACCAGTGACACCCCTGATGAGTGGGTGACTCCCACTCCTGCCGCCGTCACTAGCACACCAGAAGATGCTATAGCTTGTCCATCCGGCACCAGTGACACCCCTAATGAGTCGGTGACTCCCGCTCCTGCCGCCGTCACTAGCGCACCAGAAGATGCTATAGCTTGTCCATCCGGCACCAGTGACACCCCTAATGAGTCGGTGCCTCCCGCCCCTGCCGCCATCACTAGCGCACTAGAAGATGCTATAGCTTGTCCATCCGGCACCAGTGACACCCCTAATGAGTCGGTGACTCCCTCTCCTGCCGCCATCACTAGCGCACCAGAAGATGCTATAGCTTGTCCATCCGGCACCAGTGACACCCCTGATGAGTCGGTGACTCCCACTCCTGCCGCCGTCACTAGCACACCAGAAGATGCTATAGCTTGTCCATCCGGCACCAGTGACACCCCTGATGAGTCGGTGACTCCCGCTCCTGCCGCCGTCACTAGCGCACCAGAAGATGCTATAGCTTGTCCATCCGGCACCAGTGACACCCCTAATGAGTCGGTGACTCCCGCTCCTGCCGCCGTCACTAGCGCACCAGAAGATGCTATAGCTTGTCCATCCGGCACCAGTGACACCCCTAATGAGTCGGTGCCTCCCGCTCCTGCCGTCACTAGCGCACCAGAAGATGCTATAGCTTGTCCATCCGGCACCAGTGACACCCCTAATGAGTCGGTGACTCCCACTCTTGCCGCCGTCACTAGCGCACCAGAAGATGCTATAGCTTGTCCATCCGGCACCAGTGACACCCCTAATGAGTCGGTGACTCCCACTCCTGCTGCCGTCACTAGCGCACCAGAAGATGCTATAGCTTGTCCATCCGGCACCAGTGACACCCCTAATGAGTCGGTGACTCCCGCTCCTGCCGCCGTCACTAGCGCACCAGAAGATGCTATAGCTTGTCCATCCGGCACCAGTGACACCCCTAATGAGTCGGTGACTCCCGCTCCTGCCGCCGTCACTAGCGCACCAGAAGATGCTATAGCTTGTCCATCCGGCACCAGTGACACCCCTAATGAGTCGGAGACTCCCACTCCTGCCGCCATCACTAGCGCACCAGAAGATGCTATAGCTTGTCCATCCGGCACCAGTGATACCCCTAATGAGTCGGTGACTCCCGCTCCTGCCGCCGTCACTAGCGCACCAGAAGATGCTATAGCTTGTCCATCCGGCACCAGTGACACCCCTGATGAGTCGGTGACTCCCGCTCCTGCCGCCGTCACTAGCGCACTAGAAGATGCTATAGTTTGTCCATCCGGCACCAGTGACACCCCTAATGAGTCGGTGACTCCCGCTCCTGCTGCCGTCACTAGCGCACCAGAAGATGCTATAGCTTGTCCATCCGGCACCAGTGACACCCCTGATGAGTCGGTGACTCCCGCTCCTGCCGCCATCACTAGCGCACCAGAAGATGCTATAGCTTGTCCATCCGGCACCAGTGACACCCCTGATGAGTCGGTGACTCCCGCTCCTGCTGCCGTCACTAGCGCACCAGAAGATGCTATAGCTGGTCCATCCGGCACCAGTGACACCCCTAATGAGTCGGTGACTCCCGCTCCTGCCGCCATCACTAGCGCACCAGAAGATGCTATAGCTGGTCCATCCGGCACCAGTGACACCCCTAATGAGTCGGTGACTCCCGCTCCTGCCGCCATCACTAGCGCACCAGAAGATGCTATAGCTTGTCCATCCGGCACCAGTGACACCCCTAATGAGTCGGTGACTCCCGCTCCTGCCGCCGTCACTAGCGCACCAGAAGATGCTATAGCTTGTCCATCCGGCACCAGTGACACCCCTAATAGTCGGTGCCTCCCGCTCCTGCCGCCGTCACTAGCGCACCAGAAGATGCTATAGCTTGTCCATCCGGCACCAGTGATACCCCTAATGAGTCGGTGCCTCCCGCTCTTGCCGCCGTCACTAGCACACCAGAAGATGCTATAGCTTGTCCATCCAGCACCAGTGACACCCCTGATGAGTCGGTGCCTCCCGCTCCTGCCGCCGTCACTAGCGCACCAGAAGATGCTATAGCTTGTCCATCCGGCACCAGTCACACCCCTGATGAGTCGGTGACTCCCGCTCCTGCCGCCGTCACTAGCGCACCAGAAGATGCTATAGCTTGTCCATCCGGCACCAGTGACACCCCTGATGAGTCGGTGCCTCCCGCTCCTGCCGCCATCACTAGCACACCAGAAGATGCTATAGCTTGTCCATCCGGCACCAGTGACACCCCTAATGAGTCGGTGACTCCCACTCCTGCCGCCATCACTAGCGCACCAGAAGATGCTATAGCTTGTCCATCCGGCACCAGTGACACCCCTGATGAGTCGGTGACTCCCACTCCTGCCGCCATCACTAGCGCACCAGAAGATGCTATAGCTTGTCCATCCGGCACCAGTGACACCCCTAATGAGTCGGTGACTCCCGCTCCTGCCGCCGTCACTAGCGCACCAGAAGATGCTATAGCTTGTTCATCCGGCACCAGTGACACCCCTGATGAGTCGGTGACTCCCACTCCTGCCGCCATCACTAGCGCACCAGAAGATGCTATAGCTTGTCCATCCGGTACCAGTGACACCCCTAATGAGTCGGTGACTCCCGCTCCTGCCGCCGTCACTAGCGCACCAGAAGATGCTATAGCTTGTCCATCCGGCACCAGTGACACCCCTGATGAGTCGGTGACTCCCACTCCTGCCGCCGTCACTAGCGCACCAGAAGATGCTATAGCTTGTCCATCCGGCACCAGTGACACCCCTAATGAGTCGGTGACTCCCGCTCCTGCCGCCGTCACTAGCACACCAGAAGATGCTATAGCTTGTTCATCCGGCACCAGTGACACCCCTGATGAGTAGGTGACTCCCACTCCTGCCGCCGTCACTAGCGCACCAGAAGATGCTATAGCTTGTTCATCCGGCACCAGTGACACCCCTGATGAGTCGGTGACTCCCACTCCTGCCGCCGTCACTAGCGCACCAGAAGATGCTATAGCTTGTCCATCCGGCACCAGTGACACCCCTAATGAGTCGGTGACTCCCACTCCTGCCGCCGTCACTAGCGCACCAGAAGATGCTATAGCTTGTCCATCCGGCACCAGTGACACCCCTAATGAGTCGGTGACTCCCACTCCTGCCGCCGTCACTAGCGCACCAGAAGATGCTATAGCTTGTCCATCCGGCTCCAGTGACACCCCTAATGAGTCGGTGACTCCCACTCCTGCCGCCATCACTAGCACACCAGAAGATGCTATAGCTTGTCCATCCGGCACCAGTGACACCCCTGATGAGTCGGTGACTCCCGCTCCTGCCGCCATCACTAGCGCACCAGAAGATGCTATAGCTTGTCCATCCGGCACCAGTGACACCCCTAATGAGTCGGTGACTCCCGCTCCTGCCGCCGTCACTAGCGCACCAGAAGATGCTATAGCTTGTCCATCCGGCACCAGTGATACCCCTAATGAGTCGGTGACTCCCGCTCCTGCCGCCGTCACTAGCGCACCAGAAGATGCTATAGCTTGTCCATCCGGCACCAGTGACACCCCTAATGAGTCGGTGACTCCCGCTCCTGCCGCCATCACTAGCGCACCAGAAGATGCTATAGCTTGTCCATCCGGCACCAGTGACACCCCTGATGAGTCGGTGACTCCCGCTCCTGCCGCCATCACTAGCGCACCAGAAGATGCTATAGCTTGTCCATCCGGCACCAGTGATACCCCTAATGAGTCGGTGCCTCCCGCTCCTGCTGCCGTCACTAGCGCACCAGAAGATGCTATAGCTTGTCCATCCGGCACCAGTGACACCCCTAATGAGTCGGTGACTCCCGCTCCTGCCGCCGTCACTAGCGCACCAGAAGATGCTATAGCTTGTCCATCCGGCACCAGTGACACCCCTAATGAGTCGGTGACTCCCGCTCCTGCCGCCGTCACTAGCGCACCAGAAGATGCTATAGCTTGTCCATCCGGCACCAGTGACACCCCTAATGAGTCGGAGACTCCCACTCCTGCCGCCATCACTAGCGCACCAGAAGATGCTATAGCTTGTCCATCCGGCACCAGTGATACCCCTAATGAGTCGGTGACTCCCGCTCCTGCCGCCGTCACTAGCGCACCAGAAGATGCTATAGCTTGTCCATCCGGCACCAGTGACACCCATGATGAGTCGGTGACTCCCGCTCCTGCCGCCGTCACTAGCGCACTAGAAGATGCTATAGCTTGTCCATCCGGCACCAGTGACACCCCTAATGAGTCGGTGACTCCCGCTCCTGCTGCCGTCACTAGCGCACCAGAAGATGCTATAGCTTGTCCATCCGGCACCAGTGACACCCCTGATGAGTCGGTGACTCCCGCTCCTGCCGCCATCACTAGCGCACCAGAAGATGCTATAGCTTGTCCATCCGGCACCAGTGACACCCCTGATGAGTCGGTGACTCCCGCTCCGGCTGCCGTCACTAGCGCACCAGAAGATGCTATAGCTGGTCCATCCGGCACCAGTGACACCCCTAATGAGTCGGTGACTCCCGCTCCTGCCGCCATCACTAGCGCACCAGAAGATGCTATAGCTGGTCCATCCGGCACCAGTGACACCCCTAATGAGTCGGTGACTCCCGCTCCTGCCGCCATCACTAGCGCACCAGAAGATGCTATAGCTTGTCCATCCGGCACCAGTGACACCCCTAATGAGTCGGTGACTCCCGCTCCTGCCGCCGTCACTAGCGCACCAGAAGATGCTATAGCTTGTCCATCCGGCACCAGTGACACCCCTAATAGTCGGTGCCTCCCGCTCCTGCCGCCGTCACTAGCGCACCAGAAGATGCTATAGCTTGTCCATCCGGCACCAGTGATACCCCTAATGAGTCGGTGCCTCCCGCTCTTGCCGCCGTCACTAGCACACCAGAAGATGCTATAGCTTGTCCATCCAGCACCAGTGACACCCCTGATGAGTCGGTGCCTCCCGCTCCTGCCGCCGTCACTAGCGCACCAGAAGATGCTATAGCTTGTCCATCCGGCACCAGTCACACCCCTGATGAGTCGGTGACTCCCGCTCCTGCCGCCGTCACTAGCGCACCAGAAGATGCTATAGCTTGTCCATCCGGCACCAGTGACACCCCTGATGAGTCGGTGCCTCCCGCTCCTGCCGCCATCACTAGCACACCAGAAGATGCTATAGCTTGTCCATCCGGCACCAGTGACACCCCTAATGAGTCGGTGACTCCCACTCCTGCCGCCATCACTAGCGCACCAGAAGATGCTATAGCTTGTCCATCCGGCACCAGTGACACCCCTGATGAGTCGGTGACTCCCACTCCTGCCGCCATCACTAGCGCACCAGAAGATGCTATAGCTTGTCCATCCGGCACCAGTGACACCCCTAATGAGTCGGTGACTCCCGCTCCTGCCGCCGTCACTAGCGCACCAGAAGATGCTATAGCTTGTTCATCCGGCACCAGTGACACCCCTGATGAGTCGGTGACTCCCACTCCTGCCGCCATCACTAGCGCACCAGAAGATGCTATAGCTTGTCCATCCGGTACCAGTGACACCCCTAATGAGTCGGTGACTCCCGCTCCTGCCGCCGTCACTAGCGCACCAGAAGATGCTATAGCTTGTCCATCCGGCACCAGTGACACCCCTGATGAGTCGGTGACTCCCACTCCTGCCGCCGTCACTAGCGCACCAGAAGATGCTATAGCTTGTCCATCCGGCACCAGTGACACCCCTAATGAGTCGGTGACTCCCGCTCCTGCCGCCGTCACTAGCACACCAGAAGATGCTATAGCTTGTTCATCCGGCACCAGTGACACCCCTGATGAGTCGGTGACTCCCACTCCTGCCGCCGTCACTAGCGCACCAGAAGATGCTATAGCTTGTTCATCCGGCACCAGTGACACCCCTGATGAGTCGGTGACTCCCACTCCTGCCGCCGTCACTAGCGCACCAGAAGATGCTATAGCTTGTCCATCCGGCACCAGTGACACCCCTAATGAGTCGGTGACTCCCACTCCTGCCGCCGTCACTAGCGCACCAGAAGATGCTATAGCTTGTCCATCCGGCACCAGTGACACCCCTAATGAGTCGGTGACTCCCACTCCTGCCGCCGTCACTAGCGCACCAGAAGATGCTATAGCTTGTCCATCCGGCTCCAGTGACACCCCTAATGAGTCGGTGACTCCCACTCCTGCCGCCATCACTAGCACACCAGAAGATGCTATAGCTTGTCCATCCGGCACCAGTGACACCCCTGATGAGTCGGTGACTCCCGCTCCTGCCGCCATCACTAGCGCACCAGAAGATGCTATAGCTTGTCCATCCGGCACCAGTGACACCCCTAATGAGTCGGTGACTCCCGCTCCTGCCGCCGTCACTAGCGCACCAGAAGATGCTATAGCTTGTCCATCCGGCACCAGTGATACCCCTAATGAGTCGGTGACTCCCGCTCCTGCCGCCGTCACTAGCGCACCAGAAGATGCTATAGCTTGTCCATCCGGCACCAGTGACACCCCTAATGAGTCGGTGACTCCCGCTCCTGCCGCCATCACTAGCGCACCAGAAGATGCTATAGCTTGTCCATCCGGCACCAGTGACACCCCTGATGAGTCGGTGACTCCCGCTCCTGCCGCCCTCACTAGCGCACCAGAAGATGCTATAGCTTGTCCATCCGGCACCAGTGATACCCCTAATGAGTCGGTGCCTCCCGCTCCTGCCGCCATCACTAGCGCACCAGAAGATGCTATAGCTTGTCCATCCAGCACCAGTGACACCCCTAATGAGTCGGTGACTCCCGCTCCTGCTGCCGTCACTAGCGCACCAGAAGATGCTATAGCTTGTCCATCCGGCACCAGTGACACCCCTAATGAGTCGGTGACTCCCGCTCCTGCCGCCATCACTAGCGCACCAGAAGATGCTATAGCTTGTCCATCCGGCACCAGTGACACCCCTGATGAGTCGGTGCCTCCCGCTCCTGCCGCCGTCACTAGCGCACCAGAAGATGCTATAGCTTGTCCATCCGGCACCAGTGACACCCCTAATGAGTCGGTGACTCCCGCTCCTGCCGCCGTCACTAGCGCACCAGAAGATGCTATAGCTTGTCCATCCAGCACCAGTGACACCCCTAATGAGTCGGTGCCTCCCACTCCTGCCGCCATCACTAGCGCACCAGAAGATGCTATAGCTTGTCCATCCGGCACCAGTGACACCCCTAATGAGTCGGTGACTCCCGCTCCTGCCGCCGTCACTAGCGCACCAGAAGATGCTATAGCTTGTCCATCCGGCACCAGTGACACCCCTAATGAGTCGGTGACTCCCGCTCCTGCCGCCGTCACTAGCGCACCAGAAGATGCTATAGCTTGTCCATCCGGCACCAGTGACACCCCTAATGAGTCGGAGACTCCCACTCCTGCCGCCATCACTAGCGCACCAGAAGATGCTATAGCTTGTCCATCCGGCACCAGTGATACCCCTAATGAGTCGGTGACTCCCGCTCCTGCCGCCGTCACTAGCGCACCAGAAGATGCTATAGCTTGTCCATCCGGCACCAGTGACACCCCTGATGAGTCGGTGACTCCCGCTCCTGCCGCCGTCACTAGCGCACTAGAAGATGCTATAGTTTGTCCATCCGGCACCAGTGACACCCCTAATGAGTCGGTGACTCCCGCTCCTGCTGCCGTCACTAGCGCACCAGAAGATGCTATAGCTTGTCCATCCGGCACCAGTGACACCCCTGATGAGTCGGTGACTCCCGCTCCTGCCGCCATCACTAGCGCACCAGAAGATGCTATAGCTTGTCCATCCGGCACCAGTGACACCCCTGATGAGTCGGTGACTCCCGCTCCTGCTGCCGTCACTAGCGCACCAGAAGATGCTATAGCTGGTCCATCCGGCACCAGTGACACCCCTAATGAGTCGGTGACTCCCGCTCCTGCCGCCATCACTAGCGCACCAGAAGATGCTATAGCTGGTCCATCCGGCACCAGTGACACCCCTGATGAGTCGGTGACTCCCGCTCCTGCTGCCGTCACTAGCGCACCAGAAGATGCTATAGCTTGTCCATCCGGCACCAGTGACACCCCTAATAGTCGGTGCCTCCCGCTCCTGCCGCCGTCACTAGCGCACCAGAAGATGCTATAGCTTGTCCATCCGGCACCAGTGATACCCCTAATGAGTCGGTGCCTCCCGCTCTTGCCGCCGTCACTAGCACACCAGAAGATGCTATAGCTTGTCCATCCAGCACCAGTGACACCCCTGATGAGTCGGTGCCTCCCGCTCCTGCCGCCGTCACTAGCGCACCAGAAGATGCTATAGCTTGTCCATCCGGCACCAGTCACACCCCTGATGAGTCGGTGACTCCCGCTCCTGCCGCCGTCACTAGCGCACCAGAAGATGCTATAGCTTGTCCATCCGGCACCAGTGACACCCCTGATGAGTCGGTGCCTCCCGCTCCTGCCGCCATCACTAGCACACCAGAAGATGCTATAGCTTGTCCATCCGGCACCAGTGACACCCCTAATGAGTCGGTGACTCCCACTCCTGCCGCCATCACTAGCGCACCAGAAGATGCTATAGCTTGTCCATCCGGCACCAGTGACACCCCTGATGAGTCGGTGACTCCCACTCCTGCCGCCATCACTAGCGCACCAGAAGATGCTATAGCTTGTCCATCCGGCACCAGTGACACCCCTAATGAGTCGGTGACTCCCGCTCCTGCCGCCGTCACTAGCGCACCAGAAGATGCTATAGCTTGTTCATCCGGCACCAGTGACACCCCTGATGAGTCGGTGACTCCCACTCCTGCCGCCATCACTAGCGCACCAGAAGATGCTATAGCTTGTCCATCCGGTACCAGTGACACCCCTAATGAGTCGGTGACTCCCGCTCCTGCCGCCGTCACTAGCGCACCAGAAGATGCTATAGCTTGTCCATCCGGCACCAGTGACACCCCTGATGAGTCGGTGACTCCCACTCCTGCCGCCGTCACTAGCGCACCAGAAGATGCTATAGCTTGTCCATCCGGCACCAGTGACACCCCTAATGAGTCGGTGACTCCCGCTCCTGCCGCCGTCACTAGCACACCAGAAGATGCTATAGCTTGTTCATCCGGCACCAGTGACACCCCTGATGAGTCGGTGACTCCCACTCCTGCCGCCGTCACTAGCGCACCAGAAGATGCTATAGCTTGTTCATCCGGCACCAGTGACACCCCTGATGAGTCGGTGACTCCCACTCCTGCCGCCGTCACTAGCGCACCAGAAGATGCTATAGCTTGTCCATCCGGCACCAGTGACACCCCTAATGAGTCGGTGACTCCCACTCCTGCCGCCGTCACTAGCGCACCAGAAGATGCTATAGCTTGTCCATCCGGCACCAGTGACACCCCTAATGAGTCGGTGACTCCCACTCCTGCCGCCGTCACTAGCGCACCAGAAGATGCTATAGCTTGTCCATCCGGCTCCAGTGACACCCCTAATGAGTCGGTGACTCCCACTCCTGCCGCCATCACTAGCACACCAGAAGATGCTATAGCTTGTCCATCCGGCACCAGTGACACCCCTGATGAGTCGGTGACTCCCGCTCCTGCCGCCATCACTAGCGCACCAGAAGATGCTATAGCTTGTCCATCCGGCACCAGTGACACCCCTAATGAGTCGGTGACTCCCGCTCCTGCCGCCGTCACTAGCGCACCAGAAGATGCTATAGCTTGTCCATCCGGCACCAGTGATACCCCTAATGAGTCGGTGACTCCCGCTCCTGCCGCCGTCACTAGCGCACCAGAAGATGCTATAGCTTGTCCATCCGGCACCAGTGACACCCCTAATGAGTCGGTGACTCCCGCTCCTGCCGCCATCACTAGCGCACCAGAAGATGCTATAGCTTGTCCATCCGGCACCAGTGACACCCCTGATGAGTCGGTGACTCCCGCTCCTGCCGCCATCACTAGCGCACCAGAAGATGCTATAGCTTGTCCATCCGGCACCAGTGATACCCCTAATGAGTCGGTGCCTCCCGCTCCTGCTGCCGTCACTAGCGCACCAGAAGATGCTATAGCTTGTCCATCCGGCACCAGTGACACCCCTAATGAGTCGGTGACTCCCGCTCCTGCCGCCGTCACTAGCGCACCAGAAGATGCTATAGCTTGTCCATCCGGCACCAGTGACACCCCTAATGAGTCGGTGACTCCCGCTCCTGCCGCCGTCACTAGCGCACCAGAAGATGCTATAGCTTGTCCATCCGGCACCAGTGACACCCCTAATGAGTCGGAGACTCCCACTCCTGCCGCCATCACTAGCGCACCAGAAGATGCTATAGCTTGTCCATCCGGCACCAGTGATACCCCTAATGAGTCGGTGACTCCCGCTCCTGCCGCCGTCACTAGCGCACCAGAAGATGCTATAGCTTGTCCATCCGGCACCAGTGACACCCCTGATGAGTCGGTGACTCCCGCTCCTGCCGCCGTCACTAGCGCACTAGAAGATGCTATAGCTTGTCCATCCGGCACCAGTGACACCCCTAATGAGTCGGTGACTCCCGCTCCTGCTGCCGTCACTAGCGCACCAGAAGATGCTATAGCTTGTCCATCCGGCACCAGTGACACCCCTGATGAGTCGGTGACTCCCGCTCCTGCCGCCATCACTAGCGCACCAGAAGATGCTATAGCTTGTCCATCCGGCACCAGTGACACCCCTGATGAGTCGGTGACTCCCGCTCCGGCTGCCGTCACTAGCGCACCAGAAGATGCTATAGCTGGTCCATCCGGCACCAGTGACACCCCTAATGAGTCGGTGACTCCCGCTCCTGCCGCCATCACTAGCGCACCAGAAGATGCTATAGCTGGTCCATCCGGCACCAGTGACACCCCTAATGAGTCGGTGACTCCCGCTCCTGCCGCCATCACTAGCGCACCAGAAGATGCTATAGCTTGTCCATCCGGCACCAGTGACACCCCTAATGAGTCGGTGACTCCCGCTCCTGCCGCCGTCACTAGCGCACCAGAAGATGCTATAGCTTGTCCATCCGGCACCAGTGACACCCCTAATAGTCGGTGCCTCCCGCTCCTGCCGCCGTCACTAGCGCACCAGAAGATGCTATAGCTTGTCCATCCGGCACCAGTGATACCCCTAATGAGTCGGTGCCTCCCGCTCTTGCCGCCGTCACTAGCACACCAGAAGATGCTATAGCTTGTCCATCCAGCACCAGTGACACCCCTGATGAGTCGGTGCCTCCCGCTCCTGCCGCCGTCACTAGCGCACCAGAAGATGCTATAGCTTGTCCATCCGGCACCAGTCACACCCCTGATGAGTCGGTGACTCCCGCTCCTGCCGCCGTCACTAGCGCACCAGAAGATGCTATAGCTTGTCCATCCGGCACCAGTGACACCCCTGATGAGTCGGTGCCTCCCGCTCCTGCCGCCATCACTAGCACACCAGAAGATGCTATAGCTTGTCCATCCGGCACCAGTGACACCCCTAATGAGTCGGTGACTCCCACTCCTGCCGCCATCACTAGCGCACCAGAAGATGCTATAGCTTGTCCATCCGGCACCAGTGACACCCCTGATGAGTCGGTGACTCCCACTCCTGCCGCCATCACTAGCGCACCAGAAGATGCTATAGCTTGTCCATCCGGCACCAGTGACACCCCTAATGAGTCGGTGACTCCCGCTCCTGCCGCCGTCACTAGCGCACCAGAAGATGCTATAGCTTGTTCATCCGGCACCAGTGACACCCCTGATGAGTCGGTGACTCCCACTCCTGCCGCCATCACTAGCGCACCAGAAGATGCTATAGCTTGTCCATCCGGTACCAGTGACACCCCTAATGAGTCGGTGACTCCCGCTCCTGCCGCCGTCACTAGCGCACCAGAAGATGCTATAGCTTGTCCATCCGGCACCAGTGACACCCCTGATGAGTCGGTGACTCCCACTCCTGCCGCCGTCACTAGCGCACCAGAAGATGCTATAGCTTGTCCATCCGGCACCAGTGACACCCCTAATGAGTCGGTGACTCCCGCTCCTGCCGCCGTCACTAGCACACCAGAAGATGCTATAGCTTGTTCATCCGGCACCAGTGACACCCCTGATGAGTCGGTGACTCCCACTCCTGCCGCCGTCACTAGCGCACCAGAAGATGCTATAGCTTGTTCATCCGGCACCAGTGACACCCCTGATGAGTCGGTGACTCCCACTCCTGCCGCCGTCACTAGCGCACCAGAAGATGCTATAGCTTGTCCATCCGGCACCAGTGACACCCCTAATGAGTCGGTGACTCCCACTCCTGCCGCCGTCACTAGCGCACCAGAAGATGCTATAGCTTGTCCATCCGGCACCAGTGACACCCCTAATGAGTCGGTGACTCCCACTCCTGCCGCCGTCACTAGCGCACCAGAAGATGCTATAGCTTGTCCATCCGGCTCCAGTGACACCCCTAATGAGTCGGTGACTCCCACTCCTGCCGCCATCACTAGCACACCAGAAGATGCTATAGCTTGTCCATCCGGCACCAGTGACACCCCTGATGAGTCGGTGACTCCCGCTCCTGCCGCCATCACTAGCGCACCAGAAGATGCTATAGCTTGTCCATCCGGCACCAGTGACACCCCTAATGAGTCGGTGACTCCCGCTCCTGCCGCCGTCACTAGCGCACCAGAAGATGCTATAGCTTGTCCATCCGGCACCAGTGATACCCCTAATGAGTCGGTGACTCCCGCTCCTGCCGCCGTCACTAGCGCACCAGAAGATGCTATAGCTTGTCCATCCGGCACCAGTGACACCCCTAATGAGTCGGTGACTCCCGCTCCTGCCGCCATCACTAGCGCACCAGAAGATGCTATAGCTTGTCCATCCGGCACCAGTGACACCCCTGATGAGTCGGTGACTCCCGCTCCTGCCGCCCTCACTAGCGCACCAGAAGATGCTATAGCTTGTCCATCCGGCACCAGTGATACCCCTAATGAGTCGGTGCCTCCCGCTCCTGCCGCCATCACTAGCGCACCAGAAGATGCTATAGCTTGTCCATCCAGCACCAGTGACACCCCTAATGAGTCGGTGACTCCCGCTCCTGCTGCCGTCACTAGCGCACCAGAAGATGCTATAGCTTGTCCATCCGGCACCAGTGACACCCCTAATGAGTCGGTGACTCCCGCTCCTGCCGCCATCACTAGCGCACCAGAAGATGCTATAGCTTGTCCATCCGGCACCAGTGACACCCCTGATGAGTCGGTGCCTCCCGCTCCTGCCGCCGTCACTAGCGCACCAGAAGATGCTATAGCTTGTCCATCCGGCACCAGTGACACCCCTAATGAGTCGGTGACTCCCGCTCCTGCCGCCGTCACTAGCGCACCAGAAGATGCTATAGCTTGTCCATCCAGCACCAGTGACACCCCTAATGAGTCGGTGCCTCCCACTCCTGCCGCCATCACTAGCGCACCAGAAGATGCTATAGCTTGTCCATCCGGCACCAGTGACACCCCTAATGAGTCGGTGACTCCCGCTCCTGCCGCCATCACTAGCGCACCAGAAGATGCTATAGCTTGTCCATCCAGTACCAGTGACACCCCTGATGAGTCGGTGCCTCCCGCTCCTGCCGCCATCACTAGCGCACCAGAAGATGCTATAGCTTGTCCATCCGGCACCAGTGACACCCCTAATGAGTCGGTGACTCCCGCTCCTGCCGCCGTCACTAGCGCACCAGAAGATGCTATAGCTTGTCCATCCGGCACCAGTGACACCCCTGATGAGTCGGTGACTCCCACTCCTGCCGCCATCACTAGCGCACCAGAAGATGCTATAGCTTGTCCATCCGGCACCAGTGACACCCCTGATGAGTCGGTGACTCCCACTCCTGCCGCCGTCACTAGCGCACCAGAAGATGCTATAGCTTGTCCATCCGGCACCAGTGACACCCCTGATGAGTCGGTGACTCCCGCTCCTGCCGCCGTCACTAGCGCACCAGAAGATGCTATAGCTTGTCCATCCGGCACCAGTGACACCCCTGATGAGTCGGTGACTCCCGCTCCTGCCGCCGTCACTAGCGCACCAGAAGATGCTATAGCTTGTCCATCCGGCACCAGTGACACCCCTAATGAGTCGGTGACTCCCGCTCCTGCCGCCGTCACTAGCGCACCAGAAGATGCTATAGCTTGTCCATCCGGCACCAGTGACACCCCTAATGAGTCGGTGACTCCCACTCCTGCTGCCGTCACTAGCGCACCAGAAGATGCTATAGCTTGTCCATCCGGCACCAGTGACACCCCTAATGAGTTGGTGACTCCCGCTCCTGCCGCCGTCACTAGCGCACCAGAAGATGCTATAGCTTGTCCATCCGGCACCAGTGACACCCCTAATGAGTCGGTGACTCCCGCTCCTGCCGCCGTCACTAGCGCACCAGAAGATACTATAGCTTGTCCATCCGGCACCAGTGACACCCCTGATGAGTCGGTGACTCCCGCTCCTGCCGCCATCACTAGCACACCAGAAGATGCTATAGCTTGTCCATCCGGCACCAGTGACACCCCTAATGAGTCGGTGACTCCCGCTCCTGCCGCCGTCACTAGCGCACCAGAAGATGCTATAGCTTGTCCATCCGGCACCAGTGACACCCCTAATGAGTCGGTGACTCCCACTCCTGCCGCCATCACTAGCGCACCAGAAGATGCTATAGCTTGTCCATCCGGCACCAGTGATACCCCTAATGAGTCGGTGACTCCCGCTCCTGCCGCCGTCACTAGCGCACCAGAAGATGCTATAGCTTGTCCATCCGGCACCAGTGATACCCCTAATGAGTCGGTGACTCCCGCTCCTGCCGCCGTCACTAGCGCACCAGAAGATGCTATAGCTTGTCCATCCGGCACCAGTGATACCCCTAATGAGTCGGTGCCTCCCGCTCCTGCCGTCACTAGCGCACCAGAAGATGCTATAGCTTGTCCATCCGGTACCAGTGACACCCCTGATGAGTCGGTGACTCCCGCTCCTGCCGCCGTCACTAGCGCACCAGAAGATGCTATAGCTTGTCCATCCGGCACCAGTGACACCCCTGATGAGTCGGTGATTCCCGCTCCTGCCGCCATCACTAGCGCACCAGAAGATGCTATAGCTTGTCCATCCGGCACCAGTGACACCCCTAATGAGTCGGTGACTCCCGCTCCTGCCGCCGTCACTAGCGCACCAGAAGATGCTATAGCTTGTCCATCCGGCACCAGTGATACCCCTAATGAGTCGGTGACTCCCGCTCCTGCCGCCGTCACTAGCACACCAGAAGATGCTATAGCTTGTCCATCCGGCACCAGTGACACCCATAATGAGTCGGTGCCTCCCGCTCTTGCCGCCGTCACTAGCACACCAGAAGATGCTATAGCTTGTCCATCCGGCACCAGTGACACCCCTAATGAGTCGGTGACTCCCGCTCCTGCCGCCGTCACTAGCGCACCAGAAGATGCTATAGCTTGTCCATCCGGCACCAGTGACACCCCTAATGAGTCGGTGACTCCCACTCCTGCCGCCGTCACTAGCGCACCAGAAGATGCTATAGCTTGTCCATCCGGCACCAGTGACACCCCTAATGAGTCGGTGACTCCCGCTCCTGCCGCCATCACTAGCGCACCAGAAGATGCTATAGCTTGTCCATCCGGCACCAGTGACACCCCTGATGAGTCGGTGACTCCCGCTCCTGCCGCCGTCACTAGCACACCAGAAGATGCTATAGCTTGTCCATCCGGCACCAGTGACACCCCTGATGAGTCGGTGACTCCCGCTCCTGCCGCCGTCACTAGCGCACCAGAAGATGCTATAGCTTGTCCATCCGGCACCAGTGACACCCCTGATGAGTCGGTGACTCCCACTCCTGCCGCCGTCACTAGCGCACCAGAAGATGCTATAGCTTGTCCATCCGGCACCAGTGACACCCCTAATGAGTCGGTGACTCCCGCTCCTGCCGCCATCACTAGCGCACCAGAAGATGCTATAGCTTGTCCATCCAGCACCAGTGACACCCCTAATGAGTCGGTGCCTCCCACTCCTGCCGCCATCACTAGCGCACCAGAAGATGCTATAGCTTGTCCATCCGGCACCAGTGACACCCCTAATGAGTCGGTGACTCCCGCTCCTGCCGCCATCACTAGCGCACCAGAAGATGCTATAGCTTGTCCATCCAGTACCAGTGACACCCCTGATGAGTCGGTGCCTCCCGCTCCTGCCGCCATCACTAGCGCACCAGAAGATGCTATAGCTTGTCCATCCAGTACCAGTGACACCCCTGATGAGTCGGTGACTCCCGCTCCTGCCGCCGTCACTAGCGCACCAGAAGATGCTATAGCTTGTCCATCCGGCACCAGTGACACCCCTAATGAGTCGGTGACTCCCGCTCCTGCCGCCGTCACTAGCGCACCAGAAGATGCTATAGCTTGTCCATCCGGCACCAGTGACACCCCTGATGAGTCGGTGACTCCCACTCCTGCCGCCATCACTAGCGCACCAGAAGATGCTATAGCTTGTCCATCCGGCACCAGTGACACCCCTGATGAGTCGGTGACTCCCACTCCTGCCGCCGTCACTAGCGCACCAGAAGATGCTATAGCTTGTCCATCCGGCACCAGTGACACCCCTGATGAGTCGGTGACTCCCGCTCCTGCCGCCGTCACTAGCGCACCAGAAGATGCTATAGCTTGTCCATCCGGCACCAGTGACACCCCTGATGAGTCGGTGACTCCCGCTCCTGCCGCCGTCACTAGCGCACCAGAAGATGCTATAGCTTGTCCATCCGGCACCAGTGACACCCCTAATGAGTCGGTGACTCCCGCTCCTGCCGCCGTCACTAGCGCACCAGAAGATGCTATAGCTTGTCCATCCGGCACCAGTGACACCCCTGATGAGTCGGTGACTCCCGCTCCTGCCGCCGTCACTAGCGCACCAGAAGATGCTATAGCTTGTCCATCCGGCACCAGTGACACCCCTGATGAGTCGGTGACTCCCGCTCCTGCCGCCATCACTAGCGCACCAGAAGATGCTATAGCTTGTCCATCCGGTACCAGTGACACCCCTAATGAGTCGGTGACTCCCGCTCCTGCAGTCACTAGCGCACCAGAAGAAGCTATAGCTTGTCCATCCGGCACCAGTGACACCCCTGATGAGTCGGTGACTCCCGCTCCTGCCGCCGTCACTAGCGCACCAGAAGATGCTATAGCTTGTCCATCCGGTACCAGTGACACCCCTGATGAGTCGGTGACTCCCGCTCCTGCCGCCGTCACTAGCACACCAGAAGATGCTATAGCTTGTCCATCCGGCACCAGTGACACCCCTGATGAGTCGGTGACTCCCGCTCCTGCCGCCGTCACTAGCGCACCAGAAGATGCTATAGCTTGTCCATCCGGCACCAGTGACACCCCTAATGAGTCGGTGACTCCCACTCCTGCCGCCATCACTAGCGCACCAGAAGATGCTATAGCTTGTCCATCCGGCACCAGTGACACCCCTAATGAGTCGGTGACTCCCACTCCTGCCGCCATCACTAGCGCACCAGAAGATGCTATAGCTTGTCCATCCGGCACCAGTGACACCCCTAATGAGTCGGTGACTCCCACTCCTGCCGCCGTCACTAGCGCACCAGAAGATGCTATAGCTTGTCCATCCGGCACCAGTGACACCCCTGATGAGTCGGTGACTCCCGCTCCTGCCGCCGTCACTAGCGCACCAGAAGATGCTATAGCTTGTCCATCCGGCACCAGTGACACCCCTGATGAGTCGGTGACTCCCGCTCCTGCCGCCGTCACTAGCGCACCAGAAGATGCTATAGCTTGTCCATCCGGCACCAGTGACACCCCTGATGAGTCGGTGCCTCCCACTCCTGCCGCCATCACTAGCGCACCAGAAGATGCTATAGCTTGTCCATCCGGCACCAGTGACACCCCTAATGAGTCGGTGACTCCCGCTCCTGCCGCCGTCACTAGCGCACCAGAAGATGCTATAGCTTGTCCATCCAGCACCAGTGATACCCCTGATGAGTCGGTGACTCCCACTCCTGCTGCCGTCACTAGCGCACCAGAAGATGCTATAGCTTGTCCATCCGGCACCAGTGACACCCCTAATGAGTCGGTGACTCCCACTCCTGCTGCCGTCACTAGCGCACCAGAAGATGCTATAGCTTGTCCATCCGGCACCAGTGACACCCCTGATGAGTCGGTGACTCCCGCTCCTGCCGCCGTCACTAGCGCACCAGAAGATGCTATAGCTTGTCCATCCGGCACCAGTGACACCCCTAATGAGTCGGTGACTCCCGCTCCTGCCGCCGTCACTAGCGCACCGGAAGATGCTATAGCTTGTCCATCCGGCACCAGTGACACCCCTAATGAGTCGGTGACTCCCGCTCCTGCCGCCATCACTAGCGCACCAGAAGATGCTATAGCTTGTCCATCCAGTACCAGTGACACCCCTGATGAGTCGGTGACTCCCACTCCTGCCGCCGTCACTAGCGCACCAGAAGATGCTATAGCTTGTCCATCCGGCACCAGTGACACCCCTAATGAGTCGGTGACTCCCGCTCCTGCCGCCGTCACTAGCGCGCCAGAAGATGCTATAGCTTGTCCATCCGGCACCAGTGACACCCCTAATGAGTCGGTGACTCCCACTCCTGCCGCCATCACTAGCGCACCAGAAGATGCTATAGCTTGTCCATCCGGCACCAGTGACACCCCTAATGAGTCGGTGACTCCCACTCCTGCCGCCGTCACTAGCACACCAGAAGATGCTATAGCTTGTCCATCCGGCACCAGTGACACCCCTAATGAGTCGGTGACTCCCACTCCTGCCGCCATCACTAGCGCACCAGAAGATGCTAAGGAATAATGCGTTTATTTTAAATTTTAATAGTCCTGTTTCTCATAGCCTCGTTTATTGACTGAGCTCTACTAGATTTAGAGTATTGCTGTTATTGTAATTAGGTTCCCTTTGTATTGTACAGTTGTGAATAGTGAGATTGTAAATTATACGTACATGTATCCATTTAACAACAGTCTCATGATTATCCCGACTTACAGGGTGGGCGGGAAGCAACTAGGTATTATTAAATGGCTGTTTGGAATAATATTGGAAATATCGCAAGCATACAGAACATTAAATAGGATAGTGATTTTTCATGCCACGTAGTACCCACAGCCACAGTGGGTCAAAATCGAAATCGAGGGGGACAAAATTATTTTTACGTTTTCATCATGAATTTAGAGTGAAAGCAACGTGTATAATTTGTTTACTTCATAATAAACATCAGTTAAGACCTTTTGTAAGCTACGTCTACACATGCAAGAAACTGTCTATGACTAGGAGTTGGATAGAGCATTCAGTTATATCTTCAGAACAATTTTCTACCCCTAAGTTACTTTTAACAAAGCCACAAAGGTCCACTTTTGACATAATCGTCGAACCCAGTGCTTCAAACAGTTGTAAACGTGTGAGAACTGGTTGCGCGGCATCTTCTTAAACGTAAAATAACTAAGTAAATTGCAAAAATATGCAAAAAATCTTATAACAGGCGTAAACTACAAGACTTTATCTACATTTTAACATTAAGTAGAAAGTGACGCAGAGTGACGCGACGTACTAAAATTCTAAGTGAAAAAATAAGTTTTAAAGTAATAGTTAAATATTATACTGTATAATGCAAATATATCTAAAATTACGTCACAATTACGCCCATTAATAACTGAAACACGTTACAAAGATCATACATTCAGCTGCATGTTCCATCTTAAAGCATCACACTAACCTCAAAGACAACCAAACCACAGCCACTTTCATTCACCCTCCAATTCAGACTGCTCGAACAGTGGTGACAGATTTACACTAAGAAGCGTTTATATCCCAGAATAGTGAGCGGCAATTATATGAGAATGCTGTAGAAGTAATAAATTTTGATTTTTTAATTATGAAAATAAATAATTTTGTTCCCCTAGATTTTGATTTTGACCCACTGTGCACTGGTGACGGCGAGAGGCAGTAACCTCAACAATACCAAAGATGGCCGATCGCCTGATAGTAAGAGAACGAGCACACATTGCCTCGCGCTATGAGGTGTGGAATTCGATCGTTCTTTGTCAATCGGCACAATTGCCATCACTGGCTGGCACAGGATCCTGGAGGATGCAGTCTCGTCCAAAAGTGACCGTGTGGTGTGGAATAACTACTACAAATGTAATCGGCCCATATCTCCTGCGTAATACAATGAATGGGGAACGCAACCTTTAACCTTCGGGCTAACGTTGTAATTGCCCAGACCCTTAAATAAACTCTGTTGGGCGCCACTCATTACTATAATGAGAAAAAAGTAAAACACACAAGACTGTATTCCCGGGCAGCAGGACAATGAGCTTGCTTATGGCAATTCGCTCTTCCCTCCTTTCCTATTAATCAGATGTCTCAAAGGTAACTATTAAAATAAACTCATCACACTCGAATTGCAACATAATACTTCATGAATTGGACTATGTTTACTGATCGGAAAGCGCCGTACATTAATTTTCTATTATAGCTAACCTTGTCTTACTTGGTCTTTGGGGCATAATATTCCTATAGGTGTTCTTTATTTTCATCCAATACGCTTTCGCTGGTTCCTTTTATAAGAATCCAATTCACGGAAACGTCTCCGTAATATCACAGAAAGTGAATCCTTTCTAGTATACGATTCTATTCACAAATACTTGTAGCAGCTAGTTGTATTTTATATCAGAATGCATCAATTCGATGCCAAACAATCAACAAACCAAACTTTAACCAGAGTATCTATATCTCATCTCACCGCCACCTAAATCCATATAAGATTCAAACCAATCATAAGTTCGACATTCTGCCGTGTCGCTTCTAGTCAGTTTCACAACATATGACACAAGGCCATTAGGCAACAGCCTAGGTACTACTTCTACGCTATACACCTGGGCACTTTCCGAACATGAACTATAACTATATATATAACAATGAGGAGTGTCTGTGCATATCTATGATCTGTCACAACGTTTGGCTCACGGTATCTGGATGGGAAAATAATGCCAACATTATCTTCACTTTGCAAATGTCGTGCGGAACTGGTTGGATGAGAAGTTTCCAGGACGTTTGCTGAGGAGACGTGGACCTCATGAATGGTCTGCAAAAAGTCCAGACCTCACACCCTGTGACTTATTTTATGGGGCTCGCAAAAGAGGAGGTGTACCAGACGAAACCTTGCACATTGGACGAATTGGAAACACGGATTCGGGAAGTTCTTACCAACGTCACACACAACTTCCTCCAGAAAGCTGTGGATTCCATTCCAGGTCGATTGAGGAAATTGGTCGACGCCACAGGTGCCTACATCAAAATGTCATGGAATTGTATGGTATGCAATCATATTCCCATATAACAGTGTACATACTGTATTAATTTCTAATTAATAACTCTGCACACATAAAAGTTATACGTCAATTTCAATACCTAGTTACTTCCCGCCCACCCTGTATATAAACAGTGTGTGTTTGAGTCTTCAGTCTTTTGACTGGTTTGATGCAGCTCTCCATGCCTCCCTGTCCTGAGCTAATCGCTTCATCTCTACATAGATACCACACCCTACATCCGAGGCAATCTGTTTAACATATTCTTGGTCTACCCCTACAGTTCTTGTCCTCGACCCTTCCTTCCATAACTAAGCTTGCTATTCCTGGGTGTCTTAGTATGTGTCTTAGTTGAAGCCGCTTATGAGAGACGCCTGATAAGGGAGACAGCCGTTTAAGGGTATACGGAAAGCCCTATCTTAACAATGCTAAAGTTGTGGCATTTTAAGGAACATTTTCTCAGGGACTTTACAAGATAAAGAGTTGATTTTTTGATATGTTATAAACTAATGTGTTGGCAAAGTACTGAAACTATTTTCTTAAAAAAAGGTACTGTTTAGAAAATATGAATTTTTAAAATAATGCACTTTTTTTTGCTAATTTTCTCAAGAATATTTTTCAAAATAACCCAGAAATTTAACAATATGCTTGTTTTTACAGTTTCAAATAGTATAGAATACTCATACTGTACCCGATACCTAGTTGAGGCTATCGGCTACGCCAGTTGTGATCGAGCCATAGTTGATATTTATGGGCAAAGAAGAAAAGATAGCGCTCAGATCGAGTCGAGAAGAATGGTAGGAAATGACGTAGGAGGCCGAGGAAGAAGGAGGCACTATCCTTCAAGCATATGGAATTATGGGAGAAATATTGGATTATTATAAAGATAAATATGGAATGAAACATTATATAACCTCAGAAGAGAAGGAAATATCAAGAAATCTTATTGGTGATAACTTGAAGAAAGGCAGACAACTCCTTAAGTTATGTTATAACTTAATTGCCGATATAATTGTGGTCGAGGTTATAGCTGTGACGTATGACAGCGGAAGGAAGGGGAAAGTCACGTGATAGAGCCGGACGACACAAGCTGAGCGGAGCACGTCGCACAGTATTAGAACGAGAGAAGTAGGCCAGTCAGTCAAGCGAAGCGAAGCACATCGTGCGCTAGGAGAACGAAAGCGATAGTCCAGCAAGTCAAGCTGAGCGGAGTACATTGTGCAGTACGAGAATCAGTTAGCAAGGCAGGTTACACAAGCCGTGAAAGTGAGAGAAAGCCGGTGTTCAGGCAGATGTCTTTTCAACACCGCAGTTATAGTTATGTGAAACAGCAATGCTTTTCCAAACTTACAGTTCATTAAAGCAATACGCAGCATTATGATAGGATTGAGAACATTATTTGAGCTACATTCTCAATGCAGAACAGCACAGCGAAGTGGTATAATGAGGCCAGTTTTCAACCTTGCATTATACGAGAACAGTGAGGCGGAACGGGTCGTGCTGTGGCCGACATTTTACAAGCAGGCGATAGTCAAGCAGCTGAACATTACTTCGACATTTTGTCAAGTTTAATATGTCTGGACTTGTGTTTCGACAGTCCAATTGTGCAGGCAAATTGCAATTATACACTTCTATTGTGGACTTTTAAATGGACTTGAACATATTTCAGCGGTATTACGGCATATTTTATGATGCATTTTAGACCGAAATATTTAAGGCGACCATGGGGTCAGTCCAACATTACTGCTTTTGGCAAGTGAACAGTTACAAGAGTATGCACTTTATGAATAGTGGCACGTGCAGCATTATAGTTGAATATCATGAACAGTTATGGAATATCTCAGTTACGAACATAGATACAGGATGTTTAACAAATCAGTACACTTTTCTAAATAATTTATTTTCTACTAGTGAAATTCAGCCGCTGTGGAGATTAACATTTTGTCATATGCAAACCGAACAGTTATGGGACAGTGGCGTGACATATTCGAAGAGTATGGGGTACTCTACATTTTTGAACTTTTATGGAAGAGTTTGGACAATATCCGTGATGGATAATCTTCAGTTCATCATGTCGGGCTAGGCGGATACGGAGACGTGATGGCACCACAGAGCGATGGATTCGGTTCCTGAAGAAGAGGATATACAACATCAGATTCACTTGGAATATGAAGTCAAGCGTTAGTTCAGTGGGTGATACAGCGTTTTCGTCGATCTATCGAGAAATTTGTGACACACACGTGGATTATCGGCGATCTTTGAATTATATTAACATCTGGAATATGAAGGTATTGTAAGAGTTATGACATTCCTGATATGATTTTTCATGAACACTGGGCATACATGTATATATTTCTAGTAGGAGTTTTACTATTATTTTTCGACATGGCTTAGATATATTTTTGCTCCATTTGCTAGAATATGGTGTTATCATATGATATGGCAGGCACAGTTATACGACGTTCTCACCATTGGTTGGCTTTATTAGACAGAATTTTGGTCTTTTTATATTTTTCAATGAAGATAGTATTTCTTGGATATATATATTTTTTGGCGAGTGTTTCGAACTCGTGATCTGCAATTGGATAATTTAAATTATTTCGTCAGTTCATTGCATACTAGCAAGTATGTATAATTCATCAGTAGGGATTTTTTTGTTGGATTGTTTGGTGATATTAAAATTTTATTCACTCAAGTGAATGAATATCGCTTTTATGTGACAACTAGAGTCTTGTTGATTCCAATCTTGTACACTCACTCATCAGTCTACGAGATGGGGCCTGTCGCTTTAGGCGATTGCGTGGTGGCACTCACCTAACCCATCGTTTAGGGCATTATCATGGTAGTCTACGGGGCAGGGCCTGTCGCTTTAGGCGATTGCGTGGTGGCACACACCTAACCCGCCAGTCGAGGGCCTCATTTTACCATCCGAGTGTACTTAAGATCGTAAGAGGATTAAACAAGAAACTACCAGTCACACATTAGTCGAATTTTCTTGAATAAATTAAAAATAAATGTCAGCAGGGTTACATTTTGTAATTCTTGTTTTGCCAATCCAATATTTTGTTGCAATACTCTTTTGAGAGTACATTCATTTAACAGATGATACTTTTGATACTCTTTGTGAGTGATTTGATACCTTTGAGAAGGATTTCAAGTAATTGAATCTTGTAAGATGAATCATTTATGGTTAGAATTTATTTTGAAGCAGATCAGTATTAGAAATTTTTGATGTGAGATATTATAACACATTGGTGTTTTTCTTTGAAGTGAATCTTGAGAATCTTAAGTGAATTTATGCTCTAATTGAAAGAAGATCTTGAATTGGATTACGATTACTAAGGTATTTTTCCTTATTGTTTAAGAAGTTGTCTAGATATGATCAGATTAATTACAGTTCTTGGAGATTGTGTGCGTTAATAATTTGAAGCCAGTTATATATTTTTGTAGATCATGCAACGTGATTAAGTGAAGTAATTTTGATAGGTATTTTTGGAAGTTGCCAAGTGGAAGTTTGCATTATTGCCAAAATGAGTATTTTGAGGCAGACATGAGGTTGTTGAACCCAGTCTAGCATATTTTTGAGATTCATGCTGTGCGCTGAATAGTTATGGTGTTATGTGGAATAATTATGGTGTTATATGGAATAATTATGGTATTCAAATATGGTAAAGTGATAAAGTGAGATTATATGGTGAAGTTTTAGATAGTGAGATCCAACGTGATTTTGTGGAGGCAATAATATTATTTTGGCATTATAATTAAATACGAGATATAACTTGGAAGTGATAAAACTGTAAGACAACGTTCTGTAACCTATATTAAACAATTTTTTAGGAAATTAAATAAATAAATAATTTTGATAATCCAAGATTTTCTGATAATAATAATTTATAAAATAATAATCTGAAGTTTAAGCATATTAATGATCTGACCCGATGAATAAAAATCTAAATAACCAGATGAATTAAAATTTAAATAAATTGATAAATTAAAATTTGAATAAATCGATGAATTAAATAAATGGATGAATTAAAGGTTGAATAAATTAACTGAATTAAATAAATTAATAGGTGATTAAACAGCTGATGAATAACTGAATTAAAAGGTGATAATTAATTAAAGAAGCTGATGATTAATAAAATTTAAATGGATTTAAATAAATTTAAATAAGAAATATGATTTAAATAACTTGATGAATTGCAACTTGAATTAATGAATTAAACAATTTAAATGGATGAATTGAGATGATTTAATCTGAATGAGATAATGAAATGAGAGTGTGTGGATAATTGAAGAATATAATGAATTGATGAATATAATATTCATTTAAATGATTTGATGGTAATAAATTAATTATTCTGACTTGAATATAATGAATATTGGGATGAGAACTAATGTGAGAGATATTTAATTTTGATATGATGATGATGATGATAACCAATGAATAGTGAAGTTTCTTTGATTCACAACCAAGCAATAGTGTATAGTGTATAAATTAATTGTTAGATTTTTAGGAGCATTTATTGAGATTTTTAGCATTTGAATAGTGCCATTCAAGCCATGAAAATAAGTTAATATTTAAATATGTGTTATTAGGATATTTTGTTAGACAGATTCATATTTATTGACATCCACATCCCTGATGTTAAATTAAAGAAAAGTTAGGTCTCAGGGATCACGAATGTCAGTGACGCAAAAATATGGTGCTACGGTGACCCTGAGAACCCAAGCGAACTTTAGTAAATTTTCATATTTTATGTGGATGAAATACATTTTTGAATAGCAAAGAGATGGTTCGATTTTAAGGACAATGACCACCTAACGTTTGCATTCGACCATACTCTTAGGTAGGATGTGTGTTTAATTTCTCTGTCTGACTATCAAAGTTTAAATAAATTTGGTTTTATCTTAGTTGTGATCTGATGATGGTGTGGTTTTCCCAATCCTTTCCTTGTCTTAATTAAGGCTTAACCAGAAAGGATGTGGTTTGCTAGGGGTTCAGTTGGTGGCGCCCATTTCTATTTGCATTTTTTAAATTAAATTTAAGCCCGTAACGACCCTGGAGATACTCTATCTCGTGTTACCCTCTGCTTTTTTGATATTTCAACTGAATTTCCGACACATTCCTTATTTGACTTCATGTTCATTTAACTCCACTCTGGCCTGGGAATCCGGGTATGCGATGTAATAGCGGATGGGTCATCGCATCCCTCGGCTGAACGGGTACAATACAAAGGAGTCCTGAAAAGCTCACAATGATAGCACTATTAGTTCCGGAGATAACGTACATTTTGCAGGAAAAAAGTGAACTTGTGGGAAATCGACTTCAAAGTTTCAACAGTATTGCATTCCTGGACATTCTACTGCATGAATTATTTTTCATTATTGCCTTTGGTGTACAAAATTTCAAGCTTCGATATTCAATTGGCGTTTAGTGTCTTAGATCTACCAACAATTTTTAATTGGCACTAAAACCTTAACACTCGTATGTGATATGGAATGCCATAATGGAATATCTTTTGCGATTCCTACGCTAAGCTTTTAACTCTCGATGACCGAACATTACTGCCTACTGGCCATGGGTACGTATTGCAATGCGCAAGTATACTTGCACGACCGTAGATCGGTCATGTCATTGAGGTTGAGCCAAAGGTACTCCAGAAGCCTGTGGTAACTGGATGGGGAGCGCCCACGTAAAATAAATGGTGGTTGGTAATTTCCGTATACCCTTTATGAAGACAAATACTGACAAGAAATTCCGTGATGAACTAAAGAGCCTACTTTTCTTACAATTTAAGAATTAATCTAAAATATTATGATCTATTATTGTGCCAATTTTGGATGAAATCCATTTGTTAGTATAGAAGTTACATGTGTTTAAAATTGGACTTATCATGTTGGCAGCACTGACGTATATTATTTGCTCCAAATTAATTTAGAATGTTAGGTACTATACGTATACAAAGTTTGGAGCTGTTGGCTTGCATATTTTCTGATTTATGGATATCAGGGTAAAAATAGAGAAATCATTTATTTACAGTTGGCCGCCCTGTTGGCTCTTAAAAATACACATATTCTTATTAATTATGGTACACAAATCACATATGAAATTTGTTTGAAATAAATTTGTTAGTTACATGCATTTAATATTTGGACCTATTAACAAGCTTAGATTCATGTTGGTAGCGCTGACACATACTAGGTACTCCAAATTAATGTATAAGGTCATGTACTATAAGTGTGCTAAGTTTTAAGCTCATGGTTTGCATACTTTCTGATATATTGGTATTAGGATAAAAAATAGAGATACCATTTATGAACAGTTGGCACCCGTGGCGGCTCTTAAGAATATCCAAAGTCATATCTGTTATTGTACACATAGTACATACGAAATTTGGTTGAAATCCAATGGAGAATGTAGAAGTTACATGCATTTAAAAATTGAACCTATCAGCAGGCTTAGAATCATGTTGGCAACACTGCCATGTATGGCCCTCTGGAAATTAAACTGAAATATTATTATCTATATGTGTGTAAATTTTGGAATAGCCACCATGCATACCTTCCAAGATATCCAACAAGGAGCTGAAATTGCAGTGGCGATTTTTCAGCAGTTGGTAGCACTTACATCATTTTCAAATACGGCATTGAGATATCCAGGTATATATATTTAATCCTACCAAATTTTGTTTCGATTGCTGCAGCCGTTTAGGAGTTGATAGGGGGGGGGGGACACACTCACACACACAGACAGACAATCAGAAGGACAGACAGACAGACAGACACACATTTGCCCCGATCGATCTCATAAGTCTACTTTTTCCTCAAATTTGCAAAATGTGAAAAGTAGGCTAAAAATTATTGCATACCAAGAATCACGGTACACAGATGAATGTCCTTTTGATTCTGAAAACTTTAGGATATTTAAAGGAAAGCCAGGAGAACGAGTCATGGCCCACTGTCCACAATTCGGGACCGGATTTATAGTGGATAAATCAATACTTGAATCAGTTGTGACATTCAAGTCCTACCCAGGACGTCTTTCCACCATAACGATAAAATCAGGGAACAAAATCTATACCCTAATTAATGGTCATGCACCAATTAATGTCACTAATAAGAAAGCACCGGAGAAAGCGGAACAATTTTGGAATCAATTAGATAATGTTTTGCAAAGAATTCCACAACATCATGTTAAAATTCTTATGGGTGACTTCAATGTACAAATTGGCAAAGAGAGGACATACGGGATCGATATTGGGTTGGGAAATGGTCTGGTCATTAGCAAACTAATAAGAACGGCATGAGACTCAACGAGTTATGCAGAAGTCATGATTTATTAGCCTACTTTCGATTTTTGCAAAAAATAAAAGTAGACTTATGAGATCAACACAGGGCGAAAAATTGTGTGTCTGTCTGTGTGTGTGTGTCTGTGAGTCTGTGTGTCTGTGAGTGTGTGTACTCTGAATGTGTGTCCCCCCTATCAATTCGAACACGGTGAAACCGAATTGAACGAAATTTGGTACAGAGGTAGCACTAGCAAAGGGCACCTCAGTGTCATGTTTTATATCACCGCCATCTTTACGGAAACGTAATGGCGGCCACCCAAATGTTCAAAGCTTAAATCAAATTACGACTAACCTATTCATCCGATCTCTACCAAATTTTGCAACAACATATATTTATATGGCGAGCGTCTTTTGATTAAACTACAAGGTCATCAGCCCCATACTTTGCGGATGTCGGCCACGTTTGTGTGCAAAACGATTCCCCCTATCAATTCAAACACCGTGAAACCGAATTGAACAATATTTGGTACAGAGGTAGCACTCGCAAAAGGCAACTCAGTGTCATGTTTTATATCGTCGCCATCTTGCCGGAAACGTAATGGCGGCCACCCAAATGTTAAAAGCTTAAATCAAACTACGACCAACCTGATCACTACAAAATTTTGCAACAACATACCTTTTGTGGGAAGCATCGTTTGACTGAACTACAAGGTCATCAACCCAATAGTTTGCAGATAGCGGCCATGTATGTGTGCAAATCGATTCACCATATCAATTCAAACACGGTGGAACCGAATTGAATGAAATTTTGTACAGAGTTAGCACTAGCAAAGGACACCTAATATTCATGTTTAATATCCGTATAAGACGTTGTATTTCAGCAACCTACTACAACCAACATTCAATTGTCTACTCCTTGAAAAGGACAAAGAGTTATAACAACACCCATGCATTTAGGAGAAAGTAGGCTATATGTTCTTTACTGAACATCTTGTTTTTTAAATCAACCTTCTTTAAGAAACTCCCTTCTAAAAACTAGGACTTGGGTCTCACCTAATTCCTTATTGGGTGAGTATCAACTGGATCATGTACTAATTTCCCGTTTGTATACTGCAGAAATCATGAAACTAGATGTACTGAAAGGCCTGGACTTAGATTCTGATCATTATCCAACAAAATTTTCCTTTGATGTGATCCGTGAGAAACGAAACTTTACAAAACGAGTTCCTCAACGTAAATATGATATAGAGAATATTAGAGATAGTGAAAACTTCATGAAAGGAACTGAAGAAATACATCCACAAAATTGGCCGCAATTTCAAGCAGGACTCTTACAATCAGCTGTAAACATAGCCCCGTTAACAAGAACAAGGAAACTCCCGTGGTGGTCAGATGAATGTGACCAGTCAATACAACTTAGGCAGCAAACCTGGCATACATAACTGGTCATGCAATAAAACTCCAACCACATTTCAAGAACTTAAAAACGTTCGGAAGACAGTTACAAAATCAATAAGAAGAATTCGTGAGCAAAGTGAAGATTTTAAATTACAATCAATAGAAGAGGACTTTAAGCAACATAAGTCACGAAACGTTCAAGCAAAAGTTGACAAAGTATTCTTCGCCATCGCTCCATTTTGTTAATGAAAATGGATAATTGGTTTATACTATAGATGCAAACTGAACAATCCTTGCAGTATACTATTCTAAATTACTTAACAGTGACTTACCACAAGAAAAGTTTAAGTTCATCAATTCTTATGAAATTAATCAAGATTCAACCCCACCGACTGTCCAAGAGATTAAAGAAATCATTCGATCACTAAAAAATAACAAGGCCTCAGGGGAAGATCAAATAACTGCAGAATTGTGAAAAAATGCAGGAGAAAATTGTATAATGAAATTGCACGACAACCGAAAAAATCCCCTCGGATTGGAAGTTGGTGATAACCCATCCCATACACCAAAAAGGAAGTAAAACTGACCCAGACAATTATCGAGGTGTATCCCTTCTTCAGGTCACATACAAAATTCTTTCAAAAGTTTTACTAAACCGTGCAGAGCTTCAAGTAGATAATCAAATCGGTGAATATCAAGGTGGATTCTGTAAGGGACGGTCATGTGCAGAGCAAATTTTGAGTTTGAAAAACATCATACAATATTTTCGCAACACAACTAACAAAATATATGTCATAACGTTTGTGGATTTCCGGAAAGCATATGACAGTATAGATCGCGCATCACTCTTTAATGTAATCGTAACCAATAAGCCCGTAGTGTTGGTTTAAATTCAACCAATAGCGAGACTTGAGGATCTCAGAGCGCCATTTAACAGACCAAACGTGCCCCTTCCCCCTCAAGGGCTACAATACATTTCTAAAGCTATAAACACGTGCTTTGAGGATGCAAGACTTCCTTCCTCAGCTTTCTACTCCGTGCGGTGAAGGTCACACTTCACCAATCTAGGGGTGAAATGTAGAACTAGTTACAAGTATTGTTAGTGACAGCGTGACAGAGCTTATCGGGAGGGCGCGCAAGGTAGCCCCAAAGACTCATTTACAAAACAATCAATTTAATTTTTAACATGTAGTTCCGTGAAGAACTATACAGCCTATTTTCATATAAGCTACTTATATTAACTGCCACTATCAACATACAACATTTCAGTTTGATTGCTGTAATAGATTCGTAGATATTGAGTACCGTCTAAATATTTCGGATGGTCGCCATGTTGGATTTTATATATGTAGGTACTAGAGTTATGTACTGTTACATGAAGATTATTGTGTACGTGTAGCATTCAAACTTCAATCGCATAATTAGGACACAAGAAATAATAAGGAGATTTTAAAATTTCGCACAGCTGCCATCTTGTGGTTATGGAAACAATTGAAATAAATTAGATGCCAGTGGATTAAATTTCGGAAAAGGATTTACTGTACCAAGTTTCACTGCACTCGGATGGTTAAATTGCGAGAAACGTCCATGTGAATATTTATACTTCGCGTCGCCGCCATGTTGGATTTGTGATCACTAGGTTATTTAAAGTCCTATAGGTGAACTTACGTTCATAGCCCCTATGAACATAAAGAAATTCAGTTTGATTGCTATAATAAATTCGTAGATATTCAGAGACGTCTGAATATTTTGGATGGTCACCATGTTGGATTGTTAAATGTATAGGCCATAGAGTCATGTACCATTAAAGGAAAATTATTGCGTAGGTTCATTATTCAAACTTTCACTTCGATCGCTTGATTACGACACAAGAAATTAAAACTTAATTTTAAAATTCGCACAGCCGCCATCTTGAGGTTATGTATACAATTGAACTAAATTAGATACCAGTGCATTGCAATGTGTATAAACATTTCCTGTACCAGATTTCATTGCGTTTGGAACATTAAATCGCGAGAAAGGCCTATTTAAAATTTTCAAATTCGCTTGGCCGCCATGTTCGTTTTGTAGTTAACCGCTTTTTGAAAGTCTTATAGGTGAGCGTCCAGTAGTGCCTTTTGTCTCCGTATAAAATTTCAGGGTGATACAGCTAATAGTTTCAGAGATATAGAATGCCGGTGAAATATTTCGCTCATTCGCCATCTTGTGGCTATGTAAACAATTGAACCAAGTTAGATGTCGGTGCATTACAATGTGTATAAACATATACTGTACCAAGTTTTATTGCGTTTGGTTGGTTAAATCGCTAGAAACATCTATTTAAAAGTCGCAAATTCGCGTGGCCGCCATGTTGGTTTTGTAGTGACCAGTTTTTCAAAAGTCACATAGGTGAACCTCTAGTAGTTCCCTTTATCTCCGTACTAAATTCCAGGGTGATATCGGTAATAGTTTCGGAGATATTGAATGCTGGTGAAATATTTCGCACAGCCGCCATGTTGGATTGGTGAGACGTAACAAAATTTGAATGGCACGGTCGAGGTCACCCGGAATAGTACTATGAACTTACCGAGTTTCATAGAAATCGCTCCAGCCGTTCAAACGTTATTAGGGGGAGGGGGCACACACACACCTCACACACACACACACGCACACACACACGGACAAAAGGTGATCTCATAAGCCTATTAGCTTGCCACGGTGGGTGAGTGGTTATAGTGTCGGACTACCAACCCCAAGATTGCAGGTTCGCCCCTGGCCATGGTAAGCGATTTTTGAAGGCGACAAAAATCACGATACTCATGTCATACGTTGTTGGCATGTTAACCTTTTCGCTGCTGAATTGTTACATTATTAGCGCACCCTCTGTGCTGGATTCTTTTAGGCAACCACTTTCGCACAGAAATTCACCAATTTGAACATAAAATACAAGTGGTAATTGAAAATAATTTAAAGTAATTTACTCACCAGTGTGTTCATAAAGTATTGGCCACGGTTGATGTTTGGGATCCAGGGTTCGATTCCACATGAGTTGGTGAAATTTTGTCCAGTAGAAAAAAAATTAAAATTGTAATTTACACCGTAGAATATGCTCACTAAATGCACACTTCACAACAGAAACATTAAATTAACACGCGATATCACTAAATAAACACCCGAATCCAATATTACCTCAAACAGAAATATCTAAAATAATTCTAACACGTACATTATCCTATACCTAAACTTTCGCGAAAAATAAAGCCTGCCTTCAACTAAATAGGCTATACAATTTATCTATACCAATAATTGAACACTAAATATGTGCAAAGATAAAGTTTACGCTTCTAAACATTCTAATCATTGGTATCAAGCCATTTCCTGAGCCTGGAATATTGACTGGGCGGCTTAGCGTCAACAGTCTGTTTATGAAACTTGTTTGTTTCGTCCGCTACCTTTGTCAACACCTCTTCATTGACAAATAACTCGAAATAATCTATTTCGTGGTATTCAGGGGTCAAATTAGTATTTGACATACCTGGGTTTGGCACTTGGAATGCATGCACGTTTGGCGCGAACTCGTCCTCGGACCACGTGGGTAGGCCTAGGTCAGGTTCATTTCTTCCCCTCTCTATCGGAATATCTTCAACATTATCACTATCACTGTCACTTCCAAACAGTTCCCTAATATCCCCATCGTCACTTCCGACACTATCTAAATCCACATCAGACTCAATCTCCTCTAAAAGCGTAAGAATTTGCTCCGGACGCATATTGCGCTCGCTAGATGCAGCCATTACTCATACACGATGTTTATAACTGTGTGCCGAAAGAAAAACATTTTTCCCGCAACGTTACAAGTGTGTATTTAAGGAACTAAGTGGTTGAAAATGTAGCTAACAGATGGCGTAAGAATACACGACATTTACAAAGCATATCGAGTATACTCGATCGCAGCACTGATGGCACAAAGTTCTGATCGAGTATACTCGATCGCAGCACTGACGGACCGCTTGAGGCAGATCGAGTATACTCGACCGCAGCAGTGAACCCATTTGAATTAAGTAGGCCGTGTTCAATGGCAAAATTAATCTCGGGATTTTCCGCCAACACAAAGTTCCTCCATTCTCTACTTGAAAGCGCTGTAGTGTCAAGGAGTTTAGATATCTAACCTCCTTGACTTTCATAGCGTTCAAAGGAACGACGAAATTCGACATGCAAGCTACCCTCTGGGTGTCAATTAACAAAGCTTGCACCAGGCACCCGAGGCCATACGATATTAAATTATAAGCCTATTTTTTCAAAATTGAAAATAGGCTAAAAAACAGTTACAGCTGAGAGCTGACTGTAGGATGATCCTCACGTCCTACATGGAGGAATCGCCCCTGGTATGGAAACTGGCGAGGAAGTATTGCGATCTGAGACAACCTGTCTTCACATACAGTAAGTAGACTTTAAAAAGGAAATATTGCAATACGTCTGTAATGGCTTCTGAGGGTGAAATGCTCAGCTCCTAAAGCAAGGTTGTTGAATCAGTCTGATGGATTGAGAGGTCTTACTCTTGTCCCTGGCTGGGCTTGCTGCTTACTGCCAATTTATGATCATGTTTTGCCAAATTATAGCTCTCAGACTTCATTCTGGTTTATGTAGTCCAGTTTTTTAATATGAATATCACTTTTGGCGGCGATGGACCAGACTGTGGGCCCATGTAATTCGTTCCATTCTAATGCACACTGAGACGGGCTACACAGCTGTGATCTCGATGTTCCGTCATTCTTAGCTCATACTTTGTTGAGAGTTTGGTGAATCAGCAACAAGATCCTCCTTTCTCCAGTTGAAGTAGTGTTGGTATGGTGTCACTCTTCGGTCCGTGTGGAGTCAATGATAGGTGATACCTTGCTACTTCCCAAATGTAGAGATTTGAAGTCATTCTTTCAGTGTTGCCAATACAAAATTGTCATTTGTAGCTTTTCATTCGGTCAAAACGATTGTGCCCAATGAATGGGTGGGGTACAAGATATGAGGATGACGATAATCGTTGTTTTAAGGGGCCTAACATCTAGGTTATCGGCCCCTAATGGTTTGGGTAATAGTGAAAGATGAGATGAGAATGAAAGCTATAACTAATACTAACTACAGACTCACATACTAGAAGAAGAAATGGTAAACAAATAAAGGATAAGGCAAATAAAAGACAGGAAAAAAGAAATGCCCTCAAACCTCAAATAATGAGGATTGAGGGACTTGGAAGGAAGGAGAGCCGTGAAAGGCAGAGGAGAGGGCCCGCCTCTAGGTCAGAGGAAAAAGGGGACAAAATGGACCCAGCTCAGAAATCCCTCGCGGTCGCTAACTCCCAAACTCACCATCCGTGTGCCCCTGAGTGTGTAGCATATCCAGCGTGCACCAGAAGTGGTGGGGCTACATACACCCTGCCTCCTTGAGGGCCTTGAGCAGAAGGCAGGAAGCATGATATGAAAGAAGAATGAGGGTATCAGGAAAGATGAGACAAGGGCCAATTAAGGCGGGAAAGTGAAACACTCCCTAGGCCTCTGATACCCTAATACCGTCGGGGTCGGATGACAACAAGAGTTGACCAAGAGAGATCGACAGGAAAGAAGAGGGAGAGGAGCCCAGCACAAGTAACTGGAAGCAATGCCGAATTCAGCTGGGATCCCGTGGTCGCCAACCCACGTCCCACTAGATATGAGCCCCTGGGGACGGTAGAAGATATAAATAATATGTAAATACACCCCTGGAAAAAATTTCAACACAAAAAATACATATTTAAAACACCCCAAAGGGTAAGCGATATAGTCTTGTTGCCAAATTTATTTCTTATAAAGGAAGTACTTGTAAAACAAGTCAAGCCAACAACTGAACTGAGAGGATATGGGACGTTCCTTCCGTTTCTATCTCGGTGACATTCCGTTTTATTTGAAATTAATTTCAACTGATCTGTAGTGACGATGGCTGGCCACCAGAATGCACCATAAACTCATTTCGGAAAAAAATGGACTTATTCTTTTCTTTCCGTGGGGCCTTCATCTGACTTCAGAGCGCTAATTCCAGTTTCATAACGTAATATCCAGTACGAGTCATGCAGCCAAGGCCAGTTCCAACATTCAAGTCAAGACTTGCGAGTACAGCGAAGCCGGGGTGAGTAACATTTATGTCACTGGTGAATTTGTTTCCATTTATCTTCTATCTCATTACAGAAAGCACATGGATCCATCAATTCGTTCATAGTTGTTTCTTGAAGTAGTGAGGGTTGAAATTACTTAGTTATACTGTGCCCAACTCTAGGAATGGGTATTCCAAGATTCAGACACCTAGATATCAAGGGAAAGGCTACAGCCGCTTTTGAAAGTTGAGATATTTGAATATCGCACTACATTGCTTTCAGAAGGAAATGGAAAGAATTTACAGCCAAGAGCATGTCAAGTGACGTAGCGAGTAATAGCAGAGGTCGAGGCTATTTATTGATTAAATAGTTAGCCATGGAGTAGAGACTTGAGACTTGGATCGGATTACTGGCACGGCCAAATGAAAGAGAATGCACTTAGTATCAAGTAAATTGGACCAGGGATACCAGAGATATGAGGATTTCTAGATTTCAGCGTGATGCAGCGTGACCCTGACCGTTTTGAATAAAAGCCGGCCGGCGCAGGCATCATTAGCTCACTTCGAATCAAGCTCTTGCCTAGCAAGGTGCTACTACGCTGAGCCAAGGCACATGGTTGCCGGATATACGCAGAAGTTATCTTCAAATTGTGATAGTCACAAAAGTGCTGCGCTACATGTGGAACTTAGTAAGTTTCCGGCAGGGAGAATCACTAAGGTGATAGTTATTTTTCGACGGACACTGGTGAAATATTTTATTTCTACATGGACATATGCTAGACTTTGTCTAGAATAGTACTTTGTCACAGTCCAGTATTAATTATTCAATATTTGGATATTTTAGTCCAATTTAGTCAGTTTCATAATTGTAACTTGATAACCACTCCGATCTATCAGTATATTGAAGACCAGTCTATCACGGTGTTGTTCATTAGCCAACGCAGGGAAACTACATGTTGCTTCGCGCATGGTAGATGGTGATAAGCCATGCCCAGGGAACGATCTTCAGAACAGCCGTTGATTGGTTTAGACTGTTAGTGTTTTCTTGTACTGAAAAGATTACCGTGAGTTATGTTACAACTGACATATTTGAGAATATATCACTTAGATCTGACCCCATTTAAGCAAAGTGCTATGGACTGAATAGAAGTCAACATTAAAATGGATCAGCAGTTACTTCAAACTTCAAGCAATATCTCCACTATGTCGTGTTAGACAGATTGTGGGTATATAATGGCGGCCGATACAAGGATTAGACGTGCGTGTCCGATAGGGCATGTATCTGGATAAATCTGGTACAAACCAGGTTCACTACGCTTCAAGACCAACGAGAAATGTAAGCCAACTTTTGACTTTATATTATGCCTAGCTAATTGGAACAAACTCAATTTTCTGCAGATGACCAACACATTTTTTTTCTTCGTATTTAAATCTTGCAATGATTTACGCAAGACATATTAGAGTTATTCTGAGCATTTTCAGCCCTCAGAACAGTTTAGGATCGATGACCGAGCAGAACGAGCATTTATTTGAATATTTCATATTTTTGGGTAATCACGGAAAACAACCGATGTAACTGTAAAAGTTAATAATTATTTTTGTTGAGGGATGGATATTTTATCCATATTCGAAGAATCGAACATGTGGATTCTCACATAATGAAATAATAATTAAACACATTTAAAATAATATAACTAATAATAATAATAATAATTCACTAATAATAATAATAATGATTTTCATAAATTTTCTAAATAATTCTAGGATCTTATATTTTCTAATAATCACATTTATTGAGAGAGAGCCTATGAAGTAGTTTAATCATTTCTAGTTTGGAACATGTGATTTTCCGAAGGAGAGTGGTTAGCGCAAGCCCGCATTCAACCAACATTACAGTTCTGGTTGAACAGTTAATATTTGCAATGAGCAAAGTATATTTTTCAGATAACACGGAGAGGCATGAAACGGGAAGCAAATGATATTTGTATCAATTAGGGTATTTTTGTATTTATATAAAATCATGACGTAAATACACATTCGAAAGTGAAATAAAGAGTATCATAAGTATGGTAAATTCACGGGTTGAACTGAATGGTAAAATAAAATAAACTTGTAAGTTTATAAATCTTCCAGTGTTGATAACAAGCAGAGGCTTGATTTATTGTATAAATTTTGGGAAGAAAATTTATGTGTGTGGAGTAGTTGAAATGCCATTCCCAGGTGCGCATGTTTAAGTCGCAGGAATGAGGAGGTTTTTATTAGAGCATCAATCAAATAGCAGGTTCGATGACTCAGTGTTAAAGAAGGAGTATTGGAACTACACGTTGCGTCGTATGTATGACCCGAAGGTTATTTCTTAAAAACCATCAGTTCTTATTTCAACCTTGTTTACGGATTCCATTTAGACTTTGATTTTGCTAGAACCCGGATTTGTCATGATAGTATTTTATTCTTCTTCAGAGGAAGACCTTTGCCGTTGTTGTTGGAATATTGTGTTCTTATCAAAAGAATAGAATGGGCCACTGCCAATTAAAAATAATTCTTTAACCACGAATAATTTGAAGGATGTTTTCAATCCTAGTGCCATGAACTAAATGAATTTATTATGAAGCTACAATTCTTATTTCCGCATTCTGTCGAAGAATTGCAAGTTGTGAAAGTTACTAAAATGGCCACAAATATACATATTTTTCTTAATGATGATTCCAAGTGGAAAATCAAATAGTTGAATGGTTCAACAATTTATTGATCAAGCTGATGATTCAGAAATCATATATTTTGTTAGGAACTTGAAGTTCATAATCGAGTCACGTCTCGAAATGTTTAATGTCAGAAGAACAATTAATTGTTGTTGTGCTTCGCACAAGTTCTTCGATGCTATGCTCAAGGTCAAATACTTTTCAGATGTTATTAATGTGTGTACATAACTTGTGTTGATTCAGAAATAATAATATTTTTTGACAATATTTTTGAAACTGGAAAAATAAGTGAAAGTTAAAAATTCTATGAACATTTATTCTACGAGTGTTAATATTATGTAAAAATTCAACCAGTGAACTACAGTATTTCCAGTAAAGACAATTAAATTTGAACTGGATTTAATCATAAATAATTTTGGAACACAGTCTACAGGACTGATAATCAGACTTGTGTTTCCAAAGATAACTGTCCAATGTGTTGGAAAATTTCTGTACATTTGTGTAAATAGTAATGTGTCGCCACACGTGAATGATGCTACTTTGAGCATTTTATTTTGCAGTCAATTTTAACTTCAGAATAAAGTGAGATAATTTTACATGATGTGTTATGCCCAGTAGAATCTCCTTCTATCCTTATTGTTGCATTGAGCCAAAAATCAGTAAAGCATTTTTTTCATTTGATGTCGTTTTTGCGATTAGCTTTAACCCATCTGGCGCCCCGGGATATTTTGACTCTCGTGCTGACTGATTCTTGGTAAAATGCATATGTGGTCGTGCGGACTCCGGTCTAAACGGGCACATAAAATAAGATAGAGAGAGAAATGGCTTCGAACGTGGGTCTCGAGTTAGACACGGTCAATCGCATGCCGATTTAAATTGTGATAATTTTTCTATAAATATTTTGGGAGTTGAGAGATGTCTGGTTTGGATGAATAAATTAGTAAGAAACCCAATTAGTGGGGAAAATTAAAAATTTAACTGGATTAATAATTAGAATGGGTTTGATTATTTTTGATTATGGCTTAACCATTAGGGCGTCAAGTAAATTCAGTAGTAAACGTTCGATGACTGGACATACGCATTATTAGAATCCAGGTGGAGGATATTTGAGAACTTGCATATTTTCTTGTGATATTGTGGTAAATGTAATTCGTAAAAGTAGAGAATTTTGTTTTTCCATCACGTCGACATTAGGACAAATCTCATTTTATTAGAGTGTTCCAATTAGCTATTCATATTTCTTGTTCGAGTTATAAGCTTGTGTCTGCCAATATTGTATACCCCTAAGTTTTGAATAATAATTGAAAATTATGGAAGAGATGATGAGGATGATAAGGAGTTTGGAGGAGAGTTCAAAAGAGGCTGGACTGCGTGTAGCAGCCATTATGAAAGAAAATACAGAGGCTTTGGAAAAGAAACTTAAAGAAAATTCCGATAAACTTAAAGAAAGTTTAAATGATAAACTTAAAGAAAATTCTGATTTTTTAGAAAATAAACTTAAAGAAAATTCTGATTCTTTAAAAGGTAACTTGAAAGAAAGTTTAGATGATAAACTCAAGGAAAATTCCGATTTGTTAGAAAGCAGGTTAAAAGATAACTTGAAAGAAAATTTAAATAGTAAATTTAATTCTATGGAAAATAAATTTAAAGATAATTCCGAAATTTTGAAAATGTCACTTGAGAATAAAATGACTAAATTATGCGAAAAAACACATGAGCTCGAAACTTCATTAGCTACTAACGCAAGTTTAATGGACGATAAATTTCGCGATGCCGATCTAAGATCCCAAAGCTTAGCTGATAGGATAGAACATGGTCTTAGGAAAGTTGGTGAAGACATGGTCAACCTAGAAGTCAGAGTGAAGAAAGAGAGCAATGAGATGGCGATTCTAGTTGTTCAACGTTTGACAGAACAATTCAAAGAGTAATGGGAGAAATAAGAGAAGGTGTGATTAATGAGTTACAAACTGAAATTAAAACCGCAGTTATCAATGAAATGAAGGTCACACTCAAGCTGGAGAACCAAGAGGGAGTCAAGGAAATTAGGGAATCTTTGTCATCCCATATTCAAGTAATTTCCAAAGATATCCAAGCAACTCAGAAGAACATATCAGATATGACAGGGTCGTTGAAAAGTCACGAGGCTGTTATGAACCAGATATCCACTGATGTCAAGGAGAATTGTAAGGAAACCGAAGCAATTAGAAAAATGGCAGAAGAAAACCATAAGGAACTTGAGGCTATGAAAACCCAAATCAAGGACGAGAAACAGTCTGACCATGTGTTGAAAATGCCAAGTGTAAGGGGAAAAGAACAGATACAGATAAACCTAGGAGTAGCTAGAGAAACTGATAGTCAAAGACAGGATGAGGTCAGGACAGTATTTCAATCCAACCCCATAACTGTATTCAAGAATGTAGAGGATAAGCCTTCTAAATTTTCAGGGCGAGATTCTGTGACACCCGTAGAATTTTTGAGAGAAGCAGGTGATAACCTGAAAGATTCCAAAATCCCTAAAGAAAGACAGATCCGAGTGATAGGGACATTTTTGGAAGGTCCTGCACTTCTTTGGTTCAGAGCATTTAGGTCCACTCTCACCAATTTTGAGGAGATTTCCGTGGGTTATTAAAAAAGTTTTGGTCCCCGGAAACCCAAGAGCAAATCAGAGCAGAATTATATTCAAAGAGATTCTCGACGTCACAGCCTACTCGATACTCTACGTACTTTTCTGGACAGCTTTCTAAACTACAACATTTAGATCCACCGATGCCAGATAATGAATTAATTACAGCATTAATACGTCAGTTTCCAGCAGACGTCCAAAGAACTTTGATCGCTGCTGACATTTATAATATGGAGCAATTTGACGAGGTATTGCAGAAACTTGATCATACGAACGCTCAATTCCTCCATCAGAAGAGAGGAAAGAATAACAACGCTGTGTATGCTGTTATGGCCGACAGTTATTCCCAAACACCTCGAGAGATTCGAGAGGGGCGAGAAGAGAAAACGCCGAGGGAAGATCCCTATAAAAGAGGATGGAATCAGTACAATAACCGATACAGCTACAAGCCTTACGCGAGACCGGATGGTGGATATCGATATAATACTCGATGGAGAAGGCCTAGGGATAATCAAGGAAGGTACCAGGAAAGAAGGTACTACGGTAGAAACAACTACAATAACAGAGGGAATGTGAATACTCGTCAGTCCAATGAAGAGTTCAACAAGGAGACGAGAAAGAACTTGGAAGAAAGACACCAAGAAAACTTGCAGTTCTTGGAACAGAAGCACAATGAACCAGGTCCATCGGGAACACAACAATCCCGGGGGAATGGAAAAGAAAAAAAACTTCGAATTCACAGTAGAAGATAGAATTTTAAACACTTTCACTTCCAGAATTATTAAATGGCAAGCAGAGGATGATGACTTAATTCAACATAATGACGAACGGAAAGAAATGGGTACAAGAATTAGAATGCCAATCATATCATGCGAAGTATTCGGTATGCCTGTCGATACTTTAATTGATACTGGGGCTATGCTTTGTCTTGTGAGTGAGAAGCTTTATATTCTGTGGAAGCTCAAAGAGAATTTAGAGGAGATTCCAGTATCAGGAATTAAAATCCAAGGAATAATACCCAACAAAATATCTCTGTGTAAAACACAATTATACTTATGTGTTACTATTGGAGGACATGATTTCCGACATGTGTTTGTAGTAATGAAGGACATGGCTTTTGACATGATATTGGGAGCGGATTTCATTCAGAAATATCAAGCAGTGATAGACATGAAGACAGAGACGATCAGATTCAAGAATACCGAAGAGATTAACTTCGAGGGAAAAGAAGAGGAAGACATCGAGGGAGATGCTCAATGGTCTCTGATTTTTCATGAAGCTGAAGGAAGAGAAGTCTACACTGAGAAGGAGTCCCCAGTGCTAGGGAAAGTTTTGGAAGAGTATCACGATATTTTTGATATTAAACCTGGTGAAATTAAAGATTTTGAATATTGTATTCGTGAAAATGATGATGCACCTTTCCATGCTAAATTGTATCCAATGGCGGAAAAGCATCGAGAAAGGGTAAAAGTGCTTATCAAAGAGATGGAAAGCAACAATGTGATTGAAAAGTACACTACATCTTATGTCAATCCATTAGCAGTAGTGTCTAAGCAAGATGGAAGTCTGAGACTATGTTTAGACGCGCGAAATTTGAATTCAAGATTGCTGCCAGAGTATGACAGACCACCAATCATTAGGGAACTGTTAAGGAAATTCCAAGGCAAGGTCTGGTTCTCTAACATTGATCTCACTTCGTCCTACCACCACATTAGGCTTAGTGAAGATTCCAAAAAGTTTACAGGATTTATGTTTGACCAGCAGACATATGTATTCCGCCGTCTACCATTTGGAGTCAAAACATCTGGATCTGTTTTGATCAGAGCACTGGAACAAAACTTGAGTCCTGAAGTAAAAGACATAGCAATTCGTTACATAGATGATATCCTAATTGCATCTGAGACTAAGGAGGAACATTTGCTACATCTTCAGATGTTATTCGCAGATTTGAGAATAGCGAACTTTAAAGTAAACCTTCGAAAATGTCAATTCTTTCGGAAGGAAATAAAATTTTTGGGTCATATTTTGGATGGAGAAGGATACCGTCCCAATGAGACAAAGATACAGGTGATTGCAAATTTCCCTAGACCTACTAGAGTGAAGAATGTCCGCAGTTTTCTCGGGACATGCCAATTCTTTGCAGGGCATTGTCCAAGCTTCACCAAGACGGTTGCTCCATTGCAGGAATTATAGAAGAAAGGAAACAAATGGAAATGGAATGAAGATTGTGAACAATCATTTCAAGATGCCAAGAGGTTATTGGTAAACAGCGTGAAATTGGAGTATCCTGACTTTACCAAGAATTTCATCATAGAATCTGATGCATCCACCGTAGGGATTGGAGCTATTCTTCTTCAAGAAGATGACGATCACAAGAGACGTTACCTGGCGTTCATAACCAGGAAACTTCGTCCATCAGAAAGGAATTATTACACCACAGAGTTAGAAGCACTTGCTGTAATCTACGCGTTGGAGTCGTGGAAGAAAATGTTAATTGGACATTCAGTAATTGTGAGGACTGATCACCACGCATTGGAGTTTATCTTGAGAACAAACTTTGCCAGTGATAGGATAACTAGATGGTCACTTTTTATTCAACAATTCAACCTAGTTATTGAACACACTCCTGGAAAGTTGAACGTTGGAGCTGATTTATTGAGTAGAGCAGTGGAATCTACATCTAAGGTTTTTCAAGTTAACCTGACGCAGGAGGATGAGGATACCTTGAGAAGGTTAAGATTGTTGCATTTATCCCAGAGGAGAGACCGACGTTTTAGAAACATTTTTCGTTTTCTACAGGGAGACATGGATCCAAAGGATGATGATTTTGTGGAAGTAAACAACAATGGAAGCTATGAGATCGCCAATACACGAACTGGTAACATCGTGGGAGCATCGAATTTGAAGATTTACTATTCAAGAACCAGATGATTTAATGTGTAGATAGGAAAAATAAAAATTTTTCAATTTTTATTTTTTGCTAGGTGTGGGGTGGATGTGCCCAACTCTAGGAATGGGTATTCCAAGTTTCAGACACCTAGATATCAAGGGAAAGGCTACAGCCGCTTTTGAAAGTTGAGATATTTGAATATCGCGCTACATTGCTTCCAGAAGGAAATGGAAAGAATTTACAGCCAAGAGCATGTCAAGTGACGTAGCGAGTATTAGCAGAGGTCGAGGCTATTTATTGATTAAATAGTTAGCCATGGAGTAGAAACTTGAGACTTGGATCAGATTACTGGCACGGCCAAATGAAAGAGAATGCACTTAGTATCAAGTAAATCGGACCAGGGATACCAGAGATATGAGGATTTCTAGATTTCAGCGTGATGCAGCGTGACCCTGACCGTTTTGAATAAAAGCCGGCCGGCGCAGGCATCATTAGCTCACTTCGAATCAAGCTCTTGCCTAGCAAGGTGCTACTACGCTGAGCCAAGGCACATGGTTGCCGGATCTACGCAGAAGTTATCTTCAAATTGTGATAGTCACAAAAGTGCTGCGCTACATGTGGAACTTAGTAAGTTTCCGGCAGGGAGAATCACTAAGGTGATAGTTATTTTTCGACGGACACTGGTGAAATATTTTATTTCTACATGGACATATGCTAGACTTTGTCTAGAATAGTACTTTGTCACAGTCCAGTATTAATTATTCAATATTTGGATATTTTAGTCCAATTTAGTCAGTTTCATAATTGTAACTTGATAACCACTCCGATCTATCAGTATATTGAAGACCAGTCTATCACGGTGTTGTTCATTAGCCAACGCAGGGAAACTACATGTTGCTTCGCGCATGGTAGATGGTGATAAGCCATGCCCAGGGAACGATCTTCAGAACAGCCGTTGATTGGTTTAGACTGTTAGTGTTTTCTTGTACTGAAAAGATTACCGTGAGTTATGTTACAACTGACATATTTGAGAATATATCACTTAGATCTGACCCCATTTAAGCAAAGTGCTATGGACTGAATAGAAGTCAACATTAAAATGGATCAGCAGTTACTTCAAACTTCAAGCAATATCTCCACTATGTCGTGTTAGACAGATTGTGGGTATATAATGGCGGCCGATACAAGGATTAGACGTGCGTGTCCGATAGGGCATGTATCTGGATAAATCTGGTACAAACCAGGTTCACTACGCTTCAAGACCAACGAGAAATGTAAGCCAACTTTTGACTTTATATTATGCCTAGCTAATTGGAACAAACTCAATTTTCTGCAGATGACCAACACATTTTTTTCTTCGTATTTAAATCTTGCAATGATTTACGCAAGACATATTAGAGTTATTCTGAGCATTTTCAGCCCTCAGAACAGTTTAGGATCGATGACCGAGCAGAACGAGCATTTATTTGAATATTTCATATTTTTGGGTAATCACGGAAAACAACCGATGTAACTGTAAAAGTTAATAATTATTTTTGTTGAGGGATGGATATTTTATCCATATTCGAAGAATCGAACATGTGGATTCTCACATAATGAAATAATAATTAAACACATTTAAAATAATATCACTAATAATAATAATAATAATAATTCACTAATAATAATAATAATGATTTTCATAATTTTTCTAAATAATTCTTGGATCTTATATTTTCTAATAATCACATTTATTGAGAGAGAGCCTATGAAGTAGTTTAATCATTTCTAGTTTGGAACATGTGATTTTCCGAAGGAGAGTGGTTAGCGCAAGCCCGCATTCAACCAACATTACAGTTCTGGTTGAACAGTTAATATTTGCAATGAGCAAAGTATATTTTTCAGATAACACGGAGAGGCATGAAATGGGAAGCAAATGATATTTGTATCAATTAGGGTATTTTTGTATTTATATAAAATCATGACGTAAATACACATTCGAAAGTGAAATAAAAGAGTATCATAAGTATGGTAAATTCACGGGTTGAACTGAATGGTAAAATAAAATAAACTTGTAAGTTTATAAATCTTCCAGTGTTGATAACAAGCAGAGGCTTGATTTATTGTATAAATTTTGGGAAGAAAATTTATGTGTGTGGAGTAGTTGAAATGCCATTCCCAGGTGCGCATGTTTAAGTCGCAGGAATGAGGAGGTTTTTATTAGAGCATCAATCAAATAGCAGGTTCGATGACTCAGTGTTAAAGAAGGAGTATTGGAACTACACGTTGCGTCGTATGTATGACCCGAAGGTTATTTCTTAAAAACCATCAGTTCTTATTTCAACCTTGTTTACGGATTCCATTAAGACTTTGATTTTGCTAGAACCCGGATTTATCATGATAGTATTTTATTCTTCTTCAGAGGAAGACCTTTGCCGTTGTTGTTGGAATATTGTGTTCTTATAAAAATAATAGAATGGGCCACTGCCAATTAAAAATAATTCTTTAACCACGAATAATTTGAAGGATGTTTTCAATCCTAGTGCCATGAACTAAATGAATTTATTATGAAGCTACAATTCTTATTTCCGCATTCTGTCGAAGAATTGCAAGTTGTGAAAGTTACTAAAATGGCCACAAATATAAATATTTTTCTTAATGATGATTCCAAGTGGAAAATCAAATAGTTGAATGGTTCAACAATTTATTGATCAAGCTGATGATTCAGAAATCATATATTTTGTTAGGAACTTGAAGTTCATAATCGAGTCACGTCTCGAAATGTTTAATGTCAGAAGAACAATTAATTGTTGTTGTGCTTCGCACAAGTTCTTCGATGCTATGCTCAATGGTCAAATACTTTTCAGATGTTATTAATGTGTGTACATAACTTGTGTTGATTCAGAGATAATAATATTTTTTGACAATATTTTTTTGAAACTGGAAAAATAAGTGAAAGTTAAAAATTCTACGAACAATTATTCTACGAGTGTTAATATTATGTAAAAATTCAACCAGTGAACTACAGTATTTCCAGTAAAGACAATTAAATTTGAACTGGATTTAATCATAAATAATTTTGGAACACAGTCTACAGGACTGATAATCAGACTTGTGTTTCCAAAGATAACTGTCCAATGTGTTGGAAAATTTCTGTACATTTGTGTAAATAGCAGTGGCGGCTGGTGACATTGTTGCAGCGTTGCACAACTCCCAATAATTTTACACCTAATTCGTAGTTTCTTTTCCTTTAATGTTTTAGTTTTATAGATCTAATGCACTCAAAAATGTGTTAAAATCATCGATATTTTGATATTATTTATCCTAATGCTTCACACTGTACGTATAAAAGCTGCCGCCTTCAAATCAAACTCCAGGGGGTTAGCTCTCTTGTTGCGACTCCCAAGTAGACAGCACGGCCCGCAGGGACGAGGCCAAGCTTGTACATAGCTTGCTGGCCAGCATGGGTAGCAGGGAGTTGCAGACGAGCTGCCAGCCCCCTGGCAACACTCAGTTCCAAATGGCACCGTTAGACTACACCACTCTTTAGAAATGACAACACCCTCGATTTCTCTTACCCCGCGAAGGGTAGTTTAGTTAGTTAGTTATTTATTTATTTATTTATTTATTTAGTTATTGTTGTTTTAAGGGGAGGAACTACGAGGTCATCTGCCCCTGAAGGGTAGTTTCTTTTCCACTCCACTAGGGAATGCTACACCACCCACAACGGTACAAATATCGGAATTTCATAGGGAGACATTAGTTGGTTCACACCCAATTATTTTTAGATAAATAATATTTAATATTTTTGTCAATTGTTCTGTGAAGCGAGCCTAATAAGAACGCCACCATGCTATAAGTGCAGTAGATAAGTGGCTGAACTATTTTGCGACGTATTGTTGGTGTACTGTAGGGGTTTATGTTTGCTTTTACCACTCTTGTTCTTGCGGGATTTGGGTTGCGATTAGTTCTGTATTTAGTTGATTGAGTATTTTGGTTCCAGGCAGATACATAACTGTGCATTATTATTATTATTGTTTGGTTGATTGTGAGTAGACCTATGCATTCACTACGAAATTTCTTGGCTAGCAAAATTCAGTGTTTTGTTAGTTTGCCTTTCGCGCCATTTTCCGATATCGCACCCAGATTTATCATCTGTGTATCTTGAAAGTTACCGTAGTACTTTATTTTAACGGAATGTTTAGTTTGAAACATTAATTGTATTGTGGAGTGTGAGTGAAAATTAATAGAGTAAGTAATTTACAGTTTTCCCAGCTCCCTGATGACGATAAACTTACAGTAAAACACTCGGTACACCATTACCGGATAAGTATTGTCCAAAATATAAGTATACGAGGGCGTTTAAAGGAGATGTTTAAGGCAATAATAATATTGGTTATGTGAATGCGATATTAAAAACACTTTATTCTGTTTTCCATGTTCGTTGGTGGAGAATCCGCGTGGACCAAAATAGGAGTTACGGAAACTAATCCCTAAAATAAAGAAACATGAATCTTCAGCTGAGCGGCTTCGGTGCCGTAGTTGGTAGCATGCTGAGCCTCTATGCCCAAGATCGCGGGTTGAAACCCGGCCGAAGTCATAGGATTTTTTAAGAGCGTTAAAAATCCCTCAGTATTTATTCCTTCGGAGGGGAAGTAAATCCGGCGGTCCCATGTCATAGATTTATCGCATGTTAAAGAACCTTCCACTTATTACACGTGTGTGAAGCTAAATTATAGGTTAAAATTTGAACAACGCTCTTAGGTTCCAACGTTCGTCGCCAGGAGCCGACTGCGGTGGTGTGTAGTAACCAAGTTCTGAACTAGTAGTCGTTTACGGTGGCCTTTGGCGGCAAAAGTAGGAACTGCTTGAAATTCACTGTCTGCAGTCCTTACTTGAATTAAAACAGATAACACTCACTAATACAGCCATCACAATTAATACCGGTTATCAGACAGTTTCTCCACACACCCAAAGTACAGGGGGCTACATGACTGCGTTGTCGCAGCTCCTAAACTGAGGAACCAACCAACCAATCTTCAGCTGTTTGAAATTGACACTTTTTGGAACGGTTAACGAAGCTGCACAATTGGACAGTGCCTATAGAAGGTAAATTGCGGAATATAACGAAGAAGTGAGGCACAATAGGTATGTGTTAAATATTGTAATAAACTCTATTCGTTTCTGTGGCTCTTTCGAACTGGCCTTGCGTGTTCATGATGAAAGTGTAACATCAACATACCCAGGTGTTTTGAGAGAACTAATTAATTTTAGCGCTGAGTGGGATGCTGTGTTAAAGGTCACTTGGTAAGGGCAACTGTTTTCAAAGGAACGTCCAAAACAATTCAAAATTATTTTTTACAGATTATGTTGGAGGTTTGCCAAGAAGAAGAATCAAAGCAATTAAAGGAATCGGAAATTTTCGCTATTATAGCAGATGAAACTAGTGATATTTCAAACATATTTCAGATGGCTGTTGTGTACCGATACGTAGTAAGAGGCAAACTAAACATGATGCACACACATTAGCAGCGTGTTTACTGGATGAATTAAAGAAGCAGAAATTGAATGAAACTCCGCAAAAGTGAATTGCGCAGACGTATGACAGAGCGCACTTTATGGCTGGTTCCTCTGATGGGGTTCAAGCTATAGTAAAAAAAAAGACTGATAGTCAGTCTGAAAGACTAGACTTCATTTTAAATGCTACAAATGCTGCGTGAACTCAAAGTCCGTTAGCAAGTGCAAACCAAGGTCAAAGGAGGTAGCTGGCTAGATGACGTCACGCTGACCGGAGCGCGCGGGGAAAGGAGGAAGCTCAAGCAGTATTATGACGTCACACACCTCAGTGCATTCTCGGTACATTTCGTCCCGTCACCGTAACGTAACGACAGACCCCAGCGTAACGACGAAGTCGACAAGATCATTTAAAATGATAAAAATCCTATCCTTATGCAGAATATGTGCCCGTCTTTGTTAGTAATAACATTCTTCGTTAACGTACAAACTTTTCGGTTGCCATGTTTTTATGTTGAGAATGTTTATTATCCCGGAGATTGAGACCCAACCTTAGACAACCTTCTGTGTTTAAAATTCTTCCCATGAACTCGGGCATAGGGCTTAAATACATAAATCAGATTTATTTTTATGAATTCCTATAGGAAGAAGCCCAAAAGAGCCATTAAAATTTGTATATTTGTCGAACATACAGTTATTTTGGAAAACCCATGGTATTTCAGTTTTTATAGAACTGTAGTTTATCTAACGTTAATTCATTTTTGTAACATGTATAAACTTCCCATATAAAATTGCGACATCAGAAATTTTGGTGCAACACCCAGCTTTCCTTACCACCGGCCGCCACTGGTAAATAGTAATGTGGGTCGCCACACGTGAATGATGCTACTTTGAGCATTTTATTTTGCAGTCAATTTTAACTTCAGAATAAAGTGAGATAATTTTACATGATGTGTTATGCCCAGTTGAATCTCCTTCTATCCTTATTGTTGCATTGAGCCAAAAATCAGTAAAGCATTTTTTTCATTTGATGTCGTTTTTGCGATTAGCTTTAACCCATCTGGCGCCCCGGGATATTTTGACTCTCGTGCTGACTGATTCTTGGTAAAATGCATATGTGGTCGTGCGGACTCCGGTCTAAACGGGCACAATACATTCGTCAATAATTCAGAAGTAGACTTGCGTCAGTCAATATAGTGCTCAGCGGCCATCTTGAACTTTTCAAATAAATTTAAACGAAGTAACTTTCGATATCCGAGAACTATTACAACGAGATTTAGTAATAAAATCGAATCTCATGAATAAGGCCTGGAAGTTCATGAAAAATCATATTTATGCATATTTTGGTTATAATGGCACAATGCACCATATGTTTCTCCTTTGCCTGTTTAAGCGCACATCTCTGCTTGAGAAGGGCGTATATTATAATTTCCTGTTATTTTGAAGCGCTTTTGGTCACTTCATGTTCTTTAAGTCGTGTATTGAAATTCTTAGTTGAGATATTTAAACAAGATGTTCAGTAAAAAACATAGCCTACTTTCTCCTAAATGCATGGGTATTGTTATAACTGTTTGTCCTTTTCAAGGAGTATAATTGAATGTTGGTTGTAGTAGCTTGTTGAAATACAACGTGCTATAGGGATATTAAACATGAACATGAGGTGCCCTTTGCTAGTGCTACCTCTGTAAAAACATTCATTCAATTCGGTTTCACCGTGTTTGAATTGATATGGGGAATGGATTTGCAAACATACATGGCCGCTATTTGCAAACTATTGGGCTGATGACCTTGTACTTTCCACAAAAAGGCATGTTGTTGCAAAATCTGGTAGAGATCAAATTATAAGGATGGTCGTAATTTGATTTAAGCTTTTAGCATTTGGTTGGCCGTCATTCCGTTTCCGTCAAGATGGCGGCGATATAAAACATGACACTGAGGTGCCCTTTGCTAGTGCTACCTCTGTACCAAATTTCGTTCAACTCGGTGTCACCGTGTTTGAATTGATAGGGGGAATCGATTTGCACACATACTTGGCCACCATCTGCAAACTATTGGGCTGATGATCTTGCAGTTTGGTCAGAATATGCTTCCCACATAAAGATATGTCGTTGGAAAATTTGGTAGAGACTAGATTATTAGGTTGGTCGTAATTACATTTTAGCTTTTAACATTTGGGTGGCCGCGATTACGTTTCCGTCAAGATGGCGGTGATATAAAACATGACACTGAGGTGCCCTTTGCTAGTGCTACCTATGTACCAAATTTCGTTCCATTCGGTTTCACCGTGTTTGAATTAATAGGGGGAATCTGTTTTGACACAAAGATGGCCGCCATCTGCAAACTATTAGGCTAATGACCTATTAATTTGGTCAAAGGATGCTTCCTCCATAAAGGTATGTTGTTTCAAACTTTGGTAGAGATCGGATGATTAGGTTAGTCGTAATTTGATTTAAGCTTTGAACATTTGAGTGGCCGCCATTACGTTTCCGTCAAGATGGCGGCGATATAAAACATGACACTGAGGTGCCCTTTACTAGTGCTACCTCTGTACCAAATTTCGTTCAATTCGCGTTCACCGTGTTCGAATTGATAGGGGGAGGGGGGGGGCAGACATTCAGAGTACACACACACTCTCTCTCTCACACACACACACACACACACACACACACACACACACACACATACAGACAGACACACTTTTTTCGCCCTGTGTTGATCTCATAAGTCTACTTTCATTTTTTGCAAAAATCGAAAGTAGGCTAATAAGGTATAGTTATATGTCCGTCTGTTCATATTTTATTGATATTCAAAATGGAAACGCTAAAGAATACGGAGTGATTGTAATTGCCGTAGTTATTTCATAGCGCATATTGTTTGAAACGTGATGCATATTTGACCAATAAATAGTGCATGAAGTTCCGGCCCTTAGTGATAAGTGTGCCCAAAGCAAAATAATAGTGACTCCATAGATGGCGGCTAGACGTACTATTAAAGTGTACACAATAGTAACTCAGGATGTTATTGCACAATTTAGGCGAAGCGTGGTCGAAGAGGAGTATTATATAAGAGGAATCAGTAGCGTTTGTGATAATTTTATAGGGGCGTGGTGGCTCAGCGGTCTAGCTGTATGCCTCTCACCAAGGCGGTCGGGGTTCGATTCCCGGTCAATGCATGTGAGATTTTCGAAGTTAAATGCCATGTCCTGTGGTTCGGATTCCACGTAAAAAGGAGGTCCCGTGGCTCATTATCTCGAGATTAACGGTCACGTTAAACTACAAGCTTGCTTGATAATTTTATTACAATAAGTATAGCGTGCAGTGGCCGTCCTAAATTTTTATAATTTATTTCTACTTAGTATAAAACAAAGTCCCCGATTCTTGGATGTTACGGGTAAACTCAAGAACCACTGGATGGATTTTGATGCAGTTTTCACCATTCTGTAAAGGATATCTCAAGGATGATTTCTGTAGAAAATAATTTATTTATGATCAAAGGAAGCAGAGCAGTAACGATTTCAGTGGAAAAGTCGAAAGGAAACTGGCGTCCGACCGCTTTGTAAGCTTACGCTGGGCTAACCGTTAAACATATCTAAATACTATGAGTGTAAGAATTGTTCAGCATGAAAAGTTCTACAAAAACGTCCGCGAGAGCATATTGTGCCCTTTTAGCAAGAAATATGCCAATCACAGTATACCAGCGTAGCTCAATTCGGAAATTTCGGGGCAGCGGTAAGTTCCCCCACTCTGTGACTCACATATTTTGGATTAATTAGAGGATACACTTGCAAAAATAACAACAAAATCAACTCCTATTTTAACACATTTAATTAATAAAATTAATGGCGCTACAAACACTTTAACAATTTAATTACTGACCCATAATCATCTACTTGTTCCAAATGAACAAGGAATCACAAATATAATAAAACAAATATTGTATTTAAACATATGGTTTCCACATAAACCAACAATTCCTACTTAGTCTTACTTCCATAAAGCATCAACTGTAAGTTTTATATAACTCCGAGCTCTTTTGGCTCCATGCTTTACATAATAATGGTGTCACTCTTGTACACCTCAAATACTATCTTTTATATTTTCTTAATCCTCAAAACAAATGTATAATTACATTTAAAATCTTATGTTAATTATCTAACTCAATATTTTTTTGGCATGTTCACACATTCAGCTGTTATCATCTCTCTTTATTTTCACAAATATATTAAGGTAATCAGGAAATCACTTGTGTACTCCAGAGCGTGAAGATACTTGACACAGTCAAAAAACTATAGTTACTCCCGAAACTTAGTTGCCTTCAATTAACTCGTGGAATCCTACTTCCGTACATCATTACAATAGGGATTGTTATTTATCTCTTATGTCTTATAAGACCATTATCACATAAGAAACTACGATCTGAACAGGCAAACGAAAATATCAATCTACAAGGACCTCGGTTCAACGCCCGGGTCGTTAACAACTTTAAACACTCACGGTGTCTTTACTACATCTTACGAGACGGTTCCGGCCCGCCCTTACTCTAAGAGAGCCAGGCCATTAACTCGGGCGCGATTTATGACACAGAGGGTGACGGGCGACTCTCTGTCTAACCCACGTTAGCAGCTCCTTTCCAAGGCTTTCAAAACAAACCTTCAAATTATACTCAGTCCTGGGGAGAGACCGGGCTTTTACTGTACTGTATCCATTCAAACAAATATTCTTTGGTTCATAGACCACTTTCGTAACCTTGGCATTTATTAATTATGAGAGGGTCCTCATTGATTGGGGAAGATTAATACACATTCGACGACGAAGAATTAAGGGGCTTTTATCATAAGAGGATTCTGAGTTCGAATCTCTTCACATGCCTCGGGAACCATTCCCTTAAAGAGGACTTATACAAGACGCGATTTAAAGTCGGCCGTGGCCTACATGACATACGCTCAATAATACCATACATTAGCTCCCTTTTAATACATACACAATGCCTCGTGATACTACGTCACAAATAGAGGACTTATACAATTATCAATTCACTACATTCAACTACCCTCCATAAGTAATTTACCAAGTATTTTAACTTCTACGCTTTCCTAGCGTGACATTTTAATATTATTTGCGCTCCTTTGCGCTATGCATTATTTTAAGCCGAAATGTCTTCCCAAGAACTGATAAATCTCATTAGTAACAATTCATATTATTTTTAATTCTTATATTAATCTTTTCCGTTGCCGATAAATCGCTCCCTTTTAAAACATTCCCTTGAACATCATATCTTACACATACATTAAGGCTTCAACGCTCTTATGTTCACATCAATTTATTTAATATTTCCATACTTAGTTATTAGTATTATCTTTATTCTTTACACAAGCTCAAAAGCTATTTCTTTCATATCTCAACTTTACTTTATTTAAATATCTTTCATGATAATTACTGATATTTCGCTTGCTCTTATGACATTCGTTAAATACATTAACATTTTATTCACACATTTCCTCTACGGGATTTATTCTTTACATAATTATTTATAATTTCTCAAATTTCTATTATTGTTCAGACCGCGTTCTTGTTTATTCAGTATTTATTTCTTAAAACACATCCCTTTTACTCAAAAACTCCGGTGGATTTGTACACAACCAATTCCTGACACCAAAATAGAATGAAATTCAGTACTCACATGTTTTTAAGATCGTCCCATGATCTTTATTCTTGTGCGGTGTTTCATTTTGGGCCCACTTTGAACTTTTACTCCATATTAAAGGAATTCATCTTATGTACAAACACTTCTTGACACATATTTAAGACACTTAACATTGACGACATTTTTATACACTGATGTGTCCCTTTTGAACACATAATAGACACTAAAAATATTAATCTAACACACAATCTTGATAAATTTACACTTCACAATTCTTGATCACTAGGCCGTATTTCTGAGCCTATCACACGTGACCTCTTAATTTCCCGTTTCCAAGGGTGAAATTTATTCAATGTCGGCTTCCTATCCTGCAGAATACGAAAGTCTCGAAACATCTACTGTTCCCTGGGATCCAAATTCTTCTACTCCTATTCTGGATGACCGGCTATTTATCTAGCTTGAACGGCTTCTTTGTAGATCTGGCTTATTGATCCTAGCGAAAGTCTATTCGGATCGAGGTCTCCTCAATAACCTCTCGATGACCTATGGATTTAGTTTATAGCAGCTAGTACTTCTCGAGTCTAGTACTTTTAGAATAGTTCGCCTGCTTTCTGGAGATAATGTTTATAGTCTCCGTGCTTCTTTATTTGATCGGTTCATAGCACTCCTACGTTTCTGATATACGTTCCGAACCTTATTCTGTTCTTCCCTTTTTGGGTTCTTTAATTTAGATAACAGTTTATCTTTCTGGTACGGTACTTCCGTACGTTATGATATATTCGTTCGTCTATTTAACGACCTATCGCCTTTAAGTCCGACGTTCGCAGCCTGCTCTGACTTTATCTTACGAACTTTCACTATAACTTGTATACAGTCGGGCCTAAATCCTGTAACTAGGATTTTCCTATTCTTTCAATACGGCGATACTTTAAATTTCTTCTTTACCACCCCTTATGGAGGCAAGCAAGTTGTTAATACTGCGACGCCTATGGCTATCGGATATTACTTCTGCGGTGTAACACAGCGTTTCTCCCCTCAAGGAGTACTAGTAACTGTCTTCGATGTGACGCAGAGTTACGCCCCACACGGCTGTCTGGATACTGATGTGCTGTGATGTAGTCTTACGCCCCTCACGGACTGTCGGAATGACTGCATGCGTAGTAACACCCTCACGGGTTGTCAGAATAACTGCATTCGGTGTTTGATGTAACACAGTGACGTGCCCTCAGGCCGTTTGAAACTGCATTTACTGTTGATGCTCCAGCGTCACGTCCCCCTGGACGGACTTGTACTGCGTGATGCGTGATTACGCCCCTCACGGGCTGTCGGAACTGCATGATTGGCTTGGTGAGGCCAGTAGTTTTATACCTTTTCACTACAAAAAGATAAGACTCTAGTCTTTTCTGTGGCCAATTTCTAAAATAATGGTGGCACAAATATAAAAATTATACCTTCCGAAAGCTCGTCTTCTCAATGTCAAATAATCTCATTGCACCTAAGAATCGATCGTGCAATTCGGAGATATTAATTAATTTCTCGTCCTCAATTGTGTGGGTGTTGCATTTCTTTTGCTTTCTCCCCTCCACACAGGCCTTGGTAATTCCCCGATGACGTCGTCTTGCGTTTGCAGTTTTCTCCTGCGCAATTATTAAATGGTTTCTCTTTACTAAAAAATCTCTCATTCGAAATGATTCACTGTACTGTACTTGTTTACTCATTATTATACTTGTAAACGGGTTAAATTTAATTATTCCTCTTCTGGCGCATAAGCGGTGTTGTCAATTTCCAGCAACGTAAGGTCGATTTCCGAGTCAGGCTTCCTTGTTTAATCCTGGGAAATTTCCACTCGGTTATTAATACTCATGACTCGCTCCCTTCTGAATGTCGAGAGGGATGATCTCATCTCACGAACACCTGGTCCTCGCCTCTTGCACCATATTAGGCTAGCATCTTAGCTGGATCTTTCTTTAAGTTACATTAGAAACTATACGTTTCTTTCATTTCTTTCCCAAATACATGGATTCGCCCTCATTGGACCCTATGGCACATGGGTTCAATATGTCTATCTTCAATACATCGCCCACTATAAGTGTTTTTACGTTTTAATTCCTTCCAACCATGTCCATTGAACTACTGAGGCGACAGTTTACGAGCTAGCTAAGGGCGAGTCTATCATCCCTGTTACAGCCTAGCTGGCGGGCCAACCTATTGCCCCAGATACAGCTAGCAGCAAACCGTTGAGTCGTGTTGAGTTAAGACTTCTGAGAAGGGTGGTTGTGTTTGGAGATTCCCTGGAAGTGCGTCTCGGATTTTCTTCTTTTCGCCTGTGAACTTTTCGCTCCGCAAAATTCACAGTCAAGTTAAGATTGGACGGGAGGGGGATTTGAGATTCATTCACCTCGCCATTCCCTGGAAGTGCAACTCTCATTTCGCCTCTGAACTTTTCGTTCCAAAAAATTCACAGTCAAGTTAGGATTGGACGGAAGGGGGATTTGTATTTCATGCACCTCGCCATTCTTAAATTACGTCTGACAAGAATGTGTTGCACATGCATCTCCATGATAATATAATTAATAGTCCAGTCAGTGATTTTAACCCATCATGCCGAGACGTAAAATGGATATTGGTCGTTGTTCATTGACATTGAAAAAAAAAAGCGCTTATCACGTAAAGTATTCATAACTGTTCGCGGGCGAAGCCGGGTTGCGTTGCTAGTAAATACATAAATAAATACATCTCAGTGAAATAATGGCTCTTGAACAAAGGAGGATAAAACTACACAGGGCATACATACCATGCCTACAGGAAACTGTACGCCTCGAAACATCTGTCGACGAATGTCAAACTACTGTAACACACTATAATGCAGTTGTCAAACAATCAATCCTCTACTCAGTTGAGAGTCTGTTTTTAAGAAGCCCCCTAAGGGCCCTCGAGATACAGGAAAGGAAATTCTTGCTGAAAATAGTGGGACCAATGATCTTTCCAGATGGCAGACGATGGTACATGAACTCTACAATTACCAGGAAAACCTCACCGATGCCATCAGAAGGAGACGCCTGGCTTTCTACGGCCAGCTGTACAGAATGGTCCATCCCAGCACAGGCAAGACACAGTAAATGACAGGAGCCCTTTCCTCACATCCATTAGAGAGGTTCACCACAACGCGTCCAGGAAATGTTCCGAGGAACGTAAGATAGAGTTCAGCAAGAAAATGATACATTACTAGTCCAATAGAAAGGCTCAAGATTTCAGCAAAAGAGCAGCTTCCAAACAATCCACAAAAAACACCGGAAGTGGCAGACAACAAGCACCGTGGTCCATAGGTGTTCCAAACGACCAAAGAATAAATAAATAAATAAATAAATAAATAAATAAATAAATAAAATAAATAATAGTACATTATGCAACGAGCCTATAATGACAAGAATTAAGGCACGAGTTTGTTTATAAAACGAGCGAAGTGAGTTTTATAATTTCCATACGAGTGTCTTAATTACCATTATAGGCGAGTTGCATACGACTGTTTATGTTCGACGATAATTATAACTTTAATATATATTCTAACATAAATATTCATAAATATCTGTCGAGATTCAGTCACTTGAATTTAGTGATCAGAGTGCAAGCGCTGGGTTTGGTATCTGTGCTTTATAAGTTCTCTGACCCACGCATGCGCTCTGTCTGCTTGGCAATGTCATATGTTTACAGCCTGCTGATTATCACCAGAATTCACTCAAACTGTCACCGAAGGCTTACGAAAGCAATGCCCTGTGTGGAAATTGGTGTTTGGGATATTAAGGTACAGGGCCATTTCTTGTCTCATATTCTCCAGTTTATTTACGCGAACATATGGGACCGTGCACTTTCCATGTCGGTAATTTATATAGAAGGATGCTGTGTTGCTATCTTCTGGACGTAGATTCATACATTTATTGCATACAGTATTTCATAGTGTTTTCCTTGTTATCGTAAAGGTTCGTTCTGATTTTGTCTTTGTGTTTGGAATTGTAACTACAATGGTTGATTCAATATAGGCTACATGGTAAACTTTCAAATCATGTAATTCATGTCCGACATGTTGGATTTCGAGAGCATGTGTGAAGGTATCGTTACCTAATTAGTCAATGAATGAGCTCTGATTGGATGGAGAAACGGTTTCATAATGAATATTAGTACTTTAATGACCCTCATTATGTTACAGTTTTCTGACATATAATATTTACATTTCCATATCGTCAAACATAAATAAATAAATAAATAAATAAATAAATAAATAAATAAATAAATAAATAAGTAAATAAATTATGAATAGATTTTGTGTAGGGAACTTTAATTTAGATACCTTTCCTTTATTTGTCTGGAGTAGAAATGCGGAAACAACGGAAGACCACTCCTCGATGGGTGAGCTAGGAATCGCACCCACGGGACGAAGCTGAGTACCCTGCGTTCCTGACCTTACATCGGACTTTTCTTAGCAGAGTCTGAAATCAAACCTGGACCCCAACGGTGCCAGCCAAGAATGCTGGTTATTACGCCATGAGGATTAAGACTGGCCACCCCTGGTTGTTAAATGGAGATTCTCCTAATTGGCCGCTGAGCTGGCAGAAGACCGCTAGGTGCGCGGTTACTTTCACTCCCTGGCCGAGGTCATGGGCCTTGTCTCTAGACTGCCTGGAGCCTTCCTTCCTCATCGCGACATCTTCATCACGGGCCTTGTCTCAAGACTGCCTGCAGCCTTCCTTCTACATCGCGACATCTTCATCATTGGCCTTGTCTCTAGACAGCCTGGAGCCTTCCTTCCTCATCGCGACATCCTCATCATGGGCCTTGTCTCTAGACTGCCTGGAGCCTTCCTTCCTCATCGCGACATCTTCAACATGGGCCTTGTCTCTAGACTGCCTGCAGCCTTCCTTCTACATCGCGACATCTTCATCATGGGCCTTGTCTCTAGACAGACTGGAGCCTTCCTTCCTCATCGCGACATCCTCATCATGGGCCTTGTCTCTAGACTGCCTGGAGCCTTCCTTCCTCATCGCGACATCTTCAACATGGGCCTTGTCTCTAGACTGCCTGCAGCCTTCCTTCTACATCGCGACATCTTCATCATGGGCCTTGTCTCTAGACTCCCTGGGGCCTTCCTTCCTCATCGCGACATCTTCATCATGAGCCTTGTCTCTAGACTGTCTGGGGCCTTCCTTCCTCATAGCGACATCTTCATCATGAGCCTTGTCTCTAGACTGCCTGGAGCCTTCCTTCCTCATCGCGATATCTTCATCATGCTCCTTGTCTCTAGACTGCCAGGGTCCTTCCTTCCTCATCGCGACATCTTCATCATGAGCCTTGTCTCTAGACTGCCTGGGGTCTTCCTTCCTCATCGCGACATCTTCATCATGAGCCCTGTCTCTAGACTGTCTGGAGCCTTCCTTCCTCATCACGACATCTTCATCATGAGCCTTGTCTCTAGACTGTCTGGGGCCTTCCTTCCTCATAGCGACATCTTCATCATGAGCCTTGTCTCTAGACTGCCTGGAGCCTTCCTTCCTCATCGCGATATCTTCATCATGCTCCTTGTCTCTAGACTGCCAGGGTCCTTCCTTCCTCATCGCGACATCTTCATCATGAGCCTTGTCTCTAGACTGCCTGGGGTCTTCCTCATCGCGACATCTTCATCATGAGCCCTGTCTCTAGACTGTCTGGAGCCTTTCTTCCTCATCGCGACATCTTCATCATGAGCCTTGTCTCTAGACTGTCTGGGGCCTTCCTTCCTCATCGCGACATCTTCATCATGAGCCCTGTCTCTTGACTGTCTGGAGCCTTCCTCATCGCGACATCTTCATCATGGGCCCTGTCTCTAGACTGTCTGGGGCCTTCCTTCCTCCTCGCGACATCTTCATCATGAGCCTTGTCTCTAGACTGCCCGGGGTCTTCCTTCCTCATCGCGACATCTTTATCATGAGCCCTGTCTCTAGACTGTCTGGAGCCTTCCTTCCTCATCGCGACATCTTCATCATGAGCCCTGTCTAGACTGCCTGGAGTCTTCCTCCCTCATCGCGACATCTTCATCATGGGCCTTGCCTCTAGACTGCCTGGGCCTTCCTTCCTCATCGCGACATCCTCATCATGGGCCTTGTCTCTAGACTGCCTGGAGCCTTCCTTCCTCATCGCGACATCTTCATCATGGGCCTTGTCTCTAGACAGCCTGGAGCCTTCCTTCTTCATCGCGACATCTTCATCATGAGCCTTGTCTCTAGACTGCCTGGAGCCTTCCTTCCTCATCGCGATATCTTCATGATGGGCCTTGTCTCTAGACTGCCAGGGTCCTTCCTTCCTCATCGCGACATCTTCATCATGAGCCTTGTCTCTAGACAGCCTGGAGCCTTCCTTCTTCATCGCGACATCTTCATCATGAGCCTTGTCTCTAGACTGCCTGGACCCTTCCTTCCTCATCGCGACATCTTCATCATGGGCCTTGTCTCTAGACAGCCTGGGGCCTTCCTTCCTCCTCGCGACATCTTCATCAAGGGCCTTGTCTCTAGACTGCCTGGAGCCTTCCTTCCTCATCGCGACATCTTCATCATTGGTCTTGTCTCTAGACTGCCTGGGGCCTTCCTTCCTCATCGCGACATCTTCAGCAGTGTGTGCCAGTCGCCAGGAGAGTTCGGGAGACGGGGAATCGCCGATATAGCTGACATTTGGAGCACATGAAGAGCTACTTCTATATCGCGTCAGCTTCATCAGTGTTTAGATAGCAGGCAAGTTTGCCTCCATAGATAACATGATATTACATAGGAGGCCATATCCCTCCATAGATAACACGATATTAGATAGGAGGCCATATCCCTCCATAGATAACACGATATTAGATAGGAGGCCAAGTCAAAACAATCACTATTCCAGCTCTTCACAATTCAAAGAAGAAGATGGTAACTTAACAACATATGTGCCACTGTTCAAACATTCCTTCACGTTCTTTCTAACCTTGGTGACTGAACAAGCTGTTAGCATTACATCTCCACTTAACGGCCTTAAAGTTACATTGTGGATAGTTAGTTTGTTAATTAGTTAGTTAGTTAGTTAGTTAGTTAGTTAGTTGTTGTTGTTGTTGTTGTTGTTGCTTTTAGGGGCGGAACAGCGAGGTCATCTGCCCCTTACATTATGGATATAATTGGTTGTAGCGATGGAAGCCATTGTTCAGTGTGGTCTAATTCTAATAAACAAAGCTTTACAGTCGGTCAACACGAATTGTGCCCAATTACTTTTGGCGGGAACAAGTATTTACAAACCTATGTATTTGTGTTTAATTGTGATTCATGAACATCGTACACTAGTTAAGCCTAAGTGAACAGCATCTGAGGATGAGCGCGTGATGTTTGAAACTTGTCATCCAATTGAGTAGGCATTTGTGTTATAGTGCGGGACAAACCATTGGAAGCCTGAAGGTCACGCGTAGTCGGTGCGGTGTTGTCATGTACGTTCTCGCATCCAGCACTCCACTGAAGGTACCGTGCAATAGAATGGCAACACCGCCAGGCGCGGGGTGGAGAGCGGAGAGGAGGGCCCCTTGACCTTCAGGCTTCCAATGGTTTGTCGCGCACTATAGTGTGTAAACACTAGTTTCCCGTCAATTGTAATCGGGCACAATTCTTGTTGACCGACTAAAAAGCTTTCTTTATTAGATTTGGTTCAGAAAGTTTTTTTTCTTTTGTTGATTGATTTAGGGGCTTTTTGTACATCGTGGTCATGTGGCCCCATGTAGTTGTGTGTGTGTGTGTGTGTGCTGGGAAGGGGGTAGTGGTGATGGTGAATTTGTCTGATAACCTGAGTAATTGTGACGGCTGCATTATTGTGTGTATGCATTATTCAGATGATTTTGGAGAGGAGGCGGCCGTGGTGTTAAGTCAGGAACCAGCATATGCCTGGAATAGAAGTGCAAAATCCGCAAAAAGGCGATCATGCAATGGTAGCATAGGGGCAGTCCACCACCAAAGAAATGTCGAACAGTCACGCGAATGGCGACAGTGTTCTGGAACACAAAGGGCATCATCCTCATTGACTGGCTGGAATTGGGGACCACGATTAACAGTGCAGCATATGTGGCAACCCTTAAGCGCTTACGTCGTGCCATTCAAACTAAGCAGCCAGGAAGATGGACCAAAATTGTGCTTCTGCAACATGACAATGCCCGCCCCCACATAGCGGAGAGACCACAGCTGCCATTGATCAAATGGGATTCACAGTGCTGCCACACACACCATACTCTCCCGACTTGACACCAAGTGATTATCGCCTGCGTGGTCGACGTTTTGCAGAACTCGGCACTGCTGTCAATGCAAGGGCACGCAGCACTCCGTAAGAATGGTTTTTAGGACTGTCTTGGTAGACAGACACATCGATGGCAAAAGTGCTTAAAGTTACCAGGAGATTATGTTGGGAAGGTGGACGTAACAACTGATGTGTAATGTACTTCATTCGGGTAGGAAAAAATGAATTGTAAGTCTATCATTTGTGTGTTTATTTCAGGTATTTGAGTTGCTTGTATTTGTATTAATTGGGCTCCCGTGTTCTTGTACTCCAAGGCAATGGCTTCTAAGGTGAGGTGACCTCGCTACACACGTGGTGATATCCTCAATGCCCCATGAACATTCCACACACGTAGCCTCTGTGTTAGTGATATGACAAGGACCAGAAGCCCTGAGCGAGGACCACAGACGATTGGTTTACGAGTTACTACGACACAAACGCGTTTATTATTAACGAAATTTGTACAAAATATCGAGTAAAAAAAAAAGAGGATTCTATTGTCCTTATCATGCAGTACTCTTTCGTAGAATTGATGATGATGATGATCATTGTTGTTTTAAGGGGCCTTATATCTAGGCTATCGGCCCCTAATGGTTTGGGTGATCGTGAAGATGAGATGAGAATGGAAACTATAACTAATACTAACTACAGACTTACAAACTAGAAGAAGGAATGGTAAACAAATAAAGGATAAGGCAAATAAAGGACAGGAAGATAAGAAATGCCCTCAACCCTCGAAGAATGAGGATTGAGGGACGTGGAAGGAAGGAGAGCCATGAAAGGCAGATAGGAAAGGGAAAGAGGAGAAGGTCCGACCCAGAGGCAATGGAAAAAGGGACAAAACGGACCCAGCTCAGGAATCCCTCGGGGTTGCCAACTCCCGAACTCACCAGCCGTGAGCCCCTCAGGGTGTAGTACTATCCAGGGCGCACCATAAGTGGTGGGGCTACATACACCCTGCCTCCTTGAGGGCCTTGAGCAGATGGCAGGAGATACTGTGAGCCCCTGAGGGTGTAGCACTATCCAGGGCACACCATAAGTGGTGGGGCTACATACACCCTGCCTCCTTGAGGGCCTTGAGCAGATGGCAGGAGCTACTGTGAGCCCCTGAGGGTGTAGCACTATCCAGGGCACACCAGAAGTGGTGGGGCTACATACACCCTGCTTCCTTGAGGGCCTTGAGCAGATGGCAGGAGATACTGTGAGCCCCTGAGGGTGTAGCACTATCCAGGGCACACCAGAAGTGGTGGGGCTACATACACCCTGCTTCCTTGAGGGCCTTGAGCAGATGGCAGGAGATACTGTGAGCCCCTGTGGGTGTAGCACTATCCAGGGCACACCATAAGTGGTGGGGCTACATACACCCTGCCTTCTTGAGGACCTTGAGCAGATGGCAGGAGATGGCCGAAGAGTTCTGACCCCTCGAAGAATGAGGGATCAGAAAAGTTAGTTAGTTATTGTTGTTTTAAGGAGCGGAACTACCAGGTCATCTGCCCCTGGATCAGAAAAGATGAGACAAGTGCAAATTAAGGGGGGGGGGGAGGAGGTGAAAGACTCCCTAGACCTCTGATACCCTAATACCGTCGGGGTCGGAAGAGAACTAGAGTTGACAAAGGGTGGTCGATAGGAAACATAACAGAGAGGAGCCCGGCACAAGTAACTGGAAGCAATGCCAAACTCAGCTGGAGTCCCGTGGTCGCCAACCCACGTCCAACTAGATGTGAGCCCCTGAGCAGTTTCGTTGAATTAAGTTAGTCAAAAACGTCATGTGCAGTGGCTAGCAGTCACCCAGAGATTTCGGTTCGATTACCGGCTCTGGTCTGAAGGGTTGGAACGGGATGCACTCAAACTCTGAGAAGAGGCGGGTTCGATTCCTCCACTGCCATCCTGATTTTCCTCCAACAGATGGCTCCTAGTTCAGTCACGGTCACCTTGTTTCTACTGATACCATAACAACACAGGTTATAACACACGGGGCTGAAGGACTTCATGTCTTGTAGTACGGACCGCCTTATGACGTAGCGGCTAACATCTTGGTCTGGGTTCGATTCCAGGCTCTGCTATAAAATTATAATTCTGGTGTGAGGGCTGGAATGGGATACACTTAGTCTCGGGAGGCAAAACTGGGTTCGACTCTCTCCCCCAGCCAACCTGGGAGTGTTTTTCCGTGGTTTACCACTTTTAGTCCAGGCAAATGCCGGGATGGTTCCTAACTTAAGGCCACGACTGCTTCCTTCCTGATCCTATCCCCAATTTACAAATACAAACACTAGTTCAGCCATCACAATAACTCAGGTTATCAGAAATATTCCCCCTCCCGACACACACAAGTGCACGGGGCTGCATTACCACGATGTCGCAAAGCCCCTATAATAAGCAACAACAATATAACACGAGTCTAATGATAGACTAAGATGGAGTTGTACAATCTCTCGCGTAGAATTTAACGTTTGCCCACCATATTGAATGTATAGAGTCTTGCCTTCAGCAAAGAAAGTCTTTTACATCAGGTTACTTAAACAAACGTTTGGTGCTTTTCAGTCGGTCAACACGATTGTCCCCAAATGAGATGGGTTAGTGTCTAGACTTGGCAACCCACTACAGGTACACTTGCACCAGGAACACACAGCACTTAGGAATGCTGGGGGAGGGGGAACAGCCCAGCGACATAGCAGACCCTCACACAGTAATTTCCAGTCAGTCGAGTACAGACAGTGACCAAGTTAACTGCTCTCAACAGGACCGCGCAAGACTCAACCAGATAAGTAGCCTGTACAATACATTTACAACAACCACATATTCACTCCAAACAAGCAAATTCCGGAGGTCAATCACCACTTCCAGTATCTCAACAAAACATCACATAGACCACAACTAACACATATTGACGAGTTGCGTTATCTCAACTAATACTGCAACTAAATAAGTGTATATATTGTAAATATTTTCATCCCCTACTTTCACACATAGATTTTATAGCCCAAGTGTAATGGATCTGATGATGATCGCTTGACGATCGAAACTGGTCATCCTAGTGTATTTATTAATCTCATGTAATTTATTTCAGGATTAGGGCATAACCCAGCTCTTTTGGGTACATTCGTGTTGACCGACTGAAAAGCACCAAACTTTTGTTTACTTAGGCAACACTGAAAAATGGCTTCAAACACCATAATGAGATTACTTACTAACTTCGTTTTCTCATTGCAAATCTAATGTACTGTAGATTGTGGTTTATCGATATTAATAACTTCAAAATAGCGGCTGAGTGCAGTGTGATAATTCTCGTGTTCAGTGGTAATAAGGTTGCAGTGTTGAACAAGGACCAGACTTTTATTAGTACATTATGCTACAAGTCCATAATGGCAAATACAAGAGTATGTTTATATAACGAGTGAAGCGAATATTATGATTTCCATTATAGGCGAGTTGCATACGACTGTTTATGTTGGACGATAATTATAACATTATTATATGTTCGATCATAAATACGATCATAAATATCTGTCGAGATTCCACCAGTTTCGCATAGGATGCAGAGAATACCTTGTATTCGACCATGTCCTCCACGAACACCCCACAATGACACTTGCCACACAGTGAATTGAGGCCGTGTAAGTCAGCGCAGGTGCGAAGCTATCCTTACATAATTGGTCACACAACTGTTTCTTGAGCTCTGATTGGTGGGAGAAACTGTATCACAATGAAACTTGAACTATAATGAGGTTCTTAAGATGCAGTTTTCTGGCATATAATATTTATATTTCGGCATGGTCGAGCATAAAATACACAATAATAATACCGTTATAATAATCTTTTAGCAATAATAGCCATGCGCCCTCAATAGTGGAGGGTAAGGCAGAGTAAGTCCTATCCCAACAGTTAACTCGCCTGGTCGCTGCAAGGCCCGAGCACCGACCAGATCTCAATAGTGGAGGGTAAGGCAGAGTAAGTCCTATCCCAACAGTTAACTCGCCTGGTCGTTGCCAGGCCCGAGCACCGACCAGATCTCAATAGTGGAGGGTATGGTAGAGTAAGTCCTATCCCAACAGTTAACTCGCCTGGTCGTTGCCAGGCCCGAGCACCGACCAGATCTCAATAGTGGAGGGTATTGTACAGCCTCCCAGGGGTATGCACCCCTTGGAGACCATCCCCCCCATCATCTGCCCAAATCTCCTAACGGGCAACCCTTGGAAAGCCGGGCCAACATCCATAAACGTAGCAAGGACAGCTTGCCACTCTAGAAGCAGCTCGGTCCTTGCACAATGGTTACACATAGCGACATACTATTAACTGGGACAGCAATGCCAATACATTGCTGACAGCATAGCGCCGAAGAGTATAAGAAGGCGTCTTAATCAGGTCAAGGGATCTCTCCATTATCAGTGCTTCAACGTTGCGGCCGAAGGCTATGGTGGTGTCATCTGAGGTGAGTCAGTCGTGTTCAGATTTCCTAATTTTGTAACCTCTAACCCACAACTTGTACTTTACATTGTGAACATAATTACATTCCCTACAAGGGACTCATACTTCAGAATTACAGACCAATAAACACTTGGTCAACACATCACACTAGTCTTACTGTCCATACGCCTCTTTACATCCCAACGCCCTTCCTTACTCCCGTCACGGTTGGACGTGACAGACGGTAGTCTAATAGCGCTAGCTCAGATACCATTGTATTTCTCGAGCCGACCCGGCTGCTAGAAAGCAGCGTGTGCCACTCGGCTGATACGAGCGGATTTAGTTACATAATAAGCAGTCAGCTGAGCGGCCAGAGCAGTGACCCTTGCATTGGGCCCCATCCCTTCAAACACTACTACATTATTTACAGGAACGCCCCCTAGTTCCTAGCACATCACAACACTCTACACTGGTCAGCTTACCCTGCCAAGGGAAGCTACCCTTTTTAGGCACAGCTTTATAAATTAATACAATAACTCTTCCTTTTAGATCCACCCCCAAATAAGGGATCTAAAACACTGGTGGAGGCGCAGAGTACCGTGACGTTGTTTTAGAACAACGCCCTAGGGGTACAAACAACGTATCCCTGCGGTCAAGACGGTCCTAACCGAACGCAGCCAAGCAAATAGTGAAATTTTTTTTTGACCTTATATTACGTCACACATTTTTTTTATATACACATATAGGAGTTTGTATTGTTACACCAACCCCCCAGCCCCAGAAAGAACCAAACAGATACGAAAATACACTGTCAAACACGCACAGATTATTTTATTTTTATTTTATTCACATACACTTCATTCAACATGGCCCCCCTATACCGCCTAGCTGTGCTAAGGAGCATTGGGGAGTACCAGGAATTAATTGCCTGGCACAGAGTTTTTGAAACTAGGCAGGACTACCTCAGAAGGTTTCAGCAGCTCCTGCACGCCCAGTACATGCGGATCATAAGAGCCCTTGTCCGGCCACTCCGCAGCGCTAAGAATCGCAAGATTCGGGCGAAAATCCCCGCCCTCCGCACACAAATCATAAAAGCACACTGGCAACTACACTGCCGACACGAGTTTATGTTCCAACAATGGGAGACACTCATAAAGGAACACAGACGGATAGCGACACAGGGCACAAAAGTCGCTGAACAGGCCATATGCCTCAATAGGCAGTACACCCAAATCTGGGACGAATACCGTGAGCTCCAAGCCAACAAGGCCATTTTTGAGTTCATGGTAGGGCCACCAGCCCAGCCGAGAGAGGACATAAGCGTGGATACGCTGACTCGACAATTTGCGAGGATGTCCCTCTCGCCATGTACTGCCACACATGGGAAGGAGGTCACCACGGCTACAGTCAAGAAGACGGCCAGGTTAGGCTCCAATAGGCTAAAAACACAAAGTTACACGAACACATGTCCTTCAGCTCCGGATCGGAAGGCAATTTTGCCAAACCGAGGGGCAGAGCCTAGAACAACCCCCTCGGAACAAAGGGACGAGAGGGAATTGAAGCCAGGACTCTCAAACACACATAGCATGACAGGGAGACAACGGGACGGAACGACGTCATGGGCAGACGACATAGAACCCGTCCCGCTACACATAAAGCCTACATACACCCACACAGACAGGCTAACGCAACGGCAGGAGTCTGCCGTGGCCACAGGCCGAAAGGCGGTCAGGTTACGCGCCACCACATTGCTAGGCCAGACACAAGCCATTAAGCGACCTTTACCGCCAGTTCAAAGGGCAAATTTGCCAGAACGAAGGCGAACACCGGTATTAGTCCCTCAGGATGCACGATACACGCACGCACATTTTGACCAGACACTACCACACAGTACACGGGGATTAGGAAAAGTGTTATTACCTACCCCACAGAACACACACACCCCCGTAAACTCTACTAGAGTAGCTCTGAGCGCGGGCAGGTCCGCGAACACAGGTACACTTAGGCCAACGGCCAAGCGATACGGTGAAAGCAAGCCCGGTCGCACTTTGCTACAAACTCCTCCGAAAAATAGCAGAGGGGCACCTCAGTGGATCCCAGGGGCTTACACCCTAGTGACGGGGCGACGGTATCCACCTGCCAAGCAGTGACGCTCGAAATAGGATAACGGCTTTCACTAGGAATACAATATATTCCGACATCGCTTGCACCAATAGTATAGTACACATAAGTACTTTCCCGCGGGAGGAAACAAAATAATAGACAAACAGATACTAACAAACACAAACTGCACATTTTTTTTCTTCCTCTCTCTTTCTCTATCTGCCTTCTTTCACGTATATGCAGTGCAACTTGGCTAGATCAGAAGGCATGATTCAAAATCCTTGTTTTTTTTTGTTTGCCCCTGACATTTTTTCCCTCAGGCCATCAATGATTATTGGTCGGAGTGGTTATCACCACAAAATGGAATAACGTAAAGTTTCTAATATCCAAAGCCAAGTAGAAGCCCATCAGGTGAGCTACGCGGCTTAAAGCCGGAAAGAGATATTTTGAACATAGCGTATGCATCAAATCACAGCATAGAGCTTAAGCGAGTCTTTCTAAGCAGAAATGACTAAATGTTCTATGTTCCGGTTCAACAGTTGGATAGATTCTCTGGTAGCGGGCAAAAGCCATAAGCGTGGCAAGAGATAAGAATCGCAAACCAGTTTTCAAAAATTTTGGTGAGGTGTGCTTTAACCAACTGAGAAGCCCAATTGCACACCGGGGCAAGATACTGTCATTTTGTTGAGTTATGCCGGAACATTTAGCACAATTTGTGTATAAATATATTATGGCTCAACGGACAATACATATTTTACTTTTGAAAAAAAAATATATATTCAGTGCCAAGGTAAGATTATAATTGCTTTGGAGTGGAGTTTCGACTCCCATAGTGCACTGGCTTTGCTCGTGACGTGGATACACAGGTATCAAATACGTCTTGCAATGGCCTTCCCGATGTGTACTAGACAGTGTCGGTAGATTCCCATGAGATGTAACCAGATTACTATAGTGCTAACGTCACCTACTAGGTGAATAGTACGATCGGGGCCTACTTACCATTTTCAAGCATTTTTTTTCGTAGTGGTTACGACACAATTTTGGCAGACTATCGCCATCGGGCGACCCGCTTTAATCAGCATAAAGCAGGGTGCTAACGAGATACAGCATAATCTTTCTATTATTTTCTTTCAAGGTGCTCTCTTAATTCAGAGCGGGGCATGATTTTTTTTTTTTGCCTCACGCATTCGGCCCGAGGAAGGGAGATGGCCAAGTTAAACTATATACATATTTAATACATAGGCATCCGTTACACATAACACTGCCTCTAACATGACTTTTTCTCACCGGCATCTAGTCACTAAACACGCGACTAGCGGCCCAGACACACTAGTGTATAACGACATTTGGTACCATGGACAAGGGACATAATTGAACCACGTTACAGTAACACACAATTGGGAACACAAAAGTAGTTAATAGAAGGTTCTTTTCCATTACGAAGAGCCTGCCCGCAATTACAACAGACAGCAATCAGGTTCCCACATACGCGTGCCGGAAACAAGACCATGGACAAGACATAAAACAAACGAAAGCTCACGACATTGTAATCCTACACTGTCAGCGATAAGGCGGGCATGACTGGTTGACCTTCACGCACACAGACGAACTGAGCCAGCTCCTAAGTGAGCAGGAACAAACGCATCATTCACGCCCGATTTAGAGACCCCATATCTTCCAAAATTACACTACGAGGAGAGTTCAAAAATACGCAAACTCCTCACAGTATTGAGTACTTTCGTTTGCGCATAGTAGATACACAGTACATGTGCCATAATATATGCGGCACGGAAATGATCACACCAAATCTTTACAGGCAACCGGCTCCGAACCCATGACCACACACAACACGCTCGTACCAAAAACTAACTAAACAACGGTATTTTTGGTACGAGAAACACAAGCAAAAACCACACTGGGGAAGCCCCAAGCCCTGAAACACAACGCAGACATAGAACACAGAGAATGACATAAGGTCACGGGTCCGAGTCCCAGTAAAAATTAGACACAAGGGAAAGCAGTTATCCAAGCTCCCAACCACACCGAAATTGGCCCATACAAACACATGAACAGGGAATACTACATTTCCTCACGCCAAAAACCGGGCATAAAATTTCAAAAATACACCTGACATGAGAAATACATTTCCCAGACACAGCTAGGATAATTTCGGAAGACAAAGGTCTTACGGAATGATGACCACACAATAGTATTGGCAAATAATATGAATTGCCACATTAAAGCCGCCAGGAATCTAAAACAATGACCACACTTGTATACGTGCAGGAAGGCACATGCCAGCGGATGACAAACAATAACATCCCAGCCTGACATTACACATACCAACTGCTGACTTGCAGACTATTCACACTGCAATACTGCGATGACAAGACACTATTGTGTATCGCCAGTGACCGTGAAATTACGAACACAAAACAATTATAACACCATACATTTTTTTTTCTTTCTCCACACTGCAAAAACATTTGGCAATGAACAAGACGTGACACAGCGGAACTTATCTTGGGCCTATAAGAGCACGTTCGCCAAGACGTTGACAGGCCACGGGCGCCCCCTGCCCACACATGCGATACATATTACGACTTAGCCTCCAACAGACCAACCGTCCGCGTGGTGTAGCGGAACATAGTCACACACACGCACACGCACTCAACAATTAGGAGCAAACACAGACAAGACCTCCCCTCTAATAACTTCTTTTATCGATCGTAAGGCATAGGAGTCATTACAGATGACTAGGACATAGCCAGTCGCACTACGACCACTGGCCACATCTACACTACAAATGGCAGACCAGATTAGGCCATGAAGCTTTGCTATCCCAAAGCACGGATAGAAAGCCAACATGGACCAAGGGAGGATGACAAACCATAGGTGGATAATCCCAGAGGGATTACCGACATACTACAGCAGGCTACCATTGTTAATACCCAATTCCCTTCCAATCACCCTCTCACGCCCCACATAAGCCAACGCAGACACATGTACACGACCAAAAACAGCTACACTACATTACAAAGTACACTCAAGGGGTTGATGGACTTCATGCGTCTAAAGAGCAGGCATGCTACGCCTTGCACCACGATGCACCACCTGAGTATTAGGGGTGGGTCAGCAAACATTAAAGAAGCATAATGCGCCTCTCCAAATGAGAGAGGAGGCCATATATATATATATTAACCATTCTTTAGTAATTAAACACGCCCGCATGAAAGGAATATATTTGTATTATTCCCCACCCTACACCTATCCGTACATGAAGGCAGACGCTTCATATCCAGACACATGCATGACTATCCCATCCATTCACCCGGGATATTAATATCAAACCTGCATGAAATTTTCGTATCTTTGCAATCCCGGGAATTGCCTCCCCAGTCCACTCACTATAGGAGCATCCCAGCAGCATCACCGGTTTCAGGCCACCACTAACGTGGAACCCAAAGGTGCGCAACCCCTTCCTGCCTTGTTTCAGCCCACTCGACAAATAACTACCCCCAGATCCTAATAACAGGGTACCTGACATTACAGACCCTACTAACACCTCCATTAAGGTAAAGAAAGCATTATTGCTGGAAAGCTGACGTAGCAATGGTAGACCAGAAGTAGCCTATGTACTTAGAAGATCTACAACCCCACAACACTGGAAATATTTTACATTTTACACAGAGATTAAACCATTTACACAGGTTACGCTACATTTTTTTTACAAAGGAATCTGATACGATCTGATTGATGACAACGGTGTAAGCCGAAGGTCGGAGGGACCACACTGGAGCAGAGCTGGGGAAGGCGATGTGGACCCTTACCCCAGTTGGCTCAATAGCGCAGCGACCTCACTTAACTTGACGGCTAGACCAAACAGACGAACCACGTAAGGTCAAAGCATTCGTGACCTAGCACGGGCAAACATCGAGATCTAGGGGTGCATGTCGCTTATCCCCCTTGTCGGAGAAGGTTACACCCACTATGTGCCACGGTCATCGAAGCCAAGACCTGCAGGGAGACTTTCTGGGAATGGCGGGAGAAATAGCTCACTCAGCGCCAGACTCGGGAACTATCCCTAGAGACGACCCCATTATGACTAGACTTCTAGTTAAATTTAAATTTAAGTAGGTACGGCTTCCATAGCGGGAAGCAAGACTCCTATGCGCTGGAGCAAAACGCACTAGGGCCACACAGGCGAAGAGGAATCCCCGGACGCTCACTTCCCGGAGGACACATGAATATAAATATTGCGGCCGACACAGGCGAAGAGGAATCCCCGGACGCTCACTTCCCGGAGGACACATGAATATAAATATTGCGGCCGACACAGGCGAAGAGGAATCCCCGGACGCTCACTTCCCGGAGGACACATGAATAATTACTATTGCGGCCGACACAGGCGAAGATTATATTATGCCATTGGACGACAATGTCCAATGCCCACATAAATGGCGACGCAGCGGGCAGTCAATGGGCATTAAGAGAGGGGCATTGCGAGCGCCTCATAGGGGTCACGTGGGCGGCCCAATTACGACTACACACGCAATGGCAACGGTCAAAGAAATGGAAGATACAGCAGGCGAAACGGTTTGCCTAGTGGCACCGTAAGCCGCCTGTGATTAGATTAGTACTAGTAATAGACGTCGACACCTAGAAATAAGGGAACGGAATCCAGCGATCCTAGAGACAACCGGTGTTTCTAGGACTCGTGCGGGTGGTGTCCTGGGGAAGTAAATTGCCCCAGGCGATCGTTCTAGGCCAAATTTAGCTGTAAGACGGTTGCATTTGACACGCAACCTAGGATTAAGCAAATTTATTCACCGCTGTTGCCAAGTATGGCGCAGCACATTTCGGCAATAGATTAAGGCAACCCTCTCGGCTTAGAAATAGCATTTTTTTTTATTATTAGACCATAATTAAGATAAGTAGTCTTAAGATAACGCCGATCGGCGCCTGATGACCACCAAACCCGGCATCAGGGTAAGTCCGACAATACACTATAATATAGGATAATATATAATATAGTACAATAGGCATAATCAAAGTGGAATATATCGGCACCCGGTAACCACAATTCCGCTACCGGGGTAAGACCAACTACATATTATTTACGGCATTACGGCACCGTATAGGGTAAGCCCGGTCATGCAGCAAATTAACATTAATCATGCTATTTTTTTCAGAGAAAGAAGAGCTTCAGCCAGTAAAAACTATGACACAGGAAGCGACATAGAGAATATGTCATACTAATATGTTTTTTCTAAACATCGCCATTTTTTCACAGGCATCGTCACCAGATACAGGAAACTGGTGACAGGAATTTCACTACCATATAGCAGTGTCATATTATTTACGGCATGCCATGATTGTGTACTATTTTTTTTTATTTTATATACGTCAACTTGCACTAATCCCAACACACTCTCAAACACTCACCACATTTTTCTTTTTCAGCTACACACTCCAAAAAAAACCTGCACAGCAGGACTGGTGCCTGTGGGGTACCAGGCTTGCTGGCAGATCAACTAAATAGAAACACATACAGCGTCAAAATGCGACGCAGATTACGACAATGAGGGCGCAACCGATTTGTGGCAGCGACTCTCATTGTCAAGTGTGAAAGCATTCACCCACAGAGGATGCTTCACAGATTAAGTATTAAGAATACATGCAAGCGGTACGACCACTATACCGTACCAAGAAGTGGCCGTACAGGATCAGCCGTGAGACGGCAAGCGTACGTACAGACGGGTAGCGTGCACGCGAGGTACCTCACAAAAACTAGAATTATAAGGGATTAGCTCACTTAAGTTAGACATAAGACCACTGTAATTCATAATTTTTAAGGATAAACTTCATACAATTATTCCACTAGACATAAGGTCATTGTAATTCATAATTTTTAAGGATAAACTTCATACAAATTCATGCGCCCACGGGCAACTATTCCACTGGAAAGCGACAATATTCCTAAATGTCAGAATCGCAACATAGTACATTAAACACTATATATTTTTGTTTATCAAGATTCCATGTACACAATGTCTGTGATTTGTTTTCTTTCAATTTTCTTTCTTCTAACTTCCCCATTTGTCAGGGTGTTCCGTTTTATCCCAAACCAATAAATGTCTTTTGAATATTTCCCTTAAATTATACCCTGGAACACCCATTTTTCTATTTTCTTCTACCTTTCTTATTGCAGGGAGCACTTTTTCCCTAAGATAGGGCGGACGACGCAATCATCCGTTCGGCCCTGGGTTTTTTCCTCCCTGCACAACTATGTAACGAATCACCATCAAAAACCATGTTTTTTTTTGAAACTAGCAATATGCCAACAATGTCATTTTTTTTTCTTTCCAATGTCAATTTTTTTTTTCGATGGCAATTTTTTTTTTCAATGTCAATTTTTTTCCCAACGTCCATTTCTATTGTCACAATGCCAATGTCAAATATATATATATATATATCTCTGTACATCCCATAACCCTCCCCTCTGAACACGGGCTGACCTCACACCCACACTTCGATACGACACCACCAGGAGATACGAGGGCTCCAAGAACCACTACGTCAACATCCCAACCTCCAGTTCCGTTCCCGTTCGCGAGGACGCGAACAAATGAAGGAAGACGCTTGTACAGCCTCCCAGGGGTATGCACCCCTTGGAGACCATCCCCCCCATCATCTGCCCAAATCTCCTAACGGGCAACCCTTGGAAAGCCGGGCCAACATCCATAAACGTAGCAAGGACAGCTTGCCACTCTAGAAGCAGCTCGGTCCTTGCACAATGGTTACACATAGCGACATACTATTAACTGGGACAGCAATGCCAATACATTGCTGACAGCATAGCGCCGAAGAGTATAAGAAGGCGTCTTAATCAGGTCAAGGGATCTCTCCATTATCAGTGCTTCAACGTTGCGGCCGAAGGCTATGATGGTGTCATCTGAGGTGAGTCAGTCGTGTTCAGATTTCCTAATTTTGTAACCTCTAACCCACAACTTGTACTTTACATTGTGAACATAATTACATTCCCTACAAGGGACTCATACTTCAGAATTACAGACCAATAAACACTTGGTCGACACATCACACTAGTCTTACTGTCCATACGCCACTTTACATCCCAACGCCCTTCCTTACTCCCGTCACGGTTGGACGTGACAGACGGTAGTCTAATAGCGCTAGCTCAGATACCATTGTATTTCTCGAGCCGACCCGGCTGCTAGAAAGCAGCGTGTGCCACTCGGCTGATACGAGCGGATTTAGTTACATAATAAGCAGTCAGCTGAGCGGCCAGAGCAGTGACCCTTGCATTGGGCCCCATCCCTTCAAACACTACTACATTATTTACAGGAACGCCCCCTAGTTCCTAGCACATCACAACACTCTACACTGGTCAGCTTACCCTGCCAAGGGAAGCTACCCTTTTTAGGCACAGCTTTATAAATTAATACAATAACTCTTCCTTTTAGATCCACCCCCAAATAAGGGATCTAAAACAGTATGGTAGAGTAAGTCCTATCTCAGCAGTTAACTCGCCTGGTCGTTGCCAGTCCCGAGCACCGACCAGATCTCAATAGTGGAGGGTATGGTAGAGTAAGTCCTATCCCAGCAGCTAACTCGGCTGGGCGTTGCCAGGCTCGAGCACTGACCAGATCTCAATAGTGGAGGGTATGGTAGAGTAAGTCCTATCCCAGCAGTTAACTCGCCTGCTCGTTGCCCGGCTCGAGCACCGACCGGATCTCAATAGTGGAGGGTATGGTAGAGTAAGTCCTATCCCAACAGTTAACTCGGCTGGGCGTTGCCAGGCTCGAGCACCGACCAGATCTCAATAGTGGAGGGTAAGGAAGAGTAAGTCCTATCCCAGCAGTTAACTCGCCTGCTCGTTGCCCGGCTCGAGCACCGACCAGATCTCAATAGTGGAGGGTATGGCAGAATAAGTCCTATCCCAGCAGTTAGCTCGCCTGCTCGTTGCCCGGCTCGAGCACCGACCAGATCTCAATAGTGGAGGGTATGGTAGAGTAAGTCCTATCCCAGCAGTTAACTCGGCTGGGCGTTGCCAGGCTCGAGCACTGACCAGATCTCAATAGTGGAGGGTATGGTAGAGTAAGTCCTATCCCAGCAGTTAACTCGCCTGCTCGTTGCCCGGCTCGAGCACCGACCGGATCTCAATAGTGGAGGGTATGGTAGAGTAAGTCCTATCCCAACAGTTAACTCGGCTGGGCGTTGCCAGGCTCGAGCACCGACCAGATCTCAATAGTGGAGGGTAAGGAAGAGTAAGTCCTATCCCAGCAGTTAACTCGCCTGCTCGTTGCCCGGCTCGAGCACCGACCGGATCTCAATAGTGGAGGGTATGGCAGAATAAGTCCTATCCCAGCAGTTAGCTCGCCTGCTCGTTGCCCGGCTCGAGCACCGACCAGATCTCAATAGGGGAGGGTATGGTAGAGTAAGTCCTATCCCAACAGTTAACCCGGCTGGTCGTTGCCCGCTCATTACAACAAGGCGGGAGAGTGGCGCACGAAGACATCCGGGATTAGCCGACTACTGCCGATGCCATGGCTCGCAATGTAAGTGCGACACTTGCTGTTCTCACTCGCCCTCGTGTAGCCTATTACCTAGCCCTCAACTTGTGAGGTGCGGTTAAGGTGACCGCAACAATATTTTGAAGTGCTACTTTTACTCCTTCTATTGTTACTTCCCGCCTTTTCTTTTGTGTACCTTCCGAACAATGGCCTTGAGTCAGTGCAGCTCTACTGTAGCAAAATTGACCACGACCGAGAAGTCTTAAGGTCTGTCCACACTCGTGCGTTTGTATTGTTACGGCTGTGAGTTTGTGTCATCACTCGCCGCATGAGTCACAACTGCCCCAGGGCTGGGCTGTGCCCTGCCTCCTGTATTGCGCGCGCCTTATGCAACAGGGCTACTAGGACAAAGAGATAGTCCAGAATATTCGTGACTGGACCAGCGATGGAAACCTCGAGAAGCCGTGGACCCTGGATGGATCTAGAAGTATTTATTGAGTCACCGGCCTGCTATATAAGAGTGACCCGTGAAGCAGTGGTTGTTGTTGTGTTTTACGAGCTAGTGCGAGCGATTATCTTGTGCGACAGAAGTGTGGTGACGAAGTGCTGTGCGAGTTACGAAATCCAGTGACATTGTTTCCCCAGCTTGTGTACAGCGAAATAGCCTGCAGCAAGTGAACGTAAGTAATTGTGGTCGGTGAACATAATGGAGAGGAGCAGGTAGTTTCTGTCAAGGCCACCGTACTCATTAGGACGGATTAACTTCTGTGATCTGTTGACAAGTGGAAGGGCCAAGAGCGCTCAAGGAAGAGACTTGAGGAAACTGGAGTAAGGCTCCTAATTGCTTGTATTTGCTGATTAGTGTAATTTTCTGGCCACAATAAAGTTCATTATTTCTTTAAGCAGTAATTGGTGTTGTGCTTTGTACCCCACCGTAATCCAGTTAACAAAAGTGCCACTAGGGGTTGGCACGCAACAACTGGTGTCAGAAGTGTGATTACGAACTCAAGCACAACACCTGACGGTCCTGGTTTCAAAACCCGAGCAGGTCATTTTCTCTAATTTTCCTGTGAGTGCATGCCCTTTACAAGGCAAACAACTAAAATGGAGGCGCAATTGGCAGCATTGCTAGAAAAGTTAAATGGCATAGAAGACGGCCAGAAGAATTTAACCAAGGAGCCAACTACCAAATTAGAAGACGGCCAGAAGAAGATGGAAGACGGTCAAAATAAGTTAGCGGAGAACCTGAAGAAGATGGAGGACGGCCAGAAGAAGATGGAGGACGGCCAGAAGAAGTTAGCCGAGGACCTAACTGCCAAACTAGAAGACGGCCAGAAGAAGATGGAAGACGGTCAAAATAAGCTAGCGGAGGACATGAAGTGGATAGAGGACGGCCAGAAGAAGATGGAAGACGGTCAGAATAAGTTGACACAGGACCTGAAGAAATTGGAACTGGGTCTGCGTGAGGAAGTCACGGCAGTGGAAAAGAAGTTCGACGCCTTACAAGTGGAAGTTGTCGAGCTGCGCCAACGCCCGCTGATGGGGGTGGAGGAGAAATTCAACGTCTTACAAAAGGAAGTTGCCGAGCTGTGCCAACGACCGCTGATGGGGGTGGAGGAGAAATTCAACGCCTTACAAGTGGAAGTTGCCGAGCTGCGCCAACGCCCGCCCACCGTTACACCGGGAATATCAGGAACGGGACATAGCAGAGTGACGCCCCCAACCTTCGACGGAAAGGTCCCGTGGAGCACCTACTTACGTCAGTTCGAGGCGACCTGTTCCATAAATAACTGGAACAACACAGAAAAGGCTACAGCTCTCATTGTAGCGCTGAGAGGTGACGCCCTTAACGTCCTTCAGGCCATCCCAACTGGATCCCAGGACTACGCTTCCCTGATCGCCCATATGGAGTCCCGATATGGAGATAGCCATCTTCAGCAGGCCTATCAGATGCAGCTCCGGATCCGGGTACAGAAGAACGCGGAAACCCTGCAGGAGTTCGAGATGGACATCGCACGCCTCGTAAGGCGCCGGCCAACTTTCTGGAGCAGATAGCGACGCAGACTTTCACCGACGGGCTACGGGACTCGGACACTCAACAGGCGCTGCGACTCGCGCGCAATAAGACCCTGACAGATGCGCTGAGCCACGCACTTGAGTTCGAGACGGCGAAACAGGTATCTAGAATGCGCGCGCGGGTGCGTCAGGTGGACGTCGACGAACCAGCCAAAACCAACGAGACCAAGCCCCTGGCCGACGAATTGAAGGAGGCGCTAAGCCGTTTCTTCAAGAATCGCAGTACCACCAACAAAAACGTAGCCGAAGGACATCCGGAGAGGCGGCCCGGAAGAGGACTACCGACCTGCTGGACCTGCCGTAAGAGAGGCCACCTGAGCAAGGACTGCGGTGATCGCCGCCGCCAGGGGTTTCCGTCGGGACAGTCAGTCGTAGGGAAACCGCGCGGCCCAGGAAAGCTAGTATCAGCCAGCCTAGGGGGGCAAAGGTTGGCTTGTGACAGTCGTCAAGCCCCGGCAGTCCAAGTTCGTGTGACGCAGTTACGGAGGGATAATAGCAGCCTGATGGTCGACGGAGTCGTCAACGGAGAGAGCTGGCCCATGCTAATCGACACGGGAGCATCGAGGACCAACGTCAGTCCCACCGTGATCCCGAAGTGGAGAGTTCAACCCACACAAAGGAACCTCCAGCTAATAACCGCGACCGGAGAGACCGCACCGGTACATGGCGAAGCATCACTGGAGTTCGTCATTGGTCGACGGGCGATAAAGCATCCAGTGCTTGTGGCTGACGTATCAAATGAAGTGATCATCGGACAGGACTTCCTGGACCAGAACAACATCATCTTGGATCTGAGTACCAACACTCTGCACTTCGGAGGTGAGGAACTTGCTTTGCAACCTGCGCACGAGTCCATCACCGCACGACGAGTAAGGCTGAGAGAAGACGTCATCGTTCCCGCCAGGACGGAGGTCAGCGCTGCCGTAATTGTCGACGGAACTGCTGAGGGAGTGGCGGCTGTCATCGAGCCAAAATATGAGGACATCCAGACAAAAGGATTGCTAGTTGCCAAGACTCTCATCAACACGACGTCTCGACCGTACGTCCGCCTGTCCAACCTGAACGACTACGACATTACGGTTCACCGGGACACCAACCTAGGAGTCTGCGAGCCCGTTACCTGGATTGCCCGCATCACAGATACGACAGACGGACACCTGCAGACGGACAACCGAAGAAGACGCACACTGCCAGAAGAACTACAGAAGCTGTACCAAGGATCCCAGGACCATTTAGACGAGGAACAATCACGCCAACTTCAGGACCTGCTACGCGAATTCCAGGATGTCTTCTCCGTGGGGAGCAAAGACTTCGGCAGGACAAGCTTGGTCCAACACAGAATCGACGTTGGGGACAGCGCACCGATTAGGGCCCCATTCCGACGTGTCCCGCTCGCCAAGCAAGCCGAAGTCGACCGGATGGTAGAAGAGATGAAGGAGCTAGGGGTGATCGAGCCATCACATAGTCCTTGGAGTTCTCCGGTCGTGCTTGTGAAGAAGAAAGACGGTTCCACCAGGTTCTGCGTGGACTACAGGCGGGTGAACGACGTCACGAAGAAGGACAGCTACCCTCTACCCCGGATCGACGACACGCTGGATACCATATCAGGGCCAAGGTGGTTCTCCACCTTGGATTTGAAGAGTGGCTACTGGCAGGTGGAGGTCCACCCTAAGGACCGCGAGAAAACGGCGTTCTCTCTGGGCAGCGGGCTCTGGCAGTTCACCGTCATGCCATTCGGTCTGTGCAACGCCCCTGCGACCTTCGAAAGGCTTATGGAGTCCATTCTGAGGGGACTACACTGGAAGACATGCCTGGTCTACCTAGACGACGTCATCGTTCTGGGGGGAAGCTTCGAGGAGCACTACAGCAACCTGAAGGAGATCTTGTTGAAGCTACGGGCTGCCCAGCTGAAGTTGAGCCCCAAGAAGTGTCAGCTCTTCCAGAAGCGGGTCCAGTACCTTGGGCATATCGTCTCCGAGGAAGGGGTGCGCACCGACCCAGAGAAGACCGCAGCTGTGAGGGAGTGGCCAGTTCCGAAGGACAAGTCCCAACTACGAAGCTTCCTGGGACTCTGCACTTATTACCGTCGCTTCGTGAGGGGATTCGCCGACATCGCCAAACCTTTACATCGACTGACTGAGAAGGACCAACTCTTCACGTGGACAGCAGAATGCCACAGTGCCTTCGAACAACTCAAGCAGGCTCTGTGCACCGCGCCTATTCTGGCCTACCCCAGACCTGGAACAAGGTTCATCGTCGATACTGATGCCAGCGACTTTGGCATAGGGGGAATCCTGTCGCAGGAAGTGGACGGCGAGGAGAGAGTAGTGGCCTACTTCAGCAAGGCCTTGTCAAAGCCAGAAAGGAACTACTGCGTCACCAGGAAGGAGTTGCTCGCCATCGTGAAGACCATTGAACACTTCCACAAGTACCTGTACGGGCAAGAATTTCTCATCAGGACCGACCATGCATCCCTGCGGTGGCTCCTGAACTTCAAGCAGCCCGAGGGTCAACTCGCGCGGTGGTTAGAGAGGCTTCAACAGTACAACTTTGAGATTCAGCACAGGAAAGGCCAACTGCATTCTAACGCCGACGCCCTGTCACGAAGACCGTGCCCCGAAGACTGCACCTTCTGTGCCCGAAGGGAGGAGAACACCGGGATACTGTGCCGACGGACTACTGTGGAACTTCAAGGGAACTGGAGCCGCGAATCTTTAACGCGGGCACAAGCAGAAGATGATGACCTGGGACTGATAGCCGAATGGAAGAGTGCCTGTGTCCCCAGACCCGGGTGGAACATTGTGAGTGACTGCAGCCCGGAGTTTAAGTCCTACTGGGCACAATGGGACTCGCTGATTGTAAGGGATGGCCTCATCTGCCGTACCTGGGAGAGCACCGACGGGAAGACATTTCGGGAACAAGTCGTCGTTCCAAAGGCTATGACGGAGGAAGTCCTGAAGGAAGTTCATGGAGGATCATCTGGTGGACACCTAGGGATAAAGAAGACCCTGGAGAAGCTGAGAGAGCGGTTCTACTGGATCGGATGCCGAACCGACGTAGAGAACCACTGCGCGAGGTGCCACGATTGCGCTGCCAGCAAGGGCCCAGGACGAAGACGGCGGTGTCCACTGAAGACCTACAACGTGGGCGGCCCCATGGAGAGAGTGGCCATCGATGTTGCTGGGCCATTCCCGTTAAGTGAGGCAGGGAACCGCTACATATTAGTCGTCAGCGACTACTTTACCAAATGGCCGGAGGCGTATGCGCTCCCTAACCAAGAAGCCGCGACGATTGCAGAGACCCTGGTGAAGGAATTCGTCAGCCGGTACGGAGTACCCCTGGAGCTGCACTCCGACCAAGGGAGGAACTTCGAGTCGCAGGTGTTCCAGAACCTATGCCAGCTGCTGGGAATCCGGAAGACAAGGACAACGCCGCTACACCCTCAGTCCGACGGGATGGTAGAGCGATTCAATCGCACCATCGAGAACCATCTCCGAATAGTCGTCAGCGAGCACCAGAGGGATTGGGACAAACATCTTCCACTATTTCTCCTGGCCTACCGCGCCGCCGTGCATGAAGCCACCGGGTGCACACCAGCCCGGGCCATGTTTGGGAGGGAGCTCCGTCTACCTGTCGATCTTGCCTTCGGCCGACCTGGGAATGATCTGATCCCGGTAAGCCAGTATTGTCAAGAACTGGTCGACCAACTGGAGGACGTGCACGCGTTCGCGAGGAGGAAACTGCGGATCGAGACCGACCGAATGAAGACCCGATACGACCAGCAGACGGATGCCGGCGGATTCCACGAGGACGACCTGGTCTGGCTCTTCAACCCTTTACGGAAGAAAGGCCTGTCACCCAAACTGCAGAAGTCCTGGGAGGGCCCGTACCGAGTCGTGAAACGGATCAACGATGTCGTCTACAGGATCCAGCGGAGCCCGAGGGCGAAGATGAAGATCGTGCATCGAGATCGCCTGGCAGCCTACGGAGGGACACAGACGGACCAATGATTGATCGGGACGATCAGCCTTTTTAGGAAGGGAGTGGTGTTACGGCTGTGAGTTTGTGTCATCACTCGCCGCATGAGTCACAACTGCCCCAGGGCTGGGCTGTGCCCTGCCTCCTGTATTGCGCGCGCCTTATGCAACAGGGTTACTAGGACAAAGAGATAGTCCAGAATATTCGTGACTGGACCAGCGATGGAAACCTCGAGAAGCCGTGGACCCTGGATGGATCTAGAAGTATTTATTGAGTCACCGGCCTGCTATATAAGAGTGACCCGTGAAGCAGTGGTTGTTGTTGTGTTTTACGAGCTAGTGCGAGCGATTATCTTGTGCGACAGAAGTGTGGTGACGAAGTGCTGTGCGAGTTACGAAATCCAGTGACATTGTTTCCCCAGCTTGTGTACAGCGAAATAGCCTGCAGCAAGTGAACGTAAGTAATTGTGGTCGGTGAACATAATGGAGAGGAGCAGGTAGTTTCTGTCAAGGCCACCGTACTCATTAGGACGGATTAACTTCTGTGATCTGTTGACAAGTGGAAGGGCCAAGAGCGCTCAAGGAAGAGACTTGAGGAAACTGGAGTAAGGCTCCTAATTGCTTGTATATGCTGATTAGTGTAATTTTCTGGCCACAATAAAGTTCATTATTTCTTTAAGCAGTAATTGGTGTTGTGCTTTGTACCCCACCGTAATCCAGTTAACAAAAGTGCCACTAGGGGGTGGCACGCAACAGTATGTTCGTCAAAGGCATGCGTCATATCTCAAAGTGTGAGGCAAGTGACAAACACGTTGCTGCATGCGTCTTCGGAGTTGAGCGAGGGAGAGGATCGTAGCGCACGCATTGTTGAAAGCCGAACCGCACGGTTCGGAGATTTCGTGTCTCTCGCCTTCCATTTTGTATAATTTAAGCCAATATTGTGCACGTCATGTCAGCCACCACGGAGGAAACTATACAATTTACCGAGGATTACAGAAAACATCCTGCTCTGTGGGACATATCCTCGAAGTTGTACACGAATAAAACAGTACGAAATGACGCATTGAGTGTCTTGGCTGAAAAGTACAAGTTGGATATTCAGGGGGTAAAGAACACAATAAAAAGTTTGAGTTCTTACTTTTCAAAAGAGTACCAAAAAGTAACGAAGAAAAAGACGGGTACCGGGGCTGATGAAGACTATGAATCACCATGGTTCGGGTACTAGACTCTTGTTTTCATATTGGAGATATTGCTTCACTGAAATATGTGTTCTTTTTCTCAATTCTTTTCTCAATCATGCTCAACAAAAATTCGAAGTTGGCTTTGGACATCCTAGTTGAGTTCCTGAACAGCATATTATCCGCAGGCACTTCTTTTAAGATCCCGTAATCCCGTTTTTTTTTCAAAAAAAATCCTTCATCTACATTAATCGCTTCCTTCTGGTTTTCTTCTTTTTTGCAGCATTTATTACTAAATACGCGGCTGTTATCACAACAAGGGCACTCGCGTTCGCAGTATCCATTGCGAATGCTGCAAATAAACTGACGCATGAACGTGGACAGGTATTGCTTGCGTTTCAGGCATGCTTGAGAGGCATGCCCTAAGAGGAATGTTGAAGGGAAGGAGGAAAGTCACGTTGAAAGGGGAAGGGAAGATGAAAACGCACGAGTGTGGACAGACCTTCAGGTGACGTCATAAAGTTCCTACATCAACGAGCACACACTCACATTCCACCCTTCACAGCACAGGAACTACAAACTCACTTGCAACAATTAAACACCAACAAAGCACAGAGGCAAGATGAAATAATACAAAATTCACTACTTAACAAGAAGTTCCGTAACGAACTAAAGAGCCTACTTTTCTTAAAATTTAAGATCTATGCCAATGATTAATCTATATGGATCTATATAGAATAATGACGAAATTAAGTTGGTAATATCGAAATTTCTAATTAGTTCGAAATACTGTATACCTGGCATACTGTAGCCTAATAGGGAACTACAGTTGGCAGCCCTGGTGACTGCATATATTCTTAGTTCCATCTCTTAAGGTACAGAATACAAAATTTGGTTGAAGTCCAATGGATAGCATGTACGTTACATGCAGTTAAACATTGGATCTAACAGCGCGCGTAAAATCATGTTGGCAACAATGACATACATGTATTGGTCAGAAATAATCTTAAATAATATGATCTATTGTTGTGTCAATTTTGAATAAAATCCATTAGTTAGTATAGAAGTTACATGCATTTTAAAATTGGATCTATCAGCAGGCTTAGAATCATGTTGGCAGCACTGACGTATATTAGTTACTCCAAATTAATCTAGAATGCCAGGTACTATACGTGTGCAAAGTTTAGAGCTATTGGCTTGCATACTTTCTGATATATTGATATTAGGGTAACAAAAATAGAGACAGTATTTACTAACAGTTGGCAGCCCTGGTTACTCTTATGAATCGGCATATACATATCTGTTATGGTACACATAGCACACACGAAATTTGGTTGAAATCCAAATGATAGTATAGAAGTTACATGTATTTAAATTTGGACCTCTCAGCAGGCTTAGAATCATGTTGGTAGCACTGACGTATATAAGTTTCTCCAAATTAATACGGAATGTCAGGTACTATACGTGTGCATAGTTTAAAGCTGTCGGCTGGCATACTTTCTGATATATTGGTATTTGGATAAAATAAATTGAGAGCATTTATTAACAGTTGGCAGCCCTGGTGGATCTTAATAATACGTTCAGTCATGTCTGTTTATGTACACATAGCACATACGAAATTTGGTTGAAATCCAATTGATAGTGTGGAAGTTATATGCATTTAAAATTTGGACTTATCAGAAGGCGTATATTCATTTTGGCAACACTGCGATGTATGGCCTCCTGGAAATTAAACTGCAATATTATTATCTATAAGTGTGCCAATTTTGAAATAGCTCCTATTCATACCTTCCAAGATATCCAACATGGAGCTCAAATTTCAATTGCGATTTTTCAGCAGTTGGTAGCACTGACATCATTTTCAAATATGGGCGTGAGATATTCAGGTATAGATCTTTACTCCTACCAAATTTTGTTCCGATTGCTGCAGCCGTTTAGGAGTTGACAGTCAGACAGACAGACAGACACACATTTACCCGATCTCATAAGTCTACTTTTTCCTCATTTTTGCAAAATGTGAAAAGTAGGCTAAAAATGTTAACAAACAATGTCAGATTCCACCTACTATCGATACTCATTTTCAGCACAATTCTAACACTACGCCACTTCCTAGAAAACTGGAAATCAGCCAAAAATATCTGCTTTGCCAAACATGAAAACAAAAATATATAAATAAAAATAAAACACAAAATTATCGGCCAATAAGCGACATCTCCAAGCTATTTGAAAGATTACTCCTAAACCGCTTCAAACACAAAAAATTAACACATCAATAATATCACAACAATTCGGATTCCGCACCTCAGTTGTTTGAAATTCCATTTCTATCAGTATTACTCACCCTTGGCCACTAAGAGCGTCTTGGCGGTGGTGTTGACGTTCTGCGTGTGCGCAGTGTGAGCTGCTAGGAACATGAGGACCAATAGAACAGTTGTGGGGGCCATGGCTCTGGAACACATCAAGCAATATATCAAGAAATAACTGAATCAATCAATCATCATTTATATTATTTCAGTAGTATAGATCCCTCCTGCGGCCGATCGTGATACGTGGCCCGTGCGGTTTTCACTACGTTATTGTACAACTTTGTAGGAATATTGTGTACTAAACATCAACCAGATTAGAATTTTACACCGCAGTCCGTTCCCCTGTAAGGTCCATTTTTTAGGCATCCACCTCTAAATACTAACTAAACTTTATTAGTATTATTTAATCTGTATTACGGCTGGCAGATGATCTACCTGTTCCACCCCTAAAATAATAATCATTGTCTTCTTTGTTTGTTTCTATTTTAAGGTTCGAAACATTGAGGTCATCTTCACCTTAAGGTTGGTTGTGTTTGTCTAATCCGGATGGCACTACCGACATCACTTGCTATGTGTGGTTTTACACTTACCTTCGAATTTTTGGAACCAGTATCGAAGATTTTCACCCTAACTTGTAGATTGCACTGTTAAACGAAGCTCACACCCGCAGCGTAGCCATGTGCGTCAAGTAGCGCAGCGCAACTGCAAGAGGAGCTGGGAGTGCGGTCATCCAGGTAGCGGTACTGCTTCACCCATTTTCTTTGGAACCTGACTGTACCTTACCACTTGACTTTTATTAATATCTCGCGAACCCGTAAACGTACATATGTCTTTGACAGCTCGTTTTACTCGGGACGAAGCCCCCTTTCCTAATGGGCTACTTATGTTCACCCGAAGTTAAGAACCACCCCTACCCCGGGGGGTGAATTAGTAATTTTTTTATACGCATGCCCACTCGTGGCTCTTGTAAGACGGAGGACTTTTCCAATAATTATTTATTGATTATTCACTCTTGATTTTTGATGTGTAACATCTTTCCACTCGGTAGCTGGACATGTTTGTGGGAGTGATTTTGGAAAAGGGACGCAAATGGATGGGACGGAATTGCATGGGACGGAAACAATAAGCGCGCGTGGTGGCGGAGATCGGTACAACGACGTACTGTAGGTCGTGTGGCTATGGGGAATGTATATCGCATACAGTTTAGTTCAAGGTTTGGAGACCCCATTTAAGATATTCCCATAATAAATCATCTTCAAGTTGACGTTCTTTGGTATGAAAATATTCATTTTATCATATTTGCTGAAAACAATTACGATTTATTAAATCTTCATACTTTTTCTGTATTCTTATTTAATGTAAGCACTCGATGTACTGTCGGCCATGTGGCTATGTGGAATCTATATCGCATCAACAAACAACGTAGGAATTCAGTATATTAACGCCGACTACTAACAATAATTGAAACTTCGTTGGTCTAAACATATCACTGGGAGAAACACATTTAATATACCTTCCGCACACCTAATTTTTAATCGCGCCTATACTTGGCAGTGCACTCTATCGGCTAAACGAGGCCATTTTCAATAACGTCGCTGGCATGGGTTCACTAACTGGCCGGTATAGAGCACAGCTCGCATCAAGTAGGCAGTGGATTGCTTCCGCGACGGCAAATAACAATTTTTGATTCATTACGGTCAGGATTTGACACTGGAGTCTTAAAAGTAGTTATTTCAATGACCAACAGAGTTGACTGTCAACAAGGGATTTGCGCTCCCGGGACACACATAGTAGGATAACATGTCACATGTTACATATCGTATGCGACTACTGTAAGGTTCGTATATTTTTTTGATAATTGATTAACTGCACGGTCATTGACCCGAGAGTTTCCAAATTAATAATCGTAGAAACCAGATGCAGGATTTAAATGATGGCATGTAATATTGATATTTAAAAAAATATTTTTGATTTTGCCCGAGCACTAAACTACAAGGTCATTGACCCAAGATTTTTCGAATCTATAATTCTATTTTCATGATTTCTTATTTTTGGATTTAGCTAAAAGACCAAACTACTACAGTAGCTTATGAAGCCGAGATTTTATTCTTATGGACGATATCTTCAGCTCCAGCTCTGTTGGATGTTACTAAATGCACCGAGACCACTTCGTTCTTGGCTGTCACCCTTGAGGTTTTGGTTCGATTCCCGAAGAAATTTTAACTCTGGTGTGAGGGCTGGAACGGTGTGAAACATAACTGAGAAGAGGTGGGTTCGATTACCAACTCTGGCCTTGGTTTCTGCACTGCTACTCCAGGACAAATAGGGATCGTTCCTTACTCAAGGCTACGGTCACCTCCTTTCCAAACCTACAGCCATCTCATTAACACAGGTTATCTGACATATGACACCTTCGTACTCTGCCCAATCGGTCACGGCAGATTGGCATCGAACTCAGGTCTTATCTGAGAAGACCAGGCACATGATTCTAACTAGAATCGAACCATTGACCTCTGAGGGGGAACAGTTTTAGGGAACCTGAAGAGCAATGCGTTAAATAATGACATATAATAATGTAGCATGATTTCACGGCCTGCATGTGAATATCATAGCAGTTTAAGGTAAAGAATTGTAAGCAAATGCAAGCAAATATACGTTTTCGAAGCATACAAGAACGAGAGCAGGCCAGTTTGATGTTTTACTAATTGGAGTTGGCAAGTGGGTGGAGATTGTAGGCGCCGAGGGAACTACTTTCGTCTGGACCGAGTAGACAGCTCAAAATTAATGACTCGGGTATTCACCGCTTGACAACGATGGAACCTGTAGTAGGGATGACTGCCCACGGAAATTAATTAATTACCGCCAAGTGGAGCATTGAAATGGAGTGAAATGTACACCCAGGTGAATATATTTTAGGAGAGATAATTTAGGAATGATCTTACACTTAAATTAAAGCCTATATCTCTATATGAGACTGTTAACACCGAGCCTACGCTCGAGAGGAGTGATTTGGTGACCAGCCAGAGGGGAATCACCATGGTGGCGTCCTGACGCGATGGAATAAGGCAATTCATTGTAATTAATTGGCCGAAGCGATCGCCGGCACGCGAACGTTTATGAAACCTCCACACCTAAATAAACAAGGTGTATCTGTCATTTCGGCTGAAATGGTATTATTTCAAGGAAGGAGTCGCACCCGTATGTCCGGTGGACTAGTTTTTACGAGAAACCTTTATAAGGGGGAGCAGGGCAGACCAAGCCAGTTGTCTTCAGTCTGTTCTCAAGTTCTTCTCCAGTATACACGTAACTAATACGCTACCAGTAAGCGCGCGAAATGTTACAGTATCGACGCTCAGCAATTGAAGAACAATGGAAGCACAGCATACAGCTTCATAAGTATAATCATGAAGTGCGTCGAAGTTAATTTAATACAGATATTTATCCATTATCTGACGCAAATATAAGTTCGCTACAGCGAAAGAGTAATAATAATGTTTTTGGACATTACATATACCAGGAGGTCCGTGGTTCAAATCCCGGTCACTCCATGTGAGATCTGTGCTGGACAAAACGGAGGCAGACAGGTTTTTCTCCGGGTACTCCGGTTTTCCCTGTCAAAATTTCATTCCAGCAACACTCTCCACTATCATTTCATTTCATCTGTCATTCATTTAATCATTGCCCCAGAGGAGTGCGTCAGGCCTCGGCAGCCGGCACAGTTCATATTCTCGCCGCTAGATGGGGGCTTCATTCATTCCATTCCTGACCCGGTCGGAGACTGGAAGCAGGCTGTGGATTTTCATTTCACATATACCAGGAGGTATTGTCAGAGTTGTATATGACATTATCATCAGGATCACTAAGATTATGGGAGCCTGGGAGGTATCGCCAATTAATCTTGACAGTGAACTGAACGATACGGAAGGTGACGAGGATCGAACGCCCGTAAATGCAGTTAGACTTTCACGGAGACCAGCGGTTGGCGTAATTGCATCGCATCTCTGAGGTCAGGCGTAGGAGGAGTCCGATTAAGGATTAACCTGAGAAATAGTGAAGAAGTGTACATAAATTGTGTTATAGTGTTTTAAAAGTGTTCATGTGTATTGTGATTAATATGTATTGTGTAAAAGTGAAAGAAACCACTGATAAGAGTATGTTTATCATGTGGGAAATATGTGAAATCAAGTGTCGTGTAAGATATAGCATGATGGCTTAAATCAAGCGTCATGGTAGGTCCGGAGCTGGAATGCTGGTATCATCCAGCGAAAATGAAAAGTGAGTACCAATTTTCAATGTTATTCTAACTAAATAGTTCACCATACAACGATGCATCACTTTGAGACTAAGATGTAACAGTCACTTATTGAACGAGTTTTCACCACTCGTCTTGAATAGAATATGGCTTGGAAGGTGATTTGTTTGGGGCCATTCAGGCCGAAAATAGTGATGAAGGTAACGGTAACGTTAAATGATAAATAATAATAATAATCTGGGGTCGGCAACAGTAAAGTAATAGGCATTTTTGGCCTAAATAATGTTCAAAGTGTGTCATGTCTAATATAAAGATACTGTATTTTGGTAAACAGTAAGAATGTAACGTGGAATATAGCGAGATACGAGAGTTTTTCAGTGTCAGTGATGTGTTGAATGAATATTTGATATGGTCAATTCCTAGGATTGTATTTGAGGACCATTAGAGTAATGTAAGCCAGTAAATTTATACATTGTTATTAGGAGCTATTTAAAGCTTTGGCTTAAGTGTTATTACAGAGAGAACGCGGGTGCCTTAATAATTGAGTCATCTATGAGAAGTATTGTTTGAGCCGCATATAGCGTGCAGAAGTAACGTAGAATCCAGTGATTTACGTAAATATATTGCGGGGTCCAAACTAGTATAGCTTGTGCGTTAGGTGAGAAGTTGGCTAATCTACGAGTTAGTATCGCCGTTGTGCATACTTTTATTATTCGCAGCGAATGGGACAGAGCCTGTCTGTATCCATCGCTTGCATGAATTATCGCCACGAGTGATGTCCGTCGAGACTCCGTGAGCATGTGTAAAAATGATCTTCCCTGGTTGGTAAGAATCATATTCGTCGTTTAGGAAACGCAGATTTCCTTATTATGTTATTATTGAGACAGCTGCTGGTGAGAATCTTGTATTCTCATTATGATGCGCGTCCAAAGCCACCAGTATTCACCATAGAACGGCAAGACTATCACAGGATCCATCCCCAGCCATGAACGTTAATAAGGAGCCAGTTGAGCCCAATACACTATAAATATAGGTGTTAAATAATTAGAATGACTCAATTACTTAAGAACAACACCTAGCGTAACTCAACTGTACTGCGATTGTAAACTAAGTTGACCTTGCCAGCAGATGAGAGGAAGTGGGGTGACCCATTGAGACGAGCGGCCATCTTGCGCGGCCTGCCGGAACAAATTTTATTGCCTGCTAGGAGAAGGGGACGTCGGTCTGCCAGTCCTTTAAATTAGAGTCATTGTGGGACACTGAGAAGCCTCCGTGGCTTAGGCGGCAGCACGCCGGCCTCTCACCGCTGAGTCCGTGGTTCAAATTCCGGTCACTCCATGTGAGATCTGTGCTGGTCAGAACGGGGGCAGACAGGTTTTTCTCCGGGTACTCCGGTTTTCCCTGTCAAAATTTCATTCCAGCAACACTCTCCACTATCATTTCATTTCATATATCATTCATTTAATCATTGCCCCAGAGGAGTGCGTCAGGCCTCGGCAGCCGGCACAGTTCATATCCTCGCCGCTAGATAGGGGCTTCATTCATTCCATTCCTGACCCGGTCGGAGACTGGAAGCAGGTTGTGGACTTTCTTTCAGTGGGACACTGAAGAATCTCGATATTTCGATATGCAATTAAGATATGATTGTTGTGATGATGCCAAGTGAATTAAATGATGTGTTTCAACACACATACATTGTTGGATCAAAGAAATCGGATAATATTTGGCCCAGTTATTCTCTGAGGAGGAACACTGAACCAAATAAATTGTTAGGCATCTTTTTAGAATGCATTTTTGCCAGTTCACGCTAATTTACGAAGACGGGTAGGTGATTTCTAAGAACATGACACGTTTGTAACGATAATAATCCCGACAAGACCCAGAAAATCGTTGTATGGTGAAACTATAAACATTTCTATCCATGTCTATTTTGGAAGGGAAACGTACCACTTTTTAAGCGTTTCATATTGATGGAAAGAAGGAAGAAGATCCACACGACACAACAAACATTTGTTAATTAAGGCATAAAATAATGAATTTATGCTAATCAAAGTAAATGCCATAAGAAACGGAGTAATGTTTTATTATTACAGTATTAATGTCATTTAGATGTGATATGTGACTTTTTGTGTTGTGATACTCCAATTATGTAAAATTGTGTCACATGAAGAACACTATGGAGACTCGTAGAAGTCTGGAGGTATCAATGATAGGATGCTAGAAATAGATTTGAGTGCAGTATTGCAATAATTAAGAAGAGACTCACAAAATAACCCTGATTTTAATTGTGGGAATTAAATATAAATTATCCTTTATTTGTATTTGTTGTATAGCCATGATTTTATACCAGTAAATGTTTTTATTTAGGAATATGTTGTTTATTTCATGTAGAGTAGTTACCTGGTAGACTCAAATCCTGAGCATGTGGTCGTATGGTGGGCAGGAACGTCCCATACCTCGAAAGACCGTGAGTTAGCTGGGATACGAACACATGTTCCACATGATGACAATTGGGTACATGGAGGAGATGTCTCTGTACTAGGATTGAGTCACAGGTACTACTAAAAGTCGGCCAAGATATTAATGCTAGAAGCAAATACAGCATAGAAATTAGGATATAATAGGAAAAGACCGCGTCCCATTTGTTAATAAGCCTTCACGTCAAAATAAATGTTGATAATCCTCCATAAGACATGCTTAAATGTAAATGTAACTTGTCACCACATAAGTGTGTCCAGTACCTTTTGTTTATCATGGCCCAAGCAACGTGGGACGGTATTAATTCATTATGGAACCGCTTGCATCAGTGCAATATGAGCGATCTTGGCATTGCGCAAACTGGCCATGGATAACCAATGATACACTTCTCTTTTTAATTATCATGTCACCCAGATGTGTGGGGAAAAGCATGAGACTATCTTTCATTATCATGGCGCCCAACGTGGGGAAAAACATGAGACCCTCCCTCTCTCTTTCATTATAATGGCGCCCAGGACGTGGAAGGCTTATGGGATTCAGAAAACCCCATAATAATAGCATGGTTTTCATGGGGAAAACCATAATAATAGTATTTTTCCTCAAACTCTGCTTGAGCGATTGTGAGTCTTTCTAGATGATATTCAGACGTCAGACACTGTTGTCAGACGGGTACGTGGGTCTATACCCATTCCATAGGTGGTTTCAACACTTTGTAATATGTTGTTGTTGTTGTTGTCGCGGGATCGGAATCATTTTCTTTCCAATAGAACGCGCCAGCATGTTCAGCTGCGGCCTACCTGAATCTCAAATTAAGAAATACAGGATGGCTGGAACTGAGGACGTACTCAGGTGTATCGCTGAGTTAAGAGAACATTTTGATAATACTAATGCTAAGAGTAAGGAAGAATCTAAAGCATTTAAAGATGAAATAGCGGGTAGATTGGATGCCAATCAAACTGAGGTAAGCCAGATGTTGGCTACAGTAAATATTCAATTAGAGGCTAATCAAACCGAAATAAACACTAGATTAGAGGCTAATCAAGCTGAAGTAAACACTAGATTAGAGGCTAATCAGTTAGAGGTCAATAGAAAAATGGATGACGTTAAAGAGTCCATTAAGCAAGAAGTAACTAAGAATATTGTTAGCGTGGTCTCAGAGATGCAAGCTGATAACGATAAACGCTTTGAGTCTATAGAGCTAAAACTAGAGAATAATCTGCATGCGTGCAGAGAGTCACAGCGTGAGATTAACGATAGCTTAAGCAGTATGTCCATGGAGCTTAAAGACATTCAAAGTCAGAATGAAGCGAATACTAAACGTCAACTAGAGCAATTTAATACGTTCACTCAGACCGTGGATCAAAGGCTCGAAGACAGTGACGTAAAATGGAATACGCGAATGGCAGGCTACGCCAAGGCGGTAGACGAAGCCTTAAGAAAACAGGATCAGAATATCCTTGACCAATGCAAGGAAATCCGTGAAATAAAACCTTCTGATCAAGAGAATAAGGAGATAATGTCTAATATGAAGATACAGGTCGGGAAGGTGCAGAAAGAGTTAGAACAAACTCAGAGCGACCGAGCAGTTATTCATAAAAGGCAGGATGAGGACCAGGGAGAAATCACGAAGATAAGGACTGAAATCTCTCATACGCAGGGTCACATTCAAAAGGAAGTTACAGGCTTACGAGAAGAATTAGAACTTCGAGAAGGCTTGAAGACTGAAGCCAGCGATAAGACTCTTGCCGAGGTAAGAGAAAGTCTAGCGGGGGAAATTACCCACCTGAAGGAAAACCTTAAGGATGACAAGGAAAAGGTATTTTCTATGGCAGAAAGAAACCGAGATCGCCTAGAGAAAATAGAACGAGAGGTATTAGCTCGTTTGGAAAGGGCAGAAAATAGGCACAGCCAAATAGAAACTAGAATGATCGCACAGGAGGAATCCATGTTGCGGAATCCTAGGTCTAGCGAAGGAAGTATAGACGAGAATAGGAGAAATAAATGGGCAGAGATAGAAATACAGCCCACTCCAAAGAATGCAGCCATGCCAAGTGACAGCCCGTATACAACACCTGGTATGCCAATTGCCATGTCAACACCGCATGAAAATGCTGTTCAAAATCAAATAGTCACTGTTGTAAGGGCTAGTGATGAGAAACCAAATAAATATTCTGGGAGTAATTCTAACATGACACCCAAGTACTGGCTTAAAGAAGTTTCCGAGTACTTGAATGACGCAAAGGTACCGCCAGAGCGAAGGTTGAGAGCGATTGAAAAACTGACTGAGGACGAGTGTGCCTTATGGTTTAGGAGTTTTCGGTACACGTTCGACACCGTTGACGAATTTCGCCAGGCATTTTTAAGCAGGTACTGGAACGCAAGTATACAACAGAACCTCAGATTGGACTTGTATTCTAGGCGTTATAGTACTAATAATCCGACGAAGTACGCAGAATTCTTTGTGGGTCAATTGTGCCGTTTCCGCGAACTTGATGAAGGAATTAGTGAGTCAGATTTGTTCATAGCGATAGCCAAGCAGCTACCGTATGAAGTACAACGTCTATTAATCTCAGCAAACGCCAAAACTGCGATCGATATGGAGGAGGTGCTGAGACAACTCGATCTCACCACAGCGCAGCACACAAGGCAAAGTCGGAACATGGAACAAGTCAACATGACGACTACACCGACTGAACCGACTAAGGTGCAGACAAAAAGTAAGTCTACGAGCACCGAAACGGAAAAATCAGACTGGCAACGTGAAGGACGGGAAAACCAGAATTGGAGGCCAGCATATCGAGGTGGATTGAACCGTGGAAACCGAGGAAGGAAAGCCTGGAATCAGCGCGGTACAAGAGACCAGCAGCCTGAGAACAGAAGGAATTACGGCCGAAATGGGAACAACCAAGGATGGAGATCCCAAGAACAGAGTCGCAGGTTCGATGAAGAGGTGGAAGAACGCTATCACGCATCTTTAAGATACATGGAAGAGCTTGGAGATGACCAGAGACAATCGCGAGTTCATTGGGATGAAGCGATTAGGAATAGAAGGTCACCCGACATCTATAAAAATGATGACGGTGCCAAGAGTCTGGAACTTCAGCAGTATGAAGACAGACAGAAGAACTCCACAAAGAATGGAGCAATCGAAAAAAAGAAACACCAAAATTAAATGACCAAAGAGAGATAAGTACAGGATGGAATACAGTGAATGTAGTTAACTGGATTGCCAAACCTGAGGAGATTATCGAAGACCTAGATGAAGGGACGGTCAATGTGAGAAGGGAACTACCCATTGTTACTGTAAGCATTGCAGGTATGAAGATAAGAAGTCTCATAGATACAGGTTCAACAGTATGTTTGATAACCCAGGCATTATATAATGAAATCCAAAGTAAAATCCACGTATTGAAAATACCTATTTCAAGCGTGAAAATAAAAGGTGTGATACCAGATAAAGTTATGATATGCAGATACCAAGTATTTTTAGATTTGCAGATAGGGAACTCTACATTCTCACAGAGCTTCCTACTTGTGAATAAGCTGCCTTTTAACATTATTGTTGGCATGGATTTCATAAGAGAGTATAAGGTTATTATAGATCTCTCGCAAGACATTGTTATGTTTCGTGCAAGTGAGGGAAAGGAAGATTTAGAGCTCTCATTAAAGCACAATGAAACGAGACCAGAAGAGTACGTATGGCATACATACGGAGATATGACTGGGGATGCAGTATTGACAACAGAAGACATCGAGGAACAGTTGGCAACACTGGCCGCAGACATTGAAAAGGACCTCGAACCAAAATTTGAAGAATGCCTGGAAGAAAAGATTGAGGAAGCTAAAATTGGTCCAGAACATAAGCAAATGCTAAGGGAACTGCTGTTTGAGTATAAAGGAGTCTTCGATTCGAGACCTGGCCGGATCAAGAATTTCCAATATGCGTTCCAAGTCAGCGATTGGACACCATTCAGACAGAAGCCGTATCCTGTAGCCGAGAAACATTATTTAAAGGTCAAAGAAGCAATACAGGAAATGTTAGAGGCAGGCGTCATTGTGAAGACAGCCACACCTTATGTCAGCCCACTGGTAGTTGTACCTAAACAGGACGGAAGTGTAAGGATATGCCTGGACCTACGAAATTTGAATTCCAAGGTCATACCAGAATTTGACCAAGTGCCGCCCATTAAGGAGGTCTTCAGGAGGTTCAAAGGAAAGACTGTGTTCTCAAATCTTGACCTGACGGCAAGTTTTCACCATCTTGCTCTGGAGGAGAAAACACGCTTATTAACTGGGTTTTTATTCGACCAGCATACGTATTCTTACGTGCGTCTCCCATTTGGATTGAAAACAGCAGGTTCAGCGTTGATACAAGCGCTAGATCGGAACCTGTCTGAAGAAGTAAAAGCAACAACCATATGTTACGTAGATGATATACTACTGACATCTGAAACAGTCGAAGAACACGTCAGAGATCTACGCAAGTTGTTGTATGACCTAAGTCAGGCTAACTTTAAGGTCAATATAAAGAAATCTAACTTTGGTCAGAGAGAAGTTAAATTTCTAGGCCACGTAATAGATGCACAAGGAGTTAGGCCTAATCCGGGAAAATTGGAAGTTATTAAACATTTCCCGAGACCAACGAAGGTAAAGAACGTCAGGCAATATCTAGGCGTTATTGGATTCTTTTCAAGCCATTGCCCGAAGTATATCGAGACCGTAGCACCACTTCAAGACTTACTTAAGAAAGGAGGAAGATGGCGGTGGACGGAACAATGCGAGGAAGCCTTCGTGAAATCTAAACAGATGCTGTTAGATTATGTAAAATTGGGATATCCAGACTACACTCAGAAATTTATTATCCAGACTGACGCATCATTCATAGGTATTGGAACAATGTTATACCAGGAAAATGTGGACAGGCCAGAGGAGAAAACTTACATTGCATTCATAAGTAGAAGGTTGAAACCTAATGAAAAGAATTATACGGTCACGGAGATCGAATTACTCGCGATACTGTATGCCTTACAGTATTGGCGAAAGCTAATTTATGGTTTTAGAATTATATTGAGGACAGACCATAAAGCCCTAACATTCCTGTTAAAAACTGACTTGTCGAGTCAAAGACTGACGAGGTGGTCCCTGTACATACAGAAATTTCAAGTGGAAATCGAGTATTGCCCGGGGAAGGACAATATCATACCTGACTTGCTAAGCAGATACCCGACAGCTGATGAAGAGGAAGTTCTAGCTATCGAGATAGAAGATAGAGACCAGAAGACTTTAGATGATCTGAGGAACATCACAGTTTTTCAACGTGAAGATCCCTGGATACGGTTGATGATTAATTACATCGAGGGAAAGCTGGACAGAGGTACCCCGATGTATGTGGAAGCCGAAGCACTATCAACGGAGTGTCTATGGTTTAACCAGATGCTACATAAATGGAGTGACTCAGACCACACTCGACCCAGGATTGTTGTACCACCAGCATTGCAGAGAAGGCTAGTATGTTTGGCACACCGAGCTTTTGGTCACCCCGGCGTAGATAAGTCTGTTGCCCTGCTTAAAGAAGCATTTATTTGGCCAAAACTTAGAGATACAGTCAGGACATGTGATATTTGCCAACGAGTAAAGCCTAACCCGTATTTAATGAGGCAAAAACCTATACCACTCTTACCAGAGGAGCCATGTCAGCTTCTGGCACTGGACAACTTTGGGCCGCTTCCTAGAGCTAGAAGAGGAAATAGACACATCCTAGTTGCACTAGACGTGTTTTCAAAAATGGTAGTCCTGTGTCCAATTCAGAAAACCAGTACGAAACAGGTACTTAAGAGGCTGAAGGAAAGAATCATTCCTATATTAGGGCAGCCGGAGAACATATTATCTGATCATGGGAGCTGTTTTACCAGCGTGGAATTTCGCAGGGAGTTGGAAAATCTGGGTATAAGACAGATTTTGTCCACAGTTCGACACCCGAAGTCGAATTCTGCTGAAAGAGTCATGAGGGAACTGCAAAAGTGAATGAAGATATACTGCTCTACGGAGAATTGGAAATGGATCGATGTACTAGAGATTATTGAATACTGTATCAACAATACCGTGCATGAAGCGACAGGAGAAGTGCCAGTGAGCCTACATCTTGATAGAAGACCAGAGAGGCCATGGAATAATGTCATTCGGACACCCGTCGATGCACAGCCTGGACGTGAGTTGAGGATCCAGAGAACAATCGAGTATCTCAAGAAACAAGCAGACAGACGGCAGCGGAGAAACAGGAGGAAACGCTATCATAGACCATTGCTCGTAGGGGAATACGTCATATTGAAAAGAAAAAAAAAACGCTAGTTCAGATCCAGAGAGCAGGAAATATAAAAAAATTCAGCATAGCTATCACGGACCCTACCTGATTATAAGGGATTTGCAAAATATTGCATACCGAATCAAAGACGAAGCAACAGGTAGAGAAGTTGTTGTAAACGCAGCTAATTTGAAGTTATATAGTCCACCAGAGGATTATGATACGAGGGAAGAGCAAGCAATGCACACCCAAATAGACGGGGAGTCATTACGTATGCACGCAAAGACTCTTGAGGAAAGCTTGCAGACCTTGGAAGAAACGCAGCGAGGCGACCAGTTCGCAGACCCAAGGGACACGAGGGGTGAATGCAGCTGTCAACTGAAGGAACTTTACGACCAGTTGAGGGAAGCCGCTACAGAAATAGAGGAGATGAATGAACAACTGAGAAGGCAGAACAAGAGTATGCGACGGCAGACAGAGTGGAATGGGGGAACGAGACATCCCATTGCAGAGAGCACTGACCACTTAAAATAAATACTGCATGAGTCAATGCCATCTGAAGGGCCCGAAAAATTCACTTGTGAAATGAATTTTCCGAGCTTAGCGAGGGAAAGATGTGCCCAATCGGTCACGGCAGATTGGCATCGAACTCAGGTCTTATCTGAGAAGACCAGGCACATGATTCTAACTAGAATCGAACCATTGACCTCTGAGAGGGAACAGTTTTAGGGAACCCGAAGAGCAATGCGTTAAATAATGACATATAATAATGTAGCATGATTTCACGGCCTGTATGTGAATATCATAGCAGTTTAAGGTAAAGAATTGTAAGCAAATGCAAGCAAATATACGTTTTCGAAGCATACAAGAACGAGAGCAGGCCAGTTTGACGTTTTACTAATTGGAGTTGGCAAGTGGGTGGAGATTGTAGGCGCCGAGGGAACTACTTTCGTCTGGACCGAGTAGACAGCTCAAAATTAATGACTCGGGTATTCACCGCTTGACAACGATGGAACCTGTAGTAGGGATGACTGCCCACGGAAATTAATTAATTACCGCCAAGTGGAGCATTGAAATGGAGTGAAATGTACACCCAGGTGAATATATTTTAGGAGAGATAATTTAGGAATGATCTTACACTTAAATTAAAGCCTATATCTCTATATTAGCGTGTTAACACCGAGCCTACGCTCGAGAGGAGTGATTTGGTGACCAGCCAGAGGGGAATCACCATGGTGGCGTCCTGACGCGATGGAATAAGGCAATTCATTGTAATTAATTGGCCGAAGCGATCGCCGGCACGCGAACGTTTATGAAACCTCCACACCTAAATAAACAAGGTGTATCTGTCATTTCGGCTGAAAAGGTATTAATTCAAGGAAGGAGTCGCACCCGTATATCCGGTGGACTAGTTTTTACGAGAAACCTTTATAAGGGGGAGCAGGGCAGACCAAGCCAGTTGTCTTCAGTCTGTTCTCAAGTTCTTCTCCAGTATACACGTAACTAATACGCTGCCAGTAAGCGCGCGAAATGTTACTGTATCGACGCTCAGCAATTGAAGAACAATGGAAGCACAGCATACAGCTTCATAAGTATAATCATGAAGTGCGTCGAAGTTAATTTAATACAGATATTTATCCATTATCTGACGCAAATATAAGTTCGCTACAGCGAAAGAGTATTAATAATGTTTTTGGACATTACATATACCAGGAGGTATTGTCAGAGTTGTATATGACATTATCATCAGGATCACTAAGATTATGGGAGCCTGGGAGGCATCGCCAATTAATCTTGACAGTGAACTGAACGATACGGAAGGTGACGAGGATCGAACGCCCGTAAACGCAGTTAGACTTTCACGGAGACCAGCGGTTGGCGTAATTGCATCGCATCTCTGAGGTCAGGCGTAGGAGGAGTCCGATTAAGGATTAACCTGTGAAATAGTGAAGAAGTGTACATACATTGTGTTATAGTGTTTTAAAAGTGTTCATGTGTATTGTGGTTAATATGTATTGTGTAAAAGTGAAAGAAACCACTGATAAGAGTATGTTTATCATGTGGGAAATATGTGAAATCAAGTGTCGTGTAAGATATAGAATGATGGCTTAAATCAAGCGTCATGGTAGGTCCGGAGCTGGAATGCTGGTATCATCCAGCGAAAATGAAAAGTGAGTACCAATTTACAATGTTATTCTAACTAAATAGTTCACCATACAACGATGCATCACTTTGAGACTAAGATGTAACAGTCACTTATTGAACGAGTTTTCACCACTCGTCTTGAATAGAATATGGCTTGGAAGGTGATTTGTTTAGGGCCATTCAGGCCGAAAATAGTGATGAAGGTAACGGTAACGTTAAATGATAAATAATAATAATAATCTGGGGTCGGCAACAGTAAAGTAATAGGCATTTTTGGCCTAAATAATGTTCAAAGTGTGTCATGTCTAATATAAAGATACTGTATTTTGGTAAACAGTAAGAAAGTAACGTGGAATATAGCGAGATACGAGAGTTTTTCAGTGTCAGTGATGTGTTGAATGAATATTTGATATGGTCAATTCCTAGGATTGTATTTGAGGACCATTAGAGTAATGTAAGCCAGTAAATTTATACATTGTTATTAGGAGCTATTTAAAGCTTTGGCTTAAGTGTTATTACAGAGAGAACGCGGGTGCCTTAATAATTGAGTCATCTATGAGAAGTATTGTTTGAGCCGCATATAGCGTGCAGAAGTAACGTAGAATCCAGTGATTTACGTAAATATATTGCGGGGTCCAAACTAGTATAGCTTGTGCGTTAGGTGAGAAGTTGGCTAATCTACGAGTTAGTATCGCCGTTGTGCATACTTTTATTATTCGCAGCGAATGGGACATAGCCTGTCTGTATCCATCGCTTGCATGAATTATCGCCACGAGTGATGTCCGTCGAGACTCCGTGAGCATGTGTAAAAATGATCTGCCCTGGGAGGTAAGAATCATATTCGTCGTTTTGGAAACGCAGATTTCCTTATTATGTTATTATTGAGACAGCTGCTGGTGAAAATCTTGTATTCTCATTATGATGCGCGTCCAAAGCCACCAGTATTCACTATAGAACGGCAAGACTATCACAGGATCCATCCCCAGCCATGAACGTTAATAAGGAGCCAGTTGAGCCCAATACACTATAAATATAGGTGTTAAATAATTAGAATGACTCAATTACTTAAGAACAACACCTAGCGTAACTCTACTGTACTGCGATTGTAAACAAAGTTGACCTTGCCAGCAGATGAGAGGAAGTGGGGTGACCCATTGAGACGAGCGGCCATCTTGCGCGGCCTGCCGGAACAAATTTTATTGCCTGCTAGGGGAAGGGGACGTCGGTCTGCCAGTCCTTTAAATTAGAGTCATAGTGGGACACTGAAGAATCTCGATATTTCGATATGCAATTAAGATATGATTGTTGTGATGATGCCAAGTGAATTAAATGATGTGTTTCAACACACATACATTGTTGGATCAAAGAAATCGGATAATATTTGGCCCAGTTATTCTCTGAGGAGGAACACTGAACCAAATAAATTGTTAGGCATCTTTTTAGAATGCATTTTTGCCAGTTCACGCTAATTTACGAAGACGGGTAGGTGATTTCTAAGAACATGACACGTTTGCAACGATAATAATCCCGACAAGACCCAGAAAATCGTTGTATGGTGAAACTATAAACATTTCTATCCATGTCTATTTTGGAAGGGAAACGTACCACTTTTTAAGCGTTTCATATTGATGGAAAGAAGGAAGAAGATCCACACGACACAACAAACATTTGTTAATTAAGGCATAAAATAATGAATTTATGCTAATCAAAGTAAATGCCATAAGAAACGGAGTAATGTTTTATTATTACAGTATTAATGTCATTTAGATATGATATGTGACTTTTTGTGTTGTGATACTCCAATTATGTAAAATTGTGTCACATGAAGAACACTATGGAGACTCGTAGAAGTCTGGAGGTATCAATGATAGCATGCTAGAAATAGATTTGAGTGCAGTATTGCAATAATTAAGAAAATACTCACAAAATAACCCTGATTTTAATTGTGGGAATTAAATATAAATTATCCTTTATTTGAATTTGTTGTATAGCCATGATTTTATACCAGTAAATGTTTTTATTTAGGAATATGTTGTTTATTTCATGTAGAGTAGTTACCTGGTAGACTCAAATCCTGAGCATGTGGTCGTATGGTGGGCAGGAACGTCCCATACCTCGAAAGACCGTGAGTTAGCTGGGATACGAACACATGTTCCACATGATGACAATTGGGTACATGGAGGAGATGTCTCTGTACTAGGATTGAGTCACAGGTACTACTAAAAGTCGGCCAAGATATTAATGCTAGAAGCAAATACAGCATAGAAATTAGGATATAATAGGAAAAGGCCGCGTCCCATTTGTTAATAAGCCTTCGTCAAACAAACTTCTTTGTCAACTTCATCGTTTCCACAATAGGGACAATTTCAAAAACAACAAGAAGTTCCGTGACGGACTAATTTTCTTAAAATTAAGATTCAGTATATGAACTTATCTAGAATAATGACGAAATTAAGTTGATGATATCGAAATGTCTAATTAATTCGAAATATACCTGATATAATGTAGCCTAATAGACCACTACAGTTGGCAGCCCTGCTGACTGAATATATTCTTAGTTCCGTCTCTTAAGGTAGAGAATACAAAATTTGGTTGAAGTCCAATGGACGTTACATGCAGTTAGACATTGGATCTCTCAGCACGCGTAAAAGCATGTTGGCAACAATGCCATGCGTTTTCTGGTCAGAAATAATCTGAAATATTATGATATCTTGTTGTGCCAATTTTGGATGAAATCCATTTGTTAATATAGAAGTTACATATATTTTAAAATTGGACCTATCAGCAGGCATAGAATCATGTTGGCAGCACTGACTTTACTTCAAAATAATCTAGAATGTCAGGTGCGTGTGCAAAGTATAGAGCTGTTGGCTTGCATACTTTCTGATATACTGATATAAGGGTAAAACAATAGAGGCAGCTTTTATTAACAGTTGGCAGCCCTGATTGCTCTTATGAATACTTATAGTCATATCTGTTATGTTACACATAGCACATACGAAATTTGGTTGAAATCCAATTGATAGTATAGGAGTTACATGTATTTAAAAATTGGTACTATCAGCAAGCTTAGAATCATGTTGGTAGAACTCACGTATATAAGTTACTCCAAATTAATCTAAAATGTCAGGTACTATACGTGTGCATAGTTTAAAGCAGTCAGCTTACATACTTTCTGATATATTGGTATTTGGATAAAAAAATAGAGAGAGCAATTATTAACTGTTGGCATCCCTGATGGCTCTTAAGAATATGCTCAGTCATATCTGTTTATGTACACATCTTAAATACACAATTTGGTTGAAATCCATTTGATAGTGTAGAGGTTATATGCATTTAAAAATTAAACCTATCAGAAGGCTTAAAATTATTTTGGCAACACTGTCATATATGGCCTCCTGGAGATTAAACTGAAATAGTATTATCTACATGTGTGCCAATTTTGGAATAGCTCCCATGCATACCTTCCAAGATATCCTACATGGAGCACAAATTTCTAGTTCGTTTTTTTAAGCAGTTGGTAGCACTGACATCATTTTTCAAATATGGGCTTGAGATATTCCGGTATACATCTTTACTCATACTAAATTTGGTTTCGATTGCTGAAGCCGTTTAGGAGTTGATAGGGGACACACACACACACACAGCCAGCCAGCCAGACAGAAGGACAGACAGACAGACAGACAGACAGACAGACAGACAGACACACAGACACACATTTTCCCGGATCGATCTCATAAGTCTACTTTTTCCTCATTTTTTGCAAAATGTGAAAAGTAGGCAAGAAATTTTATTTTTTTAAAATAGTACCACTCTTTCATAGCAAAGAGTGCGTCACGCCGACTCCTAGAACACATCACACATCAAAATACGACCATGCGTTCGCGAGATATCGGCAAAGTTCGCGAGGAAGTAGGCTGGGAAGCAGCTCTCTCCGTACCACACTTCTACTAGGTTGTGTCCTAGAGACCTGAAATTTGGTTTGTGGGTCAAACAAACGTTTTTGTAGAATACCTAGTTTCCGAAATATAAGAATTTCAAAATTGGACTGTTTTGAAAAAAAAAAAAGTTTTGTTCTAAAACTAAAGGACACAAAAACCATTCTTTTACGCATATATAACACTTTTTGGAATGTTTCGTTTTCAAACTATCGCCTACTTTCAAAAACAAAAATTTTCAAAAAAATAGTACAAGTCATTCATAGGAAAGAGGACGTTACCCCAAGTCCTATGACACCTCATTTGTTAAAATCCGACCATGGGTTCACCAGATATTAATTATTTAACATGAACACCGCCCGAGCAACGCCGGGTGGGTAGGAAGCCCCGCTACTAACCTACTGATCTATATACACCTTATGTGTCAATATTGAAGAACTTCGTTTATTGGTATGGAAGTTACATGTTGATCAACATTAAACCTATCAGCACGCGTAGAATCATGTTGGCAGCACTGTCGTATATCGGTTACTGATAATTAACCTACATTTGCAGGTACTATATGTATGCAAAGTTTAGAACTGTTGGCCTGCATACTTTCTGATATTTTGAGATTAGGATAAAAATGTATAGAGTGCATTTTTCAATAGTTGGCAGCCCTATTGACACACACACACAAAAAAAGCATATTCATATCTGCTCTGGTGCGCAAATAACATACCAAATTTGGAGCCCATCCATTAGAGTGCTGCCTGCTGATTGGTCTATTCTTAAAAAACGCTTGTAAGTTCAATACTATCTATTGGATTTCAACTAAATCGCCAGATCTGCCAACTGTTGATAATTATATGGTCTCTATAATTTGAAGAGAAGTAGGCTCTTTAGTTGGTCACGGAACGCCGGGATTCGAACATTCATTCTCCCAACTTTCTGCGGCACCATGATATAGTTTCACATTTTTACCTTATAAGTTTAATTCTTTGCATATTTGTTGGCGTAAGAGCAAGGTGACCATCTGGCTGTGGCGAGGGAACAGGAATGTTCATAAGAAGTGGCTCATTTGTGGTCTCGACTAATTAATAATGCACATTGTTTTGGTTGTAGCAGGCCAATTATCGTCTACGCTGCAGCACAGACCTTGAGGACAAGGTGCTCCTTCATTTCGCACCGAATGAGGGGATGCTACCTCTTTCTTCAAGCGTTTCTAAGACATAATGCTGGCCTTGGACCTAGGGTTCGATTCCCACGTCAGCCATGATGGGAGCCCTTTTCTGTGGTTTCCCATTTCTACTCCAGTCGAATGCCGAGACGAATCCTACCTTAACCCGTGAGGACTAGCACATGGTATTATTGATCCGGGGCTTAAATAATGCTCTATATTTTCGTTTTCGTCAGCCCTTATTTCCTGTCGCTTATTGTACCTTAGTTCCTAGCCTTGAACTTCACTCTGTAAAAGAAACATGTCCATAGCTCTTAGAACACTCAAATTATTTCTATATTATTCACGGTCGGGTGAAGCCTCCGTGGCATAGACGGCAGCACGCCGGCCTCTCACCGCTGGGTCCGTGGTTCAAATCCCGGTCACTCCATGTGAGATCTGTGCTGGACAAAATGGAGGCAGACAGGTTTTTCTCCAGGTACTCCGGTTTTCCCTGTCAACATTTCATTCCAGCAACACTCTCCACTATCATTTCATTTCATCTGTCATCCGACTATGAGACTGTATGCTGAGACAAGGATCTTCAACATTAAACAATTATATGCTTTTGAGATATATAAATTCATTTTTAAAGATAGAAATAGAATTCAAGTTGTTAGCCACGGGTATGAAACCAGAAGTATTACAGAGAATCACTCTATTTTATATCAACCTAAGTTAGGTATAGCCAAACGTAACTTTCTGTATTTCTCACCAAAATTATATAACATTCTCCCAATTAAATTAAAAGAATTTAAAGGAAATCATGCAAACCTGAAGATGCATATAAAACATTTTCTCAGAGAAAACAAAATTAAAATTGAAATGATATGCATGCCACACACAACGATGCACCTTTTAGTGGCATATGTGATATCTCTTCCTGCTCTGTATGAATTTGATATCCTATTTCGACCTGTCTTTATCATATTGTAACAATATAATTTAATAATTGTAAATTTACAGGTTAAACAATGAGTAGGAAGTGTAAGGAAATTCATAAAATGTGTACAGATATTATGAATTTTGTAAAATGTGTGTATTTGTAACGATTTAATAAATAATAATAATAATAATTTAATCATTGCCCCAGAGGAGTGCGTCAGGCCTCGGCAGCCGGCACAGTTCATAACCTCGCCGCTAGATGGGGGCTTCATTCATTCCATTCCTGACCCGGTCGGAGACTGGAAGTAGGTTGTGGATTTTCATTACGGTCGGGTCAGATTTACCCATGGCGCCGGTCCTCGCATGACCATTTTCGGCTTATGTTAGTCGAGCCAATCTGTAGAATATAAAGCGGAAAATCCAACTATTTTGGTGCAGCACAATAACATAGCTCACGTTCTTGTTGTTCCATGATTAGGGTCTAGAGACACCTTGTGGTATATTCTATGGCATATACGATTTGTTCGAGTTAGCAGTCACTGCTCTTTGCTTCTCTTTCTTTTCACGCTCATTTATTTCATTTTCTCAGACACCAACAGTGACCTTTCATGTATTTCCGTTTCTTTGTACACTTATTTATTTTGTTTGAAAGTTTGTTTCAGATGTGCATTTTCCTTGTAAAGCTTACCCTACAGCTCCACATGCGGCAATTCGTTGAACCCCTTGATTCTAGTTATCTCAAGAATTATGACTGCAAATTCTACAACTTTGAAGTAGATGGCCCCTTGTCGTTAACTACAATCTCTATGAAGCCTTTTATTCTACGCTTCGAAATTGTATTACAAATATTTTTTTTCTTTTTCTTGTGTTGCCTACAGTGTATATCTTCTTTTGTTTCCCCCCTCCCTTCCTCGCTTTGCTCTGGCCCACCGAGTGTTTCAATCTTAGATCATTGCTCGAAGGTTTCAATATCTCAGTCACTTCTCTTCAAATGAGTCTACGTGAAAGTTCAGTCCTCTCTTCAGGAGGCACACACATTCTTTACCCATGAGGTAGTTGGAAATCGACGCCATGTCGTAAAAGTTTTTGTAACGATTAGCTGGAAACATCATCTGCACAGCAATGAAAGATAAGTAACATTTTTTAAACCACATTTTAAAGGCCTTTAAACTGATATAAAGCTTTTAATGATGCCAACGGCAGTATTTGAATTTTCGCAATATTGTGCAATCTTCTAACTGCCCTTCGAGGGGATATCTTGTATTTCTTAAGGTAACTCAGCTTGCCATTTTGAAAGTCATGAAATCTAGTACTTGTACGAAATAAGAAAGATACTTCTCTCCAGCGAGGGAATTTTGCTAAACAAATAAATAGCTGTCTGAAAACAGAACTTTGCTTCCTTCGTGGGATTTCTACTTACCCTATTCAACTGTAACTACAATTCTGGAAACTTCCATTGCAATAGACTTGAATCAGTGCATAACTATATTAACTGCAACATTAAAACTCTATAACGCATAAAACTGCCAAAGTTCAACTCAGTACATCTACATAAACTGCAATAGTGACAATTTATAAATATCCAACAAACTTAAGTGCTACAAAACAGTGTTCGTTTAACGATCTTCCGCGACGCGTATCTAGGTGAGAGCAATACAATTGGCCAGACTTTAATTTCCATTCTTCCTGCATCCCCATTTTCATTTACTAATAATTTAGTGTAATTTAAACATTTTCTTGAAAGCTACAACGAAGCTTAGCCTATAGATAGGCTCCCTCCCACTTTTTCATGTATTGCATCTTGCAATTACTGTATAAATACTCCATGTGGTTATAAATCCACATTTTCATACGCCCTTGCGTTTTCCTGCTGCGTTCAGGAATTTTGAATTCGTTATTTTCCAATTGTTAAAATGTTTGTATCTATCTTATCTAATCAGGCTTCACTAATGTGACCTTTCCAATTTGAATTTAACATCTCTTAATTACTGCTTCAATAATCCAAGTGGTAATAAATCCACCTTTTAATCTTTTTTTCTTCTCCTGCTGTGCCCAGATATTGTAAATTATTTGTTTATAGCTTTTTTTTCGCTTACTACTGAAGCATTCTGATAAACCATTGGTATTCTATCTAACCAAACTAAAGAATAATTTATATATTTCTATACGAAAGACCTATACAATTTGTAAAGTTTCTTATTATTCTTATTATTCGAATTGTACAAACTATTCCAAAATACTTCTTAATTGTACAAATTGTTGCAAATCTATTATTGTTGAGGTAATTAAAATAGCTATAATTCTCTGGAGTTCAATTAAATGGCTCGAAGAGCTGTTAGGTGGCCTTTCCTTCCTCATCTTTTCTCGAATTCCCTTCTATATTCAAGGAAATTATTACGAATACTGAATGCTAAGTTTAAAACAAATTCAATCATTTGTTGCGTTTATAGAAAAACTTCTGCTAACATTGCTCATAAAGCTTATTTTAGCTATTTCTTGTGAATCATTAAAGACAAATATGCTCGCTCAGCCAGTTTCCTACTTGAAGCGATTTTCGCTTTCTCCTATGATTTCCTACTTTGAATTGTGGTTTTGTCTAAGTTAGTTCTGGGTTTCTTAACCCGTTCTAAACTTTTAGTCGACACTCTGCTGGATTAAAGTTCAGCTTACTTTAAACGCAACAATTGTTTACGTCTAGTGAAAAATGAAAATCCACAGCCTGCTTCCCGTCTCCGACCGGGTCAGGAATGGAATGAATGAAGCCCCCATCTAGCGGCGAGGATATGAACTGTGGCGGCTGCCGAGGCCTGACGCACTCCTCTGGAGCAATGATTAATGAATGACAGATGAAATGAAATGATAGTGGAGAGTGTTGCTGGAATGAAATGTTGACAGGGAAAACCGGAGTACCCGGAGAAAAACCTGTCTGCCTCCGTTTTGTCCAGCACAGATCTCACATGGAGTGACCGGGATTTGAACCACGGAACCAGCGGTGAGAGGCCGGCGTGCTTCCGCCTAGGCCACGGAGGCTTGCTGTTTACGTCTAGTAATTTTTACAAATAACAATAATCTTACTCAAAGCTCAGAAAGTGCCTTATGTCTGTCCACTTTGGGGTCATTTGGTTTCTCGCTCAGGGATCCATCCTTGTGGGGGAATAAAATTATTCCTGTCAATTTTAATATCCTTAGCATATTAGAATACTCCCTAAAACATTTCCTTTCAGAAAGGAAAATAAATAATTAAATTTGCCTTGGTTGTATTTCCTCTCCAGCGACCTGTGTATCTACATAGTACCCTATTTTCCCCTTTCGGAAGGGACGGTACGCTAAGCGCCTGCCTGCCGGCAATTCCAGCTAGCGTGGCTCGCACATTTATACTTGCTCATAGACACTCGCTTTCTCGCCTTGCGCTCGCAAGCCTTAATCAACGCACACCTATTTTTTTCATTATCTAACTACACACATCAAAAAAAGTTTTGCATCACCTCGGTTCCCAGATCTCCGGCATATTATAGACGTTGACTGTGTATATTGTATCCAAGATACAGTCCCTTTGACTGTTCATAGATGTCACTAAAACTGCTCAAAGATGTAAACAACCATGCAGGGCCTATTAGACGGAGGGGGTACGACAGCCGATCAGTTCCAGTCATTCCACCAGGACGAAGGTACGCTGCTCATGTTGTCTGTAGTTCTACCATGCCTAGAAGGTCAATACCGCAGTTCGATCGCGTCCGCATTGTTACTTTGTGTCAAGAAGGGCTCTCAACAAGGGAAGTTTCCAGGCGTCTCAGAGTGAACCAAAGCGATGTTGTTCGGACATGGAGGAGGTACAGAGATACAGGAACTGTCGATGACAGGCCTCGCTCAGGCCGCCCAAGGGCTACTACTGTAGTGGATGACCGCTACTTACGGATTGCCGCTCGGAGGAACCCTGACAGCAATGCCACCATGTTGAATAATGCGTTTCGTTCAGCCACAGGACGTCGTGTTTCAACTCAAACTGTGCGCAATAGGCTGCATGATGCGCAACTTCACTCCCGACGTCCATGGCGAGGTCCAGCTTTGCAACCCCGACACCATGCAGCGCGGTACAGATGGGCCCAACAACATGCTGAATGGACCCCACGGAATTGGCATCACGTTCTCTTCACCGATGAGTGTCGCATATGCCTTCAACCAGACAATCGTCGGAGACGTGTTTGGAGGCACCCTGGTCAGGCTGAACGTCTTAGACACACTGTCCAGCGAGTGCAGCAAGGTGGTGGTTCCCTGATGTTTTGGGGTGGCATTATGTGGGGCCGACGTACGCCACTGGTGGTCATGGAAGGCTCCGAAACGGCTTTACGATACCTGAATGACATCCTCCGACCCATAGTGCAACCATATCGGCAGAATATTGGAGAGGCATTTGTCTTCATGGACGACAATTCTCGACCTCATCGTGCACATCTTGTGAATGCGTTCCTTCAAGATAACGACATCGCTCGACTACAGTGGCCAGCATGTTCGCCAGACATGAACCCTATCGAACATGCCTGGGATATGTTGAAAAGGGCTGTTTATGGACGTCTTGACCCACCAACCACTCTGAGAGATTTACGCCGAATTGTCGTTGAGGAGTGGGACAATTTGGACCAACAGTGTCTTGATGAACTTGTGGATAGTATGCCACGGCGAATACAGGCATGCATCAATGCAAGAGGACGTGCTACTGGGTATTAGAGGTAGTGGTGTGTACTGCAATCTGGACCACAAATGCTGAAAGTCTAGCTGTATGATGGTACAACATGCAATGTGTGGGTCTCATGAGCAATAAAACGAGCTGAAATGTTGTTTGTGTTGATCTCTATTCCCTTTGTATTTAACGGTTCCGGAACTCTTGGAACCGAGGTGATGCAAAACTTTTTTTGATGTGTGTATATTTTTTCTTTCTTGGCTTGGATTCTTTCCTGTCTGTCCAAAAATCGTCTCCCCTCCCAAACCTTTTCCTCTTCTCAAATCATCTTCCCTCCAGTAGTGTTTAAGCCTAGGCTTGACTTACCATCTTGGTCATCAGCTCCTTTGTTCAAAATAATTGAGATGACTGTTTTACCACCATTATCAAGGCCAATGCTACTGTTACAATAAACATTGTCATTTTTCGGCATGTTAAATTTGTAAAATATAAATAAACCTCATTTGATATTGGGAATAGTTTATAGGAAGTCAGCGGGTGTAAAATTACTTCATTAAAATCCGTACGACTACGACAAAAAGGGAGCGGCACACTATGGGTCAAAATGACCCGGCGCCATTCCTCGTGTTATATTTCTTCACGCCAGTCCTCAAGGGTTAAGGCCACAGCTGCCTCCTTCCCAATCCTCACCTGAATTATAAACACACACTAATACAACCATCACAATAGCACAGGTTATCAGACAAAATTTTACACATACACACCCAAGTACACGGAGTCTAAATGACCACGATGTCCAACACAAGAACAACAGCAACTCTACTACCACAAACAAGTGAGTGAGTAGTCCGCGTCACTCTGAATAATGTGCTCTCTTCCAGGTAGATGGGCAACATGTTGCAACTTCCGGAAACTTTCGGCATATCCAGACCCCCAAACCGGCGGCTTCGGTGGCGTAGTGGGTAGCATACTGAGCTTCTATGCCCAAGATCGAGGCTTCCAACCCGGCCGAAGTCACCGGATTTTTAAGAGCGTTAAAAATCCCTCTATATGCCTTCCTTCGGAGGGGAAGTAAAGCCCATGTCATAGATTTATGGCATGATAAGGAACCTTCCACTAATTACACCTCTGTGAAGCTAAATTATAGGTTATATTTGACTAACGCTCTTAGGTTCAACGTTCGTCGCCAGGAGTTGACTGCGGTGGCATCTAGTAACAACACTTTAGAACTAGCTGTCGTTGACGGTGGCGTTTGGTAGCAAAAGTAGGAACTACTTGAAATTACCGTCTGTAGTCCTTACTTGAATTAAAACAGATAACACACACTAATACAGCCATCACAATTAACACCAGTTATCAGACAGATTCTACACACACCCAAAGTACATGGGGCTACATGACCGCGTTGTCGCAGTCCCTAAACTGAGGAACCAACCAACCAACCAGTCCCCAAACCACCGTCAGTTGAAATGTTGATTTATAATTTATATCTTGTGGACATGGGCGCATACAGGGAGGGGCAAGGTGGGGCCGTGCCCCCCCCCCCCCTGGAATTTCGAGAATGTCATACCAAATTCGACCGAATTCGATTGGTCATTGTCCCCAGTTTATTTCATAAATTGAAGTTTCTGATAATCAACTGACAAATGTTACAGTAGAAAACTTCTTTAATAATGCAGACGTAATATGTATTTATATTCAATCAAATTTAGTTACTAGCAGAAGTACCCGCTCCTCGGTATTAATAACCAGACGCTATCAATTGAGCTACTGTTGCAATGGTTAGCGGCTTGTCATTCCTTCATAAGTTTATCAGAACGAAGTTAGTTTTCTGGATATACCACAGACACTGTTAATTTAAGGGCCTTAAAATGTGGTTTTCGGAGACCCATCATAGACTCCCTAGTTTTGTGTCACACATTGAGAAGCGCAACATATGCTTTGGTCGTCTTTCTAGGATAATTTTTATTTTTCTCCTATTTTAGTATGTATTTTGAAAAGATTTTCCCTATAGGCCTACCAACCCTTTTATGAGAAGTAGGCCTACGGTAATGAGTTTTATAAATGATTGGTGTATTGACTCATGGTTACAATACCTAATTTTACGATGCTCCAAGCACCCGAACACGAGTTATAGGCGTACATAAACATAAAGATATATCAACCACACAGTGCCAAACAAAATCATATTTACGATGAACCCGTTTGTGGACAAAAATACGATTATTTAAAATGTGCTCTCAAACTAAATTCACCTAAAGTGTACTTCCTGACGTGAAAATAATATTGAAAACCTTGTTGACTAAACGCAATATATGTCAAATAAAAACTGACTCTCACCGTTGTGGAAAGTCCCCATCCCCAGGGAGACTCCTTTAATAAATTACAAAGGCTTGTGGAGCATGAAAATTCAGGCTTTCTAGCCCCCAATGGCCCAAATTCCCAAAAGCTGCAAAAAACACTATTTCAATTCTGGAATTTTTGAAAATAATGTTGCTGTTTGGAGATATAATATACCTTCTGTACAACATATCGCACATGTAAGTTGCATTTAAAAATTCTAGCGCATTGATGAATTTTACAGTGTATGTTTGTTTCCATGATAACCTTATAGCCATTTGCAAACTTTTACAGAAATTTATTAAATTGAGTGGCATTGCTTCTTACAGTAATATATGGAGAGTTGGAGGTCACCTATTGTCATGGTTACCGGCCTGCATTCCTTCATTAGTTTCTTCTTGTTCTTCTTCTTTCGGATGGGCCAGCTAAGGACCACGACGTTCAACGTTTCAGCTTGGCGAGGGACTTGATGTTTGCCCAATATTCGCGCATTCTCTGGCTATGTTTCTCCTTTCTCTCTTTTGTCCAGATGATGACGGTTTTCTTACAGGGTGGTCTGTCCTGAAAACTCTTCTGTGTAAGTATCTTTCTGAGATGTGATCGGCTTCTAATATAATTTTCCATTTTCAGTTCTTGGATGTCCTTGTTAACTTCTGTTACCACGGTGTCACACTCTTTCTAATCCCCCAATAGCTGAGAAGCCGGTTGGTTAGTCTTGTTGGGTTCATCCTTGAGACATGTCCGTAGAAAGTCAGACGTCTCTTCCTGGCCACATCTGTGATTTTCTCAGTATATCTATATAGCTCCTGATTTGGTCTTCTTCTGTACTCGTCATCTATTTTTATTAGTTTATTAACTTAAATTAGTTTTCTGGGAATATCTCATAAATGTGGTTTTAGAGCCTTAAAACGTAATAGCCTCCGAGCCACCGAGGGCCTGAAAATGAGTTTTGTCTCGTCCTTGTACGCCATAATATAATAATAATCACAATAATAATTTAATAATATAGGGATAGGGATAGGGATAGGGATATAATAGTCCTTTAGTACCACACCCGCACGTGTAAATCGCGTGAAGAAATTCAAAAGTACCCGAATATCTCAAAAACTGTTGGTTTTAGGACCTTAAAATATGGTTTTCGGGTCCCCTAGGGCCTCCGAGTTTTGCTTCTCACATTGATACGCTGAAAATGAGCTTTGTCTCGTCTTTCTACGCCCATTTCAGCATCCATTTGAAGGGGGTAGGCCCTCTTTTATGGAGGGGCCGATGACCTAGATGTTAGGCCCCTTAAAACAACAATTATCATCATCATCACCTCTTATTTGAGAGGTATGGAAAAGAGTTACATCAATGATTACTTTCGTGCCTCTGATGGACATCTGTACCAAATCTTACGTTGATCCACTCAGCCGTTCTCGAATGATGCGCGTGCAAAGTTGTACACAGACAAACAAACAAACAAACAAACAAACAAACAAACAGACAGACAGACACACATTTTGTTTTTGCGCGCAACCGTCATAAACCAATCTGAAACGCGTTAATAACTCAAATTTCCGTGGAAATTCAGAGAAAACAGACAAACTTTCATTTTATATATATATATATATATATATATATATATATATATATATATAGAGAGAGAGAGAGAGAGAGAGAGAGATAATGATGTCATGCATCAGACCACCAATGGAAACATTGCTCCATTTTTCAATATGGTTATGCCTAGTACAAAAACCGTATGTTTACCCAACGCTTTCCAAAGTGGTTAGGCTGGCTACTACTTTCGCCACCTCTCTTTGGCATTGACGATATGAAAGCAAGTTCTGGAGATATTTTTATGCATTGCAACACCGATAGTGGATTTCAGCCCCTAAAGCGAGGTTTTCTTTGCTGACTAGTAAAACACTGCTTAAGGTCGTGTTTACAATATTGGGTCATTTACTGTATTCAGGCCCGTAATTACGGGGGAACAAACTGGGCAGCTGCCCGGAGTGGCAGGTTTTAGGGTTAGAAAAAATTCTGGAAAACTGTACAAAACCGCTTGGGCATTAAGCGCTAAGTTATTAAAGTTTAACCCCCTCCACACACACACAAGAGAATTATTCATTGTCGCACATTTGCAATGTTGATTATTTAAGGACACACAAAATAAGGATCCTGTTAGTCATCTTGGTGTTGTTGCTTTTGAATTTGACTTGAAAGTGAAAGTGGACTAATGAAATCCTAATCTTGTTTGCAAATGACAAGGCAAGAAGGAAGCTCCTTGTTATTTAAATAATTGGTGTTTTTGCTATTGGTTGTGTATGATATCTTTTAAAATTTAAATGTAAATTCTTTGTATTAAGTTTTTTTTTCTATTTGTAATTTTAGTAAACACATTTATAATGTTTGCCACTCATAGTTAAATACACGCTCAGTGAAGAAACAGTCCCATACGTTAAGTAAACTTTAATAAATCTAAATATTTTAAGTCGGGGGTAGCAAAGATTTTTATTTTATTTTGCCCAGGAGCTTCAGGAGCCCTAAATACGGGCTGTACACTCGTCTAATTTTGCGCCATTCTGCCTTACTGCGATCGATATTCGTGCTGCGAAATGCCGTATATTTTTAATCAAGGTGTGCCATAGTACTGTGATCCATTTGTTGAGAACAGAGCAATTATTGCTACAAATGAACAGCAATCTACAATTGTTGTAGATTCTCAACCTGTAGTGTTAAATATTCTACTATCGAAGCAATTTATAGGTAAGCTAATAGTTAAATTGTTCTGCGGTGTTTTTTTTTTGCCGTTATGAAAGCGACTGAGATTCGCAATCAAATGTAGACAGCAGATCAGTTGGGACAAAATGGTGATTCAATACTGATAGACTTCGTAATGTTGTAGGCTTTATGATTCCAATGGAATCTTCTTGAAAGGCAATATTCGATGCGCAACATGTTGCCTACTTATATGAGCGGAGAAGCCTATTTAATCCTAATTCAATTGGGGTTATAGTCGTATTGACCGACTGCATTTCCACAGTTTAATTTAAGTCAGTAATTTGAAAATATCTGAAAATATGTCCTCCAGTTATTTAGAAAATTGGCGAACTGGATTTAGATGAGCATTTTAATGAACTGCTTGATTTTTATATTACGGCGTTGTCGATACATGGTGATACCACTATTTTTTACCTGTTTTTAAGACCTCAACATTATGACAATGAATCACAAAAGTCAAAACGCGGACTCTTATGGACAAACACTGTGAACTAAAAACAAAACATTCCTCCCAATCTTGCCATGAGGTAGCCAACGGATTGAAAGCAGTCAAATAACGAATTTTACGAAGGAAGTAAGAAATGAAACGAAAATTGGGGGGTGGGTAATGAAATGAAAATTATAATTTGGCCCCCCTCTAGAAGAAATCCTGCGGGCGCCCATGCTTGTGGACACGCCATTTTGCACCAATCACTTCCAAATGTATCCCTAACATATAACCCTTTAGAATATTGGTTGAGTTCGTTTATGGACGAAATCGGACCAAGAGGGTGGATATGGGAGTCCTTTTTTTTTTCGGAAAAGTGAAATATCGCTAAAACTTTCTTATAATGCCAAAAATATAATCCATTTAAAGTTCGTGCTATTTTTCATATAAGGGCCAAAAATTTATTCAGTAAAGATTTTAGCGCCAACCAATGACCAAAGGGGAAAATGGAGTTTTGAGAGAAAATAAATTGAATCGGTCCTTAATGAAAGGGCCTCAGTCACAATTTTGGTGAAAATGAGTTATTGCCAGAATCATATTACTTGGGACTAACCTTACATGCTATAAAAAAAGGGACCTCAGTCCCGTGCTCAGAAAGCAGAGAAATCGATGCATGCGTTTGATAATTCCACAGAGAAAGGGTCTCAGTCCATGACTGAGGCTGTTTCTGTATATATTATTGGCACCACTGAAGACTTATCTAATAGGCAACAACTGAGCGGATTGTTGCTGGTTCTTTGGAAGTGACATTTGCATAGCCTACTGTTTAGCAATGGAGGAAAGTAGGCCTAGTATTAAAACCATAAAGAGGCTGAGATATCCATCTCATTGGCATTATTATTATTATTATTTTGTACTAATTGTGAATGTGTAAGGTCCACCTCTTCTGGATCTCGGTGGACTTTCTCGATATTCTGGCATGGAATAAAAGAAAAATGGTATCAAAATCATATCATGCAGAAAGGACCTCAGTCCATAGTCTTTATTTCATCACCCACACTAGGTAAACATTTGAATGCCAAGTTTTCTTATGAAATTATATTCATCATAATGGTACCTATGATACTGGATGGCTTTTCTAAACTAAAGATTCAACTTAAGAGAATTAAACGTGCTTTTTTTTTTCATTTTACTCAAAACCGACTTAAATGGACTGAGGCCCTTTCAGTATTGACTGATTCAATTATACCTCCCTTAGTAGGCACAATATCTAAACAGTTTTAAAAAGGTCAATAATCCTTATGCCTAAAACCTTTGTCTGGAAGAATTTATGATATGACCCACCCTAACGCCAAGAGCAAAACGTTTTCGGAATTATAAGAAGATGGGGCTTCTCGTTTGCTAAACGTTTGTAGGCTACAACAGTTTACAAATTCAGTGAATTCGAGGTATTTTTCTTTCCCCGGTGCAATCAACCTCCGCCTTCCGGGGGGCCGAGAGGGATTGGTTTCAGGTAGGCCTACTGTAGAATTAGGGTTGTATTACTCACTGAATATGGAAAGTCTTCATCGTCTGTTTCCTGGTGCAAGTTTTGAGTTTCTACGACGTGTTTCATTTCTGTAGAGAAGGATTGTTAAACTTTGAGAAGAAAGTGGTCGAATGCAATTGAGAACAACTTCTCTCACCATGCCGTAGCCCCATCAATGAATCAAAATAAACGTCTAGATCTGATGATGCTGCCGACGACCGAAACAGACCCTTTCCAGAAGTGTATACAGGGTGAATAATTATTTGGAGGTGTAACTCCCCACCCAGAGCTGAGAGATAATTCCTATATTAGATTTGTTCAAGAAGGTTCATTGTGAATCTTCAATAATACAGAAGGTCGCTGAATGAGTGATTGCCATTCTGCTTTCTTAAACTACACACATCAAAAAAAGTTTTGCATCACCTCGGTTCCAAGAGTTCCGGAACCGTTAAATACAAAGGGAATAGAGATCAACACAAACAACATTTCAGCTCGTTTTATTGCTCATGAGACCCACACATTGCATGTTGTACCATCATACAGCTAGACTTTCAGCATTTGTGGTCAAGATTGCAGTACACACCACTACCTCTAATACCCAGTAGCACGTCCTCTTGCATTGATGCATGCCTGTATTCGCCGTGGCATACTATCCACAAGTTCATCAAGACACTGTTGGTCCAAATTGTCCCACTCCTCAACGACAATTCGGCGTAAATCTCTCAGAGTGGTTGGTGGGTCAAGACGTCCATAAACAGCCCTTTTCAACATATCCCAGGCATGTTCGATAGGGTTCATGTCTGGCGAACATGCTGGCCACTGTAGTCGAGCGATGTCGTTATCTTGAAGGAACGCATTCACAAGATGTGCACGATGAGGTCGAGAATTGTCGTCCATGAAGACAAATGCCTCTCCAATATTCTGCCGATATGGTTGCACTATGGGTCGGAGGATGTCATTCAGGTATCGTAAAGCCGTTTCGGAGCCTTCCATGACCACCAGTGGCGTACGTCGGCCCCACATAATGCCACCCCAAAACATCAGGGAACCACCACCTTGCTGCACTCGCTGGACAGTGTGTCTAAGACGTTCAGCCTGACCAGGGTGCCTCCAAACACGTCTCCGACGATTGTCTGGTTGAAGGCATATGCGACACTCATCGGTGAAGAGAACGTGATGCCAATTCCGTGGGGTCCATTCAGCATGTTGTTGGGCCCATCTGTACCGCGCTGCATGGTGTCGGGGTTGCAAAGCTGGACCTCGCCATGGACGTCGGGAGTGAAGTTGCGCATCATGCAGCCTATTGCGCACAGTTTGAGTTGAAACACGACGTCCTGTGGCTGAACGAAACGCATTATTCAACATGGTGGCATTGCTGTCAGGGTTCCTCCGAGCGGCAATCCGTAAGTAGCGGTCATCCACTACAGTAGTAGCCCTTGGGCGGCCTGAGCGAGGCCTGTCATCGACAGTTCCTGTATCTCTGTACCTCCTCCATGTCCGAACAACATCGCTTTGGTTCACTCTGAGACGCCTGGAAACTTCCCTTGTTGAGAGCCCTTCTTGACACAAAGTAACAATGCGGACGCGATCGAACTGCGGTATTGACCTTCTAGGCATGGTAGAACTACAGACAACATGAGCAGCGTACCTTCGTCCTGGTGGAATGACTGGAACTGATCGGCTGTCGTACCCCCTCCGTCTAATAGGCCCTGCTCATGCATGGTTGTTTACATCTTTGAGCAGTTTTAGTGACATCTATGAACAGTCAAAGGGACTGTATCTTGGATACAATATACACAGTCAACGTCTATATGCCGGAGATCTGGGAACCGAGGTGATGCAAAACTTTTTTTGATGTGTGTAGTTACAGATTTCATGGGAATTCCATCCTCAGTTTCTTCTATTTTGGTCTGTTACGTAAGACCTGCAGATATGCTAAAACTGAACAGGAAGGTAATTACTGTCGACCAAAATATTATGTGTACTCGAGTTTGAAGGTTGTTTGTGAAGTAACCAATAGACCTACATAAAATACAATAACATCATCATTTTCATCGTTCTATTTTATGTTAGTTCATGTAGGTTTGGAATTATTAATTTATATTTTAATATTTTTTATCGCAGTTGAAACACAAAAAGTGCCCGTTTTTAAGCGTGTTTCAACCATGCGTCACATTTATGAATTATTATCTCACAAACGCGTCATCAGATCGAATCCAAATTTTAACACAATATACATTGGAATGTTGTATAACTGGTTTATTAATTTCAAAATTTTGTGTGTTCAAGAACGAAAGATGTTATCATTTTTGTAAGGTAACTTTTTCTCGGCTCGGGGTCGTCGGAAAATGTACTTCTTGGTTGCATTGTAATCCTTATACATCAAAAGGTTATGCAGTATGACTGTGAAATACGTAAATTAATTCACTTATTTTATATAGGTTTGTATTTGTACGGGGAATTAAGACATGGTTCACAAGTTAGCCGCTCCGGGAAATGCTGTACAGCGTTGCTGATATGGAGCCCATCACTTCCGAGCGAGGCGCGCCATGACGCGTGATGGAGCCCATCTTGGCAACGTTGTACAGCTTTCACTGGAGCGGCTAACTGGTGAGCCATGTCTTAATTCCCCGTACAAATACAAACCGATGTAAAATAAGTGAATTAATTTACGTATTTCACAGTCATACAGCATACCTTTTTGATGTATAAGGATTACAACGCAACCAAGAACTACATTTTCCAACCACCCCGAGCCGAGAAAAAGTTACCCTACAACAATGATAACAACTTTGTTTCTTGGACACACAAAATTTTGAAATTAATAAACAAATTATACAACATTCCAATGCATATTGTGTTAAAATTGGATTCGATCTGATGACGGGTTTGTGAGATAATAATTCATAAATGTGACGCATAGTTGAAACACGCTTAAAAACGGGCACTTTTAGTGTTCCAACTGCGATAAAAAATATTAAAATATAAAATAAAAATTCCAAACCTACATGAACTAACGTAAGATAGAACGACGAAAATGATGATGTAATTGGATTTTATGTAGGTCTATTGGTTACTTCACAAACAACCTTCAAACTCGAGTACACATAATATTTTGGTCGACAGTAGGTATACCAGTGATAGGCACAGATGTTCCCACAAAGTGTATATGAGATTGTCTCTATTTGTGAACTATTCCGCTGAACGGTGCTCGGAATGTACTTCAATTAAACTGTCTGTACCGACCTCCGTGTGTAGTGACCACCAGTGAATCATTCCGCTGAACTGCTTTATTGCCTTGTTGAATTCTCGCAGCACACAAGGTTTTTACGCTCCCTTCTTCATTCTTGTTCTGCAATATTTACAGCTCTAGTTTTATTCCATTCCTGGCAATTTGCCTCGTCATAATGTTCTGCGAACATCACAAAGAAGCAGTCTCATTACGAGGAACGCAGCAACGAGTGTGTATTATCCCAGTGACGTGCATTTGTGTCGTGATGATAAAAAGTGGGTTTGGCGTACAAAGAGTACGAATCATGGGCACAAAGTGTGCCTTCTAGATTTGTAAATATTGTTTGTAGTGAATATTTGTATTTAGCAACGGTCAGGTTTAGTCAAGGAGTACTTTCCCAGTTTCTCTCACCTATAAGACTAGGGTTCAAATCCAAGTAAGGTTATTAATTTTACTTGATTATTTTTATATTTGTTGTTTTATAATTACTCAGATGTTATAATATTAGGAATTTTGTTGTGTGAGTCTTCAGTCTTTTGACTGGTTTGCTGCAGCTCTCCATGCATCCCTGTCCTGAGCTAATCGTTTCATCTCAACATTGCTACCACACCCTACATCCGAGGCAATCTGTTTAACATATTCTAACCTTGGTCTACCCCTACAGTTCTTGCCCTCGACCCTTCCTTCCATAACTAAGCTTGCTATTCGTGGGTGTCTTAGTATGTGTCCTACCAACCTATCTCTTCTCTTCATTAGCAGTCGCCAGAAACATCTCTCCTCTCCCACTCGTCTTAATACCTCTTTGTTTGTAACCCTATCTACCCATCTGATCTTTATCATTCTCCTGTAACACCACATTTCAAATGCTTCAATTCTCCTCTTTTCTGCTGCACCAACAGTCCAAGTTTCACTTCCATTGAGCGCCACGCTCCAGACAAAGGTTTTCTCAAATGACTTCCTAATACCTAAATCTATATTTGATGTCAACAGGTTCCTTTTCTGCAGAAATGCTTTCCTTGCCTGAGCCAACCTACTTTTTATACCCTCCTTGCTTCGTCCATCACTGGTTATTTTGCTTCCTAAGTAACAGAAGTCTCCTACTTCCTTTAGTTTTTCACCTGCCAATTTGATGTCCATAGAGGTTTCTGATTTATTTCGGCTGCATTCCAATAATTTTGTTTACATTTATTAATTTTCATCATTAATTCTTTCCGTAAGACGGAGTCCATACCATTCAAAATCTCATTCAAATCCTCAGTCGTGTCGTCCAAGATGACGATGTCATCAGCAAATCTCAGAGTTGAAATTATTTCTCCTTGAATCTTCACTCCCACTTTAATTCTTCTCCAATTTCCTTCATTTCTTGTTCAATGTAAAGATCGAAAAGTATGGATGATAAGATGCAGGCATATATCCCTCCCTATATTATTCTGCTAAGGTCCCATTCCAGTTTTGTACCGAAAATAAGGTCCCATTAACACCAACCTACACATATGGGGTACCTACACGTTCAGCATAACCCAATGCGTAAGCGAAACGCACTCACTTACTCTTTAAATGCCTCACAATTAAATAAATACCTAAAAACATGTATATTTACAATGAAATAATGAAAGAATGCAACACGGTAACCATGGTAACAGAATCGCACAGGTCCATCTATTTCTGTAAGACGAAATGCAATTCCAATTATTACATTACTGTGAAAGGTTTCCAGACTGTTACACGGTTATCACTGAACCAAATTAAGCTGTAAAATTCATCAATACATACAGTATAATGCGCTTAAGGGAGTCAAGGATCACTCTAGAATTTTATTACGCAATTTTCACGTGTGAGTGTGGTACGAAAGGTCTTTTTCACCCGACTATAAAGGGTCTCCGAAAACCACATTTAAAGGCCCTTAAATTAACAGTGTCTGTGATATTCCCAGAAAACTAACTTCGCTCTGATATACCTATGAAGGAATGAGAAACCCCTAACCACTGCACCAGTAGCTGAATTGATAAAGTCTGATTATTCATACCAAGGATAAATCAGTCAAAGCATTCATGATTGAGATTTTGCTAAATGTACTCATTACAACTAGAATATTCGCGGGCGAAGCCGCGACGGGCAATGCTAGTATGTATATTTTGAAATGGAATATATGATTATAGCACCTCATAATTATTTCAACACGCTATCACATTGATTGCCATTCGTTGTCGTTGGTCCGCGGAAGAGTCTACTATAGCCAATATTATATTCTGACAGGTAAACCAAATAGTATTCTTTGTATTACTGGTAGGTAATGTATTTGTTTGGTAAAGGGACGAGTGTAGGTATCCTTAGCCATTGAACTAGCCTCTTTGTCATAGTAACTTGCAATAAAATGTGCTGTGCAATTCGTATTTATTTCCCGTTAGAAAACACGCACTATATGCAATTAATTATATGGGTGATTATAAAACTAAAAAGAAGATAAAACACAAATTAAAAAGAAAAGTTTTACATATTCGTACCCCGGCTAGGCCACACTGAGTTAAGAAGTAGATAATTAGTTCAGAAAGTACTGTGATGATTGGAAATAAGGAAAATCTTTAGCATAGTATAATATACTGCATTGGCCTAACACTGGGGTAAATGACCTTATTGTTCCACCCCTCAAAACAATTAATGTATAATATACCACGTTGTATGTCAACAAAAGGGGGGCTTCGGTGGCGTAGTTGGTAGCATGCTGAGCTTCTATGCCCAAGGTCGTGGGTTCAAAAAAATCCTCCGGAGGGGAAGTGAAGCCGGTGGTCCCATGTCATAGATTTAAGGCATGTAAAAGAACCTTCCACTAACTACACTTGTGGAACCTAAAGTTTGTGGGTTAGTTTGATAACGCTATATTAGTTCCAACGTTCGTCACCGGCGCTGGTTGCGATGGCATCTAGTAGTAGCCAAGTTCACAGCTAGGTGTCGTGGACGGTAGCATTTGGTAGCAAAAGTAGGAACTACTGGAAATTATCGTCTGCAGTCTTTACTTGAATTAAAAAACAGATAACACACTCTAATACAGCCATCACAATTAATACCGGTTATCAGACAGATTCTAAACACACCCAAGTACTCGGGGCTACATGACCGCGTTGTCGCAGCCCCTAAACTAAAGAATCCAGCCAACCATGCATTTATTTGATGACTGTAGTAGTGAGTGTAACTCTATTAGGGACAGGGATGAGGTAAGCGCCCGGGACTTAAACGAAGGTACTATCCCAGCATTAGATGTAGTAACAGAACATCGAGGTCATCTGGACGTCTTCACGATTGCGGGATCGTAACACTCTCTGACTTTCCAGGAGGCTCTGGAAACTGGACGAACGAACATGGTAATAGGAAACCCGAAGGTTGTTGCGCACAAAGTGTGACTGAAAGGGGGTTAGTCCCGTGCACTTGGCTGTGTACGATAGCCCGTGGATGTATTTGTAAGTGAAGCTGGAGCGGACGTGCCCATTCCGGTATTGGGCTGTTGCTAGGTGTCATGAACGGCAGCATTTGGTGGCGAAAGTAGGAACTAATTGAGATGATCGTCTGCAGTCCTTACTTGAATTAAAAGAAGTGGTTCCGTGAAGAACTATACCGCCTATTTTCATATAACCTACTTATGTTAATTGCCTCTATCAACATACAACATTTCAGTTTGATTGCTGTAATACATTCGTAGATATTGAGGACCGACTAAATATTTCGGATGGTCGCCATGCTGGATTTTTATATGTAGGTATATGTATATATGTACTGTTACTTGAAGATTATTGTGTACGTGTAGTATTCAAACTTCAATCGCATGATTAGGACACAAGAAATAAAACCGAGATTTTAAAATTTCGCACAGGTGCCATCTTGTGGTTATGGAAACAATTGGAAAAATTAATGCTAGTGGATTACCATTTGTATAAGGATTTGATGTACCAAGTGTCACTGCACTCGGATGGTTAAATTGCGAGAAACGACCATGTGAATATTTATACATCGCATCGCCGCCATGTTGGATTTGGGATCACCAGGTTATTGAAAGTCCTATAGGTGAACTTATGTTCATAGCCCCTATGAACATTAAAACATTCAGTTTGATTGCTGTAATAGATTCGGAGATATAGAGATCCATCTAAATGTTTCGGATGGTTGCCATGTTGGATTGTTATATGTATAGGCCATAGAGTCATGTATCATTAAAGGAAAATTATTGCGTAGGTTCATTATTCAAACTTTCACTTCGATCTCATGAATACGACACAAGAAATAAAAGCTTAATTTTAAAATTCGCACAGCCGCCATCTTGAGGTTATGTAAACAATTGAACTAAATTAGATACCAGTGCATTATAATGTATATAAACATTTCCTGTAACAAGTTTCATTGCGTTTGGATCATTAAATCGCGAAAAAGGTCTATTTAAAATTTTCAACTTCGCTTGGCCGCCATATTCGTTTTAAAGTTAACCGGTTTTTGAAAGTCTTATAGATGAACTTCCAGTAGTGTGCTTTATCTCCATACAAAATTTCAGGGTGATACCGCTAATAGTTTCAGAGATATAGAATTCCGGTGAAATATTTCGCACAACCGTCATCTTGTGGTTATGTAAACAATTGAACCAAGTTAGATGTCGGTGCATTACAATGTGTATAAACATATACTGTACCAAGTTTTATTGCATTTGGTTGGTTAAATCGCGAGAAACGTCAATTTAAAAGTCGCAAATTCGCTTGGCCGCCATGTTGGTTTTGTAGTTACCAGGTTTTCAAAAGTTACATAAGTGAACTTATAGTAGTTCCCTTTATCATCGTAATATATTCCAGGGTGATATCGGTAATAGATTCGGAGATATTGAATGCTGGTGATATATTTCGCACAGCCGCCATGTTGGATAGGTGAGACGTAACAAAATTTGAAGGGCACGGTCGGGGTCGTCCGGAATAGGGCTATGAACTTACCGATTTTCATTGAAATCGCTCCAGCCGTTTAGAAGTTATTAGGGGGGGGGGTGGCATACACCATCACACACGCACACACAGACACACGGACAAAAGGTGATCTCATAAGCCTATTTTTTCATATATGAAAATAGGCTAAAAACAGATAACACTCACTAAAACAGCCATGACAATTAACACCGAATATCAGACAGATTCTATACACACCCAATGTACACGGGGCTACATGGCCCCGTTGTCGCAGCCCCAAAATTAAGGAACCAACCAACCAGTTAGTTATTGAGGTTTTAAGGGGCGGAACTACGAGGTCATCTGTCCCTCTTAACAGAGATTAAAGTATACAAATTTGGAATGGAATTTAAAATTTGAAGTTGGACACCTAAATTTGAAAAGATCAGGAAGGCTGTGTTGAGAATCTTCTCAGTTTTCCCTCCCGGTCAGAGGCTTTAATGGGGTTGCCCTTGTGGGGATGTTAGTGCTTTTTAATGGTGGGAAATGTGGGTAGTGTACTGCAATAATAGTGCAGGTTTGAGTCCTGCCTGGGCTCATGTTCACTGTTTGTGCATTCCACACGGCCTAATAACCTCAGTGGTGTTCGATTACTCGCTAGCGACTAGTGTGGGCAACAAGGACCACCATGTGTGCTTTTATGAGGTCCATATTCTTGACGAGTGGCTGGTACCCCTGATGTCCGGGTTTGATTCCCAGCTCTGCTAAGAAATTAAATCCCGGACTGAGGGCTGGTATGTATTGCCAGACAGATATAATCCACGCGTGTCAATATAACAATTATCGATAAACTATATAAGTATAAACAAAACAAGAACGACAAATACAAAGACACTATCACCAGAGCGCTGTGCGGATACAAAAAACGTTATCCGCATCCGCCCCGAATCCGTCCCGCAACTGCCCCGCATCCGCCCCATATCCCCCCGCATCCGCCCCGCATCCCCCCGCATCCGCCCCGCATCCGCCCCGCATCCGCCCCACATCCCCGCATCCGCCCCGCATCCACCCCGCTTCCGCCCCACATCCCCGCAACCGCCCCGCATCCACCCCGCATCCGCACCGCCTCCACCCCGCATCCGCACCGCCTCCACCTCGCCTCCACCCCGCATCCGCCCCACATCCGCCCCGCATCCCCACCGTCTCCACCCCGCCTCCACCCCGCATCCACCCCGCATCCGCCCCGCATCCACCCCGCATCCGCACCGCCTCCACCTCGCCTCCACCTCGCCTCCACCCCGCATCCACCCCACATCCGCCCCGCATCCCCACCGCATCCACCCCGCATCCACACCGCATCCACCCCGCATCCGCCCCGCATCCACCCCGCATCCGCCCCGCATCCACCCCGCAACCGCCCCGCATCCGCCCCGCATCCACACCGCCTCCACCTCGCCTCCACCTCGCCTCCACCCCGCATCCGCCCCACATCCGCCCCGCATCCCCACCGCATCCGCCCCGCATCCACACCGCATCCACCCCGCATCCGCCCCGCATCCACCCCGCATCCGCCCCGCATCCACCCCGCAACCGCCCCGCATCCGCCCCGCATCCACACCGCCTCCACCTCGCCTCCACCCCGCATCCACCCCACATCTGCCCCGCATCCCCACCGCATCCGCCCCGCATCCGCCCCGCATCCGCCCCGCATCCACCCCGCATCCGCCCCGCATCCACCCCGCATCCGCCCCGCATCCACCCCGCATCCGCACCGCCTCCACCTCGCCTCCACCTCGCCTCCACCCCGCATCCGCCCCACATCCGCCCCGCATCCCCACCGCATCCCCACCGCATCCACCCCGCATCCACACCACATCCGCCCCGCATCCACCCCGCCTCCACCTCGCCTCCACCCCGCATCCGCCCCACATCCGCCCTGCATCCCCACCGCATCCGCCCCGCCTCCACCTCGCCTCCACCCCGCATCCACACCGCATCCACCCCGCATCCGCCCCGCATCCACCCCGCAACCGCCCCGCATCCGCCCCGCATCCACGCAAAGCTTTGAATGTCACCTACTGTAAGTAGCCTATTGATACGACATTAACCATATCCGAAGATATCTTTTTGGCCAAGGGTAATCGACTAAACGCCATCAGTCAAGAAACTCATTAATAGTAATATTTGTTTAATAAAAGCATACACATACAATTCTACTTTGATGATCACAAAGAGTCCACATTTGTACATAACCTAACACAACAATGTCACAATATGATCACACATTACATCTCCAACGATACTCATGAAGGCACGAGAACAACACTTCCAATTATTATTATTCCTTTTCTCTGAAAACACCGTATATTGGAGTCTTGGGAACAGCAGAGAATTCAGCCTATTTTCTCCTAAATGCATGGGTATTGTTATAACTCTTTGTCCTTTTCAATGAGTATAATTGAATATTGGTTGTAGTAGCTTGTTGAAATACAGCGTGCTATACGGATATTAAACATGAATATGAGGTGCCCTTTGCTAGTGCTACCTCTGTACAAAAATTCATTCAGTTCGGTTTCACCGTGTTTGAATAGATATGGGGAATCGATTTGCACACAAACATGGCCGATATCTGCAAACTAATGGGGTGATGACCTTGTAGTTCAGTCAAAACATGCTTCCCACATAAAGGTATGTTGTTACAAAATTTGGTAGAGATCAGATTATTAGGTTGGTCGTAAATTTGATTTAAGCTTTTAACATTTGGGGGCCCTCCATTGCGATATAAAACATGACATTGAGGTGTCCTTTACTAGTGCTACCTCTGTACCAAATTTCGTTCAATTCGGTTTCACCGTGTTTGAATTGATAGGGGGAATCTATTTGCACACAAACATGGCCGCCATCCGCAAAGTGTTGGGATGATAATCTTGTAGTTTGGTCAGAATATGCATCCTACGTAAAGGTATGTTGTTGCAAAATTTGGTAGAGATCGGATGATTAGGTTAGTTGTAATTTGATTTAAGATTTGAATATTTGGGTGGCCGACATTACGTATCCGTCAATATGGCGGCGATATAAAACATGGCACAAATTGCAATTTGCTAGTTCTACCTCTGTACCAAATTTCGTTCAATTCGGTTTCACCGTGTTTGAATTGATAGGGGGGCAAACATTCTGAGTACATACACACACACACACACACACACACACACACACACACACACACACACACACACACACACACACACACACACACACACACACACACACACACACACACACACACACACACACAGAATTTTTGGCCCTGTGTAGATCTCATAAGTCTACTGTCATGTTTTGCAAAAATACTTTTGAAATACAAATCTCAAGTTATATTGAGTATTCAACTTCAGTTCCCTCATCCAGTGTCTTATTAGCCTAACATACATTTGTAATACATAGCATTTTTTTAAAGAAATGTTTAAACTAATTCTCTGTTTTACTAACGAATAACCTCACTATGTATTTATTACCTTCTAGCAAAGTTCCAACGTTCACCACTAGGTGTCAGTGATATCTGGTAGTGAATGTTGGAACCACTTGAAATTGAACGGAACTTGTAGCTCACCCCATGGGTGTCCGCATTGGAGCATCTACAGCCTCTAGCACGCCGAACATGTCCTCGGCCACTCCGGCCACTAAAAGCCATACGCTAAATAAATAATATCTACTGCAGTAGTCAGACCTTCAGTCCTCTACGCAGCAGAGTGCCTATGTCTAACTAAGAAGACCCCATTGAGAGCCCTCGAGGTACAAGAAAGAAAGTTCCTGAGACGGATAGTAGGACCAAGAATTCTACCAGATGGAAGCCGATGGTATCAACCAAATCGTGAGCTATATAAACACCAAGAAAATCTCATAGATGCCATCAGAAGAAGGCGACTGGCTTTTACGGACATTTATTCAGAATGGACTCAAACAGGTTATCCCATAGGATCTTCAAGGCTGCTAACAAGGGCAAAGCTACTGGATTCTTGTGGAAGAAGCAAGTGGAGAAGAATCTTTCGGAACTCCATATAAATGAAAATGACATAGCCGACCGGAGTAACTATCATACAGCTCTTAAAATTAAATCCTTCGTAAAATCCCTCACAGAAGTTACCCACAGACCAAAAGACGAGACTAGGAAATGGTCTGAGGAACGTAAGATTCAATTTAGCCGGAAAATGAAGGACTACTGGGCCATCAGAAAAGCACGAGGTACCAACATGAAAGCAGCTGCCAAACCCACCACTAAGAACACCAATCGTGGCAAGCCTGACGGTGACATCAAGAAACAGCTAATACACAAGCACCGTGGTCTTTAGATGGCCCTAACGAAATTTAAAAAAATATATCTACTTAGTATAAAACTAATTCCGCAATTCTTGGATGTCACGGGTAATCTCGAGAACCACTGAATGGATTTTGATGCGGTTTTCACCATTCTGTAAAGGATATCTCTAGGAAGGTTTCTGTAGAAAATAATGTATTTATGATCAAAGGAAGCCGAGCAGTAACGATTACAGAGAAAAAGTCGAAAGAAAAACCTGGCGTCCGTGCGCTTTTTAAACTTACGCTGGGCAAACCGTTAAAAATAATCTATATACTATGAGTGTAAGAATTGTTCAGCATGAAAAGTTCTACAAAAAGGTCCGCGAGAGCATATGTCTATCTTCAATACATCGCCCACTATAAGTGTGTTTACGTTTTCATTTCTTCCAACAATCTCCATTCAATTACTGAGACGAAAGTTTACGAGCCAGCAAGGGGCGAGCCTATCACCCCAGTTACACCCTATCTAGCGGACGAGCCTATTACCCCAGATAGCCTACAGCCAGCAGCAAACTGTCAAGTCGTGTTGAGTTAAGACTTGAGTGAAGAGTGGTTGTGTTTAGAGATTCCCTGGAAGTATAACTCGACTTATATTATATACTGCCACTGAGGATGGAGACAATGTCGCCGAAACCTGTACTATAATTGAAAGTGCATATTCAGATGATGTTAATGCTGACTAATGGTGTGTTATTAAATTTCGATTAATCAATCAATCAACCAACCAACCAACCAACAACAATAGCAACAACAACAACCATACTTTATAGGAAATTACAAACGAACCACAGTAAGCGGAAAACTGGATTCACAGAGAATATATAAACAAAGAGGCAACACACATAATTATTCATTGTGGGGGTTTTTCCCCGGTGGCAAACACGCTTTATGTACACGAGTTGCGATTTGGGAACTATGGTTGGTTGGTTGCTTAGTTTAGGGGCTGCGACAACGCGGTCATGTAGCCCCGTGTACTTTGGGTGTGTGTAGAATCTGTCTGATAACCGCTGTTAATTGTGATGACTGTATTAGTGTGTGTTATCTGTTTTAATTCAAGTAAGGACTGCAGACGATAATTCCATGTACTTCCTACTTTCGCTACCAAATGCTACCGACCACGACACCTAGATTGCGGACTTGGCTACTAGACAGAGTCACTTTCAATACTTGGTGGCGAACGTTGGAACTAATAGAGCAATAACCTACAAATTTTGGCTTGACACAAGTGTAGTTAGTGGAAGGTTCTTTAACATGCCATAAATCTATTACATAGGACCGCCGGGTTTACTTCCCCTCCGAAGGAAGGCATACTGAGGGATTTTTAACGCTCTTAAAAAATTCGACGACTTCCGCCGGGTTTGAACCCGCGACTTTGAGCATAGAATCTCAGCATGCTACCAACTACGCAAGAACTACACAACATTTCAGTCTTCTCTTAAACACATCAATATGTTAGGGGAAAGGCTCTAAGGTAAAGAGTTCCAATTATCAATACCACGGTTAATGAAAGAATATTCCCCATAATGTGTAGGCTGTGGTCTGCCCTGTTCAGGTAGGTAGGATTTCCTGTTATATAATCAAATCATATATTTTCCAAAGCACAACCAACAACAAAAACAAACCATGATAATGACGTGAGGCCCTCGGAGAGGCCTTGGCGATCTGCGTGCCGTGATGAAAACGTCACCAGACAACGAACCAGGGGAAACAACCATACATAGTTAAAAACCCACGACTCAGCCGGGAATCGAACATGGAACCCTTCATATCAAAGGTTAGCATCCAATCCTCTTCGCCGTGAAGGTCTTGAAGCTTGATTGACAAATCATCATGGTGTAAACGTAATGTTTTTGGTTTTACGCTCTACGACATTTACTGTAGAGATGCCGGGGTGCTGGAATTTTGCCCCGAAGGGGATCTTAAACGTACCAGTAAATCTACTGACGCAGCTGCCTCGCATTTGAGCAAACTCAAATGCCAGCTGACTGCGCCAGGATTCGATCCTGCAACCTTGAGCACAGAAGGCTGCCAGTCTGTTATTAGCCACGTTATACGCTAGATAAATAATATTCAATTAATTCTGGAGTTCAATAACATATTTCGTCCAGAATTACACCATCATCATAACGAATGTAGATTTTATCAGAGTTTATCCACACTCCCTCTAGGAAAATGCTGGTATGGGGAACCTAACCCGTGCTAAATCCAGAATAATAATCAGGTACTGTCATTACAATAACATAGGTTATCAGTCACATTCCGTGTCGGAATGATGACTAAGATATCCAATGTTGTTGTTTATCTGAGGGATCTGCATATCATAGTCAATTAGCACCGTGTACTTGGGTGTTTATAGAATAACTCTGGCAACGTGTGTTATTGTTGTGTATTTGTTACGCAGGTGAGGATTAGAAAGGAGGGGGCCGTGGCCTTAAGTAAGGGACCATCCCGGCGTTTGCCTGAAGTAGGAGTGGGAAACCACTTCAAGGATGGCGAAGGTAGGAATCGAACCCACGTCACGAGGCTGAGAATTAAATGTCTTGGTAGAGCCGGAAATCACATTTGAACCCCCGGGGTGACAGCTAAGAACTACACCACGAGTTGGACCAATGAAAGCTTGTAGTTTAACGTAATCGATATTCTCGCAATCATGAGCCACGGGACCTCCTTTTTACGTGGAATCCGAACCACAGGGCATGGTATTTCTCTTGGAAAATCTCACATGTATTGACCGGGAATCGAACACAGTGAGAGGCAAACAGCTTGACCGCTGCGCCATCACACCGCTAATGAACAATAAACAGGAACTAGGGATCATTCATCCTTGCGGAAGCGGCTTCGGTGACGTAGTGGGTAGCATGCTGAGCTTCTATGCCCAAGATCGCTGGTTCAATCCCGGCGGAAGTCGTCGGATATTTTAAGAGCGTTAAAATCCTTCAGTATGCCTTCCTTCGGAGGGGAAGTAAAGCCGGTGGTCCCATGTCATTCATAGATTTATGGCATGTAAAAGAATCATTCTCTTATTAAACTTGTGTGAAGCTAAATTATAGGTTAGATTTTGTTGAAACGCTCTATCAAAGTTCCAACGTTCACCACTAGCCTAGGTGTCAGTGAAATCTGGTGGTGAAAGTTGAATGGTACCGTACTTGTAGCTCACCCCATGGGTGTCCGCATTGAAGCAGCTACAGCCTCTGGCAAGCCGAACATTTTCTCGGACACTCCCGGCACTAAAAGCCATACTTTCTTTCTTCGGCTTATCCCAATTAATTGGGGGTTGCCGGAGCCAACCAGGCTCATTTTCGTTTTGTCGGGGATTTAAGGCCGGATGCCCTTCCTGACGCCAAGTGATTTTTCAGTTGAAAATTCCACCCCGCTGTCAACTAGATTCGAACCCTGGTCGTCTGGGTGAAAGACGAGCAACTAAGCCACTGCACCATCACGCACTAAAGGCCATACGCTAAAATAATAAATCCTTGAGGTCTTGACTTCGATTCCTGGCTGGGTAAGTGTGATGTGAGCCATCCTAGAGTGAAGGTACTCACCTGGGCGGAGAAGACGCAGAGTGCGACTGATCGGTCCGGCCAGTGGAGCACTACTAAGCGTGCTGCTTGCTACTGGTCCAACTCCAGCAGCCCTCTTGTCGGCAGAGAACGAGTCCAATTGAGCCGGCCGGGAAACAAACTCATAACCCTCCACCATGGCAGCGGCTGTTCTCACACTCGCACAGTGTCCATAGCGAGATGGTGTAGCCGCTAGCATTCTTGGTTCGATTCCGAGCTCTACCAAGAAATTTAATTCTGATGCTGATGATAATTGCTGTTTTAAGGGGACTAACATCTAGGTTATCGGCCCCTAATGGTTTGGGTGAGAGTGAAAGATGAGATGAGAATGTAAACTATAACTAATACTAACTACAGACTCACAAACTAGAAGAAGAAATGGTAAACAAATGAAGGATAAGACAAATAAAGGACAGGAAGAAAAGAAATGCCCTCAACCCTCGAAGAATGAGGATTGAGGGACTTGGAAGGAAGGAGAGCCATGAAAGACAAAGGGAAAGAGGAGAGGGGCCGCCCCAAGGTCAGAGGAAAAAGGGGACAAAACCGGCCCAGCTCAGGAATCCCTCGGGGTCGCCAACTCCCGAACTCACCATCCGTGAGCCCTTGAGGGTGTAACAATATCCAGGGTGCACCAGAAGTGGTGGGGCCACACACACCTTGCCTCCTTGAGGGCCTTGAGCAGAAAGCAGGAGATAACATGAAATGAAAAAGAAGGCTGACCCCTCACAGAATGAGGGTATCAGGAAAGATGAGACGAGGGCCAATTAAGGCGGGAAAGTTAAAGACTCTCTAGGCCTCGGATACCCTAATACCGTCGGGGTCGGAAGAGAACAAGAGTTGATTAACAGAGGTCGACAGGAAAGAAGACGGAGAGGAGCCCGGCACAAGGATCAAGTGGAAGCAATGCCGGACTCAGCTGGGGTCCCGTGATCGCCAAGCCATACCCCTCTAGATGTGAGCCCCTGGGGGGAATTGAATTTCTTGTCTAAGGACTGGGACCGGGTACACTCAGCCTCGTGAATGACCACGGTGTCTAAGCACTTGAAATGAAACAACAACACCTTTGATCCTTATTCTTCAGCACTATTATTATTATTATTATTATTATTATTACGCATTGATGGCTACCACCTCGGAGGTCACGAGATCAATTACCGGTTCTACCAAAAAATGTAATTCTAGTTTGACGTAAGCCTACTGGAGCTGTGCGAGTCGACCAACAAAGAAGTCTACAGTGAAATAGAGAAAATTTTAGAAACGATCCGTAAAAGGCGGGCACGGTATTACGGTCATCTCAAACGAATGGACGGAAACAGGCTGACTAAACAGATTTTTCATTTCTTTGACTCCAAACCCAAAACCACAATGCCCTGGTTTATGAATACCAAAGACGACCTCAAAATGCTGCATCTAAAACCCGACGACGACTTCAATAGAGATCTCTTCCGCAAAAAGATACTGACTAATGGGCTAACCCGAGACGAGACATCGAACCCGAAAAGAAGACAAGGTACCACCTGGACAGCGGAGCGCAAGATAGCCCACTCACAGAGAATGAGGGAATTCTGGGCTCAGAGGAAGGCGACAAGTGTAGCAAGACTAAGGAGACCGGTACAGTAAACCACCTTTAAATGCTGACATATTAAATAATTCTTATCTCAGCTCCTAATATATGAACAGCAATGAAACTTTCTAAATAAAGCATCCTATATATTTACTGGTAAGAAGCCTCCGTGGCTTAGGCGGCAGCACGCCGGCCTCTCACCGCTGGGTCCGTGGTTCAAATCCCGGTCACTCCATGTGAGATCTGTGCTGGACAAAACGGAGGCAGACAGGTTTTTCTCCGGGTACTCCGGTTTTCCCTGTCAACATTTCATTCCAGAAACACTCTCCACTATCATTTCATTTCATCTGTCATTCATTTAATCATTGCCCCAGAGGAGTGCGTCAGGCCTCGGCAGCCGGCACAGTTCGTATCCTCGCCGCTAGATGGGGGCTTCATTCATTCCATTCCTGACCCGGTCGGAAACTGGAAGCAGGCTGTGGATTTTCATTTTCATATATTTACTAGTAAGCACATATCTCAGAATTGATTTTAGCATTTTCAAACTGGCTAATTAATTATTCAAAATGGCGGCTGTTTGCGTGTCGGTGCTCAGGGTTATATTCATAGCCAGACCATTTATCAATATATTAGTGTTCTGCTTTTTTAAATGTACTGTTAACGGTTACATCTACAAATCTGACTACTGCCAGAATTATGTGTTCAAAATTAGTATTTTGTGTTACTTAAAAATGAAATATTTTGATCAATATTTGGGATGTAAATAACTTTTTATCCCAATAATTATCGACCCTAGGAACATGAGCTGGGTCAGTTTTGTAGTCTCCAACACTTACAACATTAGAGAAAAGTATCATTGTATCACGATGTATAATTTAGGAGTTACAAGTAAAACGGATTTGAAAAATATAGTTTTGAGTAAGTGAACCGCAAAGTACCGCAGAGCCTATGCAATGTCCAGCATTTTAAATCGTAACTCCTAAACTATTGCAGATATTTAAATAATTCTTTCACCAAAATGAACTAGAAGAGTGTGGCTGTACATTAAAAAATACATTGAAAAAACGAAATTTTGAAGGTGGTTTACTGTACCGGTCCCCTTAACGTGGTCCTAGATGGGCTCAACGAATTATATATAAGTAAAATATTGGGGCCAGTACAGAGAGCAGATGGCATATGGAGGAGACGGAGGAATAGCGACTTGTAGAACCAGGCGGAGAAAGTTACGGACACGATGCGTAAGGGATGGATTATATTTTATGGCCACCTCACACGAATGAGCAACAGTTTTGTTACGTGCCACCCCCCTAGTGGATTACGGTGGGTTGAAGCACACCACAGATTGTTCCTTTAAATAAATAATTAACTTTATTGCGGCCAGAAAGATACACCACTCAACAGCAAATACAAGCAATTAGAACCTTACTCCACTTTCCTCAAGTCTCTTCCTTGAGCGCTCTTGCCCCTTTCACTCGTCAACAAACCACAGAAGTTAAACCGTCTTAATGAGTCCGGTGGCCTTGACAGAAGCTACCTGCACCTCTTCCCCATGTACACAAACTACAGTTACTTACGATAACCTGCTACACGCTGTTTCGCTGTCCACAAGCTGGGGAAACAATGTCACTGGATTTCGTAACTCGCACGGCACTTCGTCACCACACTTCTGTCGCTCAGTGAAATCACACTCGCTCAAGAACACTGTCCTCAAAAACTCGGTCCCCTCACTGTTGAGGCCGCTTATATAGCAGGCTGGTGACTCGATGAATTCTAGAATCGTCCAGGTCACACGGCTTCTCGAGATTTCCTTCACTGGCTGGGTCACGAATATTCTGGACCATCCCTTTCACTTCGCAGCCCGTTGCGTAACGCGCACGTAATACACTGAGGCAGAGCACACACAGCCCGGGGCAGCTGTGACTCAACGCGGCGAGGCGACAAAACAAACTCACAGCCGTAACACCACCCCCTCCCTAAAAGGCTGATCGTCCCGATCAATCATTGGTCCGTCTGTGTCCCTCCGTAGGCTGCCAGGCGATCTCGATGCACGATCTTCATCTTCGCCCTCGGGCTCCGCTGGATCCTGTAGACGACATCGTTGATCCGTTTCAAGACCCTATACGGGCCCTCCCAGGACTTCTGCAGTTTGGGTGACAGACCTTTCTTCCGTAATGGGTTGAAGAGCCAGACCAGGTCGTCCTCGTGGAATCCGCCAGCATCCGTCTGTTGGTCGTATCGGGTCTTCATTCGGTCGGTCTCGATCCGCAGCTTCCTCCTCGCGAACGTGTGCACGTCCTCCAGTTGGTCGACCAGTTCTTGACAATACTGGCTTACCGGGACCGGATCATTCCCAGGTCGGCCGAAGGCAAGATCGACATGTAGACGGAGCTCCCTCCCAAACATGGCCCGGGCTGGTGTGCACCCGGTGGCTTCATGCACGGCGGCGCGTTAGACCAGGAGAAATAGTGGAAGATGTTTGTGCCAATCTCTCTGGTGCTCGCTGACGACTACTTGGAGATGGTTCTCGATGGTGCGATTGAACCGCTCTACCATCCCGTTGGACTGGGGGTGTAGCGGCGTTGTCCTTGTCTTCCGGATTCCCAGCAGCTGGCATAGATTCTGGAACACCTGCGAATCGAAGTTCCTCCCTTGGTCGGAGTGCAGCTCCAGGGGTACTCCGTACCGGCTGACGAATTCCTTCACCAGGGTCTCTGCGATCGTCCCGGCTTCTTGGTTAGGGAGCGCATACGCCTCCGGCCAATTGGTGAAGTAGTCGCTGACGACCAATATGTAGCGGTTCCCTGCCTCGCTTAGCGGGAATGGCCCAGCAACATCGATGGCCACTCTCTCCATGGGGCCGCCCACGTTGTAGGTCTTCAGTGGGCCCCGTCGCTTTCGTCCTGGGCCCTTGCTGGCTGTGCAATCGTGGCACCTCGCGCAGTGGTTCTCCACGTCTGTGCGGCATCCGATCCAGTAGAACCGCTCTCTCAGCTTCTCCAGGGTCTTCTTTATCCCTAGGTGTCCACCAGATGATCCTCCATGGACTTCCTTCAGGACTTCCTCCGTCATAGCCTTTGGAACGACGACTTACTCCCGAGATGTCTTCCCGTCGGTGCTCTCCCAGGTACGGCAGATGAGGCCATCCCTTACAACCAGAGAGTCCCACTGCGCCCAGTAGGACTAAAACTTTGGGCTGCAGTCACTCACAATGTTCCACCCGGGTCTGGGGACACAGGCCCTGTTCCATTCGGCTATCAGTCCCAGGTCATCATCTTCTGCTTGCGCCCGCGTGAAAGATTCGCGGCTCCAGCTCCCTTGAAGTTCCACGGTAGTCCTTCGGCACTGTATCCCGGTGTTCTCCTCCCTTCTGGTACAGAAGGTGCAGTCTTCGGGGCACGGTCTTCGTGACAGGGCGTCAGAGTTAGAATGCAGTTGGCCTTTCCTGTGCTGGATCTCAAAGTTGTACTGTTGAAGTATCTCTAACCACCGCGCGAGTTGACTCTCGGGCTGCTTGTAGTCCAGGAGCCACCGCAGGGATGCATGGTCGGTCCTGATGAGAAATCCTTGTCCGTACAGGTACTTGTGGAAGTGTTCAATGATCTTCACGATGGCGAGCAGCTCCTTCCTCGTGACGCAGTAGTTCCTCTCTGGCTTTGACAAGGCTTTGACAAGGCTTTGCTGAAGTAGGCCACTACTCTCTCCTCGCCGTCCACTATTTGCGACAGGATTCCCCCTATGCCAAAGTCGCTGGCATCGGCATCGACGATGAACCTTGTTCCAGGTCTGGGGTAGGCCAGGATAGGCGCGGTGCACAGAGCCTGCTTGAGTTGTTCGAAAGCACTGTGGCATTCTGCTGTCCACGTGAAGAGTTGGTCCTTCTCAGTCAGTCATTGTAGTGGTTTGGCGATGTCGGCGAATCCTCTCACGAAGCGACGGTAATAAGTGCAGAGTCACAGGAAGCTTCGTATTTGAGACTTGTCCTTCGGAACTGGCCACTCCCTCACAGCTGCGGACTTCTCTGGGTCGGTGCACACCCCTTCCTCGGAGACGATATGCCCAAGGTACTGGACCTGCTTCTGGAAGAGCTGACACTTCTTGGGGCTCAACTTCAGCTGGGCAGCCCGTAGCTTCATCAAGATCTCCTTCAGGTTGCTGTAGTGCTCCTCGAAGCTTCTCCCCAGAACGATGACTTCGTCTAGGTAGACCAGGCAGTTCTTCCAGTGTAGTCCCCTCAGAATGGACTCCATTAGCCTTTCGAAGGTCGCAGGGGCGTTGCACAGACCGAATGGCATGACGGTGAACTGCCAGAGCCCGCTGCCCACAGAGAACGCAGTTTTCTCGCGGTCCCTAGGGTGGACCTCCACCTGCCAGTAGCCACTCTTCAAATCCAAGGTGGAGAACCATCTTGACCCTGATATGGTGTCCAGGGTGTCATCGATCCGGGGTAGAGGGTAGCTGTCCTTTTTCGTGACGTCATTCACCCGCCTGTAATCCACGCAGAACCTGGTGGAACCGTCCTTCTTCTTCACTAGCACGACCGGAGAACTCCAAGGACTATGTGATGACTCGATCACTCCTTGCTCCTTCATCTCTTCTACCATCCGGTCGACTTCAGCTTGCTTGGCGAGCGGGACACGTCGGAATGGGGCCCTAATCGATGCGCTGCCCCCGAAGTCGACTCTGTGCAGGACCAAGCTTGTCCTACTGAAGTCTTTGCTCCCCACGGAGAAGACATCCTGGAAGTCGTGTAGCAGGTCCCGAAGTTGGCGTGATTGTTCCTCGTCTAAATGGTCCTGGGATCCTTGGTACAGCTTCTGTAGTTCTTCTGGCAGGGCGCGTCTTCTTCGGTTGTCCGTCTGCAGGTGTCCGTCCGTCGTGTCTGTGATGCGGGCAATCCAGGTAACGGGCTCGCAGACTCCTAGGTTGGTGTCCCGATGAACCGTAATATCGTAGTCGTTCAGGTTGGACAGGCGGACGTACGGCCGAGACGTCGTGTTGATGAGAGTCTTAGCAACTAGCAATCCTTTTGTCTGGATGTCCTCATATTTTGGCTCGATGACAACCGCCACTCCCTCAGCTGTTCCGTCGACAATTACGGCAGCGCTGACTTCCGTCCTGGCGGGAACGATGACGTCCTCTCTCAGCCTAACTCGTCGTGCGGCGACGGCCTCGTGTGCTGGTTGCAAAGCAAGTTCCTCACTTCCGAAGTGCAGAGTGTTGGCACTCAGATCCAAGATGATGTTGTTCTGGTCCAGGAAGTCCAGTCGGATGATCACTTCATTTGATACGTCACCCACAAGCACTGGATGCTTTATCGCCCGTCGACCAATGACGAACTCCAGTGATGCTTCGCCATGTACCGGTGCGGTCTCTCCGGTCGCGGTTATTAGCTGGAGTTTCCTTTGTGTGGGTTGCACTCTCCACTTCGGGATCACGGTGGGACTGACGATGGTCCTCGATGCTCCCGTGTCGATTAGCATGGGCCAGCTCTCTCCGTTGACGACTCCGTCGACCATCAGGCTGCTATTATCCCTCCGTAACTGCGTCACACGAACTTGGACTGCCGGGGCTTGACGACTGTCACAAGCCATCCTTTGCTCCCCAAGGCTGGCTGATACTTGATTTCCTGGGCCGCGCGGTTTCCCTACGACTGACTTTCTCGACGGAAACCCTTGGCGGCGGCGATCACCGCAGTCCTTGCTCAGGTGGCCTCTCTTACGGCAGGTCCAGCAGGTCGGTAGTCCTCTTCCGGGCCGCCTCTCCGGATGTCCTTCGGCTACTTTTCTGTTGGTGGTTCTGCGACTCTTGAAGAACCGGCCTAGCGCCTCCATCAGTTCATCGGCCAGGGGCTTGGTCTTGTCGGCATTGGCTGGTTCGTCGACGTCCACCTGACGCAGCCGCGCGCGCATTCTAGATACATGCTTTTTCTTCTCGAACTCAAGTGCGTGGCTCAGCGCATCTGCCAGGGTCTTATTGCGCGTGAGTCGTAGCGCCTGTTGAGTGTCCGGGTCCCGTAGCCCGTCGGTGATGGTCTGCGTCGCAATCTGTTCCAGAAAGTCGGCCGGCGCTGTTGGATAGGCGAGCCTTACGAGGCGTGCGATGTCCATCTCGAACTCTTGCAGGATTTCCGCGTTCTTTCGTACCCTGGTCTGGAGCTGCATCTGGTAGGCCTGCTGAAGATGGCTATCTCCATATCGGGACTCCATATGGGTGATTAGTGAAGCGTAGTCCTGGGATCCAGTCGAGATGGCCTGAAGGACGTTAAGGGCGTCACCTCTCAGCGCTACAATGAGAGCTCCTGTGTTGTTCCAGTTATTTATGGAACAGGCCGCCTCGAACTGACGTAAGTATGTGCTCCACGGGACCTTTCCGTCGACGGTTGGGGGCGTCTCTCTGCTCTGTCCCGTTCCTGACGTTCCCGGTGTACCTGTGGGCGGACGTCGGCGCAGCTCGGCAACTTCCTCTTGAAGAGCGTTGAATCTCGCTTCAATCCCCGTCGGTGGGCGTTGGTTCAGCTCAGCAATTTCCTTTTGTAAAGCGTTGAATTTCTCTTCCACCCCCGTCAGTGGGCGTTGGCGCAGTTCGGCAACTTCCTCTTGTAAGGCGTTGAATTTCTCCTCCACCCCCATCAGCGAGCGTCGGCGAAGCTCGGCAACTTCCACTTGTGAGGCGTCGAATTTCTTTTCCACTGCCGTGACTTCCTCACGTAGGCCCTGTTCTAATTTCTTCAGGTCTTGTGCTAGCTTAGTCTGGCCGTCTTCCATCTTTTTCTGGCCATCCTTCAGGTCCTTGGCTAAGTTCTTCTGGCCGTCTTCCATCTTCTTCAGGTCCTCCGCTAACTTATTTTGACCGTCTTCCATCTTCTTCTGGCCGTCTTCTAATTTGGCAGTTAGGTCCTTGGTTAAATTCTTCTGGCCGTCTTCCATCTTCTTCTGGCCGTCTTCCATCTTGGTTTCATGCCACTTAACTTTTCTAGCAATGCTGCCAATTGCGCCTCCATTTTAGTTGTTTGTCTTGTAAAGGGCATGCACTCACAGGAAAATTAGAGAAAATGACCTGCTCGGGTTTTGAAACCAGGACCGTCAGGTGTTGTGCTTGTGCTTGAGTTCGTAATCCGGCTTCTGACACCAGTTGTTACGTGCCACCCCCCTAATGGCACTTTTGTTAACTGGATTACGGTGGGTTGAAGCACAACACAGATTGTTCCTTTAAAGAAATAATTAACTTTATTGCGGCCAGAAAGATACACCACTCAACAGCAAATACAAACAATTAGAACCTTACTCCAGTTTCCTCAAGTCTCTTCCTTGAGCGCTCTTGCCCCTTTCACTCGTCAACAAACCACAGAAGTTAAACCGTCTTAATGAGTCCGGTGGCCTTGACAGAAGCTACCTGCACCTCTTCCCCATGTACACAAACTACAGTTACTTACGATAACCTGCTACACGCTGTTTCGCTGTCCACAAGCTGGGGAAACAATGTCACTGGATTTCGTAACTCGCACGGCACTTCGTCACCACACTTCTGTCGCTCAGTGAAATCACACTCGCTCAAGAACACTGTCCTCAAAAACTCGGTCCCCTCACTGTTGAGGCCGCTTATATAGCAGGCTGGTGACTCAATGAATTCTAGAATCGTCCAGGTCACACGGCTTCTCGAGATTTCCTTCACTGGCTGGGTCACGAATATTCTGGACCATCCCTTTCACTTCGCAGCCCGTTGCGTAACGCGCACGTAATACACTGAGGCAGAGCACACACAGCCCGGGGCAGCTGTGACTCAACGCGGCGAGGTGACAAAACAAACTCACAGCCGTAACGGTATGTTAACCAAAATGATATTCACTTACATTTTCAAATTAAAGTCCACCACAAAATGGGTCGAGAAAAAACGAGAAGATCTCAAAGAAGTTGGCATCACTGTTTCGAAGGGAGGTGAATAAATTTAAAGGGTCCACAGTAGGCCAAAATCGAAAGAAGAAGAATTAATTTTCATACGAGTGTCTTAATTACCATTATAGGCGTGTTGCATACGACTGTTTCTGTTCGACGATAATTATAACTTTATTATATGTTCTAACATAAATATTCATAAATATCTGTTGAGAGTCAGCCACTTGAATTTTGTGATCGGAGAGCGAGCGCTGGGTAAGATACCTCTGTCTTTCAAGATCTTTGACCGACCGACGCATGCACTCTGTGTGCTTGCAATGCCATATTATGCAGGTCATATGTTTACATCTGCCGTCCCTCAGTAATATTGTCACCGGAGTCGTTTGAAGGCAATGCGCTGCGTAGAAATTAGTGTTGGTGATAATTAGGTACAGTGCTATTTCTTGTCTCATATTCGCCAGTTTATTTATGCGAACATATGGACGGTGCGTATTCCATGTCGGTAATTTATTATAGTTCGATGTTGTGTTTATGTCCAACATGTTGGATTTTGAGTGCATGCGCGAAGGTATCGTTACCTAATAGGTCAATGAACGAGATCTGATTGGCTGGAGAAACTGTATCGTAATGAAAAACAGTGTTATAATGACCATCATTATGATACAGTTTTCTGACACATAATAGTGAGGGTCGAACATAATAGTACATTATGCAACGAGCCTATAATGGCTATAATTAAGACACGAGTATTTTTTATAAAACGAGCGTATGCGAGTTTTATAATTTCCATACGAGTGTCTTAATTACCATTATAGGCGAGTTGCATACGACTGTTTATGTTCGACGATAATTATAACTTTATTATATGTTTTAACATAAATATTCATAAACATCTGTTGAGAGTCAGCTACTGGAATTTTGTGATCGCAGAGCGAGCGTTGGGTGTTATACCTTCGTCTTTCAAGAGCTTTGAACGGCCGACGCATGCGCTCTGTGGGCTTGCAATGCCATATGCAGCCATATGTTTACATCAGCCGTCCCTCAGTAATATTGTCACCGCAGTCATTTGAAGACAATGCGCTGTGTAGAAATTAGTGTTGGTGATTTTAAGGTACTGTGCTATTTCTTGTCTCATATTCGCCAGTTTATTTACGCGAACATATGGACGGTGGGTATTCCATGTCGGTAATTTATTATAGTTCGATGTTGTGTTTATGTCCGACATGTTGGATTTTGAGCGCATGCGCGAAATTATCGTTACCTAATTGGTCAATGAACGAGCTCTGATTGGCTGGAGAAACTGTATCGTAATGAAAAACGGTGTTATAATGACCATCATTATGATACAGTTTTCAAACACATAATAGTGAGGGTCGAACATAAACATTATTATAACCTTATTATTTTTATTAACACTGCAACCCACTGCAGAATATTTTCAGCCATTTCCTTACCGGATAAGATCTCGGATCAAGAGATGTGCTCCGGGACAATCCCAGCATTATAGCAGCTGTAATGGACGGAGTTGGTGTTGTATTCAGTCAGTAGACACCTGTTCACTAGATGAGCGCCGCCACCACTGTCTCGCGAGGCAACACATGCAAGGGGTTTTTCCGTCGTTTCCCACTTCTCCTCCAGGCAATTTCCACGGCCGTCTCCTGCCCAATCCTAGACTCACTTAAAATACACATACAATTTCAGGCACCACAATACACGGGGCTGATGACTACGATATCCAAGCCGTTAAATAAAATAATACCCCAAAGATATCATGACATATTGGCTTCCACGGTCGTGTGTACCAAGTCAGTCTCATCAGCGGGCTCATGGTGCACCATATTTGTTGTGCCGTTGATCGCTCAAGTTATCTCCCATGACATAAATTTATGGCATGTAAAAGAACCTTCCACTAATTAAACTTGTGAGAAGCTAAATTTGTTGGTTAGATTTTGTTGAAACGCTCTATCAAGGTTAAAACGTTCACCACCAGATGTCAGTGACATCTGGTAGTGAAAGTTGGAACTACTTGAAATTGAATGGAACTTGTAGCTCACCCTATCCGCTTGAAGCAGCTACAACCTCTGGCGAGCCAAACATGTCCTCGGACACTCCCGGCACTAAAAGCCATACGATAAATAAATAAATATCCTTCCTATAGAAGGTGACATTTTCAACCTGAGTTGGGGCACCTCAACACCGTGTTTGAATTGATATGGGAAATCAGTTTGCACACATACATGGCCGCTATCTGCAAACTATTGGGCTGATGACCTTGTAGTTCAGTCAAAAGATGCTTCCCACTAAAGGGTATGTTATTGCAAAATTTGGTAGTGATCAAATGATTAGGTTGATCGTAATTTGATTTAAGCTTTTAACATTTAGGTGGCTGCCATTCCGTTTCCGTCAAGATGGCGGTGATATAAAACATGACAATGAAGTGCCCTTTGCTAGTGTACCTTTGTACCAAATTTCGTTCAATTCGGTTTCACCATGTTTGAATTGATAGAGGGAATCGATTTGTACACATACATGGCTGCCATATGCAAACTATTGGACTGATGACCTTGTAGCTTGGTCAAAGAACGCTTCTCACATAAAGGTATGTTGTTGCAAAATTTGGTAGAGATCAGATGATTAGGTTGGTAGTAATTTGATTTAAGCTTTTTACATTTGGGTAGCCACCATTCCGTTTCCGTCAAGATGGCGGCGATATAAAACATGACAATGAAGTGCCCTTTGCTAGTGTACCTTTGTACCAAATTTCGTTCAATTCGGTTTCACCATGTTTGAATTGATAGAGGGAATCGATTTGTACACATACATGGCTGCCATATGCAAACTATTGGACTGATGACCTTGTAGCTTGGTCAAAGAACGCTTCTCACATAAAGGTATGTTGTTGAAAAATTTGGTAGAGATCAGATGATTAGGTTGGTAGTAATTTGATTTAAGCTTTTTACATTTGGGTAGCCACCATTCCGATTCCGTCAAGATGGCGGCGATATAAAACATGACAATGAAGTGCCCTTTGCTAGTGTACCTTTGTACCAAATTTCGTTCAATTCGGTTTCACCGTGTTTGAATTGATAGGGGGAATCGATTTGTACACATTTATTGGCGCCATCCGTAAATTATTGGACTGATGACCTTAAAGTTTGGTCAAACGATTCTTTATACATAAAGGTATAATGTTGCACAATTTGGTAGAGATCAAATAATAATAATAATAATAATAATGTTAAGCGATTTACGTCCCTTTTAACTACCGCGGCTTTTAGAGACTCTGGGGTGCCAGAATTTTGCCCCGAAGGGGATCTTTAACGTGCCAGTAAATCTACTGACACGGCTCCCTCGCATTTGCGCACCCTCAAATGCCAGCTGACTGCGCCAGGATACGAACCTGCAACTTTGGGCCCAGCAAGCGAGAACGTTACCGCTGAGCCACGCAGCCAGCTTGGTAGAGATCAGATGATTAGGTAGGTCGTAATTTGATTTAAGCATTTTACATTTGGGTAGCCACCATTACGTTTCCGTCAAGATGGCGTCGATATAAAATATAACACAGAGGTGCCATTGCTAGTGCTACCTCTGTACCAAATTTCGTTCAATTCGGTTTCACCTTGTTTGAAAAGATAGTGAGAATCGATTGGCACCATCCACAAATTATTGGACTGATGACCTTGTAGTTTGGTCAAAAGATTCTTTATACATAAAGGTATAATGTTGCACAATTTGGTAGAGATCAGATGATTAGGTTGGTCGTAATTTGATTCAAGCTTTTAACATTTGGGTGGCCTCCATTACGTTTTCGTCTATATGGCGGCGATATAAGACATGACACTGGAGTGCCCTTTGCTAGTGCTACCCCTGTACCAAATTTCGTTCAATTCGGTTTCACCGTATTTGAATTGATAAGGGGAATCGATTTGCACACAAACATGGCCGCCATCTGCAGACTGGTTGGTTCCTCAGTTTAGGGGCTGAGACAACGCAGTCATGTAGCCCCGTTTACTTTGGGTGTGTGTAGAGTCTGTCTGATAACCGGTGTTAATTGTGATGACTGTATTAGTGTGTGCTACCTGTTTTCAATTCAAGTGAGGACTGCAGACATTGCATTTTTTCAAGTAGTTCCTGTTTTGCCGCCAAACGCCACCGTCAACGACTACTAGTTCAGAACTTGATTACCAGATGCCACCGCAGTCGGCTCCTGGCGACGAACATCGGAACCTAAGAGCGTTTGTTGAATGTTTAACCTATATAAAATTTAGCTTCACACAGGTGTAATTAGTGGAAGGTTTTTTAACATTCCATAAATCTATGACATGGGACCGCCGGCATTACTTCCCCTCCGAAGGAAGGCATACTGAGGGATATTAACTTTCTTAAAAAATCCGACGACTTCGGCCGGTTTGAACCCGCGATCTTGGGCTTAGAAGCTCAGCATGCTACCAACTACGCCACCGAAGCCGCCCATCTGCAAACTAATGGGATGATGACCTTGTAGTTTAGTCAAAAGACGTTCGCCATATGAATATATGTTGTTGCAAAATTTGGTGGAGATCGGATGATTAGGTTAGTCGTAATTTGATTTAAGTTTTGAACATTTGGGTGGCCGCCATTACGTTTTCGTCAAGATGGCGGCGATATAAATCATGAAACTGAAGTGCTCTTTGCTAGCGCTACCTCTGTACCAAATTTCGTTCAATTCGGTTTCATCGTGTTTGAATTGACATGGGGAATTGTTTTGCACACATACATGGCCGCCATCTGCAAACTATTTGGCTGATGATCTTGTAGTTTGATCAAAATATGCTTGCTACATAAAGGTATGTTGTAAAATTTGGTAGAGATCAGATTATTAGGTTGGTCGTAATTTGATTTAAGGTTTTAAAATTTGGGTGGCCGCCATTACGTTTTCGTCAAGATGGCGGCGATATGAAATATGACACTGAGATGTGCTACCTCTGTACCAAATTTCGTTCAATTCGGGTTCACCGTGTTTGAATTGATAAGGGGGGCAGACGTTCAGAGTACACACACACATAGACACACACAGACAGACACACAATTTTTGGCCCTGTGTAGATCTCATAAGTCTACTGTCATTTTTGGCAAAAATCGTAAGTAGGCTAAATACGAATTTGAAACTTCAGTTTTTTGGCCTAACTAGACTGATGGAAAATCGAACTCTGAACCACAGTATAATGTGAAATTAATTTTTACAAAACGTCACCCTTAGCGCTGTTTGAGTAGGCGGCAAATATCGGCCACGAAGGATGGTTTCGGTTGGTGCTGGAAGAACCGCTTCCTGTATCTTCACGTGGGAGTGAAATCTTTTTCCTTTGATGAATTTCTGCAACAGCACAAACAGATTAAAATCACAGGACGCACGGCCATCGCGGTATATTGGCGAACAACCTGGAACAGTTGTCCTTCGCAAGCAAGTCACAGCAACCATTCTCCACTGGCCTCACATACTCTAATGCAAGGAAGCGTCCGTTAATTTTGTATTCTTTGCTTTGTTTGGATTCGAACTGAAGAATAATATTTACAAAGCAAAAGCACGTGGAGGCTCATGGTTGTCAACCATATCAAGTGAGGTGCATGAAACACGAATACCCCTTCCGTCCAATCTTAACTTGACTGTGTATTTTGTGGAACGAAAAGTTCACAGGCGAAATGAAGAAAAACCGAGTTGCACTTCCAGGGAAATTTCAAACACAACCACTCTTCTCTGAAGTCTTAACTCGACACGACTCAACAGTTTGCTGCTGGCTGTATCTGGGGTAATAGGCTCGCCCACTAGCTAGGCTGTAACTGGCGTGATAGGCTCGCCCCAGCTAGCTCGTAAACTGTCGCCTCAGTAATTGAATGGAGATTGTTGGAAGAAATGAAAACGTAAGAACAATTATAGTGGGCGATGTATTGAAGATAGAGATATGCTCTCGCGGACTTTAATGTGGAACTTTTCATTCTGAACAATTCTTACACTCTAGTATATAGATGTACTTACACTGGAGGAGGAAACTAAAGCTATTGAAGAACATGAGAAAAACACACGTTCGGCTAAAGAATTAATTGTGTTGTTTTAAGTGGGAAAAACTCAAAACTCAAATTATTTAATAGCAATCCTATCCGATAATAAAGCATTTTTGTGGTGTATTTTGTCTTATTAAAACTCAACCCTTTGTGTAACGGAAACCTGCGAAAACGGAAACAAATTCGTAACGATTGCGTTTCTCTTTAGGCAGGTTATACTTTTGACTTTATGATGAATGCCTAAATAGCCGAAAATCAGCCAAAGCACGCCTTCCCTCCAAGAAAACGTACATACATTAAAATGTTGGGAAAGGGCCTCTAACTTGGCCATGTGTTCAGAAAGCCTGGACGGGCAGGCGGGTGCGCTAGGTAGTATCTACTTTACAACGAAGCTAAAAGACGACTCATGCTTTTCCCACGTCGTTTTCTTAAGCCTCGTCCACACCGGCAAATTTGTTTCCACAAACATTATATGCAGACTTTTTCCCAAATGTTTCTCATTTGTATGCGGAATGTTTGCATATTTTTGAAAACAATCTACATACAATCGGTAGACACATTTCATACTCGAGTGATGTTTGGAAACAGTCTGCATACAGTTTGCATACAATTGATATACAAATGACAAACAAATCTTGTGTTTCAAGAGACAAGATACAATGTTTTCTCTTTTCCAACGAAATGGAAAACACGCATGCAAGAAACAAGTATTTTGTCTCAAGTATTCCTGTGTGAACGTGTTTTGAAACTGGAGACCGGATACAAACCTCAGACGCATCCGGCTAGCCACGTTTTACCACATCATATTGTGCTGATTTAGTTTCAAATTCGCATCCTTCTTTATGGTGCACCATATAAGGTTTAATAACAAGGGACTCTTTTTTGTTACGCTATACATTTCGTGTGTCTTTGACATTTATTAATTCATATCGGCTGATGAAGGGACCAAAACTAATTAGGCCTTGAAACATGTCCCACCAATGACCACACAGTGATCTCATTATATTGTCACAAAATGTAGTTTAGTGGGGCTACCGGCGGGGTGTCCAACACCTCCTCCTCCTTGGTAGAGTAGACACATAATAAAGCAATACAAAACACGCACAAGCCAAAAGTACCTCTTCTTCACTCGGCATCGCTAGAAGCACTGACTGAGTGGACTAGAGGTCTAATTCTGGTGTGGACGCAAACCAAGTAACATACTTGTATCGGATACAATGTTTCTAAACGGTCTGCATACTGTATGCAGACTTGTATGGAGACTGTTTCCAGACTCCAAAGTAGTTTACATACAGTCTTCATACAGTTTTCAAACGGTTTGCATGCAGTCTGCAAACAATCTAAATACAGCCTGCAAACAAGCCGGTGTGGATTATGCTTTACTCTCCCGAATCATATATCGCACTCTAGCGCGCATACTTTTGAGTGTTAGCGTCTAACATGCTATTTTGCCTCCGATAGCGTTTGATAGCTCGTCGCCGCGACAATCTCGACTATTCACAAAGGACAAGTTTCCGGCGGGGATTACCGGATGATGGTTGGTTGGTTCCTCAGTTTAGGGGCTGCGACTATGCGGTCATGTAGCCCCATGTACTTTGGGTGTGTGTAGAATCTGTCTGATAACTGGTGTTAATTGTGATGGCTGTATTAGTGTGTGTTATCTGTTTTTAATTCAAGTAAGGACTGCAGACATTCAATTTTCAAGTAGTTCCTACTATTGATATCAAACACCACCGTCAAAAATAGCTAGTTCTGAACTTGGTTACTAGATGCCACCACAGTCGGCTCCTGGCGACGAACGTTGGGACCTAAGAGTGTCAGTCAAATCTAACCTATAATTTAGCTTCACATAAGTGTAATTAGTGGAAGGATCTTTTACATGCCATAAATCTATGACATGGAACCGCCAGCTTTACTTCCCCTCCGATGGAAAGCATACTGAGGGATTTTTAACGCTCTTAAAAAATCTAACGACTTCGGCCGGGTTTGAACCCGCAACCTTGGACATAAAGCTCAGCATGCTACCAACTACGCCACTGAAGCCGCTATTGTCGAATGACTAAAGTCAAGAATGCTAGCCACTACACCAAGAGGTGGTCTATAACCCATACGTCAGGGGTGAGACTCACCACTACGCCAAGTATCGTTAGATTTTACAAATTCGTGTGAAAACTGTCGAACACTTTCCGATTGACTCACAACTTGTGCTACGTGGATTGGCGACCACGGGACCCCGAACGAATCAGGCATTTCTTCCACTTATTAGTGCTGGGTTCCACTCTTACATCACTCTTTTCGACTTCCCTTGGTCAACTCTTGTTCTCATCCGACCCAGATGGTGTTAAGATGTCCTTCATTTACCTGTGTTTTCTTTTCTGATGCGTGGTATCCCTGCCTACCGCTGGAATATCCGCTTACACCATCAACAATTCTTAGGAGTTGGCAACCATTGCGGTGGCTTCTGAGTTGACTCCTTTTTATTGTTTGCAGTGAATGGACACTAAAAGCTTGTCCTGAGTCGAGCTCCTTCCTGGACCCTACAAGAACATCCACTCCAGGTTCCGATCTGCCTAGGAGGGCCTGGGCAACTCTCAAAAGGATTCGGACAAACCACGGAGTATGCAATGGAACTTTGTTCAAATGGGGAAAAATTTCGTCTCCTCAGTGTGATTGTGGTGCTCCTAATCAAACCATCCAACACATTACACCTGACTGTCCTCTGAGGGCATATGGAGGGGACTGGATCGACTTCCTGTTGGCGACACCTGACGTGGTCCAATGGATACTCATTAGACCTGAGACCGTAAATAGTAAAAATAATGTACAGTAGATTTTAAAGTGATTTTCTTTGTACTCTGAAATCTTGTATTGATTATATTGCCAAACGATAAATAAATAAATTGTTAATCTATATTTTTAATTGCCCTTGAAAGCTCCACTAGGTTTCTTAATCTCGAGAGTTCCCCATCACATAACAAGATATGTATTGCGCCTCACTAAAGCCTAATTTGAGCGGTCGTTAAGGTTTCCCCTTCGTCCCGCATTGTGGAGCATCTCATTGTGTGAGAGGACTTATGCTAAGTACGCGGTCACACTCATCACTGTCCACATACACAACCTGACCTAACAACAAAAACAAGAGTTGTCTACGCAGCGCAGCGCGCTGGCTGCTTCATACTGCACCTGGGTGGGCTGTTGGTACTGTCTGCTCCAAACACTGCTCGTGTCCATGTTGATGATGATAATTGTTGAAGGGGCCTAACATCTAGGTTATCGGCCCCTAATGAAACCATAACGAAAATTAAAAGAGACTGAAAACACTTACAAAATCTAACTCAGATTGAAACGACTCACGGAATGGAGAGTGGAAATACTCACAACAAGTAGTTCCGTGAAGAACTATACAGCCTATTTTCATATATCCTACTTATGTTAATTGCCTCTATCAACATACAAAATTTCAGTTTGATTGCTGTAATAGATTCGTAGATATTGAGGATCGACTAAATATTTCGGATGGTCGCCATGTTGGATATTATATATATGTAGGTCCTAGAGCTATGCACTGTTACATGAAGATTATTGTGCACGTGTAGCATTCAAACTTCAATCGCATGATTACGACACAACAAGTAACAAGGAGATTTTAAAATTTCGCACAGCTGCCATCTTGTGGTTATGGAAACAATTGAAATAAATTAGATGCCAGTGGATTAACATTCATATAAGGATTTACTGTACCAAGTATCACTGCACTCGGGTGATTAAATTGCGAGAAACGTCCATGTCAATATTTCTACTTCGCGACACCGCCATGTTGGATTTGTGATCACCAGTCCTATAGGTGAACTTAAGTTCGTAGCCCCTATGAACATTAAAAAATCACTTTGATTGCTATAATAGATTCGTAGATATTCAGAGTCGCCTAAATATTTCGGAAGGTTGCCATGTTGGATTGTTAAATGTAGGCCTATAGGCCATAGAGTCATGTACCATTAAAGAAAAATTATTGCGTAGGTTCATTATTCAAACTTTCACTTCGATCGCATGATTACGACACAAGAAATAAAAACTTAATTTTAAAATTTGCACAGCCGCCATCTTGAGGTTATGTAAACAATTGAACTAAATTAAATACCATTGCATTACAATGTGTATAAACATTTCCTGTAGCAAATTTCATTGCGTTTGGAACATTACATCACGAGAAAGGTCTATTTAAAATTTTCAAATTCGCTTGGCCGCCATGTTCGTTTTGTAGTAACCGGTTTTTGAAAGTCTTATAGATGAACTTCCAGTAGGGCCCTTTATCTCCGTACAAAATTTCAGGTTGATACCGCTAATAGTTTCAGAGATATAGAATGCCGGGGAAATATTTCGCACATCAGCCATCTTGTGGTTATCAATAAATGGTTATGTGGTTATGTAAACAATTGAACGAAGTTAGATGTCGGTGCATTACAATGTGTATAAACATATACTGTACCAAGTTTTATTGCGTTTGGTTGTTTAAATCGCGAGAAGCGTCTATTGCAAAGTCGCAATTTCGCGTGGCCGCCATGTTGGTTTTGTAGTTACCAGTTTTTCAAAAGTCACATAGGTGAACTTCTAGTAATTCCCTTTATCACCGTGATAAATTACAGGGTGATATCGGGAATAGTTTCGGAGATATTGAATGCCTGTGAAATAATTCGCACAGCCGCCATGTTGGGTTCGTGAGACTAACAAAATTTGATGGGCACGGTCGGGGTCGCCCGGAATAGTGCTATGAACTTACCGAGTTTCATTGAAATCACTCCAGACGTTTAGAATTTATTAGGGACACACACACACACACACACACACACACTCCTCACACACACACACACACACACACACACACACGCACACACACACACACACACACACACACACACACACACGGACAAAAGGTGATCTCATAATCCTATTTTTTTAAAATTGAAAATAGGCTAAAAATAGATTGAAAAATACGCACAACATGTAGTTTAGGTTCAAAATTCGTACAAAATCCAATGCAGAGTTGAAATACTTACAAAATGCAATTGAAATTCAAAATACTTACAAAATGCAATTTAGATTGAAAATAATTGCAAAAAGTGGTTTAGGTTACTAAAACGTACAAAATGCAATTGAAATTCAAAATACTCACAAATGTCCCAGTCCCTATATTGAAAGACTTACTAAAAAGCAATTTAGATTGTCAATCCTTACAAAACGCAATTGAGGTTGAAAATACTAGCAAAGTGCAATTTAGATCGAAATAACTTAGAAAATGCAACGTAGATTGAAAATACCTACAAAATGGAGTGTAGATGCAAATAATTCGCTTAAAGGGAATTTAGATATACGGAGAGCCAATTAACAAAAACAGTGCGGGAATCTTAAACAGAAAAGGAAATATAATGAAAAGAAAACAAGAGGTCTGACCCCATAACTCCTTCAACAGTCGACAAATTAACACGAGTAAAGGGGACCAACAAAAAGTCACAATGGACATCACCTCCTGGTCTCAAGTTGCTGGAAGAAGTAGAAATACAGTGCAAACATCACGTCCGCCGGTAGTTATTGGAACAAAACTGGGCGTTGACCTGCAGGCCGCTGACCAAAGGGCTTGGCTATACGTAGGAAAATTGAAGAACACCGCCACAATAGATTTAATCAAGACTTACCTGAACAAAGGTGGAGTTGAAGGTCAAATAACTTGCGAAGAACTTAATACTCAAGGCGATAACAAGACCTTTAAAATTGGAATACCTTTTCAATACTTAGAGGCAACTTTAGACTCAGGTTTTTGTCCAAAAAGGGTTTTAGTACGGCGATTTCGTTTCTCCCGTAGGAAATTTGATCCCCCCTCCCTTGAATAAAAATAGATCTACCAAGTTCATCCTATGGAACGCAGAATGATTAAGGAATGCTCTTCAGTTTATTCCACCAGAAATGACACAGATACTGGACGCCCGGATAACGACTGAGACCTTCCTATTAGAACCTATAGGTATCCCTGGATATTATAGTATACATGCTCGCAAACCCAACGAAAGGCAGACAGGAAGGTGGAGTCTCTTGATTTTTGAAACCGACAATTGGCACCATAAAAGCAACATATAAGGAAGAAAACTTACTCGTTATAAGGACTACCGACATCACTATTATTGCATTGTATATCAACACCTACGCCTCCATAAACGACGACATTGAAACGTCAGACACATTTTCCCGGTGACCTCAACTGCCGAATTGATGAACCAAGCCGGAAAACAGAGTTAGTACTAGAAATGCTGACTGAGGAAGGATTTTCACTAGTGAACAAAAAGGAAGAAATGACCTACTTCTGCAACAACGGAGCGAGCGCAATTGATCTTGTATTTTACAAAGGCAATGGAATATACATTAAGAAATAGGAAGGACTCTGGAGATCTGGAGAAGCTCCCATAAGAAAACATATTCCAATAGTAACTGACATCATTATAATAGATCAGAAATCGACACAACGCATCAGAAGGCATATATCCAGATTAATTGACCAAAATCAGATCATGCCTGAAGATATTATCAGAGCAGAACGCCTCGCAAATGAAGGTCACATAAATTAAGCATTGAAAATAGTCACAGATTTAATACAATCATCTAGTCTTCCTAGGAAGAAAAGAAGGGCTCAAATCTGGTTTGATAAGAAATGTTATGCCAAGCGAAAAGAAACTCTACAAGCACTCTACAAGGCAAGGACTCAAGTCACGGACGAAAATCTCCTAATATATGCACAACATAGGACATTCTATAAACAACTCCTACAAACAAAAAATCAGAACACATTGAAAGAGAAGCAAAAAATCTAGCAAGGAAGGCCAAATCCGATCCCTTTCTTGCTCTACGAAGACCAGTAACACTCCGACCAAATGAAATTACCATGACAGAATGGGAAGAACATTTTAAGTCCCTTCTAAATCAAGAATCCAGGAGATGTAATTTCTCATCAGATAGATCTTCTTCAGATGAGGATACGTTAATTATATCATTGGAAGAAATCAAAGCAATAAAAATTGCGAAAAAAACAAGAAAGCTCCTGGACCAGACCTCATTTGCACAGAACTACTAAAGCAGTCACAGGACATACTCTTACCATTTTTGGACCAATCTCTTTAATGCATGCATAAGATTCGGGACCATTCCAGACAGCTGGAGAATTTCCACTATCAAAATTCTCTAGAAGGGAAAAGGGGACACCAGAGATCCTAATTCATACAGAGGTATTGCACTTGTGAACAACATCTTCAAGGTATTTATGAAGCTTCTGACAACAAAACTAACACCAATAGCAGAAATTCCAGATTGCCAATTTGGTTTTATGCAAGGAAGAAGCACAACACAGGCAGTAACTTATCTTTTAAGTGAAGTGCAAGAATCTTTAAGAAAACCTAAAGGAAAATATTATACAGTATTTGTGGATTATGCAAAAGCTTTCGACTCATTACATCGGGAACTACTTATCCAGAAGATCAAAGGCTTGACCAATGAATTAAGACCAATAACGACCTTACTGGAACATATACTGGCATACAAACTCTTAGAAATAGACGACGGTGTCACCACATCTCATTATATCAGACAGACGAACGGAGTTTTGCAGGGTGATCCTTTAAGCCCGCTTCTATTTAATATTACTACGGCAGACATTACCAGCATAATAAAGGACTCTCTCAATAACACACTCTTACTCTATGCGGATGACATGGTATTAGGGTCTTCAGACAAATTAGAATTACAGAGTGTATTGTTTGAACTAAGCCTCCGTGGCTTAGGCGTCAGCACACCGGCCTCTCACCGCTGGGTCCGTGGTTCAAATCCCGGTCACTCCATGTGAGATCTGTGCTGGACAAAACGGAGGCAGACAGGTTTTTCTCCGGGTACTCCGGTTTTCCCTGTCAAAATTTCATTCCAGCAACACTCTCCACTATCATTTCATTTCATCTGTCATTCATTTAATCATTGCCCCAGAGGAGTGCGTCAGGCCTCGGCAGCCGGCACAGTTCTTATCCTCGCCGCTAGATGGGGGCTTCATTCATTCCATTCCTGACCTGGTCGGAGACTGGAAGCAGGCTGTGGATTTTCATTTTCATTGTTTGAACTAGAAAAATGGGTCAATAAAATCACCTTGATATTAACCTTCAAAAAACGGTTCAAATGACATTTCGAAAAGGAGGTAAACCTGCGCTTAAAAACACGCTCACATTGTACAACGAAACATTAAACGTAGTGAACAAGTTCAAATACTTGGGCATAACCCTGCAGACTACAGCCACATCCTTCAGTCAACATATACAAGATAGGTCAGCAACAGCTATCAGAGCCATTTATAAGATTAAGAATCTATCAGCGTTATCGCTAGTTGCAGCTCTGACCCTTTTCCATACGACCATCTCACCAGTTCTTACGTATGGTCTTGAAATAATATGGGATTTTCTCACATTTAGCGATCTAGAAAGAATAGAGAATATTAAGTCGAAATTTTTAAAGTATATACTGAACCCATGGGGGAGGTACCATATCCTTGTATTTCAGAAAAGAAAGAATTAATGCAGGCTTTAGAACGGAGTTCTGAAGTTAGTTGAGAAGGGAATACTGCATCATATTGCGTGAAGCGTGGATAAGTTGTGTAACCACAGATTGCCAGGCCACAGCTGCAGGGTGATGTCACTGACGACTCACCGGAGACCAGGTTACGCACTCGATAAATATAGACTTGAAAATATTCCATTGAGTTGAGAGAGATAGAGTTTCGGAAAAAGCCCTTACTCGACAGCAAAATGGCATCGCCGCATCAAGGGAGGAGTCATGAAATCAGAGAAATAATTAAAAGTGAGCCATTTGCGGGCATTAAACTAAAGAAAGGACTCCATCAATGTTAATTTTCCAGGGAAAAAGATTTTTAGAGTGGATAAAGTAAATAGTAATTGTACAAGAAAGAAGTGCGTTATCAGCATTGCGTGGTCGGTGAATTCCCGAACCAGGATCTTGTGGTAGGGGACAAAACGAAGACACCGTCCACGTAGTAGAGGAGTCCATTTTAATTAATATTAAAGATTTGTGCGATCGATTCTTGGAAACTTAGATATTTTTGAGACATTTAAAACCTCAGATTTTCGGAGATATTTTTTTAAACATCGTACGACGATTATTTTGGAAGATGGTGGTGGAGAAGATGAGAAATTTATTTATTTTTATCAGAATCGGATATAAGGGCCAGGAGCCCAAGCAAAGTCATGCAGTTTCAGTATCAGTGAGCGCAGAGGCGCTGCACGCTGCTTCACCTACATACAGTCTACAAGATCACTCCTAAGGGGAGTTGCTGCATCGAAAATTATTCAGACGTATGAACCTCAGGGGAGGTCATACTGGGCCATAAGTATTCAACAGCACATGCAGTAATCATCAGACCACGTACGGTCGTGCTGTTTCACAGCACCGGCAGTCTTATTGGGACTCGAATCTGTATCACGACGCGGAAGTACTCTTAAGAGAAGTACTGTCCAGCATTCATCAGTGTCGCGGCGCCTTAAAACATCGAAGTCCTTTTCAAAAGGGAAAGTATCGTCAAAACTTCGAACAATTAATAGTCTACGGACTTAGGCCAAGTTTTAAAACTTTGAGCAAAATACGTTAGCCGGCGAGGGTAATCGAAGCCCAGACACTAGTATTGAAGTTACATCGTAGTATCTCGAAAGTATACGAGACATCATTAGAGAAGTGGATCTCTAAACGTTTTTCCCAGTGCGTTAAATAACCACAGTAGGGTCAAACATAGCAAACACCTAATTTTCCTGAATTGAGGAGATTAGCGTGATAAGTGGCGATAGAGTTAGAAGTCTACAAATAGGCATCAGTAGCCACGTTGAATTACAGGGAAGTATTCCACCAAGTAAAGACAATAGTCGTCAGAATTCAGTTCAGACGCGAAGTACTAAAGACAATTGTTGAGCTCAGTACAGTGACTCCAGGGTTAAACGTAAACCTCAGACCGTTCACCATATAGACAATTGCATACCGGAAGAGACAATATTATCGTGCAGTACTGTAAGTGCCGATAAATTCAACACCAGAAGTAGGAGAATTTTCGTAGCCAAGGAGGGGAAATTCGTACGAGACTGTCATTATCCAAGTAGGAATTAGGAGGCAGCGGTCGAAACTTGCACTCCTAGGATCTGGATCGAAAAGAATTCACGTATGTCAGGCAGTGTTTGATGTCACAAAGTGAAATTCTGTGAGTAAATATAATTATTAGTGAAATTTATATTTTTAGTGATTCTTTTTAGTGTTGTGAAAAATGTGTGTAATCCCTCATATTAATTTAAATGTGTTAAATATGTGTAAAATAGAGGGAAATTTAATTAGTGATAATATGTGTGCCACCATGGGGTGAGAAATTTAGCGTGGGCCAAATGTCGCTCCGCTGGAATCCGGACAGTTTGGCCGGATAATTCATGTAGGTAACACCAAATTTTATTATGTGTTTTGGATTCGGGAAGCTCGTGTAACAATAGTAACCATGGAGAAAGTATTCTTCAACATTGAAAACAGGGTTGTAAAAAAACTGTGTGATAATGAGAAGTGCGGGATCTAATACTCATAGTAAAAATTACTTAAATGTAAAGGTGTAATCAAAAGAAATAGTATTCAGTGGAATACCAGTAAATGAAAAAGAATAATGTTATTTAAAGGCAAGCAGGATAATAATAATAATAATAATAATAATAATAATATTAATGTATTGAATGAATAAGTTATTGAAATAATATTCAAGTATGAGCCGTTATGTGCTGAAAATGATAAGAATAATGTAATGAATGAACCAATTATTAAAGTAGTATTCAAGTATGAGCCGTTGTGTGCTGAAATAATGATAATATATTAATGATAATGATAATTATTGAACCAGTTGTGTTCTTGTAAATGGAAAGTCAAGATTACGTTAAGGGCAAAACTATTATTTTTGGACGAAGAAGTTAAATATGTTGGAATAAATATTAGTCTTTGTAAGGCATCACGAATGTATTGATTGTCGCCAATGAGCGCTATATTATTAATGGTCACGCTATAAATGCGGTGAGAATAATGCCAGGAGATTATGATTACGGGGATCAGCTGGATAGAGTAAATGATTATGTGTGTGTTTGTAATGACAAATTTTAAAGGGTGCTAAGTTTACTGTCAAGCGCGGAAATGCGTGCGAATACCTTTCCATAAAGTCGCTATTATTATTCGGAGGAGTGGTCAGATACCCTCGCTCCAGGTGTTAGCTCTAAGCCCTCAAAAATGGAAATATCCTAGAGGCTGGCCAGAGAATCGAACCGGAGTTCTCTCGCGTCAAAAGCCCCTTAATTATTATTGGTTTTATTGAGTTCTTACTTGCCAGTGATAAAGCTCCGCAATTATAATTGTACCTGAGCCACAGAAATAGGTCATTAGAACCTCAGATTGTTTTTGTTAAATGAAAGTGATGTGTCGCCTTTCCAAGTCTCAAGAAGTCACGCTCGTTTGAAAGCCGTTGTAATGTACCGTCCAGGAGGGAGGAAGCATTGACGCGTCCTCGCCCGTAATAAATTTGAAGCCTCAAGTGTCTGGACGTGTTCTTAATGGAGGCCACTGTTGAGGTAGGTCAGTTTCAAAGCCGGACCCTGTCTGTGGTGTGTCGTTATATGAACTGTTAATAGACCAGTAATCTGTACCGATTTTTGCTATGATTATTTATCCTTACCGTTGCATTATAGATCCTCACTTCATGAATAATTAGATTGTCATTTGAGACAATAATGAAAATCCATTTGTATTGTTGCATTTTATATGTTATTGTTCCCAAGTTATTGTTGGAAATATCAGGTAGCCGTGAGTCTACTTTGAATTGAGTAAATAAGTAGTTTCCAAAGCTTGTGGTGCATGAGTTTCCCGAAGACAAATACAATTTGGTAGTGTTGGATAGAGGGATGATATAGTGTGAATATCATGTGGTACCCAGATAAATGGTAATTGTTGACACCATTTTTAGCCTACTTTTCAAATTTTGCAAAAATGAGGAAAAAGTAGACTTATGAGATCGGGCAAATGTGTGTCTGTCTGTCTGTCCTTCTGTCTGTCTGTCTGTCTGTCTGTCTGGATGTGAGTGCCCCCCCTATCAACTCCTAAACGGCTGCAGCAATAGAAACAAAATTTGGTAGGAGTAAAGATCTATACCTGAATATCTCACGGCCATATTTCAAAATGATGTCAGTGCTACCAACACCTGAAAAATCGCAATTGAAATTTGAGTTCCAAGTTGGATATATTGGAATGTACGAATGGGAGCTCTTTCAAAATTGGCACACGTATAGATAATAATATTGCAGTGTAAATTCCAGGAGGCCATACATGGCAGTATTGCCAAAATGATTATAGGCCTGCTGATAGGTAAAAATTTTAAATGCATATAACTTCTATACTATCAATTGGATTTCAACCAAATTTCGTATGTGCTATGTGTACATAAACAGATATCACAGAGCGTATCCTTAAGAGCCACCAGGGCTGCCAACTGTTAATAAATGCACTCAATATTTTTATCCAAATACCCATATATCCGAAAGTAAGCAAGCCGACAGCTTTAAACTATGCACACGTATAGTACCTGACATTTTATATTAATTTGGAGTAACTTATATACGTCAGTGCTACCAACATGATTTGAGGCCTGCTGAGAAGTCCAACTTTAAATACATGTAACTTCTATACTATCATTTGGATTTCAACCAAATTTCGTGTGTGCTATGTGTACCATAACAGATATGACTATGCCGATTCTTAAGAGTAACCAGGGCTGCCTACTGTTAATAAATACTGTCTCTATTTTTGTTACCCTAATATCAAAATATGAGAAAGTATGCAAGCCAATAGCTCTAAACTTTGCACACGTATAGTACCTGGCAATCTAGATTAATTTGGAGTAACTTCGCCAGTGCTGCCAACATGATTCTAAGCTAGCTGATAGGTCCAATTTTAAAATGCATGTAACTTCTATACTAACTAATGCATTTAATTCAAAATTGACACAACAATAGATCATATTATTTCAGATGATTTCTGACCAATACATGTATGTCAATGTTGCCAACATGATTTTACGCGCGCTGTTAGATCCAATGTTTACCTGGCTGTGACGTCCATGCTATCAATTGGACTTCAACCAAATTTTGTATTCTGAACCTTAAGAGATGGAACTAAGAATATATTCAGTCACCAGGGCTGCCAACTGTAGTTCTCCATTAGGCTACATTATGCCATGTATACAGTATTTCGAACTAATTAGAAATTTCGATATTACCAACTTAATTTCGTCATTATTCTAGATAGATCCATATAGACTAATCATTGGCATGAATCTTAAATTTTAAGAAAAGTAGGCTCTTTAGTTCGTCACGGAACTACTTGTTTTTTTATTAACATTAACTCAAATCTATAAAATATTCAAGTTAAGAATATTTAGAATGTTTTGAAGAGAAAATTCTTTGTAATAATTTTTACCGAGACTTTTAGAGCTCGTTATGAGAAATTTTTGTAGTGTAGCTAAATGGAAGTGAGAGCAGTTTTGATATTTTTTTCTAGGGTTCAGTGGAACCTCAAATATTGATTTTTATAGATTAATGTTGTATTTGTTCCTTGGTCATTAGAACAAGTGTGAAGCTTATTCAGTTTATTTGTATGTGTCTGTAGCGCCTAATTTTGATAGTTAAATAGTTTTATAGTAGGATTTTGAATTTCATTTCATTGAAGTGTTATCCTAAGCTTGATCCTATAATGTGTGAATCACTCAGTGGGAGGACGTTCTATGCCCCAAAGATATAAGGCTGAGCAGCTGGACAGTGATTTGCATATTTCTTGCACGCAAGGGCACAATACTAAGAGTTCGAAAGATGGCTCCCACAAGATTAGTCTATGAGTTAGCAAAGGAAACCTTCTTCATCGAAGACCTCAGAATGAAAGTACCTTTACCGGCTACAAGATACTCTAGTGACTTTTAGGAGGCTAGAAGAGCAAAGAGACAAGAGATAGATCCAGACTTTTATATTACTGTTGCCATGATGGACAGAACGTGGTCTAACGAGAATCAAGATCAAAGACACCTAATAACGAGACTCGCCATTCACGGATTCCATCATAAGATATGTTCCAACATATCCTTCCACAGTCCGAATGGCAATTGTGTTTGCATTTTATGCAACGAAAGGTGTACCAGATACCATAATACGGTGCCGCAAAAGATTAAAATCATTAGGGTACGGCGGGGCTATTTCGCCCACGTGGCTTTTCCGCTCAAAATAAGCTTGACGTTGCACTGAGCAGCCACCCTGCTCAGCTGATATCGCCCTTTGTGTTCAGTGTGACCCTCGGTCTCTGTGCTACAACATCTATCGATTTTTGAGAGTGACAGCTTGAGTGTTGAGTAAAACAAAGGGAGAATACTGCAAGGTACGTTGTTTATGTTGTGGAATTTGTCGTCATTAAGAATTTGTACTTGCAACTTTAGGAGTAGTGTCCAGAGTAAGGGCTTTATTTTCCCCGGAAGTGAGGTGCCTGGCAGTCTGAAGGTTAAGTTACATCTGGACATAGCAGGTAGCGCGTTTCCTTGGTCACAGCCAACACAAGACGCGCTATTGTAAATTCCAGTAATTGGGGCAACTCAGCCCAGAAATGTGGGGGCTACTCCGCTCAGCCAAGACTTCTCTCTTGTTATAATATTGCAACCAAATTATTTCAGATAGCAGATTAGTATCTCTTTCTTGTTACCTTAGAGATGGTACGGACGTATAAAAGGAAAGGGCCAGTTCGAAAATGGACGGAAGAATATATTGACCGAGCTATTTCAAGTTTATTACGAGGCGATGTAAGCATGAGAGGTGCAGCTGGGCTTTGCAATGTGCCTTTTTCAACACTTAAAAATCGTGTTCATTTGCGTAAACGACAAGGACCCTTAGAGAAAATCATAGTGGACAAACCACCGGGTCATCCCACAGCATTTAGTATGCAAGATGAGACGGATTTAGCTTCCCGGCTAAAATGCTTGGCAGCAAGAGGATTTGGATGCACACCAGAACAGATTCGAAGGACAAAACGGAGCTTAAAATGTGATAAGGCCCGTAAAGAAAAGGTTGCCAAAACATTTTCGAGACATTTGCAGGACAAATGACCGGGACCTTCAATCCGTACGACCAAAAGACTTTGACAAGGAAGAAACACCATGTGGATTTCGTGGCGTAACTTCTTATACCGCTCAGTCATCATTAAAGGGTGGTTGGATTCAATGCAAAGACTGTGAAACTTGGTATCATGACATGTATGTTGAGGCTACTGGAAGGAAAAACTTCATTTGTGATAAATTCCGTTGAGGAAAATACATTAATACAGTGAGCGAAATAGCCCCAAGCATGGGCGTAATAGCCCCATTAAATTTGTGATTCGTCATTTTTGCTTCGATTTATATTTTATTTCATCAAGCCGGTATATTGTTATAACTGTATTTTGACAACATTCGTATGTAATAAGCAATAAATAAGGTGTGCTATGCTCTTGGTTCCGTCTTAGAAAAGTGAATAGTTTTTGATTTATAATGTTTACAATTTGAAATGAGTGATTATAGCACAAATTAATGCCCATTCGGGCGATCCTTTTTCCTTTATTGTGTTTTCAGTTAGGATGTAACTTACAGTTTTTCGTTTCAATAAAGGAAATCTTGAATCTTTAATATCTAAGGTTCGCCAGGCGGCTTCGGTGGCGTAGTTGGTAGCATACTGTGGTCACGGGTTCAAACCCGGCTGAAGTCACCGAATTTTTTAAGAGCGATAAAAAAAAATCCCTCAGTATGCCTTCCTTCGGAGGGGAAGTAAAGCCGGCGGTTCCATGTCATAGATTTATGGCATGTAACAGATCCTTCCACTAACTATACTTGTGTGAAGCCAAAATTTGTAGGTTAGGTTTGATTAATGCTCTTAAGTTCCAACGTTCGTCACCGGGCGCTGGTTGCGATGACATCTAGTAGTAGTGAAGTTCACAGCTAGGTGTCGTTGATGGTAGCATTTGGTAGTGAAAGTAGGAACTACTTGAAATAATCATCTGCATCCCTTCTACCTGAAACACAGATAACACACACTAATACAGCCATCATAATTAACACCGGTTATCAGACAGATTCTACACACTCCCAAAGTACACGGGGCTACATGACCACGTTGTCGCAGCCCCTAAACTAAGAAACCTACCAACCAAGGTTCGCCACATGTTCTCACCGGCCAAAAGGCGTGACGTAAACTGTAATTAATTGAGGTCTTCCTGTGAGTGTCCTGGGCAGCAAACAGCAGTAGTTCGTTCATTGGCCGAGAGAGTGAACCTTATTGTAACTTTCAGTCGGTCAACACTTATTTGCAATTATCTTTTGTTGACCAACTGAAAGTTAAAATAAAGAGTGAACAAAACCACAACGAGGATGCGCCAAGTTATTGACAAATATTAATTCATAGGCCTGAAGCAAGCAACACATCATCATCATATACAGTATATTATTTCAGTAGTATAGATCCCTCCTGCGACCGATCGTGACAAATGAGCATTCAAATGAAAGAGAATAGACATTAGCAGTGACGAATTGCACTCTAATTTCATGAGTATCTATAATTTATTTAAAAATGACTTAAAAATACACGAAGTGTGCTATTTGTAGATACTGTTGTTGTAGGAAAATACGCTCCATAAATGCTGTCCATTTCACATTTTGGCCGCTGTGACGCCTGTTCCATGTCATTTTAACATCCTGAGGTATTTCCTTTATCATTTTGCATGGATTTCAGAAACAGTAAATCAAAGGAATGAGTACTCAAATCGTATAGTTTCATAAATATCGAATAACCGGCGAGTGTTATGTTGATCCAATTTTCAGTGATTGCCTTCTTAAGATAGGAAACGTAGAACTTGGAATTCTAACTGAAATGTAAATAGTGTTCTATAATCATTTGGTTGAAATAAAATCATAACAACCTTTCTCCGTAAGACTTTCATTATATACCTCTTGGGGGAAGTGCGGTTTATGAACATGCAAGATGGGTCCGCTGGTTATTTATATTCTGACTGTGTACATCGAACAGAAACCAAAAACGCCATTCATAATCAATAATGTTTGCTTTTGTACTTTATGCAATGATAAATAAATATTTCAAGTTATGACAGAGTGTTTAAGGAGTAACGGCTTTGAACAGGTAAGCGAGGGGATAATTAAAACACTATTTTTCGTAAATTGAGCTACACCCTCAGGGTCACACAGTATCTCCTTTCTTCTGCACATGGCCTTAAGGGAGACAGGGTGTGTGTAGCCCCACCACTTGTGGTGCACCCTGGATAGTACTACACCCTCAGAGGCTCACAGTATTTCCTTTCTTCTGCACATGGCCTTAAGGGAGACAGGGTGTGTGTAGCCCCACCCCTTGTGGAGCACCCTGGATAGTACTACACCCTCAGGGTCTCACAGTATCTCCTTTCTTCTGCACAAGGCCTTAAGGGAGACAGGGTGTGTGTAGCCCCACTACTTGTGGTGCACCCTGGATAGTGCTACACCCTCAGGGGCTCACATTATCTCCTTTCTTCTGCACAAGGCCTTAAGGGAGACAGGGTGTGTGTAGCCCCACTACTTGTGGTGCACCCTGGATAGTACTACACCCTCAGAGGCTCACAGTATCTCCTTTCTTCTGCACAAGGCCTTAAGGGAGACAGGGTGTGTGTAGCCCCACTACTTGTGGTGCACCCTGGATAGTGCTACACCCTCAGGGGCTCACATTATCTCCTTTCTTCTGCACAAGGCCTTAAGGGAGACATGGTGTGTGTAGCCCCACCCCTTGTGGAGCACCCTGGATAGTACTACACCCTCAGGGTCTCACAGTATCTCCTTTCATCTGCACAAGGCCTTAAGGGAGACAGGGTGTGTGTAGCCCCACCCCTTGTGGAGCACCCTGGATAGTGCTACACACTCAGGGGCTCACATTATCTCCTTTCTTCTGCACAAGGCCTTAAGGGAGACAGTGTGTGTGTAGCCCCACCACCTGTGGTGCACCCTGGATAGTGCTACACCCTCAGGGGCTCACAGTATCTCCTTTCTTCTGCACAAGGCCTTAAGGGAGACAGGGTGTGTGTAGCCCCACTACTTGTGGTGCACCCTGGATAGTGCTACACCCTCAGGGGCTCACAGTATCTCCTTTGTTCTGCACACGGCCTTAAGGGAGACAGGGTGTGTGTAGCCCCACCACTTGTGCTGCACCCTGTATAGTGCTACACCCTCAGGGGCTCACAGTATCTCCTTTCTTCTGCACAAGGCCTTAAGGGAGGCAGGGTGTGTGTAGCCCCACCACATCTGGTGCACCCTGGATAGTGCTACACCCTCAGGGTCTCACAGAATCTCCTTTCTTCTGCACAAGGCCTTAAGGCAGACAGGGTGTGTGTAGCCCCACCACTTGTGGTGCACGTTTAATAGTGTTACACCCTCAAGGGCTCATGGTTGGTGGACTTGGGAGTTGACGACCTGCAGGGATTCCTCAGCTGGGTCCGTCCCTCCCTATTTCCAATGGGGTGGAGCCTCTCCTCTTTCCTTATTCCTATTTGCCTTTCATGGCTGTACTTCTTTCCAAATTTCTCTAATTCCTGACCGTATCTTCTTTCCGCCCGTAAGTTTGTTGTTCTGCTTTTGGTAGTGTGTATTGGGAAGAAGGCGTATTCGGTGCCATACCAGCATTTACTCCGACATCACACTTAGGGTGGCCGAAGCAGGATTCGAACCGAGTTCCAGCACTGAAACTAGACTTAAATTTCTCAGGGGTGCCAGCCAAACATGCTAGCCAATACACCACGGGATTGTCACTCGAAACGCTACGGTTTGTATTGGGTTTCCGGAGTTTATGAGGCAGTACAGAGGTCGGTATGTTCGAACAGGCAGACATCTGTAACCTTTCAGCGAGTTCATTCTGCGAACAGTTAAGTGTTTTTGTTGGGCCTGGCTGCCAGGTAGCGGTCTGCGCTCTTCACGGTGTCAAGGCCACCCCAGAGAAGTCTTCCTCTCATAGCAAACTTGGACTGTGCTTCAGGCACTTTCAATCCCCAGTGGTCTGGGATTATTCCTCTAAAATCAACAATATCTTCTTACCAAAATGTCGGGACATATAGCCTTAAGGGAATGGTTGGAATGCAGCCGAAATAAATCAGAAACCTCTATGGACATCAAATTGGCACGTGAAAAGCTAAAGGAAGTAGGAGACTTCTGTTACTTAGGAAGCAAAATAACCAGTGATCGACGAAGCAAAGAGGGTATCAAAAGTAGGTTGGCTCAGGCAAGGAAAGCATTTCTACAGAAAAGGAATCTGTTGACATCGAATATAGATTTAGGTATTAAGAAGTCATTTTTGAAAGCCTCTGTCTGGAGCGTGGCGTTAACTTGGACTATTGGAGCAGCAGAAAAGAGGAGAATTGAAGCGTTTGAAATGTGGTGTTACAGGAGAATGATGAAGACCAGATGGGTAGATAGGGTTACAAACGAAGAGGTATTGAGACTAGTGGGAGAGGAGAGATGTTTCTGGCGACTGCTAATGAAGAGAAGAGATAGCTTGGTAGGACATATACTAAGACACCCAGGAATAGCAAGCTTAGTAATGGAAATAAGGGTCGAGGACAAGAACTGTAGGGGTAGACCAAGGTTAGAATATGTTTAACAGATTGCCTTGGATGTAGGGTGTGGTAGTTATGTAGAGATGAAACGATTAGCTCAGGACAGGGAGGCCGGGGAGACCTGCATCAAACCAGTCAAAAGACTGAAGACTCAAACAACAATCAACGAAAGATACCTGCTTTTATGAAAGCTACTGAAATCAAAGAACTCAGATTATTTAAACAATTTACTAAAGCCTACAGCAACACTGAGCAGCTTGTAGACCTTCCACAGCTTCAGATGAGTATCAACACAGCAGTAGACAAACGACATCGTATGTTGTGGTTAGAGTAGCTACACCTTGATCTAGTGGGACGTGGGTTGGCGACCACGGGATCCCAGCTGAGTCCGGCATTGCTTCCACTTACTTGTGTCGGGCTCCTCTCCATCTTCATTCCTGTGGACCTCTCTTGGTCAACTCTTGTTCTCTTCCGACCCTGACGATGTTAGGGTATCCGAGGCCTAGGGAGTCTCTACCTTTCCCGCCTTCATTGGCCCTTGTCTCATCTTTCCTGATACCCTCCTTCTTCGAGGAGTCAGGCTTCATTTTCTTTTCATGTTATCTGCTGTCTTCTGCTCAAGGCCCTCAAGGAGGCAGGGTGTGTGTAGCCCCACCACTTCTGGTGCACCCTGGATAGTGCTACACCCTCAAGGGCTCACGACTGGTGAGTTAGGGAGTTGGCGACTCCGAGGGATTCCTGAGCTGGGTCAAGTTTCCCCACTTTTTCCACTGACTTTGGGGCAGCCTCTCTTATCTTTCCTCGCTGCCTTTCTTTGCTCTCCTTCCTTCCAAGTCCCTCAATTCTCATTCTTCCTGGGTTGAGGGCATTTCCTTTCCTCCTGTCTTTTATTTACATTCTTCTCGTTTTGTTTCCCCTTTAAGTTGTAAGTTCATTTGATCATCTTTCATCTTCACCATTAGGGGCTGATCACCTACATGTTAGGCCCTTTTAAACAACAATTATCATCACAGTCATAGATTAGTTTGGGGAAGAAGACTGTTTTGGTTGATGCAACAGTCATTTATAAGTTTTGCGACATTAAGGGGGCTCAAACACCGCGAGTGGGAGTTAACAATTAAATCATAGCTTCACTAATATGTAACATTGAATTATGAGATCTTACAAAGTTTTCGTTAACACATGGGCTTTTATTGGATATATAAAGGTGAACAGTATATAAAGTATTGCGTGATTTATTGGTAGGAAAATATTTGTGATTCTTTAAACGTCATGAATCACACGCAAAAAAAAACACGATTTAACAAGAAATACCCGTCTGAATGGAATTCCTTTTTTCGTGTAAAGAAAACGCATGATTTCGAAGGATGAACCTCATTCATGCAATTATATTAAAATAATAGAAATATTTAATATATAGCATAGTTGGAAATTTTAACAAAAAAATATTTTTGAAAGACAAATTGAATAAAAATAAAAATAAAAAGCTTACTATTGACAATATAACATTCGTGGTGGTTCATCCTCGGTATTCATGCGTGTTCTTTATATGAAAGAAACGTCATTGCATTCTGACTGGTATTTCTTGTTAAATCAAGTTTCTTGTGATTCATAACGTTTAAAAAATCACAAATATTATCCTACCATTAAATCAGGTAATACTTTACATACTGTTCGCTTTTACATATTAAACTAGCAACCCGACCCGGCTTCGCCCGGGAACAGTTATGAATGCATTACGTGACAGCGTTTTTTTTTTCCAGTGTCAATGAACAACGACCAATATCCGTTTTACGTCTCGGCATGATGGACTGACTGGACTAAGGTGTGTGTTTCACAAAACTCAAGCTCCTAAACCAGAGGGAGTTAGAAGGTGTGGTTTATACCAAAATCTTCCAAATCGTCTCAATAGTACAGGAAAAATCTTGCAGTTCTTGAAAAGTCAACAAAAATAATTTATTTGTTTATAAAGTGCTTTTAAACAAAGAAACAAGACGATAGCCCCAGCGAGAATTCTGTCGCCTACAGCCCGCAGAGCACTAAACCAAGCGGGTAGTCTGTACACATGGGGACGCACAGGGGAGTTCCCGCACGGGAATGTGCAACGAATTCTTGTCAGACGTAATTTAAGAATGGCGAGGTGCATGAAACACAAATCCCCCTTCCGTCCAATCTTAAATTGACTGTGTATTTTGTGGAACGAGAAGCTCATAGGCGAAATGAGAGTTACACTTCCAGGGAAACTCCAAACACAACCACTCTTTTCTAAAGTTCTTAACTCAACACGACTCGACAGTTTGCTGCTGGCTGTGTCTTGGGCAGTAAGCTCACCCGCTAGCTAATCTGTAACTGGGTTGATAGACTCGCCCCTAGCTAGCTCGTAAACTGTCGCCCCAGTAACTGAATGGAGATTGTTGGAAGAAATAAAAACGTAAAAACACTTATAGTAGGCGATGTATTGAAGATAGATGTATGCTCTCTCCTTGCTATTTGTAGAACTTTTCATGCTGAACAATTCTTACACTCATAGTATATAGATATTTTTAACGGTTTACCCAGCGTAAGCTTACAAAGCGCACGGACGCCAGGTTTTATTCGACCTTTTCCACGGAAATCGTTACTGCTCAGTAGTATAATTCGCTAGACTTTGGATATTGCATCATCATGACCAGAAATTGCGTAATCCTGATGACGTCATGGGATGACGTCATGGGTCCTTAGAGCGAGCACGTGGTCCAGGAGCGAGCATGTGCAGTGCACGTGTTAGCGTGGGAAGAGGTTGACCTTTTGGCTTGTTTATGTGATGGTGATAAAAAGTTAATGGGTGTTGACGTCATGTGGTTGTTTATTAGGATGTTAACCGTCATCTGACACTCATGCGAGTGTGAGCATGTGTGCCACTATCAACAATCCACACATGTGGTGTGCAGCTGTTATTGTTTTTGCTTAGGATGCTAACCGTCATTTGACACCCGTGCAAGTTTGACCATGTGCAGCAGTGTGATTGATCTCGTCTGCTGTGTTCGCGTGAGACAGAGTTGACCTTTAACGTCATTGGCTAAGAATGTAATCTTTGACTTCTTTAAGCAATAGTGGAAAAAAAGAAATGTTTGCAGCATATGGTTTCTGGAGTGTGGGTGGGGGTGAAGGATATATAAATGGACGAGTGCATGGAAGAGTTTAACTTCTACTTTTGCGCGAAGAGTGTGTGTGTGAAAGAAATAAAGAAAGTCAACGACGAGGAACAAATTGTGTGATGGAAGCTCTAACGAAGTTCAATAACTTATCATCTTGTACTGAGTATTCTAATAAGAAACTAGCAGAACTAGTCATTGATTTACCATATGTGGTGCAAATTATTCGCCCCGTACAGACGAGGTTTGGAAGAAAAATAGTGGTGGACATTAACATTGAAGATGAAGTAACAAGTGTATTTCTACCAGCAGTATTTTCGAAATTAAGCGCATCAGAGATCGATGAACTAAACTCAATGGGAGGCACACTGATGCTGGTGTATTTGGGGGTGAAGAACCGCTCACATCAAGTCATTTTGAAACAGTACTCGAGGGCAAACTGATGACGGTGTATTTTGGGTTGAAGAACCGCTCACATCGACATGTTTTGGTGAGTATTGGATTATATATTATGTATTGATTGATATAACGATTGATATATTTAGTTGCTAATTATTTCTTAATTTGTTTAATTTTTCAGATTATCTAAATAAACTAATAAAACAACCAGCATAATGAAGTGGAAAACTGTTAATTTCCTGAGTGGAACTGAACATCGATCGCACCCGCTAATAGAGTATCATCGTGTATGCTTTCAACAACAGGAAGAAGAGGAAGAAGATGATAACGAGGTGAGTCGTAATGAGAAAGAAGCTTGTTTTAACAAATGGACATCTTCGAGTGGAATTTCAACATTTTCAGTCTACGTTACCAATGTTAGCAAATCAGAGGATAGTCAGCGAGAGGTGACAGAAACAGTTCTAAGATATCTATTGAAAGAATTATGTGAAGATGAACATTTTATTTGTTTCTTCGGATACAATACATTTGATGAAGTTTTCAAAATAGAATTTTCCATGACGTGTTACGATGTAACAAAATTGAATGTGTATAGAAACAATTTGCTTGGTAAACTTCAGGATGAATTTCCTTTTGAGGCTGTTCATTGTTCATTGGAGATTACAGGCAGTAATTTATCACAATGGCTTGAATATACTTTAAAAGATTATAGGTTTATGGTAAACCGATGTTACAGCAACTGCTGGTGGTGTATTAACAATAGTGCAAATTGGACGTATGCTTAGACATCAGTGATGGTACACCAACTGTTGGTGGTGTATTAACTTTAGTGCAAATTGGACATTTGCTTAGACAACAGCAACAATGACCTCGCCTCCTAGCAAACGTAGAAAGGTTGATATTGTATTACATAATAACAGTGAAAATATAAGAAACCAATTGGACAATGCATTTGAAAGTGTTTCTAATTTTCGAAGTGAACTAAACGGTGCTATTTCAGTATCATACCAAATCGGGGAAAACACTCAAACCGAGTTGATTGAGAACAGTGATGAGTTGATTGAATGTTGGAGAGTTATTAGTGAGCACATATTGCAACAAGCTGTGAATTTCAAAGAAATTACAATTCAAATAAAGGATGAATCTTTCTTGAGCTGTGAGTTAATTGAAACGGCATTCAATTCTAGAGTGTACACACTTGCATTATCAAATGTTAAGAATGAGTTTTTGGATCCTCGCGAATTTTTAGCGAATGCTAATATTTGGTTTACAAAGTATGTTAAGAAAGCGTTAACTGTACAAGCTTTAAAGGTGAATTCAGTTTTGTGTGCACAATACGTGCTTCGCGACATATCAGAAACAAAATATTTTGCTATCAAAAATGAGGTAGTTTTCGAGTATACTGATTTAAATGAATTTTATAATAAGAATATCATTGAAGGTACATTGACAAAAATGAGCGAATTTGAAGTAAATGGTTCCGGGTGGGCTTTAGAAAAAATTCATAGTTTGAGAATTAATATAAATAAATATGTTGGATTTCGAGTAGGAATGTCCAATACTAGTAGATTGCCTGATGTAATAGTCAATAAACATGCAGTGCTAAATTTGTATGATACAAAGGAAGCTTGTTTTGCGTGGAGTGTGGTTGCTGGTTTGTATCCAAAAACTCGAAACGTGAATCATCTTTCTTCCTATCCTAATTACAGAGATGTTTTAAATTTAGATGGAATTCCAATTCCGATGGAAATGAAATATTTAAACAAGTTTGAAAACCAAAACAATATTTCTGTAAATGTGTATGGAGCACAATATGATGAAAACAATTGGGTATGTATGGGAACAAACGAAGTAAAAGGAAAAAAAACTTTTACTATTGTACCTTTGTATGTATCAGATAAAGTATATGAAAGGAGTGTAGACTTATTGATGTTGCAGATTGGAAACAGTGAAAGTTATCACTTTTGTTTAATTAGAAATCTTGCTCGCCTTGTGCGTTCAAGCGTCACTAGCACTCAGAGAAGGATTTATATATGCAGACGTTGTTTGTCATATTATTTTCTTGAGGATGAGTTAAATGTTCACTTTGCAGACTGTAAACAGTTTCCTGTTGCAAAAAGCATAATGCCGACTGATGAACAAAGATTTGTTAATTTTACAGAATTCCGAGTTAAAGATACAGTTCCATTTATAATATATGCAGACACTGAATGCGTCTTGTCTCCAATTTCCTCCTGTTTTCCAAATAGTGACATTCCTAACTCTACTTTAACACATAAACATATTCCTTACAGCATTTCTTTATACCTTCATTGTAATTTCGATAGTGAATTGTGCAGTTTCAAACTCTTTAGGGGAAATAATTGCATTGAATTGTTTGTAAAGGAACTTTATAGTATTGTGGATAAACTTCAAACATATTACTTATCGGTTAAGCCAATGTTAAAGATGACCGAAAATGAAGAAAGATTATTTTTGTCAAGTAAAATGTGTCACATTTGCGAGAAACCGATTGCAGTTAATGAACTCAAAGTACGCGATCATTGTCACTTAACTGGAAAATATAGAGGAAGCGCACACAATAGTTGTAATTTAAATTACAAAGTAACAAAGGTTTTGCCTATAGCATTTCATAATCTAACGGCCTATGATGGACATTTTATAATTAAAGAAATTTGTGAGAAACGTGATGGAGAGGTGTTACATAATCCTGGTAATATAAGTTTGTTGGCGGTGAATATGGAACGTTATAAAGGGTTTACAAAGTATGTACGGGTTAAGAATGGATTCATTCAGTTAAGATTTTTCGATACATATAATTTCTTGTCCTGTTCACTAGATCAATGTTCATCTTCGTTAAGTGAAGATTCAAAGCAAATAACTCGACGTTATTTTAATGATGATGATGCACAGTTTCGACTTACTGCGAGAAAAGGCGTGTTTCCCTATGAATACGTCACGAGTATGGATGTACTTAACGAAACTAAATTACCTGAAATATCCAAGTTTTATAGCAGTCTTAATGATCAAACAATATCGAATGAAGAGTATGAGTTTGCTCAATCGGTGTGGGAAACGTTTTCATGTCAAACATTAGGAGAATACGCCGATTTGTATTTAAAAGTTGACACACTTCTTTTGGCGGATGTCTTTGAAAATTTTAGATCGAATGGCATGGAAACTTATGGCATTGATGCAGCTCATTTTTACACTGCTCCATCTATGTCTTGGTGTGCTATGAAAAAGATAACCAACGTTCAACTTGAATTGCTTCAAGATATTGATATGTTACACTTTTTTGAACGATCTATTCGAGGAGGAAATGTTCAGTGTATAACACGACATGCGATTGCTAATAATAAGTATATGAAAACTTATGATGAGAAAAAGCAAGAGTCCTACATAATGTACTTTGACGTTAATAATTTATATGGATATGCGATGATGGAATATCTTCCAACGGGCGGGTTTAAATGGGTTGCAAATGTTGAAGGCTTTGATGTTTTAACTATTGATGATACTTCAGAAATTGGATATATTTTGGAAGTAGATTTGACTTATCCTCAAGAGTTACATGACAAACATTCAGATTACCCTCTATGTCCCGAAAAGTTGACAAAGCTAATGGCTACCCTAGATAATAAAGAACGTTATGTTTTGCATTATAGATTGTTAAAGCAATGTATTCAACTAGGAATGAAATTAGATCGTATTCACAGAATAATTGAATTCAATCAGAGCCAATGGCTAAAACCATATATTGATGTGAACACCGAGAAACGAAAACATGCCAAAAATGATTTTGAAAAGAATTTTTATAAATTGATGAATAATGCAATTTTTGGTCGTTCACTGATGAATGTGAGGAAGTTAAGGGACATCAAATGGGTCACCAAATGGCATGGAGCTTGTGGTGCTAGGTCTTTAATAGCTAAGGCTAATTTTAAACATAGAATTATATTCGATGAACAATGTATGGTCATCGAGATGAGTAGACTAAAGATTTTTCACAATCAACCAGTATATGTTGGTGCATCTATATTAGATTTGTCTAAATGTAAAATGAATGACTTTCATTACAATGTTATTTTAGCAAATCCTGAATCAAATGTGAGGTTGTTATACACAGACACCGATAGTTTTATGTATATATTCTATGATGATATTTATGAGTTCATGAAACAGCATTCAAATTTGTTTGATACTGGAAACTATGAAACAAACAATCCTTTTGGCATTGTGAGACAAAATAAAGGTGAAATTGGTTTAATGAAAGATGAAAATGCTGGAAGGATTGTTGAAGAATTTGTGGGGTTACGACCCAAAATGTATGCAATAAAATTGTGTGATGAAATGAATAGCTTGTGTAAGGCTAAAGGCATTAAGAAGAGTGTGAGTAAAAGTATGAATATTGATGAGTATCGAAAGTGTCTTTATAACAGAGAAAAAGTCAACAAAGTTCAAGTTTGTATAATTTCAAAATCTCATTCTGTATTTACTGTTCGGCAAAATAAGTTGGCAATTTCATCAAACGAAGATAAAAGACACATAACTGAAAACGGAATTGATACTTTACCGTTTGGTCATTTTTCTCTGAAAAAATGATTAGAAACAAATTTGAGATTAAAGCACTTCATCTCACTTACTTTATTTCTTTCACACACACACTTTTATGCTGTTAATAATAATACTAATTTTTTGTGTGTTCCTTTGCTTATGAAAAAAAAGAATAAATAATAACCCCAAATTTTGTGTGTATTATTTAAAAAAAAACCACCTCCCCCCACCATTCCCATTTTCCAGAAATATATATGTATAATTACTTTATATTACATATCATTTAGTAATGGTGCGTTGTAAGAGGAGCAACTCTACCACTCAATATAAACGAACAGGAAGTGGATCATTAATCAGTCGTGTACTTAATAAAACTATTGATAATTTACCCGTGGAATTACACATCCCGGGATATGAATATTGCGGACCAGGAACAAAATTAGAAAAGCGATTGAGCCGTGGTGATCCAGGAATAAATATATTAGATAAAGCGTGCAAAGAGCACGACATTGCTTACGCAAAGCATAAAGATTCAAACAAAAGAAGAGAGGCTGATGAAATTTTAGCTTCAAAAGCTTGGTCTCGTGTAAAATCCCGTGACGCATCATTTGGAGAGAGAGCGGCTGCACTAACAGTGGGTGGCATCATGAAAGCTAAGTCTAAGATTGGAGGAGGTAAGCGAAACTTAAATAATAAAAAAAAAACAAGAAAAGATTAAAAAAAAGAAGAAGAAGAACATCGAAAAAGCAAGGTGGTATTTTACCCCTACTTCCGATATTTGCAGCCTTGTCGGGCTTGGGGGGTCTAGCAGGCGGAGCAGCAGGGGTGGCGTCTGCTATAAACAAGGCGAAAGCTGCTCAAGAAGAACTAAAAGAAATGAAAAGACACAATCGAATGATAGAAGCAATGCGAGGAAAAGGAGGTCAAGGCATTTATTTAAATCCTCCTGCATACAAAAGATAATTAACCAAATACCAAATAAAGCATTAAGTAATTTCGATTTAGCTAAATACGCACATCAATTAAAGATTCCAAATTTTAGAGGAGTCTTTATGCGAGATACGTTACCAAGATATCCTCGAAAAAATGAAAACTGTATTGTCAACCTTGAACCGATGGATAAATCCGGTTCACATTGGGTAGCTTTCAGTAAACATGGTAAATATGTGCATTATTTTGATAGTATTGGTAATTTAAGACCACCATTTGAAATTTTAACATATCTTAAAAATTGCTATCTACAATATAATTTTCATTCATATCAATCGATTACTTCTTCGATTTGTGGACATTTATGTTTAGTCTTCTTGTATTGTATAAATAAGGGAAACACAGACCGTCTTTAAACATTTCAAAGATGGCTTTCGAAAGACGGATAACTCTTGAAGGTAAAGGCTCGAAGATTGATGTTACATTGGAGAACCCGATTCATCTTGTAGGAGCAGAGTTTTTTGAAATAGGACTTGCAGGATTGTATACATCTAATTCTATTCGAAATGTTACCAACAGAAATAATAAATTTCGCATTCATTTTACTAATTTTTTATCAATTGATTTAGTGGTACCACCGGGTATTTATGAATTTGAAGATCTAGCCTCGGCTTTTGATGATTTACTTAGTTATCACTCATTGTCGAAACTTATACCAGAACATTTAGAAAAAACAAAATTGTATGTGGAAGAGGATATAGATGGAAAAAGAGACAACCGTCTCGTTTTGTCTTCCCCGTTTAATATTGATTTCACTGTAGCCAACAGTGTAGCAGGGCCTTTAGGTATTGAAAAGAAAGTTTACCCTAAAGAGAATAAAAGAGAAATTGAAATTCATCGAAAAATAGAATCGATAATGAAGTTTGCAATTAACGAGAATAATAACATTTTGGCTATAAAGTTGAACGAAGCGGATAGAGCGATTTTAATAATACCCAATGCTAGCTATACGTTAAAACAATTAAGTGAAAAGATTGATGATTTATTAGTTGAACATTTATTAGGCGACAAAGACAAATTCCCATCATTATATATTAATTATGATAAAGTCTTTTATCATTGTAAACTACATTCGAAAGTGTTTGCTATAGATTTTGGTGTTGCAGATTCTATTGCAGATTTGTTAGGCTTTTCTCATAGAAAGTTCAAGGCAAACACAACTCATCATTCTGAATATATGATTAAAATTAACACTGTTAATAGTATTCGAGTATGTTGCAACCTTGTGCTTGGTACGAGTTCTTATTTGAACCATAAACCAACACACTCTTTATATAATTTTAAAGCTCATGTTCCTGCTGGTTACCCGATTGTTGTACAACCAACAACGATTAATTTTTTGCCCATGAACACCAAGCTTATTCAACATGTATCTGTGCAACTTGAAGATCATCTTCAACAGCTCATTGATTTGCAAGATGAAGATTTAACTGTAGAATTAATTATTCGTCCAGCACGATATCTTGCTATATAAAGTAATGAAATACTGTTATGTTTTCATTCTACTTGAGTAAGCATACTAGAAAACAATCACAAATATGGCTATACTATATAATACTCAAAGTTTGAAAAAAAAGAAGTCGACTCTGATTCGAAAAAATAATATAAATCAATCAGCTAAAATTTGTAAAAAAAAAAAACAAACAACGACATCGCACCTTGAAATCTAAGAAACAGTTATCGAGTAACAACAAACAATTCTTACAGTCTTTAGGCTATCGCGTACTTTAATTTCAATATAAATATATATGCAATTGTTAATCTTATTTAGTTTCTATCTATAGTTGAAGCTGTTAACATGTTTAACATAACAGATAAAAGAGAGGTTGACAACAGAGTTGTGCGACGAGAAGAAAGAGTTTATCAACCTTATTCAGCTAATAAATTCGAAAATAATGATGAAATTCGAATACCGATTCAAAATGAAGAAAACATAGTTTTATTATCAGAAGGTGTTCTTCACTTAGAAGGTCAAATTATTACTTCTAACATAAATCCAGCTGCTTCTACTACAGCGCATCCTGACCAAAATTTTGGGGCTAATCTTTTTAGCGAAATTCGCATCAAGTTAAATGGTAAAGAAATTGATCGTACACGCCATCTAGGTATAACAAGTTCTATAAAAACCTTTGCATCATATTCAAAAAACGAATATACAGCTTTACAAAATGCCGGTTATTTTCCCTCTTTAACAACGCCAGCAAGTGAAGCAAATATTGTTGATAGTAACACAAAACGTTTTCATATAATACTTCCTTTAAGCAACCTGTTAGGAATAGCAGAGGATTACAGAAAGCCGATTTTAAACTGCAAGCATGAGGTAATACTTCTCCGATCGTCAAGTGACGCACGTGCGTTGCAATCGACAACCGAAAACGATCTTTCTAAGGTCAGGTTATTTAAAGTTTATCTAAAAATTCCCGTTTTATTATTATCGGACGAAGAACAAATTAAAAGATTAAAACTAATGCAGAAAAATATTCCCATTCAGGTTGGTTATCGATCGTGGGATGTTCACGTCTTGCCTTCTCTTCCTAGAACAACTAAATATAGTTGGACTGTAATGACAACTTCTGAAACTCAAAAACCACGTCAATTTTTATTAGGTTTTCAAACTAGAAGAAATTTACTAAACACATGCTCTTCCTATTTCGACCATTGTAACATTAAATCTATAAGAGTTTTTTTAAATTCAATTTTTTATCCCTATGAAATGCCAACTTCTGAAATTGCCATAAATGACTACAGCGAGTTGTATGACATGTTTGTTAAATTTCGTAATGTATATTATCAGATCGATGATGTTCGTTCAGAGACTCTGGTTTCACGAGATGAATTTAAGTCTCTTTGTCCGATTATTGTAATTAATTGTCTCGAACAAGTGGAAGCAGTGAAGACATCTTCAGTCGATGTGCGAATTGAAATCGAGACAAGTGAGAATATACCTGAAGATACAACTCTTTATTGTGTTCTTATTCATGATCGTCAAATATCTTACAGACCATTAACGAATGAAGTAATTATCTAAACCAATATTTGTTAAGTTATAAGCAAGCAAGTAAACAAGTATTCTCACTTTAGTTGCAATCATGGAATTGACAACAACAAACTCTCCTTCTACTGATGCTGGCACGTGGAATAAGAAGCAACCAATAGTTGCAGACATTCGCAAGCTACCAAACGGCAGTTTGGAACTTGCTTACTGTATGTTAAATAACGGCAATATACCTTCATTCAGCCCCGTGATCACATGGGTTGCAGCATATTGTGAAAAAACTCTTTCTTCTTTTTTTGAGTCTATTAAGAATAAATATGATTATTTAGTTGTATATAATTTGCCACAGGAATTTTCTTTGTTTGCACTAAAAGCACTTTCCCCAGACTCATTATTCGATCTTAATACGATTGATGGAATGTCAGACCTAATGTTGAGGCATAGCCATCGTTTACCTACAGATTGTCCAAAACATTTACCATCTCTAGCAATGGGAAGCAATAGTTGTGCTAAATTCAACGTCAATGCTGTTCAACATTGGTTAAATTCTTCTGATGGCATCATGAAAATCGTGTGTTCGATAATAAACAAGTTTCGAAACAGTGGACTTCGAGGTTTTAATAAGTTTGATTGGAACTACTTTCCTATAAACGTGCTGACTATATATGAACCACAACGAATTCGTCTAGAGTGGGAACATCTACCAGATCATCTAAAGAGGAAATTTCAACTGTTTCATCTTCGCTGCAAATGTGACAACTGTAATCGCTATCTATAAAAGGTGAATAATTTAGATCTACTACTGTAGTTGACAGCTATACATATTTTGTTTTTAGTTCGCTTTTTAACACAGTGTATCTTTTTTTTTTTTGTTTACAGAAAATAATCATCTGGACAACTAAAAAGAAGAAGATCATCTCAACACAGCCACACTCATCTGGACAACTAAAAAAAGAATGAGATTACTTCAAGAGAAATAAAATTGTATTAATTGTAATTCTAAATGAATAAAGAAGAAAAAAAAAATGTCTTTTGTACCATTTCATATGAAAGTTCTTATTAATGATCAATTACCTCCTCACTCTACATGTAAATAAAATAATAATAATAATAATAATAATAATAATAATAATAATAATAATAATATTGTCAGGTGAGGGATTCGAACCCTCGCTTTCAATTTCTGAAAATTAAATGGTTAACAAAGAACCACTCGAAAGTTTTACTGCATCCAAAGAAGAATATGGTATATTAAAAGATGAAGTAAAGAAAAAGAACTTATCGAAATTTATTCTGAAATTCTCCAACACACCATCAATCCATTCACCAGTATACACGCTTCATAATCATAACATACAGTACCAACTTCCCTACAAAGGCGTATTAAAACCAATTTTTGTTTCACCAAGATCTCCAATTGTGTATGCAATTTTAAATATACGTCAAGAGATTGAACTGGATGGTAGTGATATTGTCGTTGAAGAGCAAGATGAAATTCAGTTTCGACTTAGAGACCCGAAAAAACATAAAACTGATGATCTTCATCTTCAAATCGATTTTGAATATACTATAAATAAGTAAAACAACCACAATTTCCGTTTAGTCATGGAGAAGAGCTCAAAGATTAAAGCTGAAAGTCGTGTAAAGGATAAACTTTCTCGCTTAAAAAAAGATGTTAAAGACAAGTATCTTTCACTTCAAGATGATGTTAGACGAAAAGAATTAGATATAGAGACTAACTTTAAACCAGTAACAAGTTCATTAAATCAACTTGTAGCTATTGCTAATACGTCGACTCAAAATAAAGAAAATCGAAAAAGAAAAGGAAAATATATCGATTCTGAATCCACTGCTACTTCAGACGAAGAAGATGGAGATAGCATCAAAATAATTTCACTACTTAACCGCTACTTTGATCCGTTCATTAAACAAAACGTGGATAGAACATTTGGTATAACGATAAGAAATGATAAACAATACTTGGGACGCGAACGAGTTTTCTTCGATAAAAAGTGGATAAAAGTTGGCGGTGAAAAATTTCCTATTACAGAAGGTCTACTTGAATTGATTCAAAGGAAAGTACCAGACCCCACTCTAATAGATAGGAGTGATTTAAGTTCATATTTGAAATTATTAAATGTTTCAAACGTGCACAAAAGAAATTATACAAGCAATGCAGCTCCGAGAGGAACGCAATCTTATAAGTATAAAAATATAATTGAACCCCTTCTCACTGAAGACATAGATAGAATTATAAAAACAGCAGATGAAAATGAAGAAGCAAATACTACAATGCATACTGGATATGGTAAAAAAAAACACATCGCGCCACAAGCCATTTGGAAATTTGAAGGCGGAAACAATATTGAATTCGTTCACTGGAATGAACCAAACAAATTGGTATCAAGACTTAAAACATTAATTGCATCGAAAGCTGCAGGTCACACAGGAGTAGACAGCGAAATCTTTGCAATAGAAGAAGAACTAAGAAATGCTGGATATATTGAATAAAAATTCCAACGTTTGTAAAACAATGCACAGTATGTTATAAAACATTGTTTGGAAAATAACTATGAACGAAATCAGACGAGAAATTGCAAAAGAACTTCACGCACCGCTTAGAAAAAAGTTTCAAGACGACGTGTTATTAGCAAAGGAATCGATGACCTCCATGAAGCTGACATTGTGGACATGTCCAAACTTGCAAAATGGAATAATGGATTTAAATATTTATTAACCATTATTGACGTTTACTCGAAATATGCATGGGCAATTCCTCTTAAAACCAAAAAAGGAAGTGAGATTGTGAACAGCTTAAAATTTGTTTATTCTCAAAGTAAAAGATTGCCCAATTATTTTCACACCGATCGAGGAACGGAATTTTATAACAGTGAATTCAAAACATGGTCTCAGAAACAAAATCTAAAGCATTATTCCACTGGCAGCTCCATTAAAGCGAGTGTGATAGAAAGATTCAATCGAACTCTTAAGGAATCGATGTGGAAAGAATTCACAACACGAGGTTCTTACCGATGGGTACATATTTTGCCTGAGTTACTAGTAAAGTATAATCACAAAATACATCGCAGCATTGGCATGAAACCTAATGATGTGAAAAGAAACAATCCACCCCGCTTGCCAACACAATATAATGAAACTTTAAGAAAACCAAAATATAAAATCGGCGATATTGTAAGGATATCAAAAATCAAGAAACACTTCAGTAAAGGGTACGAAGGTAATTGGACAACAGAATTATTTACAATTTATAAAGTTCAAAATACTAATCCACGAACATATCTTTTAAAAGATAATAAAAATACTCCAATATTTGGTGCGTTCTACGAAGCAGAGTTACAACGAACAAAACATCCTAATATTTACTTAGTCAACAAAGTACTACGTAGAAAAGGAACCCGAGCCTTCGTATCTTGGCTTGGATTCGATTCAACTCACAACTCTTGGATCCCCAACAAAAATATCTTATAATTAGAACAGTGTAAGTTTTTTTTTATTTTTATTTTTTATTCCTCACAAAGATATTATTATTATTATTATTATTATTATTATTATTATTATTATTATTATTATTATTATTATTATTATTAATGTGTCTCTATATATATATTTTTCAGCTCGCTAAAACCAACACACGCAAGAAAGAAAAGAATGATTCTACTTACCCCGTGCACAAGACCAGCATATTCCACTCTGCAAACAACACAGCATCTTCAATTCTCTCTGCAGCTTGTTGGAAAAGGAACTACTTACCACTTTAAGAACGAAGATCATATCATTTTTCACTAATTCATATTATATAATTAATGTAAACCACAAATGATCAAATAAATATATTTAAAAAATAAAATTTACACTGCACAATATTAATCCACTGTCCACTGTCCATTGAATTTAATTTAAGATTTGAACATCATCATCATCATCATCATCATCATCATCATCATCATCATCTTCTTCTTCTTCTTCTTCTTCTTGTCGGTCTTCTTCTTCTTCTTCTCCTTCCGCTCGATGTTCTTCTTCTTCTTCTTCCATTCGATGGTCTTCTTCTTCTTCTTCTTCTTCTGCTTCTTCTTGCACTTCTTCCATATGCTCTTCCATATGCTGTTCCTCTAATGGCCGTTCAAACACGGCCATTAGCTCTTCCGCCAATGTAGGTTCAAACACGTTGAAATTCATCGAGCCGATGGATCTCAACTTGTCAATAATAATATTGACAATGTGAAATGTCATGCCGTTGAAAATAATTTCACGGCAGTGGTGTTGATCCCTCATCAGCTCGAATATTTCGGCGCTTAAAACCTCCTTTTCTCCCGGTGTTAAGGTGTTATACCACACCTCCTCCTCTATTTTCGTTGCACTGACGATGAAATGCAACCCTTGATTCAGGGCACTTTCCGCAAACATCATAATGCGTTGCAATTTTACTAACTTTTCTATCAACCCCTCGCACAGACTCATGATATTGCAGATAAAGATAGCTAACTACTGCTCCATAGCAATCTCCTCTTATATATATATTAAGAAGTTAGAGCGCCAAAAAACCTCTTTAAAACATTTCACATGAAGCTCTGGGAACCGACATCCAATCTCGTTCTCGCATTAAAAATTGCAGACTTGACTAATGACATCTGTGAATCTAAAAACAAACAGATCGAAATTCATTTCACACACTCAAAGTTATACATGGCATATAAAACACTTTAACCAGATTGAGATCATGAAGCAAGCCAGAACACAAAAAATGTTAACATCATTTAAATTAAACAGACATATCATAGCGAGAAGGAGTAACACCACTCCACTCCCACGCTGTGGTAATATATGTCGTACTTAAACAGAGTGTCGCATTACAACATATGATTACTTATTTAGCTTGCGCGAGCAAAAACTTTAACGACAACCATGCACTACATACGCTAAGTGCTCTCATTGCTTGCCGCACGGCGCGAGCAAAAACGGAACAGCCGCACACCACATGTCTGGTAGCGATCCGGCTATGTCGAGTGCCTCACCGTACACTCTCATTCAAAAGTTATGACACCCAAGACTCTCTACACTTCCTTGGGAAATTACCAAAATATAATTCAATAATCAATCAATACTTAATAACCATGATACACAAGGCTGCCCCCCCACGGGAATTAAATAACAAAACACGGAATCGAACCAAGAAACTCCCCTGTAGGAGTGGAAGAGGAGTCTGAATTTCGAGTTACCATCCTAATAAACAACGCCCATGCCGTCAACACCCATTAACTTTTTATCACAATCACATAAACAAGCCAAAAGGTCAACCCCTTCCCACGCTAACACATGCAGTGCTAACTTTTTATCACAATCACATAAACAAGCCACAAGGTCAACCCCTTCCCACGCTAACACGTGCAGTGCACATGCCCCGCTCCTGGACCACGTGGTCAGGATTACGCAATATTCAAAGTCTAGCGAATTATACTACTCTGCTCGGCTGCCTTTGATCATAAATAAGTTATTTTCTACAGAAATTGTCCTCGAGATATCCTTTACAGAATGGTGAAAACCGCATCAAAAACCATCGAGTGGTTCTCGAGTTTACCCGTAACATCCAAGAATGGGGGACTTTGTTTTATACTAAGTAGAGATAAAAGCCCTATGTATTGACTATAACTTTGTTACATATTAGTGAAGCTATGGTTTAATTGTTAACTGTGTGCTATAGCTCCCACTCGCGGTGTATGCCCTTAACATAGGCCTGTAATAATAATCACCACACTTACTAAGTTTTCTCGGGGATTCCTGTATTTTGTTTATGGAGAGCTGAGACTGTCTGTGGGTGTCACTGTAGCTTTGGTAGTGTTTAGTAGAGCTATTTGTCTTGCATATTTGGATCTAATGATGCTCGCTTGACGAGCGAAACATGCCATCCATTAGTTTTCCTCTTGTTGTTGTTGTTGTTGATCTTCTTCTGTAGTCCGTAACAATCGTAATCACAAGTAATTTAAACCAGGCGATTTTTCACTTTTCGACTAATTGTCTGTTGACCGATTGAAATCTACAATGACGAGGGAATCGAACCCGGACCTCAGGGGTGACAGCCAAGAGTGCTAGCCACTACACCACGAGGTGGTCCATAACAGATTTAAATTTCTTGCCATAGCGGGGAATTGAACTCAATGCCTTATGGACTGTAGTCTCAATGCGCGCAGGAACATCGAGGTCATCTTCCCCTACATCCCAGGGAATGTGCGTCACGCAGGCTGTCATATCAAGTTAACAACGTCAGCGCTGGCTGGCTTCTACGAACTCAGAAAGGTGAAATGGAGATTCTTATGACGCCTCGCCGCAAGCACAAACATGGATGTTGGTTCAATTCCAGATGCTAAGCATTTTCCGGGTAGTCTAAATATAATTCCACTCGGGGAGCTGGCTTCCAGTCTCACGGCAATATGTTTTGAAAAATAGTTAATAGCCCAGAAACAGGAAAACTGTTATAAACGTACTGATAACTTCCCTCGGGACACAGACCAGTTGGTGTTACACCTTCGCCCGGTAACAGTGTAAATGCATTACGAGATAAGCGCTTTTTTCGATGTCAATGAACTACGACCTATATCCGTTTTATGTCGCGGAATGATGAGTTAAAATCACTGACTGGACTATTTATTATATTATCATGGAGATGCATGTGCAACGAATTCTTGTCAGACGTAATTTAAGAATGGCGAGGTGCTTGAAACACAAATCCCCCTTCCGTCCAATCTTAACTTCACTGTGTATTTTGTGGAACGAAACGTTCACAGGCGAAATGAAGAAAAGCCGAGTTGCACTTCCAGGGAAACTCCAAACACAACCACTCTTCTCCAAAGTCTTAATTCAACACGACTCGACAGTTTGTTGCTGGCTGTATCTGGGTTAATAGGCTCGCCCACTAGCTAAGCTGTAACTGCGCTGATAGGCTCGCCACTAGCTAGCTCGTAAACTGTCGCCTCAGTAATTGAATGCAGATTGTTGGAAGAAATGAAAACGTAAAAACACTTATAGTGGGCGATGTATTGAAGATAGAGATATCCTCTCGCGGACGTTTTTGTAGAACAATTCTTACGCTCAAAGTAGGCCTATATAGATATTTTTAACGGTTTGCCCAGCGTAAGCTTAAAAAGCGCACGGACGCCAAGTTTTTTTTTCGAATTTTTCACTGAAATCGTTACTGCTTGGCATCCTTTGCTCATAAATAAATTATTTTATACAGAAACCTTCGTCGAGATATCCTTTACAGAATGGTGAAAACCGCATCAAAATCCATCCAGTGGTTCTCGAGATTACCCGTGACATCCAAGAATCGGGGACTTTGTTTATAGTACGTAGAGATTAATAAAATGTACCAGTTTCGGCCACTTTATTGTCTTTATCAGCGATGTTGTTAATTGCAAGCAAAGTGTTCTTAATATTTCACTTAAGTTTCTAAATCAAAACATACAAGAAATTATTTCTAATTATTGGTAGAATGTTTATAATATTATGGTAGGATATCGAATGAAAAGTGTTCAAACCTAAAGACATTATTTTAGGCCTATTTTCATTCTATGAAAAAAAAAAAAAGTCTTATGAGATCACCTTTTGTCCGTGTGTGTGTGTGTGAGAGCGTCCCCCTAATAACTTCTAAACGGCTGGAGCGATTTCAATGAAACTCAGTAAGATCATAGCACCATTCTGGCCGACCCCGACCGTGCCCTTCAAATTTTATTGTGTCTCACCAATCCAACATGGTGGCTGTGCGAAATATTTCACCAGCATTCAATATCTCCGAAACTATTGTCGATATCACCCCGAAATTGTGTACAGTCATAAAGGGCACTACTAGAAGTTCACATATGAGACTTTCAAAAACCTGGTAACTACAAAACCAACATGGTGGCCAAGCGAAGTTGAGACTTTTAAATAGACTTTTCTCGCGATTTAACCATCCAAACGTAATGAAACTTGGTACAGCAAATGTTTATACACATTGCAATGCACTGGCGTCCAATTTAGTTCAATTGTTCACATAGCCTCAAAATGGTGGCTACGCGAAGTATTTCACTGGCATTCTATATCACAGAAACTATTACAGACAAGTAGGGGGGTAAGGCGGTTTCTAAATAGTGACACGAGCCACTCGGCTACGCTGAACTCTCATGTATATTTCATGAAACGATGGGCATGCGACATATCGTTGGACTCGGGCTGACGTCCTCTTTCCTATGGACCATGTATTATATTTTTCAATTTTTTTTTAAAATTTTTCGTTTTCGAAAATAGGCTATAGCTTGAAAACCAAAAATGATAGAACGTTGTGCCATAGCTCAAACGAATGGCCTTTATGACCTTTAATTTTTGTAATAAAACTTTTTATTTTTTATATTTTTTTGAAAACACTCGAATTTTGAAAATTCTATATTTTGGAAACTAGGAACTCGACAAAAATGTTTATTTGACATAAATGAAAGGTACCTATGCCCTCTACCCCCAAAATAAATTTCAAGTCTCTAGAGAAAAAAATTGTGTTTTGTAAGTAGTGGGGTAAGGGGAAAGCTGCTTACAAAAGCAAGTGGTGAGCCCCTGCGACCTTGGAATGGAAGGAGCCATGCTAGGAGGGCGTGCTTGGATTCGTTTTTTTCGTCTCGTCGTGCTCTTTACGGGAATGTAGGTGTCGAAAAAGGTGAAATGCTGGAAACACGGTCTTTTTGGGGTAAAAACGTGATTTTAGACTTTTTGCTATATTTCGCGAACCAAGTATGCTAGAGGCGTGTACGACGGGTCCAAGGACTCGGGCTGACGTCCTCTTTGCTGTCGACCACTCGTTATATTTTTTTAAAAAAATTGGAAACTCGATTTTGAGGTAAACACGTGTTTTTTGTGATTTTTGTCGATATCTCACAAACCAATAACGCTAGAGACGTGTACGAGGTGTCCTAGGACTCGGGCTAACGCCCCCTTTCAAATGTGGTAGATATTTTTTTCCAAAAAATAATTCACAAAGGGCCTAACGCCATACATGTTGAGAAAACCTGTTTTCTTTTTCTTTACTTGTTTATAATGTTTATAAAGCGTGGTGGTTGAGAGAGTCGATACGGCTGGGTGTGTGTGTGTGTGTTTCAACGAACCTGTCGCTAACCACAAGGACCATGCTTAATAGAACAATCGCTATTTCGGCGGGTCGGTGTATGACAGAGCGAGGGTGCGTTTTTCTGATATTTTACCTTTAACGTGTAAACGGTGATGAGAACTTGGTTCTGTGTTGGTCGAAGCGAGTACAGAAAACAAACTTACAGGAGGTGAAGGTCATTTGAGCTTATTGGAAAGCTCCGGTCTGACTTGACAACAGGTGCAATGGAAAATGACCATGACGCTTGAAGGTGAAATAATCTGACCATTGTGCTGGCAGGGGAGTGTGAAAGGCATGCACACACATTTGTGAAACCACATGTATGGTAAACCAGTGACATCCTGTTTTGCTTCGTACGTGACAAAATGCAAGTTCACGTGAAATTTGATCTTCCACAGGTGTTCGCTTGGGTGTTATCTGTCCACGTGCGCGATAACTGTTAACAAGTGACATCCCGTTTTGCTTCGTACGTGACAAAATGCAAGTTGACGTGAAATTTGATCTGCCACAGGTGTTCACCTTGGACGTTAGCTGTCCACGTGCATGATAACAGAATGTTCAAAGCGTGGGAATCGCTGAATCAGTAAAAAGTATGATGCAACTTGTGGGAATGATGTCACAACCAATAGATAGGCAAGAGCTGCGAAAACAGCAGTGGTGGGAGGTGGAGGGGGGGAGAGGGGTAATGTATGAGAGAACACAGGTGGAAAGAGAAAGACAAACATGTGGAGCTGAGGACTGTACACATAGAGCTATAGGTGGTGTACAACATGGGTGAATAAATAAAAAGTACACAGGTTCACACAACATGTAATTTATTGATCCAGGAATTAAACGTAGAGTTAAACCCTAACCATTTGACGTAGAGTTTATTTCCTTTTTGTTTCAACACTTTTTCCACAATATAATGCTGAGGAAATGCTGTTTTCTGAAGTTCATGGAGATAAAATCTACCTTTTATGGCTTGATGGTTGAGGTCCTCGAGTAAATAGGTGACTGGAGTGTCCAAGTTGACTCGACGAATTCGAAATAGTTCAGTCCCCCACTGAGGCGTGTAGCCCTTATTGAAGGCAGACTTAAATTTGCTCACACGAACAAAATCCCCAATGTTCAGTCGGTGACGTTTAGGATCGGCTGTTTTTATGGGGTTAAACAGTTTATCCAATCGCTGAATATTTTTAGTTACGAGACGTGGCTTGGTCCCAATCGTTCTATGTTTGGTGTCATTGTAACGTGATACTAGCTCAGGTAACATGTCCAACCAGCGATACGTGACCTGAGCGGTAAACGCTTTCCACATATGGGTTTTCAATGTTCGGTTGAACCGCTCGACCACACTGGCTTTCAGATTGCTGTACGTGGTGTAATGGTGAATATCCTTAGATTTGAGAAAACTGGAGAAATCCTTGTTGAAAAATTCTTTCCCCTGGTCGGTTTGTAGCAGCTGAGGTTGACGTTTGGAGTGTTGAATAATATGTTGAAAGGCCTTGGTAACTAGTGGGCCAGACTTGCGACGCACAGGTTCAACAAAGGCCATTTTGGAATAGACATCAATGACGGTCAACATATAGCGTACACCGTTGTTAACGCTAGCATAGGGTATCATTTCAACCAAGTCAGCCTGCCAAAGTTCATCCACACCTCGTGAAATCACCTTGAGTCGTGGATAGCGACGCCTAGCTGGGCGATGCAACTCGTGAGCAATACCCATTTTAATGGGTGAGGGCTTAAACAATAATTTTGGCATTTCGAAGTTCTTGTTCAATTTCTTGAATTTCCCAATCGTGACCGGTATGGCCAGCTTGACGTGAAGCATGCAACAACTGTAGCCGCTGGACGAGCTTATTGGGATTGTGCCAGTAGGTAACATCCACAAGGGGTTTTAATGGTTTAAATGTCACTCCTGAAGCGGACACTTTACGACGAGTACTTTGACTGGTGGGAAACATTTTTGCAATGATGGTTTTATATTTTTGAGATATATTGGCATTCACTTGTTGAGCGGGATCATACTGTCTTTTGTGGGCATGGGTATTCAATAAAATGGATTTATATTTGTCAAGATCCTCTGACGTATAATCATGGGAAGAGGGGGTCCGAGAAAAGAGCAGCTTTAACAGTCCTGGCGTTAATTTATAGTTGATGTTTTTAATGACAGCTTTAGTACGAGCAAATTTAATGGGTGAATCGCCAATTTTAAAACTATCATCCTCATAGCGAACACCATACGTGGTATCTGTGTTTCCAATAAATAGATCGGTGAAATAGGGTTCCAATGTTGATCCATAATATTTTATTAAAATGGTTTTCAGTTGAGCTTTATGTTGAGGGGTGGCCAAGAGTTGTGAAAACGGAGACGCTCTAGAAGGGCAAGGTGTTTCGACCATGGCCAAGGATTTCTTTTTTCTCAAAAACTCCGCAAGGGGTGCGGCCTTTTTTTGAGGCGTAAACACATGTTCCTCCTCATCCTCAACTTCGCTAACACTAGTCAAATCTTCCTGTTCCTCTTCCTCTTCCTCAGGGTCCTCGTGCAGCGTCTGCGTGGCTAGTGAAACGGTGGGTAGCGTTTCAGATGGCTTGAAAGAGGGTTTCAACATGGCTTTTAGTGGAGGTGCTAAATGTTGTTGAATAAACAAAGCATGATTGGCACGTGATTGTTTCAATTGACGAAACTTTTGGCGAATAGTATTTTTTGCTCTAATAATATGCTTTTTCAATTGACTCTCTGCTAACGCCATGGTGTCTTGACAAATGACTTGCCGGGGAATGAGACAGGGCCTTAAATAGCAATAAAATGATCAAACCCTAAGCGATACCGTCCTTGGTTGAGTTCACGTTGTTTGTCAATCACTAAACAGGCATGACGTTGAGTGTTCCAGCACTTGGCACACAATTCTGTAAACATTTGAAAGGTCATATCCGGATTCACATGTTCATTATAAATGTGACGACTGTTCCTCTCGTCCTGACGAAATAAAACAATGACATTGGCATTGTCACGAATCAACTGTTTGGACATTTTAGAATACGTTTGTCCAAGATAGAAGCAATCGATATGTTTGTGACGACCCATGCTGAAATAGCTTTGAATGATGCCTTGACGTTCAGTGGATACATCATCGAAAATCATGAGTGAATCAGGCTTTACCTCATCCGGTGAAATCACATTTTCTTGCATGGAAAATGTAAAATAACCCATATTCTCTTTTTGTAATCCAGACATGACTTGATCCAGAAACACGTAGAGGGGTTGGTAGAGAGATTTTGCAAAAATATAAATATTTTGAAAACGCAGACCATTGGGCGCTGTGATGAGCGTTAGCAAAAGATTTGTCTTTCCACAGCCGGAAGGCCCCACAATGATGCAGCGAATGGAAGATGGAAACAGTGAACCATGGCGTTGTTCACGTGATGTGGGACAGAGATGAGAAACCATGTCCCCCACGGGGAATGACTCTTGCTGCTCAATAATCTTCATTTCAACTAAGGCTTAGACAGGCTAGCAGGCTGTCTATATACAGGACACCGAGCCTTGTCATAGAAAGAGTAGACTGGTACTACAGGTTGACGATGGATGTCTTTGGACGTGCGTTGAGGGCCAAAGCTAGGCCTGTCCCCATACATGATCCTAAACAAGAAACAGATCCTGCTAATAAGCACTATGTGGATACGTCAGTAGTGCCACGCACAAAACAGGGAGATTATGACTTTAAGGGAAAGCGGTTAACCCATGTAAAACATCCTCAAGTGTCTACAGACGTTACTACGAAAAAGTATGTGGATAACAAAGTGTATGAGTTTTATGACAAAGTGCCTCAGCTTACGGTGAATGGCTATAGCGCTAATCACCATCGGATTATTCACGTGGAAGACCCACAAGACGAAGACGATGTTTGTACCAAGCGTTACGTGACCCATGAAATGAAAAGGCTTTATAAATTTATCCCATCTGTGTTTTTAGTGTATCTGACAAATGAAAAACCTGTGAATGACAGAAACCATTTACCGCTAGTCCATGATCAGCACTTGACCTATGTGCTTGCTTCGGGTTTAAGCCACTATCGATTACACTATGATGGAACCATTCACATCAAATATGCCATACCTGATGAGAACCATTTACAAATAAAGATAAATGGTCATAGGATGTTGGTCCATGACCATGAAATGGTCAATGCAGGTGACGAATTATCCTTATATCTCATGTTGACATGGGATGAAAAGCAAGCGGGAAAAACCATAAACGATTTCCCACTTTATGTGGAATTGGAATATACAGCCATGAAATAACCACCTGACGTTAGTTGTGATTTAAACTTTCTTGTGAAAGGTTGTTGGTCATTATCATCATGGTGAAACAAAGGTATGCAGTGAGAAAGACTAAAAAAAGGACTTTGTCCTTGGCAAAGCCTGGGCTTACAACATTCGTGGCCAAGCCCTTGCGAAAGAAAAAAAGAAAAAATAATGTATTGACCATAAGGAAAGCCCTTCGAGCAGCACAGAGACATGTTATTCCAAAACGTCGGCGACAGGTTTCAAACCAAGGGCGAGTGATTCCCGTCCCCAAACGAGCGGGATTTTTACCTGCATTATTTGCTGGTTTGGCTGCTCTGGGCTCACTTTTGGGCGGTGCCAGTGCAGTGGCGAAAACCATTAAAGCCGCGCAGCAGGGCAAGCAACAACTCAAAGAAAGTCAGCGACACAATGAAACGATGGAAGCGATTGCCATGGGGGCTAGAAATGCCAATTTAAAGCCAGCCTTTTATCAACAAGGATTTGGGATTTCACCATTTCGAAATATTAAAAAAAAAAATTTAACCTCAGCCATAGCGAGACATGCCCTGACGCATCAACAAGTGGAAAGCTATGCTAAACAACTAAAGCTTTCTCATTTTCGAGGTGTGTTTATGCGAAACCAATTACCCCCACGACCCTGGAAACAGGAATGTGCTGTTGTCAATTTGGATGATCACCGAGGACCAGGAACGCATTATGTAGCTTATGTCAAAGAGGGATCCACGGTATGGTACTTTGACAGTTTTGGGAATTTGCCCCCGCCCATGGAACTAGTGACCTATTTTGGAAACAGGATCAAGATATATTATAATGTGAAACGTGAGCAAACGTTTAACAGCCAACAGTGTGGACGTTTGTGTTTAATTTTTTTATATAAGACGCAGCATAAGCTAAAACGCCACCAGTATGTCGGCAGAAAGTAAAACGTTTACACTGCATGGACGTGGACCTGAAGTCAGCCTAGACTTTTACCCGCCTATCGAATTGAGTGAAAAACCCTATGGTTTAGGACTTGTTTCTCTTGAAACGTACAATCGAATATACAACATACGTGAAAATGTGAACAACAAGTTTTACTATGATGATTCTGTGCTCACCTTGAACTCTGGTGGATACACGATCGATGATATTTATGAACACATTTATGTGGTGTTGATCAATCAATATGGTTTAAAGTCATTTCTCGACGGAACGCACAAGTTTGAACTTGTAGGCAATACCAACACTCATCGCTGCAGTATTTTCTCCTCATTCAACATTGACTTTAAAACACACCCCGATTCCATTGGTCCATTACTAGGATTTAAACCACGTGTGTTGGAGCCCAACAAAAAACATGAATCAGACCATGAAGTGAAATTCATTGAGGACCATCATGTGTCGGTGACGTGTAATATTATTAGCCAAGTGTACACCAATCAAGAACCATCGCATTCGCTATATGACTTTATTGTGACATCGCCCAATGGGTATATTATTCGTTAAAACCCTCCAGTGGTGCTTTTTCATGCTGTGGCTGTCGATAGTATTAGTAATATAACATTAAGACTGATCAATAGAGATCAACAACTCATTGATCTAGATTCTACCACACCAGTGACTTACAAGTTGGTGCTAAAGCCACTATGAAGTTTGTGTATAAAGCAACAACACCGTCTAGGAATGGTGTTAGTTGTTTGCCACGTGAATACACGTTAACATCTCAAGGCAAGCAGATTTTACAGCATTTGGGTTACCACGTCAACCCTCATAATGAATTCTATCCTAGAGATAGCGAACCACATCGAGGAGCAACCAGGAGTGGTAAGAATTGATCTCCATTCCTATCAAGCTCAAACACCTGGACTCAATAACAATGATGAAATTCAATTTGCTATCAACAACCAAGATATTTACACTCTACCGCATGAAAGTGTTATTCAGATTGAAGGTCGGCTCACCAAAGCCGATGGCTCTACACCCACCACATCCAAGTTGGCCAACCATGGTTTGGCCTTTCTGTTTTCTGAAGTGCGGTATGTCATTAACGATATCGTGGTGGATAGCACTCGAAATGTGGGCATTTCCAGTGTCATGAAACTATACCCCTCTTATAGTGAGGAAGAAGGTAAAACACTTTGCATGGCAGGTTGGTGTCCTGACTCGACCAATGACTGGATGGTACACACCGATGGGACCTTTACTGGATATTTACCTCTTAAACTGATTCTAGGCTTTGCTGAAGATCACCAACGCATTGTGGTTAACGCAAGGCAAGTGCTTTATCTGGTGAGAGACAGGAGTGATAATAATGCACTCAAGGGAGCCGACAATGCCCCCATCGATTCAAAAATTCAACTACAACGCTTGCTATGGAAAGTTCCCCATGTGACCCTTGAAGATAGCAAAAAACTGGACATACTCAAAATGGTAAAGAGAGATATGCCTCTACCCATGGAATTTAGAAGCTGGGCACTCCATGAGTATCCGCTATTGCCCACCACCAACACACACAGTTGGTCTGTAAAAACAGCTCGCTATACAGAGAGACCTCTCTACCTGATCGTGGGTTTTCAAACGAATCGCAAGTATCAACAAACCAAAGATGCCACGCAATTTGATCATCTGCAATTGAGAAATGCACGTCTTTTCCTCAACGGAGCTGTGTTTCCCTATGAAGGACTGGATTTGGATTTTTCAAAAAATAAGTTTGGCCCCCTGTACGACTTGTTTTCTAAATTTCGATGGTCGTATTATCAAAAAGAGAACGGCCCCATGCTACTACCCCAAGCGTTTAAGGCAAGAGCACCACTGATTGTTTTTGACTGTTCTTACCTGGAAGAGTCTGTCAAGCCATCCAATATCGACATTCGACTAGATTTTGAAACGCATGACAATGTACCAGCCAATACCACGGCCTACTGTTTGATTATTCATCACAAACAAGTCAACTATTATCCACTATCCAACCAAGTGACGAGTGTATAACAGGTCATCCCACGTCAAGCCACTCAGTCATGTCTTGCTTTAAAGCCTCAAGAGACGTCACATCCATGAATTTAAACTCTGAGGAACAACGTTTCAAGACTTTTGCCACATGGCCAGTGCCTTTCATAAACCCTCAAGCCTTGGCGGCTGCTGGATTCTACTATTTAAAAACAAGAGATGAAGTGAAATGTGCCTTTTGTCCCATCATCATAGACCAATGGCAGGAGGGCGATGAACCCATGCAGGAACATCAGCGCTGGTCACCCACCTGCCCCTACCTGTGTAGAATGAAAGTGGGAAATATACCCTGTCATTCAAGCTATCCCTCACTTGTGTCTCTGGGTGATGAAAAAAAAAACAAGTTACGATACGTGTGGACCGTATGGTATCCATGGTGCTTCGGTGAGCAGCTCACCATCAAAAACGCCTAGTTTAGAGACATTGGGACATCATCGGTGTTATGGACGTTACAAACACAAGAGACTATATTGTTGTATCAGTTGCTATCGTCCTTATCCTAAAATGAGAAAAGCCTGTAAGACGTGTTATGATAATAAAATGATGTAATTCTTAAATTCTTATTTTTGCATGTCCCCCCTGTCCTACCCTAACCTTAATTTGAAACTAGCATGGCAGGTAAGTCCATGTCATGATCACACCTGATCGTCAGTCAGTCGTCAGTTGAACTTGGTCCAGGCAAGCGTCAACATGTTGCGCACACTCATTGTGGATTGCCAAGGGTTTAAAATTGGTGACAACAAATTTATATTTAAACAAGTGGCCATGATCGATTGTACCACGTTTTGGATATCGCAAGCTACGCATTTGCTATTTAAACCACCCCATGCTTTTGATTTGTTGTGTGAAAAAGACCGTAAACAAACCCAGTGGATTGAAAATCATAGGCAACTAGACTGGAATCAGGGAACCATTTCCTATAAATATTTGGACGTGGTCATGAAAGCACACTTGTCCTCGGCCAATGTGGTATTTGTGAAAGGTAATGAAAAACGTCAATGGTTGCAACCATTTTTGGCGTCTTACTGCCAATGTATCGACCTCATGGAGTTGGGCTGCCCCTCCCTGCAAACGCTCATGGATACTTGTTCCTGTGGCAACATTACCCATACAGCCCTATCACATGCGTGGCATCTCTTTCATTGGTTAACCACCCATGCCTGCTGGGAGTTGTTGAACAAAATTATAACTCATGATTTACCTGTGAATGACGCCAGTGAGATTTCTACAAGCGACGTGTAAACATCTACAGCACGTGATACCATGGAGAAAGGCAATGCTACGGACAAAGCCATCGGTAAGTTCTTTGTGTGCAAAAAGAAACTAGACAGTTTTACCAAAGAGGAACTCTTGGCGCTGCCCAAGTCGTTCATTTATTATGTGGCCGCCAATGCAGTGAAAGAAATCTGGCAACATGTACCAAAATCATGGACTCAAGACCCTGTGTTGAGTGAATTGCAACCCTGTACGGATTACGATCACCATAAGCAAGTGGCCATGGCAAAAATACCGTCTATGCGTCAGTGTGCGACTTGCCAGCTAGTGAAACTGTATCACGGTCATAAAAGTCCATGTAAAGACTTTGTTGAATCATTCCACGGGTGTCATGGCGAGAAAAAGCAGCAACAACAACAAACACAAACATCGTCCACAGAGGAGGAGGAAGACCAAACCTTTTTACCATCGATGGAAAAGGATATGCCAGACCTGTACTGGCAATGGCGTCATTGACAAAGTGATTCAATACTTACCTTTCGAAATCCATCTTCCAGGTTATCGTTTTTGCGGCCCTGGAACTCGTCTCGAAAAACGTTTACAACGTGGTGATGTACCCATTAATCTTTTGGATCAAGCATGCAAGGAACATGACCTTTCTTATCGCCATAGTCATCCTGGTTTAAGACATGTGGCAGATAAATTGTTATTGAAGAAAGCTAAACAACGTTTCACATCCAATGATGCCTCAGTGGGTGAAAGAATGGCAGCCCTGATTGTCATGAGTGCTATGAAAGGAAAGTTGATGATGCATGGACATAAACATTGAGGAGTGAGGAATTGGGATTTGTTTGTATTCTATTTTTCTTTTGTCAATTCACTATGACTATGAAATAAAAACAAAAGTTTTCCAGAGCACGATGTTTTGTTATTTTTAATTTTAAGAAATCGTGATGTTGATGGCTGATTTTTTCATTTTACACATTTCATACATAATGAATTCCACACACTGTCATTTATCATTTTGCAATTTACAGTTTTTGAAAACGTTCGTTTCAAGTTTAACGTTTTTGATGATATGGATTTTTCCATTTTGCTGATGACACTTTTTAAACAATGACCGTTTGAAGTTTTTGAATTTTCATATTTCACATATGGCCATTTCCAGTTTTTTTTAATGTCCGTTTTAAGTTTTGCTGTTTTGGTGATATGGAAACATGGAATTTCCATTTTGCTGTTTTCACATTTTTCCATTTGGTTTATGTCGAAAGTTGAGATTTGACAATGATGTTGATGCAAGTGCTTGACCTTGATAATACTGCAATGTGCTGATGCGTGTTTGGAGAAACGTCGAGGTCTACGACTACTGCAGGTAAGACTGTTTTTACAAAAATAATGTCTATTGTCTGCCACATTTCAATGAAAAAACAAAACTATTGAAAACAAAATGAGTATATAAGTGACCATTTACCCCCTCCCCACCCACCCACCCTACCTCACCGTGTTTGCTCTGGTCAATCATACACACCAGTTTTCTCTCTCCACTCATACATTCACACCTGTCTTTGGGAACAAACACAACCACCTTATTTATTCCCAAAAGCACATTCTCGACATGCTCACTCATCCCAAAATAACTTTTTAGTTTATCATTTACATTACGAAAAATAATTAAATACTAGTTATTAAAGTTACTAAAAAATACTATTACTCATTACATATTTACAAAAAAAAAACAACACAACTTTCTACAGCGTTAAAAGAATCATACTATTTACCAATCAAAAAATTTAAAAAATAAGGTTGCACACAACTTTTTTAATGAGCAAAGGTCCAAGTGGATTGCCACTATTTACAAAATCTATTATTTACAATGACAAGAAAACAATATTTAAAAATACTAAATCTACAAGTAACAAAAAGCCATGTCCCATAAACGATTAAACAATGAAATCACACCTCCTCCTCGTTGCGATCATAACCCCAGGGCAGGCTAGTGAGCAGGTCATCAGCCCACACACGCTTGTTATCCATGGAGGCGAGGGTGCGTTTTCTCTGTTCCACAAGATACAAATAATGGTTGCTGGATTGTATCCTGCACTGTGTATGAGACATAGCTTTGCCAGTGTGTAAAACCGCTAGGTAATCGTCTACACGTAGCGATTTTACCACTGCTCTACCCACACCTTTTGCTCTTTTGGCTTCCTTACAATCGAGTGTGCGGTAAGCATACATTTTCGAAGCCAAACCTACGAATTCCGTCATAATGGAATCACCGCATTCATCTTTTAAAACGCCCATTTCCTTCTTGTTTTTTATGGGCAGCTGAAACACGTTGTCAGCGCTATAGCAAGAGGTGTCGAACCAGTCACTATGTTGCCTCATGACGTCATAGGGGTTGCAGTGGCGAATGTGGTAAATGAATGAGTCCGTGTCCATATACAAAAGAGAGACGTCCTCAAAATGGCGTTTGGAAAACTCATAGTGGAATCGATACATGACCGATTTAGAAAAGTCTAAAATGACTTGACCCAAGTAAATGGGCTTATCCATGGTCACGCTGGTCTTACTCATTTCAATAGTAGCCAAATCCTCATCGATAATTTTGATCGATTTGAAATTTGGCTTGGCAATGTACCGCCGGGCACCCCACCGCCCCTCCCAGACATTCACCAATTTAATGTCACGGTATTTGCGGACATTCTCCATGGACTTGCCATAGATGCAGTTGTTCATTAATTTAAAAAAATTAATTTCAAACTGCTGTGTTGCCATTTGTCGGTGCTCTGTGTTGAGTCGCATGTATGGCTCAAGCCATGCTTTTTGAGCAAAAGAAATACCCCTGTGGATTTTCTTCAACACCAAGCCTTGGGCGAGGCATTGCACCAACATTTGGATATGTAGCACATACCGATTTTTGTTGTAAAGTGTGCCCATGAGTTTTTCAATCTTCACTTTACTGTCAGGGGGAACCATTTGCTCAAGACAGAATGGGAAATCGGCATGTTCATCATACAAGGATGAGGGATATTCAATATCCACTTCTAGCACATATCCACGGCCTGTTTCTTGGCTAGCCTTGATCACATCAAATTCTGACACTTGTTTGTCTGTCAGCCAAGCAAACTTCCCATAGGGCAAAGGCTGACTCATGGCGTAACCGTACAAATTATTCACGTCATAGTACATTAAGTATGATTCTTGTTTGTCTGGTGAATAATCAGGCATGTAGACATTGTTCGCTTCAGCATGGCGTTGGTTAAGCGACACAAAGCCGCCACGAATGCCCTTTTCAAAAAATAGAACCATGTCTACATCAGTGAGTAAATCCAATTCCACTTGAGTGTATTTCAAAGCGGCATCGAACGAGAGCCCAGGACTCGTATAATAGTGAGCCGGGTCAAGACCGTAAATGTGTTGACACAACTCACGGAATTTTTCAAACACATCAGTGAGCAGCAATACATCCAGTTTTAGGTAATGCAAAGCATATTCACTTAGCGTGTTCATGCCAAACGCTCGCCAAACTTGACATGCATGTGCATAGTCTTCATCGGAAACGGTACTGCGTGTTAGTTTCGAGTAAAATTTCTCTTGTGGTGGGAGTTTTCTTTGCTTTAACACGTCCCAGCTATTGCAGAAATCATACGGGAATATACCTTTCCGAATGCACAATTGAAATTGCTCAGGATCATTAAAATGCATTCTAGTATTTTTTAATTCCTCCTCATTCAAGCCATTCACAAGGCTATCTAGCGAGGATGCCATAAACTTAAAGGAATCCAAAAATCGAATGCTAAAGTCGCTCAATCTCCATGTCAGGGCTGTAAAACGCTCATGGTTTTGGGGAATAATGGTAAACGAGCCCTTGTTGACATGACCCAATTCACGAATCAAAAACTGAATGTCATAATTTGCCAGATTGTGGAAAAAGACACTGATGAAGCGAGGAGCTGGAAAGTTCAAGTTACATTTACTATGTGCAGCTCCACGAAACTCCCCCGTAAAGTGCGAGTGGTCTCTGACTTTTTTCTCTCCACTTAAAATAGGCTTTTCGCAAATATGGCATGTCGTGGCATGCTCATACTGCTGCTGCTGTTCTGGAGATAGGCTCATGGGTACTGGGTGGTTTAGTAATTCCTGTACATGATCGACCAACTTGACAAGTTCATCCAAGAACCATCTGGCACAATCTGGCCCCTCGCGGTATTTGTAAACGGATTGTGTTGGGTCATAGGCACACACCACATTAAATCCTATGGCAAAAGGTTCATGTTTTTGAATGGGTGTGGTTGAGCTGATGGTGGGATCTGGTTCACATCCCGCCATGGGTGTGGTGAGTGCTTCGAAATCTGCATATACCACATAGGGAACAGTGTCACGCTTATGAATGTCTTTAAAGTTTAACACAGCCTTGTCCCCTTGTGGCAATATCAATCTCACCGCTTCCTGAGAAACGCAATCTACCCTATGACGTCCCAAAAGCGTAGGGGTTTTAAAATATTGCAAGCAACGGTCACAAATATGTTTTGGACGCTTGTCCTTGGACATTTGACTGCTTAGCAATCTACTCAAGCTTTTAATGAGGCAATAGTGATTCACCTCTCCTACAGATAAATATAAAAGATGAATGTGATGTCGTTTCGGTTCTTTTGTGGCATAAAGAGGACCCACAATCTCATCACCATCAAGGCCATAGACCATGAACGAAAAGTCCTGGTTGTCTTGTTCAAACCTATGGATCTCGGTTAAGTCCATAGGGAACGATACTCGAGTTAAATTTAAAGTTTGTTTTAATTCATCAAACTTGTTCCTGTACATTCCTGGCCAACAACCATTATGTTGTACAGGCTGCAAACAGGCAGCCACACACCACAGAAAGCAATCATTGTCATGATTCTTTATATTGACCACTGCCTTTTTCGAAGCTATTGCTGGTGGTGTTTCAATAAAGCTAGACCCAGCATTCAACGGGTTGAATTGACAAATGTTGATTTGCAAATAATGAATTTTGTCTAAGGCTAGACCACTCGGTCCTTGTTGCAGTTTATCAAATTTTGATAGCAAGGCATTCACCACGTGGGTTTCATACCACTGTTCCAAATTATGGGCTATGAATAGCTCTTGCATTTTACTGCAAATATAAAATGTCTCTTTATGCTCTACGCCCTTCTTTTTATATATGAAATCGCACACCAGTTCTGTATTCACCTTTAAAGCCGTATGCAACCTTTGTGCTGTACAAATTTCAATTTTAAAAATTTCAAAACAAGATTCTAAAAATTCTTTGGGAATCAAACTTTTTCTAACATTGACCACGCGGCCAGAGCACACACGTGATTTGAAACAAGACTCAAGGGGCTCCCAAGTTAACGTATCCGCAGCAGTAAAAGACATTATTTTGAAAGAACACTCTCACCTGAGTTTTCAGCTGTAGACTGCTTGACAAGGGTTCCACTCTAAAGCCACTTGGTTTTCAACTGTATTTGCTATAGCAGTGAACCCTTTTTTTTTCTCCAAATATCTAAAAAGAAATAAAATAAACCACCATAAGTATATCCATTCCATATAGTTTATGCCTTTCATAAACAAAACAAAATCAAACAGGTTATATTATATATATATATATATATATATAAACAAATCTCACCTTGACGTGTAATGCTTTGCTATATTCCCGTCTCGTGGGCTCGTGTGGAAATGGTTTCCCCTTCTATCGGTCTGTCTTTCTCTTTCTTTAATATATTTCACACAGACACACGACAGGTAGGCTATACACGTTATCTGCAAACAAATAAATAAATAAAATCATTAATTACCTAATCAATAAATAATTGCATGTATTTATATAAAAATCAATAAATATATAAATAAATATATACCTACCCCACAACAAGGTTAAGTATTTTCCACCAACACCAAAACTGATAAACAAGACCAGGGGTTTCTTGCAACGCAGTGTGTTCAAAGGTAGTCACCTAAGTGAGTGTGGAAATGATAACGACATGTCTTTATATATGCTACGTTGCATGTATAATCTTTTTTTTTTCCACGCTTTGAACAATCTCTTATCGTGCACGTGGACAGCTAACGTCCCAGGCGAACACCTGTGGCAGATCAAATTTCACGTCAACTTGCATTTTGTCACGTACGAAGCAAAACGGGATGTCACTTGTTAACAGTTATCGCGCACGTGGACAGATAACACCCAAGCGAACACCTGTGGAAGATCAAATTTCACGTGAACTTGCATTTTGTCACGTACGAAGCAAAACAGGATGTCACTGGTTTACCATACATGTGGTTTCACAAATGTGTGTGCATGCCTTTCACACTCCCCTGCCAGCACAATGGTCAGATTATTTCACCTTCAAGCGTCATGGTCATTTTCCATTGCACCTGTTGTCAAGTCAGACCGGAGCTTTCCAATAAGCTCAAATGACCTTCACCTCCTGTAAGTTTGTTTTCTGTACTCGCTTCGACCAACATAGAACCAAGTTCTCATCACCGTTTACACGTTAAAGGTAAAATATCAGAAAAACGCACCCTCGCTCTGTCATACACCGACCCGCCGAAATAGCGATTGTTCTATTAAGCATGGTCCTTGTGGTTAGCGACAGGTTCGTTGAAACACACACACACACACCCAGCCGTATCGACTCTCTCAACCACCACGCTTTATAAACATTATAAACAAGTAAAGAAAAAGAAAACAGGTTTTCTCAACATGTATGGCGTTAGGCCCTTTGTGAATTATTTTTTGGAAAAAAATATCTACCACATTTGAAAGGGGGCGTTAGCCCGAGTCCTAGGACACCTCGTACACGTCTCTAGCGTTATTGGTTTGTGAGATATCGACAAAAATCACAAAAAAACACGTGTTTACCTCAAAATCGAGTTTCCAAATTTTTTTAAAAAATATAACGAGTGGTCGACAGCAAAGAGGACGTCAGCCCGAGTCCTTGGACCCGTCGTACACGCCTCTAGCATACTTGGTTCGCAAAATATAGCAAAAAGTCTAAAATCACGTTTTTACCCCAAAAAGACCGTGTTTCCAGCATTTCACCTTTTTCGACACCTACATTCCCGTAAAGAGCACGACGAGACGAAAAAAACGAATCCAAGCACGCCCTCCTAGCATGGCTCCTTCCATTCCAAGGTCGCAGGGGCTCACCACTTGCTTTTGTAAGCAGCTTTCCCCTTACCCCACTACTTACAAAACACAATTTTTTTCTCTAGAGACTTGAAATTTATTTTGGGGGTAGAGGGCATAGGTACCTTTCATTTATGTCAAATAAACATTTTTGTAGAGTTCCTAGTTTCCAAAATATAGAATTTTCAACATTCAAGTGTTTTCAAAAAAATATAAAAAATAAAAAAGTTTTATTACAAAAAATAAAGGTCATAAAGACCATTCGTTTGAGCTATGGCACAACGTTCTATAATTTTTGGTTTTCAAGCTATAGCCTATTTTCGAAAACGAAAAATTTTAAAAAAATTTTGAAAAATATAATACATGGTCCATAGGAAAGAGGACGTCAGCCCGAGTCCAACGATATGTCGCATGCCCATCGTTTCATGAAATATACATGAGAGTTCAGCGTAGCCGAGTGGCTCGTGTCACTATTTAGAAACCGCCTTACCCCCCTACTCAGACATCACCCTGAAATCTTATACGGTGAGAAAGGGCACTGCTACAAGTTTATCTATGTAACGTAAAGAACAAAACGAACATGGCGGCCAAGCGAATTTGAAACATTTTAATAGACTTTTCTCGTGATTAACTCTCTGAGCGCAGTGAAATGTGGTATAGTAAATGATTATACTTATTGTAATGCACTGGCATCTAATTTAGTTCAATTGTTTACATAATCTCAAGATGGCAGCTGTGAGAAATTTTAAAATTAAGTTTTTATTTCTTGGGTCGTAATCATGCAATCGAAGTGAATGTTTGAATAATGAACCTACGCAATAATTTTATTTTAATGGCACATAACTCTATGGCCTATACATATAACAATCCAACATGGCGATCATCCGAAATATTTAGACGGTCCTCAATATCAACGAATCTTTTACAGCAATCAAACTGATATTTTTTATGTTCATAGAGGCTATGAACATAAGTTCACCTATAGGACTTTCAGTAACCTGGTGAGCACAAATCCAACATGGCGGGGACGCGAAGTATACATATTTAAATGGACGTTTCTCGCGATTTAACGTGAAACTTTGCACGTTAAATGCTTATACAAGTGTTATTCCACTGGCATTTAATTTATTTCAATTGTTTTCATAACCACCAGATGGCAGATGTGCGAAATTTTAAAATCTCGTTTTTATTTCTTGTGTTCTAATCATGAGATTGAAGCTTGAACACCACACGTACACAATAATCGTCATGTAATAGTACATACATTAAAAAATCCAACCTGGCGAACATCTGAAATATTTAGACGGTGCTCAATATCTACGAATCTATCACAACCTTCAAACTGAAATTTTGTATGTGGATAGAAGCAATTAACATGAGTAGGATATATGAAAATCGGCTGTATAGTTCTTCACGGAACTACTTGTTAATTATTAATCTTAAACTTGACCTACAATATTGGGGTTCTGATATTGATCTATAAAGAGCCTCCGTGGCTTAGGCGGCAGCACGTCGGCCTCTCACCGCTGGATCGGTGGTTCAAATCCCGGTCACTCCATGTGAGATTTGTGATGGACAAAGCGGAGGCAGACAGGTTTTTCTCCGGGTACTCCGGTTTTCCCTGTCACAAATTTCATTCCAGCAACACTCTCCACTATCATTTCATTTCATCTGTCATTCATTTAATCATTGCCCCAGGGGAGTGCGACAGGCTTCGGCAGCCGGCACAGTTCATATCCTCGCCACTAGATGGGGCTTCATTCATTCCATTCCCTGACCCGGTCGGTCGACTGGAAGCAGGCTGTGGATTTTCATTTTTCATATTGATCTATAAAATATCATATAACATTGTTACTGTATAATCAGACCTGCAACAAATGTGAGGTTTAACTTGATGTTATTAAGAACAATTCAGCAAACCTGACAAATAGTTGGTTTTGTATATTCCTATAAATTAGTTTACAGTATGTCTTAAAACAACCTTTGGAATTCAAAATGTCGAAATTTTTAAAACTTTTCATGTAAAAGACGACTAAGAAGGAAGCCATTCAAAGGTCGATTTCGAATTTCCGGTTCCATGCATACTGTTAGGAGAAGGGCCACAAAGCCTAGAAGACTGTAGTCGCCATCCCGTCAGGTTGGTACGCCTTGTAGTATCCACCTTAAAACGAAGGTCCCTGCATGGCCTAATACTGAGGAGCTGTAGAGGCACTGGGACCCTTGGCGGGGTGGCCCCCACAGTGATGGCGGTATTCGGGGAGGATTCGCACTTTACAGGGTTGCCCCCTTAAAATGTCGCCTCTGGATGTTGGAAGACGCTGTTCTCGCTCCACCCCGACAGAAGATACGGCCGACGAGGACCACGCCCCACCAAGGAGAGAGCCCACTCCAGTTTCTTCGTCTTCGGACGAAGATATGGACATTGAGGTGTGCTCTCATGCCCCATCATCTCCACCTTAAGGTAGTCTATAACCCGGGCTTAAGGATGACAGCCCCAAGATTGCTATCCACTACACCACGAGGTGGTCTATAAACCGGACTTGAGGATGAGAGCCCCAAGATTGCTATCCACTACACCCGGACTTAAGGGTGACAGCCCCAAGATTGCTATCCACTACACCACGAGGTGGTCTATAACCCAGACTTAAGGGTGACAGCCCCACCAAGATTGCTATCCACTACACCACGACGTGGTCTATAACCCGGGCTTAAGGGAGACAGCCCCAAGATTGCTATCCACTACACCACGTCGTGGTCTATAACCCGGGCTTAAGGGAGACAGCCCCAAGATTGCTATCCACTACACCACGAGGTGGTCTATAACCCGGACTTACGGGCGACAGACCCAAGATTGTTATCCACTACACCACGAGGTGGTCTATAACCCGGACTTAAGGATGACAGCCCCAAGATTGCTATCCACTACACCACGAAGTGGTCTATAACCCAGACTTAAGGATGACAGCCCCAAGATTGCTATCCACTACACCACGAGGTGGTCTATAACCCAGACTTAAGGGTGACAGCCCCACCAAGATTGCTATCCACTACACCACGAGTTGGTCTATAACCCGGGCTTAAGGGGGACAGCCCCACTTTGATTGCTATCCACTACACCACGACGTGGTCTATAACCCGGGCTTAAGGGTGACAGCCCCAAGATTGCTATCCACTACACCACGACGAGCTCTATAACCCGGGCTTAAGGGTGACAGCCCCAAGATTGCTATCCACTACACCACGACGAGCTCTATAGCCCGAACTTAAGGGCAACAGTCCGAAGAATGCTAGCCACTACACCACGAAGTGGTCTATAACCCGAACTTAAGGGCGACAGACCCAAATTGTTGTCCACTACACCACGAGGTGGTCTATAACCCGGACTTACGGGCGACAGCCTCTACACTACACTTAAGCCAAGAATGGTAACCACTACACCACACCATTGTGCCTCGCCGACGAGCTGTGACGCTGTTCACTGAACTCCACACGACCAACAAAAAACACATTAATCTCTCATATTGCCTCTCATATTGTTCTGTTTTATTGATCAAACGTTAAGTGCTAATTTATCTGATCATTTCCCATGTCCGGTCGAACAGTAATGATAGGATAATTTAACAAGTAGTTCGGTGAAGAACTATACAGCCTATTTTCATGTATCCTAATTTTGTTAATGCAACACTTAGTAATGTTATCTCTCTCTATATATAAATGAAAGTTTGTCTGTTTTTTTTTCCTGAATTTATACGGAAATTTGCGTTATTTACGCGTTTCAGACTGTTTTATGATGGATGCGCGCGAAAATATTTTTTTTGTCTGTCTGTCTGTTTGTTTGTCTGTCTGTGGACAAATTTGTTCCCTTATAACTCCAGAACGGCTGGGTGTATCAACGTAAAATTTGGTACAGATATCCATCAGAGGCACGACACTAATCATTGGTGTAACTCTTCACCGTACCTCTCATAAAAGGGGCCTACCCCCTTAAAATACATGCTCAAATAGGCGTAGAAGGACGAGACAAAGCTAATTTTAGCCCCTCAATATGAGAAACAAAACTCGGGGGCCCTAAAGAGTCCCCGAAAACCACATTTAAAGGCCCTAAAAACATCCGTTTTTGAGATATTCCCAGAAAACTAATTTCATTTAATAAACTAAAGAACGAATGCAAGCCGGTAACCATGGACACAGATTCTCAGAGGCCCATCTATTTCTGTAAGACGCAATGCAATTTCATTAATTACATTAGTGTGAAAGTTTGCAAACGGCTAGAAGTTTATCACGGAACCAAATTATGCTGTAAAATTCATCAATACGTCTAATGTACTTGAGGGGGTCAAGGGGTACTCTAGATTATTTTTCACGCGATTTACACCTGCGGCTGTGGTACGAAAGGTCTATTATATTCCTATCCCTATATTATATTATTATTATTATTATCATCAGTATATTATGGCGCACAACGACGAGACAAAGCCCCTCGGTGCCAGAAACAAAACTCGGGGGCCCGAAAGCTACATTATAAGGCTATAAAACCAACAGTTTCTGAGATATTCCCAGAAAACTGATTTACATTGATTTAATAAACAAATGAAGGAATGGAAGTCGGAAACCATGACAACATTATCTCAAGGGGTGACATCCAACTATCCATCTATTTCTGTAAGAGGCAATGTGAAGAACCACAGTTTTATAGTCCCTTAATTTTCCGTCTAAAGGATGCACTCCTTCGCGTGGTGAGCGTTCGTTCGTTCTCCCGTCCACTTCTTGCCAGTTTTCAAGATGTCCTCATGTGATATCCCCAGGGTAGGAGCTCGATTCTCATTTTCATTAATTATTCGTAATTTTCTTTCAGAAAATGCTCAGAGACTATGTGCGGACGTCCAACAGGGGCGATTTGAGTCGGAAAAAATAATAAAAAATGGCTGCATGAAACTTGCTCTTAGGAAGAAGATTGTTGTGACAACTGTGCGGCATAATGTGACTGACAATATTGATGGATTTAAGATATATTGTTAATAGTTAAATAATTTTTCAGCATATTGTTAATAGTAAGACGTGATTTTGGACATATAAATGAAAAATCCACAGCCTGCTTCCAGTCTCCGACCGGGTCAGGAATGGAATGAATGAAGCCCCCATCTAGCGGCGAGGATATGAACTGTGCCGGCTGCCGAGGCCTGACGCACTCCTCTGGGGCAATGATTAAATGAATGACAGATGAAATGAAATGATAGTGGAGAGTGTTGCTGGAATGAAATTTTGACAGGGAAAACCGGAGTACCCGGAGAAAAACCTGTCTGCCTCCGTTTTGTCCAGCACAGATCTCACATGGAGTGACCGGGATTTGAACCACGGACCCAGCGGTGAGAGGCCGGCGTGCTGCCGCCTGGGTCACGGAGGCTTATTTTGGACATATAAATAATTTAAATTTTCAATTGATACAACAGAAATCTGGCATCTTAACCCAACATTCGGGGTAAGGTCGACTTGAAAATAATTAGTGCACAATTCCAAAATATTTGGTTAAATTTGCTGTAAATTAAATTGTACTGTGCTATTAGAATATGGGATGTTATCATTTCTCCAACATGAACATCTATATAGATTTATTTATAATAATAATAATAATAATAATAATAATAATAATAATAATAATAATAATAATAATAATAAATAAATACATTTACAGTATATAGAAAAAAAAACAATTTACGTGATAGTTTGTCTATCTGTAAGTATGTATGTCCCCTATGCGTTCATATAACATTCATCCGATTGCGATGGAAATTTGGTGAGTAGTTGTGTACTTTTTTGTAAAGGTTTCTGACTTAGGAATTCCATTTTGCAATAGGTAGCGCACAAGCAGTTTCAACAAATGTGTGATGGCATGCGAATCTTTTCAACAAAATCCCGTATGCGTTCATATAACATTCATCTGATTATCCCTATACATATATAAAATTGTACTTTTGTCCTTCTGTCTGTCTGTCCGTTCCTCCATCAATTGAAAACGGATCAACAGATTTCGTTCAAAATTTGCAAATGGCTATAAGAATATCCCGGAATCACTTTAGGATGTACATTTCAACAGAACATCCAATGCGCTTAAGGGGACCAGTGGGTGCTCTGTTATATTTACCTTCGATTTACGTGTGATATGTCATACGAAAGGTCTTTTATAGCTCTATACAGCAAGGTTAATCGCATTACTTCCAGTAACGAAGACGTATTTATTTTTCACGATTTTTCACTTTTGCGGTCAGATTCAATACCATATTTTCGGGTATTTTCTTTTATACGGATGGTGGCACTGTTCGTACGAAAGTCTCGACACTGACGTCTATCGGTACAACAGTCTGTTATTCATTCATGCAAATAGTATATCTTACTGAATGAAAGCAGAATGAGACCTCGTCAAATGGCGTTGGCATGACAACGTTTATCAATTTCGCAGAGCGGGTATAGTTTTCTTGCAATATCTCGAAAACCATTCGTTTTAGGGCCTTAAAACGCGGGGTTCGTGGTTCCCACCGAATATTGCTCCTTGCATTGCTACACGCGAACATGAACTGTTTTATTTATATATGAGGATTTTGGGGTTCGAAAACGATCGTGATTCTGAGTCTAAATTTATGAGGTATTATTGTTTCTATTTTGTACGGTATGCTTTCTTACTGTTTATAGATTTATTTTTTGTTAGTTGAATTCTTCTGTTTGCAAATTATTAACTACTTTTTTGTCGTGTTCTACCATTATGTGCAACCTAAATTCACTGACTACTGTGACGTATTCTACCGATTCTCCCATTAGTTTATTAAGTTTGCCTTATGAATATCACTGGTCAATTGCGCTGACATATTTCAATAAAATTGGTAATTCTTCTTTCACGACTAAGGCAACCCCGCACAAGACACAGCGTTAACCTATAAATGTACCTGGATTTTAATTGCTTGGCCATGATTGCAAATACACAATCTTTTTGGATGCCTTTATAGGGACGTGAAAGGTGTTGAGCGTTTACCTCTCGTAGTTAAGTACCGCAGGTGCACTAGATAAGGATTTATGTAGAGCACCATTCGCTAGACCTTTTTGGGTTCCTAAATTGACAACAAGAGCTCGCTGGTTACCCATCTCGGTGTTGCTAGGCGAATCCACTCACAAGACACGGCATAAACTTACAAATATTGATGTGTTTAAGAATCATGGCATGATACATAGTTTGCTCAATATTACTTACAGCGGAGATGACAATTGCTATAAAGTTTAATGTATATTTAGCATACTATTATTCACTTCTAAATGTACAGTAGTATGAGGACGTTAAACGATGGGTGTTCAATGTTTAAGAAAAATTATTTAAACTTTTACTACATAGAAGCCTCCGTGGCTTAGGCGGCAGCACGCCGGCCTCTCACCGCTGGGTCTGTGGTTCATGACTATAATCATACTTTATTTGACTCTTTTGTTTTGTTTTAGGGTCTTTTAATATTCTACGTGTGTTGTTTTCCATGTATGAGGGTGTCAGTATTGATTTCACCTGAGGGAAGAGGGTTTTGGTAAATATGGATCAGATACAATTTCTTACTTATCATATTAATTTTTTCGTCAAATTTTTCATCTCATAGAACCTGCGTCATTTAGGTGTATGGTTTTCACTTCCAGATTTGGTCATCTGGGTAATATGGTGTTTTGAATAGGTATAGATTTTATCTTGGCCACAAGATTACTCTGCACTCGAATGAGTAGTTCTTATTTAAGTGTAAGTAAACATACATATTCTTAGATGATATTTAGTATGTATTTCTTATTTTCGGTATTCAATGTTTCCATAATCAAATGCATAATGTGCCCGTTGGACGAGGTTATCTGGTTACCACCAACCGTAACGTGGCCTCCCAGATGACCTCTACCTCGAGACACATTGCCGGAGAGGATCGGAATGCACTTCTTGGGACTAGCCGGCACAAGACGCTGCTTCCCTAAGGATCAGGTTCCTATCACAGTGATTGTCATAGACGCCCAAAGAAAATGCACCCCCAAAAGGTCAAAACTACTAAATAATTAAAATCCAGACTTAAGACATACTCATGGTTGGTTTATTTGGAAGGTCAAACCCCTGTCCTACGGTCGGAGGGTTTGATAAAACGGCTATTCCGTAGCTAAAAAGCAAAGAAAAAATAAACAACTCCTAAAATAAACGTAGAATCCCCTCGACAGGTCCTAAATACAGCAAAACAAAGCAAAACTGGGGAAATGGTACCGCAAGAAAAATCGTTATACAAAAAAAAACCTGATGCTTCTAGGAAGAAGGCATCATGGCATCAAAACATGTCAAGCAGGACAGCAAAGTTAAAGGACTGGTACCATCCCATATTTACATTTATACTATAATTATTTGAACTACTCCTGCTTTAATCTGATCAACGGCGTCAGACGTCCGTGATACACAAACTATACAAACACTAATTATTGTCAGTCATCATTTTACAGTACACTGGTACAATTATATACAAACAACAAAGATGTTTTATATTACAAGAGACAGTAGGGTAATAGTGGGAAACACATCAGTAAATAAATAAGTTATACACACAAAAAATCATCTTATTAATCCTGCCTGTAACAGATAAACAACAGTTTGTTGTCCACCGTCATCTATCAGGGTATCTAAACTTGAGAATCAAACTGTGCAAGAACAGCATTCCCCTGATCGGGTCACGCCCCGCGAGTTCTGAACTTTGGGTTCGTGCGATCTCTGTCAAAGTCTATCAGTGTTAGCTACCAAACTTACTAGTAAGAACGAACGAAGGCGCAATGCATTGGTCTGCTCGACTACAGTTACAAGATCAAAATTTAACAACGATTAAGGTTTAACTGTATTATTACCATCGCCGGTTTGTAACATGTTTTTCTAGGGGGTTTTATGCCACGAACACAAGTTAGTTGGACTATATCATATTTGTTAAACGCGGCAATAATCCGGCCAAGTTAAATTATTTCAGTTTATTCAATTTCATATTTCATATTATTATTATTATTATTAATATTTATAACATCATTTTTTGGAGCTTTTAAGATTTGGAAGATTACAGATAGGATTTCTACTAGTAGAAATCCGTATCTATATTGGATGATTCCAATATAATGTTGCACGGCAAATCATTTCATACGTAAAGTCGGGATTTTATTCATTAGGGTTAAGAGAGAGTGGTGTGTGACTCACTGGGTATTTCAATACAAGAATAGATTGGAGTACAATAAAATTACGAAATCCGAGGGAACACTTCAAAGCAAGAAAACGTGTATGATCTACGTCTTGCCCGGATACGGAAATATAAATACGGGGAGGCAGCCTCATGGCGGGAATAGCCACGCGTGGTGACCAGCCAATCAAGGAAGAAGAAGCAACGTAGCTGGGGCATGGGGAGATACGTGACGCACGCGGATTGGTCGAAGCAGCGAGGCCGCGGTATTAAGCTGGACCCTGGTGGGAGAAGATTGAAGATATAGTGGACGCGCGGTGTGAGTGAGGACATTCATTAAGACTTTACGCTTGGAGCGGTAAGGAGGTACTTTGTTCGTTAGTCCCAAGTGGGACAATTTTATTCACGCTAATTCCGCTGATCACATCAGATCATGAGTTCCACGCGTCTTGCAGTGTTTAGCGAGACGACGTGTTGTGGTTCATGGAATAGACTCCACCACAAGCTGTAACGATTACTTTTGATCAACGGGGAAGAATCTGACGCCCTCAACACCAAGGCAGAGCATCCGACGATGAGAGACTTCAACCACGTGGAGACAATGTTTCCGTTGGTAAGCACAAGTAATCTACGACACACACTCTCTGTTTTTCAATAGGACTATATAAATTCTTTAAGCATTAATTTGGAAATAAGTTAAATTCACGTTATTCTCCCGACCGGCGTATTAAGTAATTTTGTTCGTGGCAATGTTTAAAGTAGTGTGCTCCGTTAACAGCGTTAATTTTATTTATGTTGCCATCAGATTTTCTAAGTGTATTAAATTCAATTATTACCAAGTAGATTCTTTAATTCCAGTAGGTAGCAATAGTTATAATACCTCATCCTTCTCCACAATCAAATGTTGTCTGGGTTGATGATTCAATCATCCCACGGCCTAGTCATTAAGAGTCTCTTATATGTTCTACTCACGCTAGGGGTCGATATTAAATATATAAATTTAGCTTGGAACACAGTGTATCCAGCTTGGCGCCCAACATAGATCAAACTTAGCAGTAGTATTTTCTGGCGAATAGTCCGCCGAGGTAAAACACATTACATTTGTCGCTACCAACATGGGGCGTTAAAAACATTACAATTGTCGCTCAACGTGAGGGCAAAACAATTACAGGTTTAGGAAATAAATTGATGATTCATGATTTAGTCCTAAGTTTAATGTCGTAGATTTATGAGTCCATTGATTATTAAGATAGTTGACCATATGCAAGGCGTCGCAAGAGCGTGCTACTAACACGTGGTTCACCTCAACAAAGAATACGTGGCTCGCTCGTTAACAATAACACAATCGGTACTCGAAAGAGACCATACCTTTTCCTCCTAGGTCCAAACTTGTTTTGTAACATAGATCTGGCCGGCTTTCTCTAATAAACGTGGTAACCAACCCTGCGTGTATTAAAAACACGGTAAATCATCATTCACTTACAAGTGAGAATACATAATAGCCTTAAGGGTCCAACTTATCAAATGGTTGCTCAAATTCATTATAAATCATGACAAAACATTTTGGGGCTCGCTCACAAATACCTGCGAGTACATTAAAAATTTTGCATTACTTATCAGTACACCTGTTCCAGAACAACTTTACAAAAATCGATACTGAATCAAGGTCAATAGCATGAGCATAAACAAAGCATAGCCCATAAGAACATTCCTAGCAAGGTCTAGAAATAAAGAAAATAAAAATGAAGTCGATAGTCAATTGTCTCACAAGAGAGATCGTAAGTAACCTTGGGCAATGTCATTGGCGTGGACTGGACAAGCACCTGTCATTGTGCTCCCAGCGCTTGGCACTAAGCATCATAGCGCGTCAGCGAATCTCAAAGAAAAATGTCTAATCACTGATCTTTCAACACATTAAAGCACAGTAAATGTAGACTGAGTGTTCTTAGCAATCACTCTAAAGGATTATACACATGTAAAGGAAGTTACTATAACGTTAAAGACGAATCAATTACAAGTAGAATGATATGTTTGGCTTCTAAAAACCAAATAGACGTAACAGAAAGATATTCCTCTCTCTTTGAAATGATTTGACATTGTGTAGCGCCACTGAAGCTCACAGCGAATGAGTGCTGCGTACAAAACATGTTTAAATGATAATGAAATACTGGTTCACACCTTAACCTTCGGTGGAACTAATCGAAATGATACGAATCGTGTAACCTAAACTTTATGAGTAAGTTCATAACATTACTTGACTCATGTACAGCGATGTGAATTATCTGAATTCTAGTGGTGAACTGCTCACTCTTTAAAGATGTACATTACAATAACAACAGGCTGGATCCCTTCCATACCTAAACGATACACTATAATGTTAAATAAAGACGTCAGTGGCGTACAAAAATATTAGAAATGGGGACTTCAAAAACTTTGACCAAATATCAGCTGAAGCTGAATTAAAAACATGCCCCTGTCACAAATGACTAAATTGATGTTCCGTCATGCGGAATTACCTTCTAAGAACAATATTGCACCGTGTGGACACACACAATCTGGTGACTAACTCAGTGTCGAGTTACGAAATGCAAAGAAGCGTGAAAAATCACCTTAAGGAGGTGGTCAAAAAGAATGAAAGAAGCCTACCTTGATGTCTGACAATGAGTTACGGATGTTACAGACTAATCCACCCATGACCATCCACCGTACAGAAATAGATTAGGAAATCATGACTCACAGCTATTGCAGATAATTATCCAGACGCTAGGATTAAGGATTTTGCCTTTCATCCAGACAAACCACAAATATCTTCTCTGCTCGGCCACAAGCATGGTTATCCTCGGGTGGTCTTCCATTGTTGTAGTGTGGCTTAGGTGTTCAGCGTTCCTCCCATTCGGATGTTTAAGCCATATCCCTCTTCTTCTTAGATATAGGATTATTATGCCTCAGCACGTGGTGAAATGAAGGCATCTTGTAGAGTCGTTGAAATTCGTATAATAATGGACACAGCTTCAAGAGTGTTGAAATTCACAGATTTTCCACCTTTTTCCACCAGCAGACTATATTAAAAAATGGCCTTGTCTGCTAAAACACATAAACTGGCTTTGACACTAGACACGTGTCTTTCCACTGAAGCTAAACAACTTCACACGCTTTAGATATCATATCGAAGAATATCAGCTTAATCTTATTTGTTTTACAGTCGGCCTTTGCACGGCTCGTAAATATTTCACTGTATCAGTTGAATATGACGACCAGATTCTCCACTCGGGTCTTACTGGTACACAACTTATTTGTCACTGGTCAGCCATTAAAGCACGCTGTAACCATGTGGTCAACACTTCACTGAATAGAAATGTGATAAGATTCACAATCTTGGACGAACTTTCCGCGTCACCAGCACACTTCGTGCTATTATTAATACTTTCAGTCGTATTCACTTTACACAATTTGAACGTCGATGACACTTTAGACTTGGTCACCTGGGACCTTCACAATTTCACATCCGCTCGCCATGCAAGTGCGGATTCAAGTCATTCCTTCACGGAAGTAGGTGTGCTCAGTTCGATCACTTCCGAGTCCTATAGCGTCTAAGTTCATTCCTTCCGCGTATCGGCGGTGTTATACCTTCGGTCGTAAGCCATAAATAAAATATTATTAGCCCATGAAAAATGTGGCTAGTTAAGCTGAATGACTGATTATTTTAAATTCAGGTTGCACATCAGAGAACATCTTTGATCATGTAGGGTAATTTTATACTGCTTCTTAATGAAGTCAAAGGAACATCTATTGTAGTGGCATGCTGCTGTGGGTGCTTTCACTATTCTTGAGCATTATAAATTCCATGGTTCGTGTACAAGCTATCACCAGCATGAGCTATTCGGGCTCAATATATCTTTATATATATAATTCTTCGACACGTGTGTATGTGACTGAACTCCTCCTAAACGCCTGGGCCGATTTTGATGAAATTTTGTATGAATGTTAGGGTGGGCCCATGTATGGTTTAGATTCACAACTTGACAAGATAGGTTGAATTTTAGAATTTTAGAACCACAATTTACACACAAATTTAAAACCACAATATACAGTCATAAACAGTCGTCATGGAAACCGCTAGCCTGAGTGAAAAGAGAACCTTTTGGACTGTGTGTCTCTGCACGTAGAGCCACCTGGTCGAAAACTGTGCAACTACCGCCAAAACATACACTCCGCCCATGGCGGAAAGTTGTGTTTTATAGCAAAGGTGGCAGTGATGTCGAATTCTCTTTGTCTCTGCACGTTAGAGCGTTCCAAAGTTCCGTATGCGTTCATATACCATTCATCCGATTGCGATGAAATTTGGGTGAGATGTTGAGTGCACTCCAGGGAAGGTGTTTGGCTTAGTAAATCCATTTTACAATAGATAGCGCACGGCTAGATTCAACAAATGAGCGACGACGCGCAAAGCGTTTAAAAAAGGTCCCGTATGCATTCAAATACCATTCGTCCGATAGCGATGAAACTTGGGTGATATGTTGTGTGCACTCCAGGGAAGGCTTCTGGCTTAGTAAATTCATTTTTCTATAGGTAGCGCACGAGTAGATTCAACAAATGAGCGACGACGCGCGAAATGTTTCAACAAAATCCCGTATAAGTTTATATACCATTCATCGATTGGGATGAAACTTTGATGAGTTGTTGTGTACACTTACGTGAAGGTTTCTAACTTAGTAAATCCATTTCACAGGAGGTTAAGCACGAGTAGATTAAACAAATGAGCGCCGACGCATGTAGCGTTTCAACAAGGTCCCGTATGCGTTCAAATACCATTCGTCCGATAGCGATGAAACTTGTGTGATATGTTGTGTGCACTCCAGGGAAGGCTTATGGCTTAGTAAATTAATTTTACGATAGGTAGCGCACGACTAGATTCAACAAATGAGTGACGACGTGCGAAGCGTTTCAACAAAATCCCGTATAAGTTTATATACCATTCATCGATTGAGATGAAACTTTGATGAGTTGTTGTGAACACTTACGTGAAGGTTTCTAACTTAGTAAATCCATTTCACAGGAGGTTGCGCACGAGTAGATTCAACAAATGAGCGGCGACGTGCGAAGCGTTTCAACAAGGTCCCTTATGCGTTCAAATACCATTCGTCCGATAGCGATGAAACTTGGGTGAGATGTTGTGTACCCTCCAGGGGAGTCTTCTGGATTAGTAAATCCATTTTACAATAGGTAGAGCACGAGTAGATTCTACAAATGAGCGACGATATGCGAACGTTTAAACTAAGTCACGTATACGTTCATATACCAATCATCCGATTGCAATGAAACTTGGGTGAGATATTGTGTACACTTACGTGAGGGTTTCTAACTTAGTAAATCCATTTCACAGGTGGTTGCGCACGAGTAGATTCAACAAATGAGCGACGACGCGCGAAGCGTTTCAATAAGGTCCCGTATGCGTTCAAATACCATTCGTCCGATTACGATGAAACTTGGGTGAGATGTTGTGTACACCCTACGGAAGGTTTCTGGCTTAATAAATCCATTTTACAATTGGTAGCGCACGAGTAGATTCAACACATGAGTGACGGCACGCGAATCATTTCAACAAAGTACCATATGCGTCCATAGGCCTATACCATTTATCCGATTGCGATGAAACTTTGGTGACATGTTGTGTACACTTCAGTAAACGTTTCTGGCTCAGTAAATTCATTTTACAATAGGTAGCGCACGAGTAGATTCAACAAATGTGCGCTGGCGCGCGAATCGTTTCAACATAGTCCTGTATGCGTTCATATACCATTTATCCGATTACGATGAAACTTTGGTGAATTGTTGTGTACACTCCAGGAAAGGTTTCTGGATTAGTAAATCCAGTTTTTAATAAGTAGCGCATGAGTAGATTCAACAAATGAGTGACGGTACGCGAATCGTTTAAAAATCCCGTATACGATCATATGTCATTCATCCAATTCCGATGAAACTTTGATGAGTTGTTGTGTATACTTACGTGAAGCTTTCTAACTTAGTAAATCAATTTCACAGTTGGTAGAGCACGAGCAGATTCAACAAATGAGTGACAGCGCACGAATCATTTAAACAAAATCCCGTATGCGTTTCATGCCATTTATCCAATTGCGATGAAACGTTGGACAGTTGTTGTGCACGCTCCCACGAATGTTTCTAGATTAGTTAATTCATTTCACGATAGTTTAGAGGCAGTTAACAGAAATTGAAAAAAATATTGTGAATCCAAAAGCACTTCAAGAAACAAAATTACAACACTTTCTTTGATTGGCAGGACAACGTCTGCCGGGTCAGCTAGTATATATATATGTATTATCATAAAGCTGGAATTCTAAGCGTTTATTTGCGGACTTCCATTATCCACTTCAAATGTTGCTGTTCGACAAAACACGCAAGGCTAATACAATTAAGAAAAAGAAATTCATTAGAATAATAATGCATACAATGACTGAAGTAGGCTCCTTAAATATTCAGTTATATTAGCGAAACATCAGGCTTAATCTATAAGCTACAAGCAGTATAAAGCCGTCGTACCCTCCTATTTGATAACTTCCGCAACATTTTTGATCAGATGGAAATCACGCTAGAGGACTTTGAGTGTCAATAATATTGCTCATTATAACAACGACCTTCCTCCGGGTTGTAAACATTACGACAATGCGAGGAAAGGTACGATCTCTTAAAATCCAATTGTGATCCCGAGCAACGCCGGGCATAACAGCTAGTATGTTATAAAGTAACAAATTAGGCTGATATGATGGTGTATGTTTCTGGGGTCTGTGGTAGTGTATCAGGGTTTGCCTGGTCCGTGACATCAAATAAGAAAACATCTCAGTATTACCCCGCAGTCAGTGCCGGGATGTGAACCACTGCTGTCCAGACTTGGGTCTGCAGTCTGTGAGACTGTCACTAACAGGAAATGTGCGAGCAGCGTTAGTCTACACCTGGATGGTCGCCAGCAAACCGGTCCACATATTAACGTAAAGATCTCCTACTTTTTATATCACGTGTTTTAATAATTAATACAAGCTCGCAAATAGATCGACTTGACCAGTCACTTCCTGATCTTACACACATGTACAGAGTGTTGCACACTTGTGTGATTATACACACATGTACAGGGTGTTACACACTTGTCTGATTATACACATATGTACAGGGTGCTGCACACTTGTCTGATTATACACACATGTACAGGGTGTTGCACACTTGTCAGATTATACACACATGTACAGGGTGTCGCACACACGTCTGATTATACACACATGTACAGGGTGTTGCACACGTCTCTGATTACACACACATGTACAGGGTGTGGCACACTCACTAGAAACCCGCCCCGGCTTCGCCCGGGAACGGTTATGAATGCAATACGAGACAAGTGCATTTATTTCGCTATCAATGAACTTCTGTACGACCTATATCCGTTTTACGTCTCGGCATGATGGGTTAAAATCACTGACTGGACTAAAAATTATATTATCATGGAAATGCATGTGCAACGAATTCTTGTCAGACGTAATTTAAGAATGGCGAGGTGCATGAAACACAATTCCTCCTTCCGTCCAATCTTAACTTGACTCTGTAGCCTATTTTGCGGAACGAAACGTTCACAGGCAAAGTGAAGAAAATCCGAGTTTCACGTCCAGCGAAACTCCAAACACAACCACTTTCCTCTGAAGTCTTAACTCAACACGACTCGACAGTTCGCTGCTGGCTGTATCTGGGGGTAATAGGCTCGCCCGCCAGCTTAGGCTGTAACTGGGGTCATAGGCTCGCCCCTAGCTAGCTCGTAAACAGTCGCCTCAGTAATTGAATGGAGATTGTAGAAACGAATGAAAACGTAAAAAACATTTATAGTGGGCGATGTATTCAAGATAAGGATATGTTCTAGCGGACTTTTTGAAGAACTTTTCATACTGAACAATTTTTTAAAACTGGAATCGTTACTGCTTGGCTTCCTTTCATCATAAATAAATTATTTTCTACAGAAAACATCCTCGAGATATCCGTTACAGAATGGTGAAAACCACATCAAAATCCATCCAGTGATTCTCGAGATTACCCGTGACATCCACGAATCGGGGACTTAGTTATACTAAGTGGACATTTAAAGGGTGTTGCACACATGTCTGTCTACATCTTCAGGTGTGTTGCGGTCAATATCAAGGCATACTGTTGAGGCAGTGGTAGATTGGCACCGTTGCGGAGGGTAGTACCAGTTAAAATATGGGGGTTTCTTAAACATTCGGGACATTAAGGGTACCGGTGACTGTCAAAAATTACTGTTTGATGTACTTTGTTGTACGGCCGAGATACATTTAATATAAATTCTCCCTGTTTTTGAACTCCTAATTTTCGATGAGATATCTCGATGTCAGTTTCTCGACGCGTAGAAATCGTATGTACAGTAGTATATTATAAGATGTAAATACTGCCCCCTTGCATATCCATATGCACTTGTGCATTGAATTTAGCTGTAGCTTCTCAGCCTTATTTTCCCTTTTCGCGAACGCTTTTCCATGCTATTTGGAAAGTGAGCTCTTTGCATCAGTCATATCTTTGAATCAGACGCCAGGATGTAATTGGTGAGTAGGCTCTCGCTCGCTGAGACCGGAGCATCGTTGAGCTCTTTGGACCTGCCATATCTTTGAATCAGATGCCAGGATGTTATTGGTGAGTAGGCTTTCGCTCGCTGAGACCGGAGCATTGTTGAGCTCTTTGGACCTGCCATATCTTTGAATCAGACGCCAGGATGTTATTGGTGAGTAGGCTCTCGCTCGCTGAGACCGGGGCGTTGTTGAGCTCTTTGCACCTGCCATATCTTTGAATCAGACGCCAGGATGTTATTGGTGAGTAGGCTCTCGCTCGCTGAGACCGGAGCATCGTTGAGCTCTTTGGACCTGCCATATCTTTGAATCAGACGCCAGGATGTTATTGGTGAGTAGGCTCTCGCTCGCTGAGACCGGAGCATCGTTGAGCTCTTTGGACCTGCCATATCTTTGAATCAGACGCCAGGATGTAATTGAGTGAGCAATCGCAATCGAAGAGAATTTGCGCAGTTTGAGAGGGAATGCGCGAATCTGAACTGGATGTCGTATCGGCGAATCGCCAGCCATCTTATGACATTCTGACCGGACTGTTATAGAGCGTATTACAATAGCACACACACACACGCATCGACCGGTCGTCGAGACGCATGTCCCCGCCATCAAGAGACAGGTAGTTCCATCGTTATAGTTTCTAACGTCAGCCGGAACTATTTCCCGCCGTTTCGCTGAAGGTAATTCGGGCTAACGACGTCTGGAGACCTGAATCCTGCTGGTGCGATGTTGATGGCCTGGGGCGTGGTGCGGGGCAGACAGTCATCATTAGTAGTAATACGGTGCAGGACACACACTTCCAGCAGGATAATGCTCGGCCACTCGCATGAAGCGTTTTACAAGAAAGTCTCCGTCATGCTGCCGTGGCTTGCCCGATCCTCAGATTTGTCACCAATTGAAAATGTTTGGTTCCACCAAAGTCGCCAACTTCAGTAGCTTAGGAGTTAACCGGTTCTATAAAGCCATGTGCAGCAAATATGCCACATGATGCATTGCCCGCCCAAATGCAAGCTAGAGGTGAAACAGCAGCGTACTACTCTACAACCTAAATTTGTTGTTTGAGTCTTCAGTCTTTTGACTGGTTTGATGCAGCCCTCCATACCTCTCTGTCCTGAGCCAATCGTTTCATATATACATAACTACCATGCCATACATCCAAGGCAATCTGTTTAACATATTCTAACCTTGGTCTACCCCTACAGTTATTGTCCTCGACCCTTCCTTCCATAACTAAGCTTGCTATTCCTGGGTGTCATAGTAGTGCCCTACCAACCTATCTCCTGTATTCATTAGCAGTCACCAGAAACATCTCTCCTCTCCTACTCGTCTTAATACCTCTTCGTTTGTAACCCTATGTATCCACCTGATCTTCATCATTTTCCTGTAACACCACATTTCAAACGCTTCAATTCTCCTCTTATCTGCTGCACCAATAGTCCAAGTTTCACTTCCATAGAGCGCCACGCTCCAGACAAAGACTTTAAAAAATAACTTCCTAATACCTAATCTATATTCGATGTCATCAGATTCCTTTTCTGTAGAAATGCCTTCCTATCCTGAGCCAACCTACTTTTTATATCCTCTTTGCTTCGTCCATCACTGTTTATTTTGCTTCCTAAGTAACAGATGTCTCCTACTTCCTCTATCTTTTCACCTGCCAATTTAATTTACTTGGTGTATAATCCATATTAAGCTTGTTCCAATATTGTAATAAATTAGCCTACTTACGAACATCAATGTTCCAGTCATCCATATCAGGTTTCATACAATTCACAAATTCCTACACAGTGTGCCAACTTTTTTTTTTGGTCAATAAGTGTATTGTTTGGAGCGAGCACCCTCTCTCTGTCCCACACCTTCACATCTGCTAAGATTGTCAGCCAGAGAAGCAAGTCCATTCATAACAGAAACAAAGGCTATCAGGACATCTCAGGTGGCAGAGACCGTACGAATATTATTAGTGGTGTTAGGGTATGGGAACCCCCCCCCCCAGGGCTCACATATGGTGGGACTTGGGTTGGCGACCACGGGACCCCAGCTGAGTCCGGCATTGCTTCCACTGACTTGTGCCAGGCTCCTCTCCGTCTTCTTTCCTGTCGACCTCTCTTGATCAACTCTTGTTCTCTTCCGACCCCGACGGTACTAGGGTATACGAGGCCTAGGGAGTCTTTCACTTTCCCACCTTAATTGGCTCTTGTCTCATGTTTTCCTGATCCCTCATTCTTTGAGGGGTCAACCTTCTTTTTCCTTTCATGTTACCTCCTGCCTTCTGCTCAAGGCCCTCAAGGAGGCGGGGTGTATGTAGCCCCACCACTTCTGGTGCACCCTGGATATTGCTACACCCTCAGGGGCTCACGGCTGGTGAGTTCGGGAGTTGGCGAATGCCGGGGGATTCCTGAGCTGGGTCCGTTTTTTCCCCTTTTTCCACTGAATTTGGGGCGGGCCCTCTCCCCTTTCCCTTACCGATCTGTCTTTCATGGCTCTGCTTCCTTCCAAGTTCCTCAATCCTCAATCTTCGAGGATTGAGGGCATTTCTTTTCTTCCTGTCCTTTATTTGCCTTATCCTTTATTTGTTTACCATTTCTTCTTCTAGTTTGTCAGTCTGTAGTTAGTATTAGTTATAGTTTTCATTCTCATCTCATCTTTCACTCTCACCCAAACCATTAGGGGCCGATAACCTAGATGTTAGGCCCCTTAAAGCAACAATTATCATCATCATCGGGTATGTGAACCCCTCTGAGACGTAGACTCCTAACTCCTCTAACCTTTACAAGACCGAACACCTCTTTCTTGTTGATATTGCTTTTATCAGGGCAGGCGACATCGTGGTCATTGAGCCCCGTGTATTTGTGTGATTACCTGTGCTATTGTGCTGACTGTACGTGTATTTGTAAATTAAGAATGTTATTGGGAAAGCGGCGGCCGCAGCTTTAGGTAGGGTACCATCTCAGCATTTGCCTAGAGTAGAAGTGGGTAAACCACTTCCACTCCCTTTTCTCAGTTTTTCCCCACGAGGCTGAGTGTACCCCGTTCCAGCCCTCACACCAGAATTAAAATGTCTTGGCAGAGCCGGGAATCAAACCCTGACCTTCGGGTCGAGACCCAAGAACGCTAGCTGGTGCACAAGAATGCGGTCAAATATAATCTTCTACGTAGTTAACAAGAATAATACTGTATTCCGCATTATAAAGAACCTTACACTAATTACACTTGTTTGAAGCTAACTTATAGGTTAGACTTGACTAACGCTCTTTGGTTCCAATATTCGTCGCCAGGAGACGACTGCGGTGGCATCTAGTAACCCAATTTAGAACTAGTTGGACGTCGACGGTGGCGTTTGGTAGGAAAAGTTGGAACTAGACAAACACTAATACAGCCATCGCAATTAACACCGGTTATCAGACAGATTCTACACACACCCAAAGTACACGGGGCTACACGACCGCGTTGTCGCAGCCGCAAAGCTGAGGAACCAACCATAATACTGTATTCATTGTACCATCTATCGAGGCCTGTGGTGTTCGTTGATTGCTGGCCAAGCACGGCAAACGGTTTCGGGATACGATGCGATTGACAGAAACGAAGTTTGAAACTGAATGCGAATGAATCTCATACGCTCATGCCATCTAGTGTTGTATTTGTGAAGTTCTTAATCTGTGCTTCGGGCAGAACCACAGATTACATGCTAGTTGTCTGCCACCTATTGGCAAAAGCTATAACTAACACAGCTGTGTCGGTAAAGGAGATCGCTGCAGTGGCCCCGACGAATCTCGCCTTAGAATATTGTCAGCAAGGGAGAGAAGTTAGTTATTGAGATTTTAAGGGGTGGAACTACGAGGTCATCTGCCCCTAGCAAGGGAGAGATTTGTTGAATCTTGTAACAAAGGAATTAAAGATGGGCAGTAGTGTATCACCATTACTAGTGGTCTAACCCTGTTTCTACGATATGACGGTTGGGTTTTACGACCGGTTGGCCTTCCTGACACCAGTCTCATGAGAGGTTATTTAAAAATGAAATGAAGCTGAGGAAAGTAATGGCCGCAGAAGGTAGTACCGTACTGAGGGGTCCACAGAGACAGCATAGATTTATCCTGAGAATTGTCTGTCATACAGAGTCTTTATTTTTGCTCGGCAGGACATTCTCGCTCACTCGCTCTGCCAGTGAAGGCTCAGTTCCCGGCCGTCGGGCGCGCATATGTACGGGAGAATACGGTGCTCAAAATCAGTATCATGCATTTTTACTCACCTTGTTTACAGTAGATACTGAAAATGTTTCCCATAATCGGCATCACTTTATAAAGTTTCTGGTCACTCCGGTTAATTTAGCTTCAGTAAGGAAATAACGACCTTTACGTCAATTTTTATTGTTTACTGAACCTGTACGCTTGAATTTCTTAGCCAGTTGTTTTATTGTCCGATTTATAGAAATGGGTCTCCCTGGAAATTTTACTTGAACTTTTGTCTTGCTCTAGCGCAAGATTTTCTGCACTTTATGTAAGTATTGTGCAGATATACATGTTCACGTACCAACGAATATTTTCACATAAGGCATTACAGCACTATACACAATCACAATAAAACACTACCGTATATAATATACAGTACACAGTAGCTTTATAAAACACCCAATTAGCTCGGAGCTCACACGTCTACCGCAGCAAGAGCGTGGGAATACGGCCGGAGACCGCGCGCGCCAACCTGTAACAGCCGGCTATTGGGCGGGGGCCGCTGGCCAAGGTCGAGGCCAATTGCCTTGCCAAGCAACAATAAAGACCCTGTATTATGATGAAAAATTGGTCTATTATCAAAATGCTGACGCTTCAAAACTGTGGCTCAGTCCCGTGCTAAAGTCATCGTTATAAAGGATCGGTTCCACCACAAAGTGTCGTGTGTCTGGTGGAATTTTGAAGGAATGATTCACTGGGAGTTTGCTCCAAACGGGCGTGCAGTCAATGAGGACCTTTATTCTCAACAACTGGAACGAGTTCATGGTAATTTGACACGGAGATACCCAGCAATAGTTAACCGAAATAGAGTTCTCTTGCAGCAGGACAATGCAAGACCTCAAACTGCACGAACAACCATGGTGGGTAGATTATTAGCTTGCGAATAACGTAACCCCCAAGGGAAGATGATAAAGAAAAAGAAGTGGGTTTCGGACTGGAGGAAAAGGATGGAGAAATAGGACGAGAGTCCAACAGAAGTTGTAATTTTAACTTTAAGTATACTCAAAGGCAGCTGCCACTGCAAATCCGCTCTCCGATACCTAAAGTGGGTAGGGACCTGAGCGAAGCTAACGGGATACGCAGCTGGAACTTGGGCTGTTTGCAAGAAAGTTGCTATAGCGTATTCCCTCTTAAGCATACATATGCCTACTATGGAAAAGGGTGGTGGTCTGGCAAGACAAAGAATAACAGATTTATTGTTTATCTGTTCAAAGGAGTTTGTTTCTAAACAGGTAATTTGAAGAGTGCAAATAATTTGAATCAGCTTTGATATTTTAGTTTTTGAAATTGTAGAATTTCTAAAGAGCGACCGAATGCTTCCAAGAAGGATAGGGGTAAAGCAATTATACCCTTGAGAATAATTTTGGTAAGTGTACCAATAGTTGCATTTAGAAATGACTAAGCTTTTACCCAGCGAGGTGCCGACTAAAAGTTCAGACAATGAGAAACACTTATATTTTGAAAAACCAACCATAAGTGTTAGAGAGAATCTCCACAAGCAGGAAGCTGGCGTAGCGAGCTATGCTTGCCTTGCTGGCCAGTTAGAATTAGCTATTAAAGCTAAGAGAGACTTTACTAAGTTACCAACTAAGAGTTCTTGCTCAAATGCAACAAGTGGTGAAAACCCTATCAATAGATTTATTTTTATTAAATAGGAAGAATCAAGGAAGACAGGATCTTGCCTAACCGTTATGTTAGAGAAACGATAAAGCGAAAAACAAATCTTTAATTTATTTAACAATGCATAAGGAAGAAGTTTTTGTAACAAATATATAATTTTGATTTTTATAAACAATTGGGGTCGCAGACCTCCGAAAACATCTAAAGCTTGCGCCAGGCAATTGATAATTCTTTTGGTTTTAAACCTTTTATATGCTTTAAAATCTTCGTAAGATTTTGAAATGGCGAAGATAAATAAATGGAAAATTTAAAGATAACTAACGTAATTAAAGTTAAACAATAAATCAAGTACAGGGTGTGTACTTTAAGGATTTCTAGGTAAGTATCTTAGAAAGAATAACAACTTCGAAATTAACAACAACAAAAAGCAGGAAGAATATAATCGAAGTTTCTATAACTTCTTGTATTAATACAGAAATACTTGGTTGGATTATACAAATAGGGCAGGTCACTTATTGTGAAACCGGAAAATAACAATGGAGAGGAAGTTTCTAGAACTCCTATGTTTAAGTAGGGATCACGAAAAAATTCCCTTTCGTGAAACCTAGAGATAACTCACTTTTGAGTAGAAAGAATTGGATTCCCTCATTAGAAGGGAGAAACAATATAATTTAAGACGTGTACTAGACACGAAGTTTTATAGACATTAATTCGTTATCATCATCATCATCATCATCATCATCATCATCATCTTGTACAGTTTCCAGCCCCAGGCTGGGTCTGTTTGGAACATAAGCCTCGCCACTTAGTTCTTTCTTCCCACCACCTCTCCGCTGTCACTCTGGTCCAGTCCTCGCCTCTCTTCATGACACATTCCTCCACTCCTTTCAGCCATCTATCTCTTGGTCTTCCCCTTGGTCGTTTCTTCTGCATCTGCATCTCATGTATCCTCTTGGGAATCTTCTTCTCATCCATTCTCTTTAAGTGTCCATACCACCTCAGTCTTGATGTCTCAATCCTACCTTGCAAGGGTTCCTCTTTCACCTTTTCCCTGACCTTTTCATTCCTCACCCTGTCTCTTCTTGTTACTCCGATCCTACTTCGCAGAAACTTCATTTCACCTGCCTGTATTCTGCTTATGTCTCTTTTCTTCATTGTCCACGTTTCTGAAGCATAGGTCATTATCGGGATATATTAGCTTCTGTATAACACTTCCTTTCTTTTTTGTCGGACATCTTTATTCCACACTAAGCTCTTAATGCTTCTCAGAAATGCTTCTGCCTGTCTGCCACGTTCCGTAATCTCTTTGTCATTTCTCCCATTTTCCTCCACTATACTTCCCAAGTACTTGAGACTTTCCACCTTCTTCAGCTGTCCACCTCCAAGTGTTATCCCACTCATTGGTCTGTCCTTTTTCCTGGTCGTTAACAGGATCTCACATTTACTGATGTTGAACTTCCATCCGTACTCTCCCACTGTTTCTTCCCAAGCCTTCAGTTGCTCCTGAATTTCCTCCTCCTTGTTTCCCCAGACCATGAGATCATCTGCAAACACCATTGCTTTCATCTCATCTTCTCCTATCTTTCCCGCTATCCGTGTCATTACCTCGTCCATAACCACAATAAAGAGAAGGGGTGACAGCGCACTACCCTGTTTCAGGCCACTCATTTGTCTGAACCAGTCTGTTCTTTCCCCTCCAACTTTCACACAACTCACACTTCCACAATACATCTCCTTCACTCTGCCTACAGTCTCTTTTTCCACTCCCATGTTTTCCATTGCTTTCCAAACCTTCTCCCTACACACACTATCATAGGCCTTCTCGATGTCCAGGAAGGCCATCAACAGATCCTCTCCAAATTCGTAGTGGTGTACCTGGAGCTGTCTCACTGAAAATATGAGATCCACTGTTGATCTCCCAGGTCTGAATCCATACTGCTCCTCTCTCAATTTTCTCCCCACTTTGGCTCGTATTCTACTTTCTAATATCTTTTCATATATCTTGGCACAGTGAGGTATGAGTGTGACTGCCCTGTAATTTCTGCACTCCTTTCTGCTTCCTTTCTGAAATATTGGGACAGTTAATCCTTTCTTCCAATCTCCTGGGGTCTTTTTCTCCTTCCATATCTCCCTCATTCGTTAATTCGTTATACATGTGGCAAATAAGGGGAGGGCACTTATATAGAGTGACACCTCATTGAAAAAAGGCCTAAAGTAACAATTTTATTATTTTGGTTTGTTAGTAAAGGGTTTGGGAAAGATCAAATGGGATTGTGGAAAAGTGTTCATGGCCGTATTTATTGTACTCGGACGAGCACTACGCGGATGAAATGTTGAACAGGCACTATTTTCACTATAGTCAGTTGATACAGTTGAAAAGTTCACTGTAGTAGCACAAAAAGTTGATATCAAGGAAAGTTATTGCAATGGTGGAAAATAACTAGTTACACTAGATTAGCGAGAGTCTATTGCTTGAGAAACTTGTAGGTATAGTTGAATGCACCAGAAAAAATCCTAACGGGGGAAGAAAAATTAGATATTGATTAGCAGTTCATAAGGAAGATTCCTTAGTTTGAAAAAGTATTCCCATATGTGAGTGGAAAGTACATGACAGTATAACTGGTAGATAGAGTGTAGGTTCTGGAAGGTTCCAGAGCAATGATGAGTTGTTTAAATTGGGTAGAGAATCCCTCGGCGGAAAGCTAGATTATATAGACAGTGTGTATTTTAGAAATATCCCTCGATGTGAGATAGCATCTCCGAAAATCTTTCATTTTGAAAGTTAGACTTGATAGTCTGAGTTTGATCAAGAAGATCTCTTGAAAGCAGTTATTATCACATAGCAACTTTCACTGTCTATAAACTCCAAATAAAGCATTGAGCCTTTAAAAAGCGATGAGAATGAGGTAAAACCTGAAGTCGGTACTTATCTTTGCTTCATGAAGAAGGCGATGTTCCTGTTGACGGTTGATACAAAAATTCGAACATGGCGTCGAAATGTAAAAGTTTGCCTCTAGAGTTGAGGAGGCGAGCTTTAGTTAAGCTCTAACTGATTGGGTCGACTTCCGACGTACAAGTGAGACACGGTCAACGGAGCGCGGAGGGACAAGGGAAGTGAAAAAGAGTGGGGGTAGGAGACAAAGGGAATACTTATAAGAATAGCCAACTTAACAGTTATAAAAATCTTCTTGATGAAATGGTCTTCAAAGAGTTGATAGTAGGAGCCACTAGCGCAGCCTGGAGGGTGAAAAAGTAGACGAAGTTCTCTTGATCACGGAGATGATAGCTGGCGATGGCGACGAGATCTGGTGGCTAGATTGATAAGGAAGTCCTCTTGTACAGGGATGAATTGAGGAACTTCAGAGATTCGCTGCTAGATGACACTAGGTGGGTCATGGAAGATATATATCTAGAACAGACTTACAGGTAATATGAGAGACATATACCAACAAAGAGAAATCAGGAGATCACTGTTGGTGTTTGAGAAAAAGGAAGGGATGAGCTAAAGCAAAGAGAAGTAAACGCTTACTCTATCTTATCGTGTATTCCAAAGAATACACCACATGGCAAAAACTTCAGGAATTGAGAGGAGTGGAACTGCTACCACACCCAGTATACAGCCCTGATCTTGCTCCTTCAGATTACCACCATTCTCGATCCATGGCCTATTTATTACGTGAAAGAAATTTTGAAACCATTGGAGATGTGGAAGTGGTTCTGGCCGAATTCTTCGCATCAAGAACCAGAGACTGGTACCGTCGCGGGATAAGAAATCTCGCTGAAAAATGGCTCAAGACCATAGAATCTGATGGTCTATGCTTTGAAGAATAGTTTAATTTCTTGTCAGACATTTAGGAGCAGATGACCTCGTGGTTCCGCCCCTGAAAACAAGAATAACTACCTAAGTAGTCAGACAATTTTCCAAATAAAATGATCTTCATAAAACCGACATTATTTATGAGACATCCCCTGTCGCTAACACAAAGACTCTCTCCTCAGTTTGAAACAGGATTTTTGAAAATAAATGTAGGGGAAAGTTGGGAGCTATCAGACAAGTTAAGCTGTTCAGTTTTAACTTTTTATGGAATAGAAAAAAAAGTGATGCACTTTATAGATAGGCTATGTTAAATTCTTGTACTAAAGTACGTGTTTGAATATATTGCATTATTAAAAATATGAACAAATTAAGAGGTCATTACATTTTTGAACGTCTGAAAAATATCTCCGTCTCTGTATTTAACAAAATGTAGGTGTTCTGCATTCTAAGTACAAATGTATTACTGTTTAGCTCTTCCGCAAATATCACACAAAATAAAGCTTTCCCCTCAAGATTTGCACAGTTTCCATGAGCCCAACCTCTGTATCCAATCTGCATTGAAGCTCGCTCCACGAATGAGGCACTCAGTCATCCCATCATTCACTGGTGCTTTTTCAGTGAATATGAATATTCTTTTTGCAGTGTTGGCAGATATCCTAGTGACTCTACCCTTTCTCGTATCTCGATCACACGAACGAGTTCGTTTTTCGTCCAGTTGTAACTTGTATGGGGTCGATCTAAGATGTCCGATATCGTCCGAATGAGGCACTTATGTAAAACAGGAACTTAACCGAAGACCTACGAATATAGAGAGATTCTAAACCCCTCACATTACCGAGTAAGGAATACTGTTTGAGATATTGTAGGCTTCTTAAAATTGAACACAACCTACCCTGATTGCTGCTGCTTCTTGGTAAAAGTAAGTCCGGGAAAAACGCACACAAAGAACAAGGAAACACTACCACTCACAAACAAACTGGCCTCTAGATTGTTCCCACCTGCTGGCGGACCCGTTACTTGTATAAACTGCTAAAAAGATATCTCGGCTTGTCCTATACCTGCCGCTGTCCGGTACCACCCAAATGTCCCCTATTCTTGACGTTTCATGAGTCTTTGTAATATTGCATAACTTTAACAGCAGTTTCATGAACATTTCCATTTGACGATATTGGCGACATGCACGGAGGAATTACATCTAATCATTGTAGATTCGTTGTTGAAATGTTCATAAAAGAGCGAAATTTTATATCAAGAAAAACATTTTATCTAGAAATTGGAATCAAAGATATTTCGTTTTTTTTAGAACACACCATTACCATAGCATTCCTCTTCTTCCATTTGAAGCAGTAGCATCCATTTGCAGTTGTTCCATGTCCGTTTGCTCTTGCTTCTAACGCAGCCTGTTTCTTAGAAGTGCCCTTTCTTGTATCTATCGTCTAATACAGGGGTGCCTAACCTCTTTTAACTAAGGGCCACATTGTAAATAGTTGGGGGAAGCTTGCGGGCCAATAAAACTCCGGGGGGTAAGTAATATAGGTGCAATGTGGTGAGTTTCGCGGCGGTCAGAGTTTAGTTATCATAGAATCGATGCCGTTTTCTGTATTTATTTCGTAGTTTAGTGGATAAAAAATTAAACACTAAAAAAAAGAAATTTTCAAATTTTTAATAAGTCTCTTTAAAATAGAAGTACGATGATCACCCATACTTTTCAATCTTTACATTGAACAAGCAATGAAGGAAATTAGAGAAAAATTTAAAGTAGGAGTGAAGATTCAAGGAGAAATAATTTCAACTCTGCGATTTGCTGATGACATCGTCATCTTGGCCGACAAGCCTGAGGATTTGAATGAGTTTTTGAATGGTATGGACTCCGTCTTACGGAAAGAATTCATGATGAAAATTAATAAATCTAAAACAAAAATACTGGAAAGCAGCCGAAATAAATCAGAAACCTCTATGGACATCAAATTGGCAGGTGAAAAGCTGAAGGAAGTAGGATACTTCTGTTACTTAGGAAGCAGAATACCCAGTGATGGACGAAGCAAAGAGGATATAAAAAGTAGGTTGGCTCAGGCAAAGAAAGCATTTCTACAAAAAAGGATTCTGCTGACATCGAATATAGATTTAGGTATTAGGAAGTTATTTTTGAAAGCCTTTGTCTGGAGCGTGGCGCTCTATGGAAGTGAAACTTGGACTATTGGTGCAGCAGAAAAGAGGAGAATTGAAGCATTTGAAATGTGGTGTTACAGGAGAATGATGAAGATCAGATGGGTAGATAGGGTTACAAACGAAGAGGTATTAAGACGAGTGGGAGAGGAGAGATGTTTCTGGCGACTGCTAATGAAGAGAAGGGATAGGTTGGTAGGAGACATACTAAGACACCTAGGAATAGCAAGCTTAGTTATGGAGGGAAGGGTCGAGGACAAGAACTGTAGGGGTAGACCAAGGTTAGAATATGTTAAACAGATTGCCTCGGGTGTAGGGTGTGGTAGCTATGTAGAGATGAAACGATTAGCTCAGGACAGGGAGGCATGGAGAGCTGCATCAAACCAGTCAAAAGACTGAAGACTCAAACAACGATATTCAATACACTCATACAACATAAATGACAAACAGTGAGTATATATGTTCATTTGACAATTTTTTGAGTCGTTTCGGCCACCAATGGACCACGATGTTCTTCACTCATATGATCACTGTAATGCTTGTTTTCTTGTCTGCCAGTAGATCTTCATTCTTGTCGAATGTTCAGCTCTCCTTTCTTCCGTCCACTTGCAGTGAGGGCGAGGCATCACAGATGTTAAAGGGTGTAGATTACTGGTTGATTTAATCGCCTTTCTGAACAGGTTCCTAACCCAAACCAGAGCCTGATTGATTCGAGCTTTTGTTAGGTCCTTTATAACTTGCATCGACCATTTACAATAGGAAATTATTAATCAAATTATGAAATAAAGTTCATGACAGGTGCAGATGACCTCGTAGTTCCGCCCCTTAAAACTTTAATAACTAACTAACTAACTAACTAACTAAAGTTCCTGATAATTTAGTTTAGTGCGACAACTGGAACTGCTTTGGGTAGAGTGCGCGCACACTGCTTTGTCCAGTTGACTTTAGTGTTTTCAAAGTTTTGGTGACACGACGTGGACGCGGAGCGGCGGGCAGACAAAATAGTCTCGCGGGCCGTAAGTTGGACAGTCCTGGTCTAATAGAAATAAAAATAAGAATTTACCTTTGTGGATTTACTAACAGGGAAAGTTGCCTCAGGAATGAGATGTGATGTACCGACCGTTAGAAAGTTGATTATTATTGCGCAAGAGCAACATTTTTTTTAAATTTTATAGATTTCGCGTATTCCGGATATCCTTAAGGCCACGGCCGTATCCTTCACAATCCTCACCAGAATTACAAATACACACACACAACTACAGCTATCACAGTAACACAGGTTATCTGACAAATTTTCACACACCCAACTACAATGGGCTGAATAACCAGGATATTCAAGCCCCTTAAATAAAACAACAAAACAAATTACACACACCCAAGTTCACGACCACGATGTCGCTGAGCTCTGCAATTAATCAACAACAAAACAGGTGGACTTGTCGCGCTTAATGCAGGACTTGTGGTGTTTTGTTCGCCTCCAGCCCGAAATTGCGATTCTTATTCTCGGTTCGGTGGCGTAGTTGGTAGCATGCTGTGCTTCTATGCCCAAGGTCGCGGGTTCAAACCCGGCCGAAGTCGTCGGATTTTTTAAGAGCGTAAACATTCCCTCAGTATGCCTTCCCTCGGAGGGGTCCCATGTCATAGATTTATGGCATTTATGTAAAAGAACCTTCTACTAACCACACTTGTGTGAAGCTAAAATATAGGTTAGATTTGACTAACGCTCTTAGGTTCCAACGTTCGTCGCCAGGTGCTGGTTGCGGTGGCATCTAGTAACCAAGTTCACAGCTAGTTGTCGTTGACGGTGGCGTTTGGTAGCAAAAGTAGGAACTACTTGAAAATTGAACGTCTGCAGTCCTCACTTGAACTAAAAACAGATAACACTTATACAGCCATCAAATAACACCGGTTATCAGACAGATTCTACACACACCCGAAGTACACGGGGCTACATGACCGCGTTGTCGCAGGCCCTAAACTAAGGACCCAACCAACCAACCAACCATTCTTGGTTCAGTCAAGAAATTCATTTCTGGTGTAGGCCTAAGGGTGGAACGGGGAGGATAACTGAGATTAGACCTTCCATACTACAATAACACCCCAAGGACATGGGAAAGCTTACAGAGAGAAAATAGGATGTGTTTGAAGGACGATGAAAACCATATTTGCTAAAGTGTGCACTCCTCATTATCGCTCTAACTAGGTCTGACAATAACAGCATGGGCGCCCGCAGGGGGGCAAGGAGGGGCCGTGCCCCTCACTGGAATCCTGAGAATATTTCGATTGTTCGTTACTAGTTAACTGATTTAGGTGTAGGGATAATTGTACAGTTTTTACTAATTTTAACTGAGTAATTTGGGAATATTTGAAAATATCTCCAGTTAATTAGCAAATCGGCGAACTGGATTAACATTATCATTTTAATGAACCTCTTGATTTTTACTTTTTACCTGATTTAAAGAAATTAACATTATGACGATGATTCAGAAAGAAAAGCAAACTTCTATAGGCTAAACTCTGAACTAAAATAACTATTCTTCCCATTCATGCCATAAAGATAATGCACTCAATGGTTTCAGAGCAGCCAAATAAGAATATCACGTAACAAGAAATAAATCAAACGAAAATTGCGGTGGGGAGGGGACGTCTCATCATCACCTAGTGACAGGTAAGTAATGAATAATGAAAACTATTACTAGCCCCTTCCATGGAAATGATCCTGCGGGCATCCGTAAATAACAGTGTCCTTTGGAAAGACTGATAACGCACCCAGTAGGGACCAAGGAGTAATAAGGAGACGTCCTGCCAGCGTAGTACAGAACAACTGCACAGAAGAAACCCCTTTTGTTCCAAAAACCGTGCTATGGTTGGCTTTTAGTAAATTGTTAGAAAAGCACAAGAAAAGCTTAACTCTAAATTTCAGAATAATTTGCACGATCATTTTGTCGGAAAACTCAAAAAAGTTTTGAGAAGCGTTTTTTTTTTCTGAATCGACGTATTTTAAAGAAAAGTTTATTAAACAAAAAATGTATAGGACATTGCCACCTACAATTTGTCTCGTTGAGGTCATGTCATACGTTTTGAAATGCAGAAGCTAGGTGGTGCAAAGTTTCCAAAAAATATATTTTTTCACTTTTTGTAATAGAAAAAATGTTTTGTTCACAAAAAGCGAATCAGAAATTTGTTCCTCTCAAAATTGTCTTCAACACTTATTGAAACATTTTTTCCTCCGACTTACCGTTCCAAAGTTATAGTCTGGCGAAGTGTGAAAATTGTCCGACACCGGTCCTGGTTTGAACTATGCCCACCGCTCTCTCCGCAGTAACAATAGTAGCCTTGACTACGCAGCGTTGCATTTGCTGCGCTATAACTTTGGAACGGTAAGTCAGAGGAAACAAACGTTTAAATAAATGTTGCAGACAACTTTTAGAGGAACACATTTCTGATTCACTCTTTTGTGAAAAAAAAAATATAATAATATATATATAAATAATAATTTCTAGGACAAAAAGTGAAAAAACACTTTTTTGAAAACTTTGGCGCCACCTAGCTTCTGCATTTCAAAACGTATGACATGACCTCATGAGACAAATTGTAGGTGACATTGTCCTCTACATTTTTTGTTTAAAAACCTTTTCTTTAAAATACGTAGATTCAGAGAAAAACGCTTTTCAATTTATTTTTTACGTTTTTCGACAACATGATACTAGACTGCAAATTATTCCGAAATTTAGAGTTAAGCTTTTTTTGTGTTTTTCTAACGATTTACAAAAAGCCAACCATAGCACGGTTTTAGGAACAAAACCATTCCAGCCGTACTGTGTGAAAATTGTCCGACACCGGTCCCTGTCTAAATTATGCCCAGCGCTCTCTCCGCAGTAACAATAGTAGCCTTGACATAGCCAGCTATAGCATGCGGAGAGTTGAAGCACGGACCACGCCCCCATACTTGCCCGGCTCGAGCGGTAAATGGAGCCTACAACCGTAGAATTATTTATTAGTGGGATTTAAGTATGATTACGAGTAACAGATTCGTGTGCAGGTATATTGTTGATCTTTGCTGGCTTGCGTGAAGTGTACGACAGTCACAATACTTTTCGTCGCACTCGAAAATCATGTAAACTGCCGTAAAAGGGTAAATTTTACAACATAAACTAGAGCAATACACCGATCTAAAACATAGTATAGCACTTGGGAAATGAATGTATTATACCAGTATGCAGTTTTTATAACATGTATTATTGTGGAATTTCAGACAATCAGACACCCACCACTATTCTTAACTTATACCAAATAATAGACAAATAATTACTGAGATTCGTGTAGGCCTGCCATTATATTCACGAATGTATATTAAATAATTTATATAAATTTAAAATATTAAGGCATGTGAACTAATTGGGAGGTGGCGTTATTGTTTTTATTGCACGATGTTATTTAAAAAAATAGACCAGTTCAGTTCCGGTAACAAGCTAAACAAGGTCTAGGCTGAGGTTCGAGATTAACACGCTAAAATATGCAAATAATGGCATATCAGTATTCTAACACCCACGAGCAATAAATCTAGAGCTCAAGCCACGTTAAAAATAGATTGCGGTAATTAGATTACAGTAATACCGTTCATTAATTGACAAGCAGAAACTATTTCCAGTAAGAAACGAAGGAAAATATCCGTAATTAATTCCTAGCAATCAAAATACTGTACTTATATTGGTGGACACATTTGCCGATATTTGAACATTTAACGAATGATACTAGAACAGTACCGTAAGGTGGCTACTCTAGGGATGAAAACTTAACACAATAAATGGCAAATAAGGTGCATTTACTTGTGAAATGGCATTACCTTGGCAGGTGGGAGTTCTGTTTGTGCAAACATATGCCCCACACGTCGACATTTCGACCCACAAGCGAAATATCACCACTTTTAAGTATGTACGTCACACCATTACATGCTTTTCTTATGGGACTACCGCAATGTTTTGAGCATATGTGAAGGAGCTTCACTTCCTTGCCGTTAGGGTCTCTTCTTATTACTCCTTGGTCGGGACAACACTTGCCCTTTGTAAAGGACACTAAGATACTTCTGTGGAAAATAAGATAAGACACATTGGTTGGGATAAATCCAAGTTTTACAGGTACAAAATGCCGAGTGATTAAAAGCATCAATACCGTTATAACATAAGGGGCTGATGACCACGCTGTTCCGCCCCTTAAAACTTCACAATAACTAACTGTTCTAACAGCTCCGCTTACTTTTGCGGGCTCGGTAGACGTTTGTTCAAACCCCACCGTCGGCCGTCGTGAAATGGTTTCGTGTTTTTTTCCTTCCAGGACGGTACCGTTCTAACAGGCCACGGCCACTCCTCCCAATTCATTGCCTGGTTTCATTTATAACTCATCTCATGAGGTTGGCGTCGAAAAGGCATCCGGCCGTAAAAACAGCCACCGCAACTCATCCCCGACCCAGTTGGATCCAGGAATAATGAGCGGTACACACACACACACTCTACTTGAAACAGGCCAAGACGATTTGTGTGGCAGATGACCTCGATGTTCTGCCCGTTAACCCTTTATAGGGCAAGACTATTTTATACTTTTTAGTGTTATTACATTATAATTTATTCTAATTATTATAATTTTTGTGGGGTTTGAAGCCATTTTTCAGTGTTGCCTTAGTAAACAAAAGTTTGGTGCTTTTCAGTCGGTCAACACGAATGTACCCAAAAAGAGCACCAAACTTATGATTATAATTTTTAATAATGTTATTTTTTGTTTTGTTTCTCTAATTGTAATGTGTATATATTTATTTTTAATTAACAATTTATGTTCTTATAGATTTAATTTTGGTATTTTTAGCCTACTTTTCACATTTTGCAAAAATGAGGAAAAAGTAGACTTATGAGATCGATACGGGAAAATGTGTGTCTGTCTGTCTGTCTGGCTGTCTGTCTGTCTGGCTGTGTGTGTATTCCCCCCCCCCCTATCAACTCCTAAACGGCTGCAGCAATCAAAACCAAATTTAGTATGAGTAAAGATGTGCACCGGAATAGCTCACGTCCCTATTTGAAAATTATGTCAGTGCTACCAACTGCTGAAAAAACGCACTAGAAATTTGAGCTCCATGTTGGATATCTTGCAAGGTATGCATGGGAGCTATTCCAAAATTGGCACACATGTAAATAAGACTATTTCAGTTTAATTTCCAGGAGTCCAACCATGACAGTGTTGCCAAAATAATTTTAAGCCTTCTGATAGGTCCAATGTTTAAATGCATATAACTTCTACACTATCAATTGGATTTCAACCAAATTTTGTATGTAATATCTGTACATAAACAGATATGACTGCGCGTATTCTTAAGAGCCACCAGGGCTGGCAACTGTTAATAATTGCTCTCTCTATTTATTTATTTTATCCAAATACCAATATATCAGAAAGTATGCAAGCCAACAGCTTTAAACTATGCACACGTATATTCTGACATTTTAGATTAATTTGGAGTAACTTATATACGTCAGTTCTACCAACATGATTATAAGCCTGCAGATAGTACCAATTTTTAAATACATGTAACTTCTATACTATCAGTTGGATTTCAACCAAATTTCGTATGTGCTATGTGTACCATAACAGATATGACTATAAGTATTGTTAAGAGCAATCAGAGCTGCCAACTGTTAATAAATGCTGTCTATATTTTTTACCCTAAGATCAATATATCAGAAAGTATGCAAGCCAACAGCTCTATACTTTGCACACGTATAGCACCTGACATTGTAGATTAATTTGGAGTAATTAATACAAGGCAGTGCTGCCAACATGATTCTATGCCTGCTGATATGTCCAATTTTAAAATACATGTAACTTCTATACTAACAAATGGATTTCATCCAAAATTGGCACAACATGATATCATAACATTTCAGATTATTTCCGACCAGCACACGCATGACATTGTTGGCAACATGCTTTTACGCGTGCTGATAGATCCAGTGTCTAACTGCATGTAACGTCCATTGGACTTCAACCAAATTTTGTATTCTGTACCTTAAGAGATGGAACTAAGAATATATTCAGTCACCAGGGCTGCCAACTGTAGTGCACTATTAGGCTACATTATACCAGGTATATTTTGAACTAATTAGATATTTCGATATTACCAACTTAATTTTGTCATTATTCTAGATAGGTTCATATACTGTAAAATAATCATTGGCATGAAAAGTAGGCTGTATAGTTCTTCACGGAACTTCTTGTTATTGAATAAATTAATTAACTAATTTGGAATTGTTTTTCACAATTATTTTCATAATTTATTTATGGTAATGTTTATTATTTTAATTTTTATATTTGTTGTATTATTGTAATTTTATTTTTATTTCTATATTTATATTTTATTTTTGCACTTTCCTTGTTAATGTTTTTGGTTTCAAATTGTTTAAAATGTTATCCAGCACATTACGTCAAGTAGATACGTGTATAATATTTGATTTTTAGTAATACTAGCACTTTGGCATGAAAATTCTCCGCAATTTGGCTTCAAGATTCAACTCTCAGCATCTTTGAAAGCATAAACTGTCCTTATGACAGGTGGTTAATATACACTCCCATAAAGGGTGCCGCTACAACCTGAACCTGTCTGCCATCTATTGGCAGCAGGGTGAACTACTACTGCTTGGCCGGTAAAGTAGTGCTCTGCAGTGTCCCTCCACAGAATGCTCCACACACAGCTTGATAATCCCCGATGAAATGGACTACTTGTTTCATTGTCGACGAGGGAGAGATTATTTTGTTCGGTCTTGTAGGGATTAATGGCGCGACAGGATTAGCGATGTCCTCGTCAAGAGGCAGCATGAGGTTCGCGTACCACCATCCTTACTTTCAGAATAGGAGGTTAATCGTTAAAGGATATTTTGTTTTTATACGGGTTTGCGAATTACGTATGAGTATTTCTACACTTAATTCACAAACCCGTTAAAAAAGAATAACCTTCAATGAGATTCAAACTGCGAATCATAATATAAACAGAATTTAAATGCACTATATGTTTAGCCTATTTCCATTTTACGAAAAAATAAATTTTAAAAATAAAAAATAAAAAAAATAGGCTTATAAGATCACCTTTTGCACGTGTGTATGTGTGTGCTCCTAATAACTTCCAGAGGCACACAGGGCCAACACCAAGCATTATGGTCTGGAGAGCTATTGGCTTTAATGTAAAATCACAATTAGTGCTTGTTGAGGGCACTAACACTGCTTCACAGTGCATTGATTGGGTACTCAATCCAGTGGTTGTCCCTATGATGGCGAACATTGCTAATGGGATGTTTCAGCAGGACAATGCCCGGGTTTACACTGCATGCATCTCCAGAGAAGCTCTCCACGACATCACCACCTTAGAATGGCCCGCCAGATCCCCGGACCTCAGTCCTATGGAGCATGTGAGGGACATGATGGGTCGACAACTGGCCAACCGTCCTCAGCCACCCACAACTCTGGAACAACTGACCCGTGCAGTGCAGCAAGCATGGGCCACAATTCGTCAGGTAGCGATCCAGGGCCTTATTGACTCCATGCTTCGCGGAATTCATCAATGTATTGCAGCTCGTGGTGGGCACATCCTGTATTGATTGTTGTCCAAAATTGCGGTCAGAGGGATCTGAAAGTGTAATCATCGAATTACAACCGAACACTCGTCCTGCATGTTCAATTGCAGCAATGTAGCACCACTCCTTCTGGGTGTTGCAATTTCCATTTTCTTCAGTGTATGTTAGAACATATTGTTACGTGCAACCCCCCTAGTGGCTCTTTTGTTAACTGGATTACGGTGGGTAGAAGCACAACACAGATTGTTCCTTTGAATAAATAATTAACTTTATTGCGGCCAGCAACAGCAAACACAAGCAATTAGAACCTTACTCCAGTTTCCTCAAGTCTCTTCCTTAAGGAGCGCTCTTGCCCCTTTCACTTGTCAGCAAACCACATACGTTAATCCGTCCTAATGAGTCTGGTGGCCTTGACAGAAACTACCTGCACCTCTCCCTTATGTACACAAACTACAGATACTTACGATAACCTGCTACACGCTGCTTCGCTGCCACGAGCTGGGAAACAATGTCACTGGATTTCGTAACTCGCACGGCACTCCGCCACAATACCTCGTCGCTCAGTGAAATCACACTCGCTCAAAACACAGGCAGTCCCCTGTATGCTTCTCACTCCCTCGCTGTCAAGAGAATCGGCTTCACTAGGGGTTTCGCAAGTCACCACACTTCTGTCGCTCAAGGTAAACTCTCTCGCACTAGCTCGTAAAACACACACACACACACACACTGCTTGACAGGTCGCTCTTATATAGCAGGCCGGTGACTCAATAAATGCTTCTAGACCCATCCAGGGTTCACGGCTTCTCGAGGCTTCCATCGCTGGCTGGGTCACGAATATTCTGGACCATCCCTTTGTCCAGTAGTCCTGTTGCATAAGGCGCACGCAATACACTGAGGCAGAGCACAGCCCAGGCCAGCTGTGACGCAACCGGCGAGGTGACGAAACAACTCACAGCCGTAACAATATAATAAAGTTATAATTATCGTCGAACATAAACAGTCGTATGCAACTCGCCGATAATGATAATTAAGACACTCGTATGGAAATTATAAAATTGCTTCGCTCATGTTATAAACATACTTGTGTCTTAATTATTGCCATTATAGGCTCGTTGCATATAACACACACAGGCAATGGGAGGGGTATGTTAACACCTACTGCACAATATTAAAGTACAACAGTTTTATCATTTCAAATGATCTTGTCGACTTCGTCGTTATGCTTTTTGTCTAACGTTATGCGTTACGGAGACGGACACTGTGACGTCATGCAGCCGCGCGGGAAGCGAGTGCGTGACGTCATGCAGCCACGCGGGAGCCTAAATTAATGGCTAATGGAGTCTGTTGAAAGAGTCCTGGGGCGTCGAGCGACCTGGGGCTTCGAGCGAAGCGAAAATAATACAGGGTGACTTCTAAAGTTGTGTACAAGACGCCAGATAAGAATACAGGGTGACTCCTAAAGAGATATACAAGACGCCAGATAAGAATACAAGATGACTCTTAAAGAGGCGTACACGATGGCAGAGAAGAATACAGGGTGTCTCCTAAAGAGGTGCACAATATGTCAGAAAATAATACAGGGTGACTCCTAAAGAGGTGTACAAGATGTCACACAAGAATACAGGGTGACTTCTAAAGTGATATACAAGATGCCAGATAAGAATACAGGGTGCCTCTTAAAGAGGTGTGTAGGATGCCAGAGCAAAATACAGGGTGACACTTAACGAGGTGTGTAGGATGCCAGAGCAAAATACAGGGTGACACTTAACGAGGTGTACAGTATGTTAGATTCAATTCAAATACAGGGTGACCCTTAAAGAGGTTTGTAAGATATCAGATTCAAATAATGGGTGACCCTTAAAGAGGTGGGCAAGATGTCAGATTGAAAGCTTTAACCCCTTATTGGATGGAACTAATTGTTGAAATATTTTGTTCTAAGTTCGTAATGCAGTCTGTTGAAACAGTCCTGGGGCTTCGAGCGAAGCGAGAAGCCCTCCTGCCTTTCTAACATGTGTAGCATTTGTAGCATGCTTCATTTGAAATGATATAACGTCTAGTCTTTCAGAATGACTGTAATTTTTTAACTTGGTTAGTGTGTTGATCTTATTACTCAGTACCGTACTTCTATAAATGTTGGGTTGTTGTTAATTTTGTTTAACATTGTGATCTTTTAACTTCCTAGCAACCCGCTCCGGCTTCGCCCGGAATCTTTAGCGGTTTACCCAGCGGACGGACGGCAGGTCCCAGACTCAATTCAGAAACGCCGAGGTGAACAGCGAAACTCCAAACACATATTATACTATTCTCTGAATTCTTAACTCGACACGACTCGACAGTTTGATGATGGCCGAATATAAGGTGATAAGCTCGCTCGCTAGCTTGTAAACTCGCTCCGAAGCTAGTAATTAAAATTTCCACTGAATGGAGATTGTTGAAATAAATGAAAACGCATAATCACTTATAGTGGGCGATTTATTAAAGATAAAGATATGCTGCCCCGGACTTTTTTGAAGAATTTTTCATGCTGAACAATTCTTACACTCTTGGAACATCGGCGTTGTTAACCTAAGCCTGCGCTGAAAACTGGAATGGTGTGGACAAAAGAGAGAAAAGAACAACACCGTCTACGAATGATGGAACACTGGGCTAATTTTAAATCTAAAGGCAACACTTGAAATGACGTGGTCCGTAGTTGTCCGAAACGAAACAAGGAGATGATATGGGTTTTACGACCCTTTTAACGACTGCAGCTTTTATAGACGCCGGAATTGTGTCCTGAAGGGGTTCTTTATCGTGCCAGTAAATGTACTCACACAGTTCCCTCGTATATAAGCACCCTCAAACGCCAACTGACTACGCCGGAGTCCGATCCCGCAATCTTGGGCTCAGCTGGCGAGAGCATTACCGCTGAGCCACGCACATTTTCTTACTTGTAAACAGACAACTGTACTGATCTGCACTTGAACTAGACGAGCGCCAGAGGGGTGTCCCATTCGTCCATCCTGAACCTTTGAAATTGCTCTTTGTGGACATTTGGCACGTGAGAATGCGAGCCAATCGGAGCTAGAATACTGCCACAGTAAGAGCACGCGCACACTGGTGACATTTTGTCGGGCTGCGTTGCTCGCTTGGGTTTGTTTATCATAATATTATTTCAGTAGTATAGATCCCTCCTGCGGCGCTCTCAAGCGACCGATCGTGACAAATGAGCATTCAAATGGAAGAGTGACGAATTTACTCTAATTTCAGAAATATTTATAATTTCTAAAAAAAAAAGACTTTTAAAAAGACGTACGAAGTGTGCAATTTGCAGATACTGTTGCTGTAGGAAAATACGCTCCATGATTGCTGACCACTTCACATTTTGGCTGCTTTGACGCCTGTTCCATGTCATTTTAACATTCGGAGGTCTTTCCTTTATCATTTTGCATGGATTTCAGAAACAGTAAATCAAAGGAATGAGTACTCAAATCGTATAATTTCATAAATATCAAATAACTGGTGAGTATTATGATTGTGAAGGACTGACATATCTTTGTGTGTGTCGAACTTTGTATATAATGTATAAAGTGTGATATCTGTACATAAGTTCTTTGGAGTTGAAATAAGATGGCGTTATGTTAACAAACTGTGTGTTTCCCTGTGCTCCTTTTCACTCATTCTCCACATTATGGTGCCGAAAACTCATACGAAACCAGTGACATGTGCATTTACTAGTGTTAGGGAACAGTGCTAATGCTCCTTTGTCGCCTTCGACACTACGGAAGGACACTCGACGCCGAGAAGACATCACGTCAGCTTACAGCACGCCACGCCATCAACTACAACACGCCTCAAGAGTTCTCACTGCCAACTAAACCACTTCAGATAAGTCAAACCATCACAAATTTACATCCTTTTATTATAGTAATGCATGCTGTTCATCAGCTGGAAAATACTTTTGAAACCTACAGATAGGATAATTTCATTAAATGCGATCCCAGAAGTGACGCATCCGCCATCTATCGGAGGAACAGGGAACACCGTATTGTAAACAATTGAGCTTGCACCCTGCAATCTCTATTTGTCAGCGAGAAAAGGACACCACTAATCCTCGCTCAACGCCACCAGAAATATCTTTCATCTGAGTATTTTCCAGTACACATGATTATTACCTGCATGAGATCTACTTGAATTACTTCAAGAAATACCAATAATTGTACAGTACGTTACTAACACATAACTAGTAGCGTGATCTATCTGCAATCATTGGAACTGCATGCATCTCTGCACAGCGCATGCGCACCTGTCAGTTACTTCCCGAACTATAAAATTGTCACGTTCAACTACCCCACTAGCGCATTATGTTAGCCAACGTTGGAGTCTTTACTAAACACGCACTCTGCCAAAGAGACTAATATCTACACTGAAAGACGTTCCTTCACACCAAGACGGGAGGCTACCTGACTGTCAGCTAATCCTAAGATTTATTGCCCCCTAATTATGGCAACCCAAGAGGACCTTGCAACCCGACTACACAAATTGAAAAGGAGTCGAACAATAGAGAGAGAAACAATGTGACATGGTTTCTAAACACCATTCACAGTTTTACTGAAAACACAAGTATTGAAGACTACAAGCATTATGGAGACCGACTTCAGGAAACATTAACTCGGCTAATCCAATTAGTTGACTCAATTCACGATCTTCTTCCAGACACAGAATACAACACCGTTATTCAAAGTTGCGAAGAACACATAGATATCCAAAACGTGGTTTACAGAAAGCCACACGAGGGGCAGAAATTAAACTTTCTTCTGCTACCTCAAACATGACCATAAACGAGAGTCCCACTCCCATTTCAACATTCACCCATTCTATTAAATTACCGCCGGTGAAACTGGAACCGTTCTCCGGCAATATCGAAAGCTGGATGAGATTTTGGGAACAGCTTGAAGCATCCATTGATAAAGACAAGTCACTATCGACAATAAATAAACATGTATTTTTACGCGGGTATCTCGAAGGTGAACCGAAACATCTGGTTGACGGAATTGCCGTGACTGCTTCTACCTACGAGGACACTAAGAAAATTTTAAGGGCCAAATACGGAGCTCGGAATCGGATAATACAGGCGCATATCGACTATCTAGAAGATATCCGACCTATCAACACTGTTTCTCCGGAATCGCTAAACAAGACATACATTGAATGCAACCGCCGTATCCTGGCATTACAGGCCCTAGGCGAAGATGTAAACGCATATGGGCGGGTACTTGCTCCCAGGATACTCCGAACCTTCCCTGACGATATCTGTAGATGCTGGATAATATTCACCAAACGAAATAATATATCGGAAGGCGACATTCTGAAGCTGATGGAATTTCTTGGTGAAGAAGTCGATGGAGCGCTAGTCACCCAGAAAATCAGAGGTGACCCAGTGTTTTCAACCAGTCTCGTCCCCACGACAGCCGCATTTCAATTAAACGCTAAGTTTAAAAAACCATTGCAGCAAACGAAGAAGCAAACAGAACCATTCTGTGCATTTTGCGACCAACGAGGCCACTGGGCGCAAGATTGTAGGAAGGTGAAAACTGTTCATGACCGAATTGAGAACCTAAAGACGAATAATCGCTGTTTCCTCTGCCTAAATAGAGGACATAATTCGAAGAATTGCAGTAGACGGGGGAGAACATCTTGTTCAAAATGTAAGCAGTGCCTTCACTACTCCATTTGCTCAAGCAATGATGTAACCTCCACTTTGGTCAACAAAATCCACTCTCAGACTCCTGACTATACTCACTTACAAACTGCGCGTATTCAAATTGTTGGACCAACTGGCTTAAGTAAAACGACACGTTGCATCTTCGATGGAGGCAGCCAGTCTACATTCATAAGCAAGTCTCTTGTCGACATATTGAACCTTCCTACTGTCACGGAACGAGACGTATCTATAGCAGCGTTCGAATATGACACAACTATCCCTCAAAAGCGTCGTCTGGTTAGTTTCCAGTTACAAGGCACCCAGATCAACGGGTCAATAGGCATCACCGCACTCGAAAGTGCAAACACATACTCAATGCACCGTACAGTGCCACAAGACGTCTCTTCCCTGAAGTCCGTACGCAAGTTAATACTATCTGATACTAAGGATGACTTACACGATCTCCCAATTGAACTTCTAGTTGGAGGAGATCACTACTGGAAGTTGATAAAGGACACGCAACATGTTCGCGTATCTCCGTCTTTGGTACTCATTCCTTCACTTTTCGGATGGGTACTCAGTGGCAACAGATTCGGAGTCACCGTCAACCAGCTAACCGTTAACAAAGTAACACTTCAGGATGACCCTTCACTTCTCGAGCACCAAGCCCGTTACTTCTGGAACCTTGAAGCTATTGGAATCAAGAAAGAAGAATCAAGATCCCACCCGATGAGCTCCAAGGATCTCGATATCCTCAAAAACTTTCATGAATCTCACTGCATTCAAGATAGACGGAGAGTTGTTTCATTGCCAAAGAAAAACCAGGAATTTGCATCGGATAACCGCACTAACGCTGAGAGACGATTCCAAGCCTTGACGAAGAAACTGCAACGAAATAGAGACTATAACGCCATGTACAACGAAAGACTGCTCGACTACATCATCCAAGGCCAAGTAGAGATGTTGAACCCAGACAACCGAGCAAGTTCTGTGTACTATTTACCACATCATGCGGTCAAGAAGACGAAACAGAACGTAACTAAGTGGCGCATTGTATTCGACGCTTCGTCTCATGAAAATGGATCTCCATCGCTGAATGACGTCCTAGAAATCGGACCTAATCTTTTTCCCGACGTAATGAGTATCCTGCATCGGTTTAGATTGTACCAATACGCTATTCTCGGAGATATAAATCAAGCCTTTCTGCAGCTCTCACTTGACTCCAGCGACAGGGATCTAACACGGTTCTTTTGGTTTCGAGTAATCAAGGACGAAAACGGCCAAGAGGTTACACAGATCTTGGGAATCAACTGGAACACGGGCCATGACACACTGCATCTTTCAGCTATCGATGACTACAAGATGTCTCCAGATGACCCTGCCACAAAACGCCACGTTCTTCAGATAACCGACGGCGAAGTGGTCACCTACCGCTTCACCCGACTACCTTTCGGACTAACCAGTAGCCCTTTCCTCTTGTCAGCTACCCTGCGAGAATTGGCTACGAGGCACATTGATGACTACGCAGTTGCTGCTAGCCTCGTGGACCAGCTCATGTACATGGACGATTTTGCAGCATCTACTAATGACGAAGAGGAACTCCAAACAATATACTCTCAGCTCACGGATTTGATGAGTATTATCAACATGCCTATGTCGAAGTGGGCCACGAATTCAATCACACCACAAAACGAGTGGCAACATCAAAATCTACCCATTCAAGAGGTTACACAGATCTTGGGAATCAACTGGAACACGGGCCATGACACACTGCATCCTTCAGCTATCGATGACTACAAGCTGTCTCCAGATGACACTGCCACAAAACGCCACGTTCTTCAGATAACATCACGACTATACGATCCTCTCGGACTGTTCCCTCCGGTGACAATAATTGGAAAGATGTTGTTTCAAGAAACGTGGACCAGAGGTATATCATGGCACGAGACTTTACCTTCCGATATTGGGCACGAGTGGTTAGTTTGATGTTCAAATCTTCAATACGTGTCGGACATTCACACCCCACGATGGATAGGTGCGCTCAACAAAGATTTGGACAACTATTCTCTACACGTATTCTGTGACGCTTCCGAACAGGCATATGATGCTGCTGTATACCTTCGATCTCACGCTAACGATACCACTACCGTTCAGTTAGTATGTAGCAAATCTAGTCTGGCCCCTATAAAGAAGGTCAACTACCACGTTTGGAAGTACTCGCTGCACTCGTGGGCACAAGACTTCTTCGTTACTTCTGCCGTGCCACATCCTGTGACATCAGGAAAGCAACGCTGTGGATAGATTCAGCTATCACTCTAGGCTGGATACAAAACGACCCGAACCGCTCGAAAACTTTCATCTGCAATCGTGTTACAGGAATCACCGGCTGCACTTCACCATCACAATGGTTTCATTGTCCAGGAACGGATAACCCTGCAGATCTTATATCACGAGGACTATATGCACCAGATCTAAAATCAGCAGATATTTGGTGGCACGGGCCGGCCTGGTTGAGGGATCTTCCAAGAGGTTGGCATCCCAAATACAGCACCGAACATCTAACACTTCCAGAGGCTAAGAAGAAACCCTGTCAGGCCCTTGTTGTTACCACACATGAAGCACTCTGTGACTTCGCAAGATTCAGCACCTACAACAAATTACTTCGGACTACAGCTTGGATCCTCCGGTTCATTAAGAACCATCGGTCAGCGTATAAGCAAACTGGTGATTTGACAGTGTTGGAACTCGAAGCAAGTCGGCGATATTTGATAGCTTCTGTACAACGAGAGAACTTTGGTACAGAATACGAAACTTTGTTGCACAAGACGCCCATCCCCAAAACATCGAAGATTGCCTCTTTTCAACCGTTCCTGCAAGACACATTGATCCGCCTTGGTAACCGCCTCCACTTCACAACGATGTCGTATGACGAAAAACACCCAATACTTTTAGACGGCGGACATCCTTTCACTTGTCTTCTAATCCGCCATACCCGTATCAGACTGCACCACTTGGGATCACGGATTCTGCTCTCCGAGCTGCGAAGCCATTTATGGATTCTACGAGCAAGGCAAAGCATTAGGAAGGTATTGAATTCGTGTCTGCCTTGCAAGTTATCACGAAACCCTCCTGGACAGGAGAACGAAGCTCCATTACCGACCGATCGTGTACGATACTCCATACCGTTCACTGCACCAGGACTCGATTTTGCGGGCCCACTATACGTCCGCCACGATAACACCGTTCGCAAAAGTTACATCCTTTTGCCTACATGTGCTACTACCAGAACTGTCCACTTGAAGCTAGCGTCGGATATGACAGTAAATAAGTTTCTGATGGCCTCCCAAAGATTCGTCAGCCGCCGAGGCCTACCTCATACCATATATTCTGACAATGCCACCACTTTTCACGCAGCTCATAGAGAACTTAGAGAGCTTTCTGTGATCTTCCACGACCACGACGCATCGAGCTACCTTTCCACAAATGGCTTCCGCTGGAAATTCATCGCACCACGGGCGGCTTGGGGGGAGGATGGTGGGAACGAAAACAGGAACCGGATAACGTGACCAATTCAGCTGGTCATACATCTAGAGGTCGACCAGGGTGGGGAGGATGTGAAGGACTGACATATCTTTGTGTGAGTTGAACTTTGTGTATATACTGTAGTGTAGAGTGTTCCTATCTGTACATAAGTTCTTTGGAGTTGAAATAAGATGGCGTTATGTTAACAAACTGTGTGTTTCCCTGTGCTCCTTTTCACTCATTCTCCACAATGATGATCCAATTTTCAGTGATTGCCTTCTTAAGTTAGGGAACGTAGAACTTGGAAATCTAACTGAAATGTAAATAGTGTTCTATAATCATTTGGTTGAAATAAAAACATAACCTTTCTCCTTAAGTCACTCATTATAAACCTATTGGGGAAAGTTTGGTTTATGAACATGCGAGATTTCTCGCACGGGTCCGCTAGTTTGTTGTTAATTCATTTTAAGGAGCTTGGAACATCTTGATCATCATCTCCGTGTAGTTTGGTGTGTGTTGAACTTGTCTGATAATCTGTATTATGTGATGATGACTGTTGTAAGGCCGGTATTACACTAGCAAAGAAATTTGTCAAAGATCTTTGTCAAAAGATCTTTTATAAAAGATATGACAGTGTAGAGGAAATCTTTTATAAAATGTATGAGCATCATGCTATCTAATGTATAAAAGTGAAAGCCTGTATGTATGTATGTATGTATGTATGTGGGTTGGTTCCGTATACAAATCTACACCGTTCCACCAATCTCAACCAAATTTTGCATACACATAGTTGTGGACCCAGAAGGAACCGCTGGCAACATGAATTTTCGATAGTCTTTCTCATTCTTCTGGATTCAGCCCTTTTGCACTCGAGCAAAGACTAATAAATTCATAAAAGATACTCATGAAGGAATGGCAAGGCAGATCGTTTCCATGGCAACATAGCTCAAGTCGAGACACGGCCGACTGGATGCCAGTCGCGCTCTGCACTGCCGGTATAGAAAATTAGCTTCTTTACATCAAATCCCGTTAGTTACTCAAATGCTCACACAGCACTGTCAACCCAGTATAGCATAACTAATACTTCACACTATTTGTAAATATAATTTCCGCAATATCAAAATGCAAATTATATCACAAAATAATATATTAATAATAACCCCTGTCACTACAGCCCACTAAGGGCCTAGGAGTAGTGGAGTGGTGGTGCTTCCAACGCACTCCAGAACCCCCCTTGCTCTACTACTAAGCCTCAGCCATGTTAAATATCTCTCGAACGCATGGTCCGATTTTGACAAATGAGGTGTCGTTGGACTCGGGCTGACGTCCTCTTTGCTATGGACCATGTATTATATTTTTCAAAATTCTTTGATTTTTTTGTTTTCGAAAGTTGGTAATAGTTTGAAAACCAAAAATGATAGAACGTTGTGCCATGGCTCAAACGAATCGTCTTTATGAACTTTATTTTCTATAATAAAAATTTTTTACTTTTTATGTTTTTTTGAAAACACTCGAATTTTGAAAATCCTATATTTTGGAAACTAGGAATTCTATAAAAAAACCTTGTTTGACATAAATGAAAGGTCCCTATGCCCTCTACCCCCAAAATAAATGTCAAGTCTCTAGAGCAAAAATTTGTGTTTTGTAAGTAGTGGGGTAAGGAGAGAGCTGCTCCACTTAAGGCTGAGCTACTGGTACTGCTGACAAGCACTGGACAAGAGATGGCAGCACTGCCGATCCTTGCTAGTCACCGCATGTGAATTCCCACTTCCCCTCCACCCTTCCATACTCCTCATTCGCACACAATCTTTCCCCTCTCTGTTGTAAGACTCGCTTATAAGTCGCACAGCGATCTGTTTCCGAGTCGTAAGCGTATTGCAATCTTGAGCACTGTCGTCCAGCCGTATAAAATGGTTCGGGGCGTTTGATTGATAGGCCTATGCATAGGCTTGCCATACGTCCCGGTTTGACCGGGACAGTCCCGGTATTTTGCTCTTGTCCCGGTGTCCCGCCCGGTTTTATCAATGTCCCGGAAAACGATTGTAAGACGTAAGAAGTAATGAATTTATGTGTTTAAGAATCTTTTATGAATGGGTTACTTTTCAACAATCAACATCTTTGAATATCGCGCACAGCGTCAAAGAGGTCAGAAGTAGACTATAGTCAACTCAATAATTAATTCTTTTTTTAGTTTGACAAAAAAGTTTTTTGTAATTGTTTTTGTAGTTCGACAAATATTTGTAGTTTTATTTTAATAAGAATTAGTAATTGTTTAATTAAACACTTTTATGAAGTATTTTAAATTACATTTTATTAACACTTATTTCTAGATGGTAGACCTGAAAAAAAATCATTAAAAAGGAAAAAATATATATTTTTATGTAGCAAAAATTCTTTATTTTTATTTTTAAAAGGTGTGTAGAACTAACAATTTAGGGTGCCAGATTCTTCCCTCCCGTCACTTGTGAGGCTTAAAAAAGGCTTAAAACTCACCATTTTGCTTCTAATTTTAAAAAATTCCCGGCGGAGGATCCCCGAACCCCCGCTCTGCTAGGGAGTATTCCATACCTTTCAGACCCCCCGGTAAGACCATCCCATATTAATGTGTCCCGGTTTCACTTACCAAAAATATGGCAAGCCTACCTATGCATAACTTTTCAATTTTTCTCTGCTACAAGGGAAAATATTAACATACTGATTGTTAACTGAAGTGCCATGTGTTCAGATTTTCTGCATCACGTCAGGTTTCCTTTCTTGTAAATTTGAAAAGAAAATCGAGAAAACATCAAAATTGGCAAAGTTTATCATAAAAAAATACATATAATATTAATAAGACAATATACCTGAAATGACTGCTTAGGTATTGAAGGATGTAGAATCAAAGTCTGTAGTCAGAGTTTCACTCGTGTCCCGCTTTTTGTAATTTTTAGTACCGGTAATAAGAACTTCAAAATTTGTTCCAGAATTTCAATAACGTACCATATTATTTTTTAAAGTCACCTCCGTTGCATAGTGGTCAGCGTGATTAGCTGCCAACCCGGAGGTCCGCGGTTCGATTCCCGGTTCTGCCAGGAAATTTGAAAAGTGGTATGGGGACTGGAACGGGGTCTACTCAGCCTCGGGTGGTCCAAATGAGTAGAGGGGGTTCGATTCCCACCTCAGCCATCCTCGAAGTGGTTTTCCACTTCGTCTTCGGGCAAATGCCGGGATGGTAACGTAACCGTAATTACCTACCATTACCTGCTGCATCCCACGAAGACTGTTGGATCGTAGAACCTGAAAATCCCCGGCTAGAAAAACCCCTAAGTCCTAGTCACAAGTGAATGGGATAATAGGGCACAAATACACTTAAAAAGGTAGTATTATGAAAGACCATGGCCACAAAAGCAAAAGTAGCTCCGAGAACATGAAATTCCAAAAAAGAAGCACCTCGGAAGCGTGGAATACCCCGAAATACCCAGCGATGGCCTTCCTAATACAACCTTCCACCACCTCTATAAAGCATCACGCCTTCAAGATTTTAAATAAAAAAGAAATTTATTCACAAAAGTAGACATGAAACAAGAAAATCCTAGCATTCAAAAGAATGCCCAAAAAACACTCCTCCAATAGGGTAATACTATCGGAATAGCATAAAAAAACAACATGAAATCGTATCGTGTCCAACTTGACACATCAAAAAGAAAATTATACATCATCAAATATTTTATATAACCCCAAATGAGATTATTCTAGGTGTCGCTCACCCAAACACAATCTATAATTAATTCGCAAATGTATCATATATTCAGCATATCAACATTATCAATAATTTTCCAGTGATTTACTTATTTACAAATTACATATACTACAATTCATATTATGCATCTTGAATGCATTATCTTTTCATTAACAATTTGTTTATATTTTACAATTGAAAATTGGGGGGGTTAATGAAATTAAAGTTTTAACTTGGCCTCCCTCTGGAAAACATCCTGTGGGCCCATGTTTGTAACTACCCATAGGGGGGAAGAGTTTCTCTGTAGGAAAATGGTTGCATATCAGTGATAGCCTATAACTATAAAATTAAAACCCTAAAGAAGTGTTTGGATGGATCATAAACCTTTTTATTGTGCACTGACAAAACGGCAATGGAATACAAACATTATAAAACAAATAATGCAGTAAACCACAAAAGGTTATTTATTTACTAATCGTATGGCTTTTATGCCGGGAGTGTCCGAGGACATGTCCGGCTCACCTGAGTCTGTAGCTGCTTCCAGCGGACACCCTTAGGGTGAGCTACAAGTTCCGTCAATTTCAAGTAGTTCCAACTTTCGCTACCCGATATCAATGATACCTAGTGATGAACGTTGGAACTTTTGATAGAGCGTTCCGACGAAATCTAACTTAACAATTTAGCTGCACACTAGTTTAGTCTGTGGAAGGATCTTTTACATACCATAAATCTATGACATGGGACCGCCGGCTTTACTTCCCCTCCGAAGGAAGGCATACTGAAAGATTTTTAACGCTCTTTAACAAATCTGACGACTTCGGCCGGGTTTGAACCCGCTATCTTGGGCACAGCAGTTCAGCATGCTACCAACTACCAAATGACTACTCATTCAGTAATGAAATTCCCAAGTTCACGTATGCAAAATTTAATGAAGTATAATGCATATTTAACATTCTGTGAACAAAACACACACTTTCACAATTAGGAGCCAAAACACTGAAAACACATAACTTTTGCTACATATGTAAATGAAAGTTAATCTACTAAATTATAACATCATTTCCAAATAAGAAACCATCTCGGGAATTTTTACAGAAAATTATGCACTATTAACAAACAAAAATTATTTTTAAATTATAAGCAGCAAGTTCAATGACAATCGGCTGCATAGACACACTAGCAAGAACATGAAAAACACAATAACACACAGCCAATGATATAACTTATTAAGTATGTTAAAGTTGTTATGTTATTAATTATTTCACATTAAATAATATTTAATAATTTATTATCCACGTCCTAAACCAAAGAAACTTACAAAGCAACTGATAAAAAAAAGATCTTCAGCCTACGTATTCTGAACAATTTACAGTACGTTCGAATATCATTCAACAGTATTAGCTTCTTGTTGTTGCTTATTTTAGGGCTGCGACATCGTGGTCATATAGCCCCGTGCATCTAGGTGTGTGTAACCTGTGTTGTTGTAATGGCTGTACCACTGTGTGTAGTTGTAAATTGGGAATAGAACATAAAGAGGCGGCCGTGGCCTTAAGTTAGGAAGCACCCCGACCACGGAAAACCACTTCCAGGATGGCTGAGGTAGGAATTGAACCTTCCTCTTCTGAGTTTTATCTCACGAGGCTGAGTGTACCCCGTTCCCGCCCTCACAACAGAATTAAAATATCCTGGCAGGGCCGGGAATCGAACACGGACCTCCAGGGCGACAGCCAAGAACGCTAGCCGCTACACCACGAGGTGGTTTGTGTTTTTCTTGTCTGTGAATGTGTCTGATGGTTTCCTCTTCTTTCGTTTGTTGGTATTCGCCTGCTTTTGTCGTTGTGCCTCTAGCACAAATGAGGGATCTCGGATTTTCATGCCTCGAACAACTCGACTGTCTACAATTTCTGGCAGAATACACTCTTTATAAAATTGTACCAGGTTTGGAAGCATTTTTGTTTGCCATAATATCTCATCCTTTTCTATCCTTTCTACGAATAGTTCTCTTTTCTTCGTATAGACTACAATATCGCACCATTTTCTCCTGGTGATGTTCAATTGGCCTTGAACCTGGAAGAAGTAGCTGTGGCTTCGTTTCAATTGCAATTTTCCTTCTGACAGTTCCAAGCACAAACCTTTTTTTTTCTTAGTCACCTCGTCCCTCAAATCTAATTCAGTGACGGAGGCAAGGCATTTGACTTCTACGAGGCCATCACAAGCAACCAAACCATCAGGACTGGCTCCTAAAAATGAATGTTCTTGATCTACGAAGAACCCACACTTGGTGACCATGTTGCCAGTTTTGTCTTCGTACATTTTCAACACAGCGTCCTCATTGTCTCTTCCAAATGTGACGGCAACTGAGGTGAGATTTTTGGGATACAAAATTGATTTTACAAGATTGTGGCAAGGGGTGTGAGATAGACGCTTAATGACTAGCCCAAACTTGGAAGCTGTCAAGCGATTCACTCTCTGGTCGTGCCACATGGGGTTAGTGTGTTGTCCAAGAGTTGATACTTCAATAGGACTACAGTTTGCTACCTCATCGGCCATTTTCTTCAAGAAGTTGATCATTCTTGTCTCAAGAACTTCATCTTCGACGTCAGGCAACTGTGCTAGTGGCCCATAGTTTTCATCACACTTTCCAGATCTTCGTCTCTTCTTTACTGGCGGTTTCTCAGAAAATGCCAGTGCCCTTCGAGATCGTCTTTTCTCCCTGGCGACAATTTTCGACTTGAAAATACTACCTGGGCTTCCATGTAGTTTTCTCCAGGGACTGAGATGCCATGTAGGTCCAGTGGTGTGACTTAGCCCGGCACCAAAACATCTTCTCTTGAATGACCCTCCACTTGAGTAGTTCACGCGTTTTCCTCCTGTAAATTTAGCCACAATTCCCATGTACCTAAAAATAAAACAAACGTTTTAAGAACATGTTTATAAGGCAGATGTACATGGCGTTTCAATACTATATACAAACTTTGGAAAATAATTATATGGGTGAAAATAGAGAAAAAGTGTATATGAGGATTGATCCTAAAGTGCTTGGTTTACTGTCTATTTGAATGTTTTTTTTAGAAAAAAACAAATTTCAAAACCTATCAATGATAATGCAGTGAAATTCAATATGAGTGATTCTTTTCACTGACACACAAAATATATATATGCACGGTGTTTCACTCCCCTTATCCTATTTAAAAACTTTAAATTTTACGCCTAATCGATTGTCACCCCATTTTGTAAAATAAAATCATTCCTTACAAATTGTAGGTTCTAAATAAAACCTGAAAAAGTAGTATCTATACTATAATAATTTCACCCTCTACAGCAACTAAAAATCGAGTTACAAATTCAGTAATGTGCTTATTTTGCAAATCCGACGAGTACTTTTTGAGATATTAAAGGTTTCCTTATGTGTCGGCATTACACAGAAAGCGATGTGCTAGCCGCTGGAATGTGTAGTGCAAGATTTTCTTGCGAGACCCACTCCTTCTTCGCAAACTCACATACCGAATGTATTCCATTCATAGAATACTGTGATGCAACTCAGCAATCTTTTCTAGGTTTATGCCGTGCAGTTCGCTACTCCTGTGAGGGTCTAGGCATGGACAACAAGAGCCCGCTGATGAGCCAGCTTGGTGCTCCTAGGCGAAACCCCACACAAGACACGGCATAGACCTAGAAAATATTGCTGAGTTTTAATGCACTGGCCGTGAAAGCCAATATACCTTACTGAGATGTTTATATTTTCAAATGGTTACTGACTCGTAAGAATTAACATTTAGACGAGATGTTCGCAATGAAATTAAATGGTCGAGTTTTGTAGCATTTCTGATTTTAATATTTCAGATAATTCCGCTAGGATTAAGGACGAGGTATAGAGGGAGAAAAGGCACATGTAAATAAGGAACTGGATTTTGAAAATATACACATCACAGTATGCTATGAATGGAATAAATTCGGTTTGTGTGTTCGTCAACAAAGAGTGGGTCACATTCTAGCGGGTAGCGCGTCGCTTTCTGTATGTGCTGGAGACGAAATGGACCGTGTTGTATGAGCCCCTTAATACGATTTAATAATTTTAAAACCTAATGTCGATATCTTAAACAGTTCGGTAGATATTTGAGGTGGCAATCGTAGCTAAATAACCCTGCATATTTCTTCACCGTAAATTTAAAAGTTTACGTTTTCAAATGTGTTTAAATGGTATTCATGTAAAAAAAAAAAAACGGGCACCTTTGAAACTGTGCATACTAAGAATAATCTAGGTAACATTCGGAATTAAAACAATATAACAAGGTATCCTACAGTGAACTACATTTCGTAACATTATAGTCATATAAAATGCAAAACTAAGTTGTAAATATTCAACTAAAAAGCAAATATGTTTTTACATTGGAAACTTATTTAAATTGTTAGAGGTAAGTTGCACTTAATTAGCCTACGTTTGTATAGGTCTACCATATATTGTAATAAGCCGTAAATAAATAAATAGGCTACCTTTCAGCGACGTTTGTAGTCTGGTTGAACACCAAACTGTTAGCCTTGCCTTCAAGATTTCCAACGAGTGTACGGATTTTGAACATAAATTCCTTGTCAAGCTTTTCAATGATATTCTCTTCTCCAGATTCTTTTCTTTTACAAAATTCACGACAGTTAACGTGGTTTCCAAAGACATGGTCGGGCGCGTTCTTTAGGTCTCTTCGGAGGTTGGCAAGGTCAGAGCTGCTTCTGGTCACACCAGCTTCCTTTATAGCAGTGCGAACGCCTTTCACCATTCGTTCCAGTCGTCCAATAGATTCACCAGGCGCGGGTTTATTTAGTAGCTGCCGTGACTCCAAAGGAAATGTAGTGTTCTCGGCCAGCTTGTGTAGGTGGTCATTGAGGCAACGTGTGGCATGGTTAGCACATTCAATTTTTTTAATGTACCTTCCGTAACTGCAACCCTCTTGGATCTTTGCCAAAACATTCGCATCCCCATCACCGATGTAGAACTTGTAAATGAGGCCGTAGTTCTCTTCACTAGAACGAAATCCTTCCAGCACAACACTACTTTCCATTCCAGTGGATGGCCCATTATAGTTTTTAAAACAGAGGTGTTCAGTTGCTTTTTTATTTGGATTTGCACAAGCAAAGCAGAACTTGTTTCGGATGCCGAGATATATCAACTTCTGTGTGTGAGCACCAATAATGGCCCCCTGAAAATAAAATATGTATAAGAAATACCGGTACCGTATCTTATTATGTCCAAAGTGATGACATATGCCATTATCTCAAAACTTACGCGTTTCATTTTGTACCAAAGAATACTTTTTATACTTTGTAAGCTGCCAGAATAGGATTGACAGTTCTCGCCTCGCCATGTGGTCAGGGAACAAGGTTGCCAAACAGAATAACAAGCGATCATACTGTACAAGCCAGTGACAATCTAACCAGGCACTGATGCACGTGGGCTGTAATATTGCAACGCAGAGTAGGCCTATTATGCCATCAACTATGGGAACATGGATTGGTCAAGAGGCAGAGGGGTGATGACTGACGTGGAATTTCCGGCCAAATGTCAATAACGTTCTGGCAGCACACAGAGTATAATTACAAAATATAAGTAGTAAATGTGTGTTATCAGGAATCACCATGTACTTATCATTTGGTTCTACTTAAAAGCTAAGCAAAAGTAAACATAGCTCATATTGCAATGAAAGGAATACGTGAAATCCCTTTAATATTTCCCAAATTCTTACCACTCCACTCAGCGAGCTCATCCCATGTCCATACGACCTCTTCGCCCAGCCTCCGTCGCCAATAACAGATATGTACGGAACGCCATTCAAATAGTTGTTCTTTTCAATGGCAATACGTCTTTCTTCTTCTGCATTTTCCTTCATTTTACGTATGAGAGCTTCTTCCCAAACCTTTAGAAAGAAAATAATAATATTAATAAAAACAATAGCAATTTTTGCTTTGACGGCATTATAATTTACAGAAGGTATTTATTTTAAAATCTTATATATGTTATGAACAAAATGTTTAAAATTGTCTTAATATAGAAATGTTTGAAGAGAAGATTTTCTTTGCATAATGTTCATCTAATAATGAACCAAAAAATAGTATTCGTAATTCACTGAAATCTCTTATTTAGAATTGTTTATAATATATAGGTCATTAGGAAATATGGATCAATATACAGTACTTACATCGCCAACTCGTATTTCATGGTTTGCGTATTTCTTGTGGCCCATGATCGGTATGTCCAAAACACTGAACATTTCCTCGACTTGAGAAAACCCGATACCTACTGCCATTGCTCCCCACACCAGAGCATCGTTCACTTCCATTTTTTGGCAAACAGGCTCTGAAGTTACAGCATATTCGTTTTCGCAGTTATCACAATAATAAATCCATGTACAATATAATCCATTTTTTATTTCTTTTTTGTATTTGTATTTTCCCATGGTACAATGTTTGGAATGGCTCGTTACTAATTCAATTTCTTTCATAACGTGACCAATATCAACGATGCGTCGCCCTATTGGAGGTAGTTCGTTGGCCTCAGTATTCCTTTCAATTACCATAGGTGGTACTTCACAATCAGACTCATTGTCATCGTCTGTATCACTTCCTGAATCGTTTGGAAAATTTGTGGAATCTTGATCTTCATACCTGAAATCACACAATGTTAAAAAATATTACCTTGATTATTATAAACATACAGAAAGCAAATACGCATTAAAAGTAACTCCAGGCAAATGCTGGGATGGTTCCTCTCTAAAAGCAATCCTATCCCCAATTTAGAAATTCACACAATAGTACAGCCATCACATTATCACATGTAATCACACAAATTTCATACACACCCAAAAATACATGGGGCTATATGACCGTGATGTCTCAGTCCCTAAAATAAGCAACAACAACACGTTTTACAAGTAGGTAATCTAATTTTTAAAATGACAAGTCCTTTAAAATTAATTAATTAATTAATTAATTAATATATTGTAACAATAGTTTACTTACCGACTTGCATCGTTGCCTGTTGGGGGAGTGCTTTCACCTAACAATCTGTTGAATATTTCTTCGGAGTCTTCCAATTGAGCAGAATCGTTCGAAACATTCAAGGAGATTTCTTGTTGTTTTCTTTTCTCCCACGTAGCCTTTGCTGCGCGGCCTCTTTTGGAACGTTTCCTTGGAGGAGGATGCTTTCGTGGCATTGTAGAATAAAGTGTGAATGTTATAGAAATACACTACTGCCCTATCACTCAATCACGAAACACAAACGCAGAATTAGGAAATGAAAGGAGGAAGGGGCGAGATATATTCTTCTATTGCTTCCTCAAGACTCGGTCTAGTCAGACTGAAGAGTAGGTGACTCAGCGCGCAGGAAAAGGTTTTGCAAGAAGGCGAGTTATTTTGTTTTTGTTTTATTTTCTTTGCACTCCACGGTAAGTAGAATGGAATGTTGCGTAAGGAAATGATTGACCCGCCACGGGAGGTGCGGTGCTAGGTAGTAGGGTGGGGGAATGAAGCGTGGTAAAAGTGGTAGTGCGGGTAGCCTATCGTGTAGCCTGTATAGTTACCGTTTTGCCCATTTGAAGACTAGTCAAAGGTACATACGTCACGGGTTTATCACTAAACAGTTTCTTTCATCAAACATTCGAACTGCTCAGAATTAGAGCCTCTACAATATTGAATAAGTTTGAAGTTATTATAGCATTTTTTTTTCACAATAAAAAAGGTTATTGAAATATGATCCTTTTATAACTTACGTTGAATTTTGAAATAAAAATTGTTCATAATGAAGCTACTATTACAAGGGTTATTGCACAGAAATTTCGAAATTCTCCGGTTATTAGTTTTGTCGGGACGTATGTACCTTTAACCCTTAAAGTAGACACTTTGAAGCCATGCCCTGAACAAACGAACAGTCTATATTTTACAAAAGTGGCATATAACAAGTCCCGAAGACCTATATACCAGATTAAGAAGAAAAAATAAAATTAAAAAAATATTTTATTTTTCGGTAGCACAGCCTTAATAAGTGGTGAGCCCCTGCGACCTTGGAATGGAAGGAGCCATGCTAAGAGGGCGTGCTTGGATTCGTTTTTTTCGTCTCGTCGTGCTCTTTACGGGAATGTAGGTGTCGAAACGGTGAAAATCTGGAAACACGGTTTTTTTTAGGGTAAAACCGTGATTTTAAACTTTTTGCTATATTTCGCGAACCAATCATGCTAGAGGCATGAACGAGGGGTCCAAGGACTCGGGCTGACGTCCTCTTTGCTATGGACCACACGTTATATTTTTTAAAAAAATTTGGAAACTCGATTTTGGGGTAAACACGTGTTTTTTGTGATTTTTGCCGATATCTCATGAACCAATAACGCTAGAGACGTGTACGAGGTGTCCTAGGACTCGGGCTTTCGCCCCCTTTCAAATGTGGTAGATATTTTTTTCCAAAAAATAATTCACAAAGGGCCTAACGCCATACATGTTGAAATAACGTTTTCTTTTTCTTTACTTGTTTATAATGTTTATGAAGCGTGGTGGTTGAGAGAGACGATACGGCTGGGTGTGTGTGTGTGTTTTTCAACGAACCTGTCGCTGACCACAAGGACCATGCTTAATAGAACAATCGCTATTTCGGCTGGTCGGTGTATGACAGAACGAGCATGCGTTTTCTGATATTTTACCTTTAACGTGTAAACGGTGATGAGAACTTGATTCTATGTTGGTCGAAGCGAGTACAGAAAACAAACTTACAGGAGGTGAAGGTCATTTGAGCTTATTGGAAGGCATTGATCTGACTTGACAACAAGTGCAATGGAAAAAATGACCAAGACGCTTGAAGGTGAAATAATCTGACCATCGTGGTGGCAGGGGAGTGTGAAAGGCATGCACACACATTTGTGAAACCACATGTATGCTAAACCAGTGACATCCTGTTTTGCTTCGTACGTGACAAAATGCAAGTCCATGTGAAATTTGATCTTCCACAGGTGTTCGCTTGGGTGTTATCTGTCCACGTGCGCGATAACTGTTAACAAGTCACATCCTGTTTTGCTTCGTACGTGACAAAATGCAAGTTCATGTGAAATTTGATTCGCCACAGGTGTTCGCCTGGGACGTTAGCTGTCCACGTGACCGATAACAGAATGTTCAAAGCGTGGGAAAAAATGATTATACATGCAACGTAGCATATATAAAGACATATCGTTATCATTTCCACTCTCACTTGGGTGGACTACCTTTGAACACACTGCGTTGCATGAAACCCCTGGTCTTGTTTAACAGTTTTGGTGTTGGTGGAAAATACTTAACCTTGTTGTGGGGTAGGTATTTATTTATTCATTTATACATTTATTGATTAATATATATATATTTACAAGCAATTATTTATTGCTTAGGTAATTAATGATTTTATTTATTTGTTTGCAGATAACCGGCATACCTTACATGTCTGAGGGAGAAGAAACTATTGCACTTTTGAGCCCACTAGAAGGGAAGAGTAACAAGTCACTGCAAGTAAAGGTGAGATGATTTTTTTTAAACTAACTTGTTTCATTTTTTTGTTTTATGTTTTATTTTATGAAATGTATGTATTAACCTGAATTTAGGTATTTATAGCGGTTTATTTTATTTATTTTTAGAAACTTGGAAAGAATAGCCTTACCGCCGTAGCAGTCGCTGAAAAAAACCAGAAACGCACTAAAGCGAAACCACTGCCAAAGAGTGAACTGTTTAAAACTCAGGTAAGTCCAACTTAAAAATGCTATTCCATTTTACCACTACTGAAAACTCGTGGACAAAAAAAAAATCATTACCTGTACATGACTGGGACAATGATTGCTTTCTTGATTAATGGCTATGTTGTTGTTGTTGACTGGGAAAAGTACAAGGCCATGTTGGATTTTCTAAAAATAAAATAATAAATTTAATTTATGGGTGGTTCCCTATGGACTCAACGAATATCCACAGGTTTGAACATGATAATGTGAACAAAATGACATGACATTCATTTTTGTTTATATATTGGTTAAAGGGAGGGTGGGGGAATGTAAATGACTGTAGCTTTATAAAAAAGAAAACAAGTACATGGGTTACTGTTAGTGCCAACATACAGTTTATTTTTAATGGTGTTTTGATATATTAATGCCAATTAACGTTAACGTTTTATTTACAAGTATTGATTGATTGATTGATTGATTTATTGATTGAGTGATGGGTTATTTTGTTTGCTTTTAGGTGTCGTCATGTGCAATTAACGTAATGAACAGACAGTGAACAAGCATGCATTATGCTTTAAAGTACTCTGTGCAATGTTAATAACTTACAATAAGAAAACGTTTTATTATAACACATGGCGTTAGTACTAAATACAACAAGTAAGCAAGTTGGTTTACCACGTGGGTTAAATTTAAAATCAGAACATGATCGATGGTTAACATTTGAATCCTGGCCTGTAGGCTTTTTGTCGACGCATGAACTTGCAAAAGCCTTTTTTTTTTACTTGAACCGAGAAGATGTGGTGCGCTGTGTGTTTTGTCGTATTGAACTTTCACACTGGGAAGAAGGGGATGATCCCTTTAGAGACCATTTGCGATGGTCTCCTCACTGTCCTTACATGCTTGAAAAGCAAGTGGGTAACCTACCCGTGCATTCATTTTACCGAACCACAAGGCCTTTGGCCGCTACTTACGTTGCTGAATCACAAATAAATAATAATAATGATGTATTACCAGCCAACGGTAGTGTCGATATATGTGGTCCATATGCCATAGACAGTGTTGAATTGGCGTGTGCTTTTGAAAAATTGGGAGTTTTCAAGACTAAAGCACTAGCACACTCAGAGTACAGCTCTGTTGGAAAACGTTTCGAATCTTATAAAAATGTTTGGCCATTAATATTAAAACACTTTACCAAACAGCTAAGTGAAGCTGGATTTTTTATACTGGTGAAGGGGATAAAACAATATGTTTTTATTGTGGATTTGCTTTAAAGGATTGGCAAATGACTGATGACCCTTTTGTGCAACACGCTCGTTGGTTACCCAACTGTAAATACATGGTGTTGCTTAAAGGTCAGGAATTTGTGAACACTATTCGTAAAGAAAAAGTGATTGCAGCACAAGACATAAAAGTGCCTTTAGAGTTAGAGCACGCGGAGCAAATACCTAAGGCTGAAAGAAAAGACTTGTCTCACGAACAGATACAAAAGTGTGATCAACAATTATGTAAAATTTGTTATCAAGATGAACTAGGTGTTGTATTTTTACCCTGTGGACACATGATAGCCTGTGTCAAGTGTGCATTAGAACTTAACACTTGTGCTATATGCAGAAAAGTAGTATCTGCAACAGTTAGGGCATTTCTTGCATAACTAGTATAATTTATTCGCCATGGATAGTGCAAAATCCCTAATTGCACAATATTATTAAAGCTGTTTTAGAGTGTAATAGATATGCTTTTGTTTTGTTTATAGACTACTACAATGAATGTTTTGAATGCTGTGGGACAATCATGTGGCTTAGAGACAAAGAAGCTCAGCGAATTGCCAACGCATATTCCATTCCGCATTATCAAGATTCGGAAATTGAAAACAGCATATGGTGATCGTGTACTTTGTGTATGTGAAAACTTTGAGACATTTCTGCCTATACGGTTTAATGATATGTCGGAGAGTGTTTTTGATGAAGTCAATAATGCTGTGCAACCTGTACACTTAATTTATGAAGGTTTTAAAAACAATAGGTGCATGGTTCGTTTTAATTAAATAAATAAATAATGTGAAATAATAATGGAAAATATAAGTAATGACAATATACTGAAAAAGAAAGAAAATATGTGCATAGAATAGTAATGTTTTAGTGTTTAGTGTTGTCTTTAAAAATATTATGATGAAAACAAAAAAAATGTATATAAAGTTTGTAAATAAATGCAAAATGATGTTACAATGCTGTTTTATTTTATACAACGTTAGTATATTTAACATTGCAGAGTATACATGATTATGACAATAAATGCATACTGAATACAAGCCTTTCTCACTTTACAATAGTCTGTTATAGTTTTAAACACAAGGCTTGTTGTAGATCATTTTATAGCAATGTCCCTTCAATGTTGTTTTCGAAAAGTGGGGAAGCCGCAATGGTTGTATTGACATAAAAACCTTATGGTTATTACTATTTAGTCACTTTGATCCCCTTGCATATCAAGAGCAGATGACCTAGTTGTTCCACTCTTTAAAACGACGACAACAACAACACTACCTCTTGCATAGTTTGTGATGTTGATGGCTCTTGCGACGTGGAAGATGGATTAAAAATAACTTTCAGAACAGGGGTTAAACGTTGATCATTAAACAATGCACTATTTTGAGTAGCAATATAGTTTTCTTGATTTTTTGTCGACGGCAACTGTGTTTCATGCGGTACACTACATTGATGATCACTGACACTTAAAACCTCACTATTTTTACTTTTTAGGTCACCACGACAATGTTTGGAACGTTGCTTTGAACAACGCCAAATAACAGTTCCATTTTTATTGGTTCGTTTCACAATATATGAATATCCTTTATAGTATGCGTAAGGCTTACCATACCTAGTCACTGATACTTCCATATCAACTGTCAAGCATAGACTAAGCTCTAGTAAAGTCAACTTGGTAATAAGAATACTAGTTTAATGTGAGAGCAAATATGGATCCAAAGAGTTCAGGTAAAAGTGAAAGCAAATAAGCAAATATTAGAAACAAGAGTTGGGGTGAAAGTGGTCGCAAAGTGGTAGACCCATTACACAATAATTTCAGCACGACGAAGCTCTTGTTCAATTTCTTTGATTTCCCAATCGTGACCAGTATGGCCAGCTTGACGTGAGACATGCAACAACTGTAGCCGCTGGACGAGCTTATTGGGATTGTGCCAGTATACAAATTTAACAAATGGATTTTTAGGTGTAAACAAAGCATTACCATTATCATCATCATCATCATTATCATCATCATGATCACCATTATCATCATGACCATCATCACTGTTACTATATAGTCCTTTTTGATCCTCTTGCAATACCACTTTATTTATAGTCTGAGTTGATTTTGATAGTGTTGAAGGTTTCTTGGACGTTGACAACTGTCCTAACATGACGTTTTGAGGACATGATAAGTCCTTTTGAACAAACACTGCACTATCTTTAGCCGCAATATCGTTTTCTTGAACTTGCTTTTTAGCATTTTGATAATTGTTTGTAAACAGTAAGCGTGGTTCGTTTCGAGCACTACATTGATGAACACTCACACTTAAAACCTTTCCATTTTTACTTTTCAGATTGCCTCGACATTTTGTTGACCTCTCTTTTGAGCATCGCCAGAATATTATTCCATTTACATTCTGGCGATTATAGTTATAGGAGTAGCCTTGATAGAGTGCACGTAGCCTACCTTTGTTGGTTGTAATAAGTTCCATAGTAGTAACTGACCTGTCAGTACGATGTTCACACTACAAAGGTTACAACTGTTTTGCTGATGGAGTGACCTACCATAAGCTTATATATTGGCTTTTCGTGTTGGCTTTAGTGTTGGCTTGTGTGTTGGCTTTTTGTGTTGGCTTTTTGTGTTGGCATTTCGTGTTGGCATTTCGTGTTGGCTTTTGTGTTGGCTTTTCGTGTTGGCTTTTTGTGTTGGCTTTTCGTGTAGGCATTTCGTGTTGGCTTTTGTGTTGGCTTTTCATGTTGGCTTTTTGTGTTGGCTTTTCGTGTTGGCATTTCGTGTTGGCTTTTCGTGTTGGCTTTTGTTGGCATTTTGTGTTGGCTTTTGGTGTTGGCTTTTTTGTATTGGCCTTTCATGTTGGCTTTTTGTATTGGCTTTTCGTGTTGGCTTTTTGTGTGGGCTTTTTGTGTTGGCTTTAGTATTGGCTTTTGTATTGGCTTATTTGACAAGTTATTTGTGTCAATGTATTTAGTGGATTTTTTCTTGGTGTTGGAAAGTAGTTGAAAGAGAGGGAATATTTAAAGACTTAACCTCAGTTCACTAACCTAACCTAACCTAACCTAACTTTACCTAACCTAACCTAACCTTTCCACTCTCAGATGTTAATTAAATTCTGTACATAGTCAAGTTGGATACCAAGACCTCAGGGGTAAAAAAAAACAATTATTTTTGACGGCTTATTTTGGTAACTTATTTTAATGGCTAACCTAACTTTACCTAACCTAACCTAACCTCAGCTCACTTTGGATATTACTAGTAAGTGTTCATATCCTCTGCTAGGTAGCATGCTAGTAGTACAGGTAGTGCTCATATTTACCGCTAGGTAGCGGAAACATACTTTGCATGTTGCATGTGACACTTGTGAAGTTTAACCACATGCAAGACGTGCTTGTATAAGTTCTCTATTTAAACTCAATATACAATTAACCACTAAATGTTCAGAACTAACATGTATAGCCATGTTTAGGGTATATAGGAGACCCTTAGCAAGAAAGGCTGTCTAACCCACGAGTGTACAGCCTTGTCATACGCAGTAAGCACCTGTTGGCAGAAAACAACAACAACAACAACAATTTGAGAAAGCCAACAAAAAACTGTTTCCTTTAAATACATTAATGGATATGTTGTTGGCTTTCTCAAATTGTTGTTGTTGTTGTTTTCTGCCAACAGGTGCTTACTGCGTATGACAAGGCTGTACACTCGTGGGTTAGACAGCCTTTCTTGCTAAGGGTCTCCTATATACCCTAAACATGGCTATACATGTTAGTTCTGAACATTTAGTGGTTAATTGTATATTGAGTTTAAATAGAGAACTTATACAAGCATGTCTTGCATGTGGTTAAACTTCACAAGTGTCACATGCAACATGCAAAGTGTGTTTCCGCTACCTAGCGGTAAATATGAGCACTACCTGTACTACTAGCATGCTACCTAGCAGAGGATATGAACACTTACTAGTAATATCCAAAGTGAGCTGAGGTTAGGTTAGGTTAGGTAAAGTTAGGTTAGCCATTAAAATAAGTTACCAAAATAAGCCGTCAAAAATAATTGTTTTTTTACCCCTGAGGTCTTGGTATCCAACTTGACTATGTACAGAATTTAATTAACATCTGAGAGTTGAAAGGTTAGGTTAGGTTAGGTAAAGTTAGGTTAGGTTAGGTTAGGTTAGTGAACTGAGGTTAAGTCTTTAAATATTCCCTCTCTTTCAACTACTTTCCAACACCAAGAAAAAATCCACTAAATACATTGACACAAATAACTTGTCAAATAAGCCAATACAAAAGCCAATACTAAAGCCAACACAAAAAGCCCACACAAAAAGCCAACACGAAAAGCCAATACAAAAAGCCAACATGAAAGGCCAATACAAAAAAGCCAACACCAAAAGCCAACACAAAATGCCAACAAAAGCCAACACGAAAAGCCAACACGAAATGCCAACACGAAAAGCCAACACAAAAAGCCAACATGAAAAGCCAACACAAAAGCCAACACGAAATGCCTACACGAAAAGCCAACACAAAAAGCCAACACGAAAAGCCAACACAAAAGCCAACACGAAATGCCAACACGAAATGCCAACACAAAAAGCCAACACAAAAAGCCAACACACAAGCCAACACTAAAGCCAACACGAAAAGCCAATATATAAGCTTATGGTAGGTCACTCCATCAGCAAAACAGTTGTAACCTTTGTAGTGTGAACATCGTACTGACAGGTCAGTTACTACTATGGAACTTATTACAACCAACAAAGGTAGGCTACGTGCACTCTATCAAGGCTACTCCTATAACTATAATCGCCAGAATGTAAATGGAATAATATTCTGGCGATGCTCAAAAGAGAGGTCAACAAAATGTCGAGGCAATCTGAAAAGTAAAAATGGAAAGGTTTTAAGTGTGAGTGTTCATCAATGTAGTGCTCGAAACGAACCACGCTTACTGGTTACAAACAATTATCCAAATGCTAAAAAGCAAGTTCAAGAAAACGATATTGCGGCTAAAGATAGTGCAGTGTTTGTTCAAAAGGACTTATCATGTCCTCAAAACGTCATGTTAGGACAGTTGTCAACGTCCAAGAAACCTTCAACACTATCAAAATCAACTCAGACTATAAATAAAGTGGTATTGCAAGAGGATCAAAAAGGACTATATAGTAACAGTGATGATGGTCATGATGATAATGGTGATCATGATGATGATAATGATGATGATGATGATAATGGTAATGCTTTGTTTACACCTAAAAATCCATTTGTTAAATTTGTATACTGGCACAATCCCAATAAGCTCGTCCAGCGGCTACAGTTGTTGCATGTCTCACGTCAAGCTGGCCATACTGGTCACGATTGGGAAATCAAAGAAATTGAACAAGAGCTTCGTCGTGCTGAAATTATTGTGTAATGGGTCTACCACTTTGCGACCACTTTCACCCCAACTCTTGTTTCTAATATTTGCTTATTTGCTTTCACTTTTACCTGAACTCTTTGGATCCATATTTGCTCTCACATTAAACTAGTATTCTTATTACCAAGTTGACTTTACTAGAGCTTAGTCTATGCTTGACAGTTGATATGGAAGTATCAGTGACTAGGTATGGTAAGCCTTACGCATACTATAAAGGATATTCATATATTGTGAAACGAACCAATAAAAATGGAACTGTTATTTGGCGTTGTTCAAAGCAACGTTCCAAACATTGTCGTGGTGACCTAAAAAGTAAAAATAGTGAGGTTTTAAGTGTCAGTGATCATCAATGTAGTGTACCGCATGAAACACAGTTGCCGTCGACAAAAAATCAAGAAAACTATATTGCTACTCAAAATAGTGCATTGTTTAATGATCAACGTTTAACCCCTGTTCTCAAAGTTATTTTTAATCCATCTTCCACGTCGCAAGAGCCATCAACATCACAAACTATGCAAGAGGTAGTGTTGTTGTTGTCGTCGTTTTAAAGAGTGGAACAACTAGGTCATCTGCTCTTGATATGCAAGGGGATCAAAGTGACTAAATAGTAATAACCATAAGGTTTTTATGTCAATACAACCATTGCGGCTTCCCCACTTTTCGAAAACAACATTGAAGGGACATTGCTATAAAATGATCTACAACAAGCCTTGTGTTTAAAACTATAACAGACTATTGTAAAGTGAGAAAGGCTTGTATTCAGTATGCATTTATTGTCATAATCATGTATACTCTGCAATGTTAAATATACTAACGTTGTATAAAATAAAACAGCATTGTAACATCATTTTGCATTTATTTACAAACTTTATATACATTTTTTTTGTTTTCATCATAATATTTTTAAAGACAACACTAAACACTAAAACATTACTATTCTATGCACATATTTTCTTTCTTTTTCAGTATATTGTCATTACTTATATTTTCCATTATTATTTCACATTATTTATTTATTTAATTAAAACGAACCATGCACCTATTGTTTTTAAAACCTTCATAAATTAAGTGTACAGGTTGCACAGCATTATTGACTTAATCAAAAACACTCTCCGACATATCATTAAACCGTATAGGCAGAAATGTCTCAAAGTTTTCACATACACAAAGTACACGATCACCATATGCTGTTTTCAATTTCCGAATCTTGATAATGCGGAATGGAATATGCGTTGGCAATTCGCTGAGCTTCTTTGTCTCTAAGCCACATGATTGTCCCACAGCATTCAAAACATTCATTGTAGTAGTCTATAAACAAAACAAAAGCATATCTATTACACTCTAAAACAGCTTTAATAATATTGTGCAATTAGGGATTTTGCACTATCCATGGCGAATAAATTATACTAGTTATGCAAGAAATGCCCTAACTGTTGCAGATACTACTTTTCTGCATATAGCACAAGTGTTAAGTTCTAATGCACACTTGACACAGGCCATCATGTGTCCACAGGGTAAAAATACAACACCTAGTTCATCTTGATAACAAATTTTACATAATTGTTGATCACACTTTTGTATCTGTTCGTGAGACAAGTCTTTTCTTTCAGCCTTATGTATTTGCTCCGCGTGCTCTAACTCTAAAGGCACTTTTATGTCTTGTGCTGCAATCACTTTTTCTTTACGAATAGTGTTCACAAATTCCTGACCTTTAAGCAACACCATGTATATACAGTTTGGTAACCAACGAGCGTGTTGCACAAAGGGTCATCAGTCATTTGCCAATCCTTTAAAGCAAATCCACAATAAAAACATATTGTTTTATCCCCTTCACCAGTATAAAAAATCCAGCTTCACTTAGCTGTTTGGTAAAGTGTTTTAATATTAATGGCCAAACATTTTTATAAGATTCGAAACGTTTTCCAACAGAGCTGTACTCTGAGTGTGCTAGTGCTTTAGTCTTGCAAACTCCCAATTTTTCAAAAGCACACGCCAATTCAACACTGTCTATGGCATATGGACCACATATATCGACACTACCGTTGGCTGGTAATACATCATTATTATTATTTATTTGTGATTCAGCAACGTAAGTAGCGGCCAAAGGCCTTGTGGTTCGGTAAAATGAATGCACGGGTAGGTTACCCACTTGCTTTTCAAGCATGTAAGGACAGTGAGGAGACCATCGCAAATGGTCTCTAAAGGGATCATCCCCTTCTTCCCAGTGTGAAAGTTCAATACGACAAAACACACAGCGTACCACATCTTCTCGGTTCAAGTAAAAAAAAACGGCTTTTGCAAGTTCATGCGTCGACAAAAAGCCTACGGGCCAGGATTCAAATGTTAACCATCGATCATGTTCTGATTTTAAATTTAACCCACGTGGTAAACCAACTTGCTCACTTGTTGTATTTAGTACTAACGCCATGTGTTATAATAAAACGTTTTCTTATTGTAAGTTATTAACATTGCACAGAGTACTTTAAAGCATAATGCATGCTTGTTCACTGTCTGTTCATTACGTTAATGGCACATGACGACACCTAAAAGCAAACAAAATAACCCATCACTCAATCAATAAATCAATCAATCAATCAATCAATACTTGTAAATAAAACGTTAACGTTAATTGGCATTAATATATCAAAACACCATTAAAAATAAACTGTATGTTGGCACTAACAGTAACCCATGTACTTGTTTTCTTTTTTTATAAAGCTACAGTCATTTACATTCCCCCACCCTCCCTTTAACCAATATATAAACAAAAATGAATGTCATGTCATTTTGTTCACATTATCATGTTCAAACCTGTGGATATTCGTTGAGTCCATAGGGAACCACCCATAAATTAAATTTATTATTTTATTTTTAGAAAATCCAACATGGCCTTGTACTTTTCCCAGTCAACAACAACAACATAGCCATTAATCAAGAAAGCAATCATTGTCCCAGTCATGTACAGGTAATGATTTTTTTTTGTCCACGAGTTTTCAGTAGTGGTAAAATGGAATAGCATTTTTAAGTTGGACTTACCTGAGTTTTAAACAGTTCACTCTTTGGCAGTGGTTTCGCTTTAGTGCGTTTCTGTTTTTTTTCAGCGACTGCTACGGCGGTAAGGCTATTCTTTCCAAGTTTCTAAAAATAAATAAAATAAACCGCTATAAATACCTAAATTCAGGTTAATACATACATTTCATAAAATAAAACATAAAACAAAAAATGAAACAAGTTAGTTTAAAAAAAATCATCTCACCTTTACTTGCAGTGACTTGTTACTCTTCCCTTCTAGTGGGCTCAAAAGTGCAATAGTTTCTTCTCCCTCAGACATGTACGGTATGCCGGTTATCTGCAAACAAATAAATAAAATCATTAATTACCTAAGCAATAAATAATTGCTTGTAAATATATATATATTAATCAATAAATGTATAAATGAATAAATAAATACCTACCCCACAACAAGGTTAAGTATTTTCCACCAACACCAAAACTGTTAAACAAGACCAGGGGTTTCATGCAACGCAGTGTGTTCAAAGGTAGTCCACCCAAGTGAGAGTGGAAATGATAACGATATGTCTTTATATATGCTACGTTGCATGTATAATCATTTTTTCCCACGCTTTGAACATTCTGTTATCGGTCACGTGGACAGCTAACGTCCCAGGCGAACACCTGTGGCGAATCAAATTTCACATGAACTTGCATTTTGTCACGTACGAAGCAAAACAGGATGTGACTTGTTAACAGTTATCGCGCACGTGGACAGATAACACCCAAGCGAACACCTGTGGAAGATCAAATTTCACATGGACTTGCATTTTGTCACGTACGAAGCAAAACAGGATGTCACTGGTTTAGCATACATGTGGTTTCACAAATGTGTGTGCATGCCTTTCACACTCCCCTGCCACCACGATGGTCAGATTATTTCACCTTCAAGCGTCTTGGTCATTTTTTCCATTGCACTTGTTGTCAAGTCAGATCAATGCCTTCCAATAAGCTCAAATGACCTTCACCTCCTGTAAGTTTGTTTTCTGTACTCGCTTCGACCAACATAGAATCAAGTTCTCATCACCGTTTACACGTTAAAGGTAAAATATCAGAAAACGCATGCTCGTTCTGTCATACACCGACCAGCCGAAATAGCGATTGTTCTATTAAGCATGGTCCTTGTGGTTAGCGACAGGTTCGTTGAAAAACACACACACACACCCAGCCGTATCGTCTCTCTCAACCACCACGCTTCATAAACATTATAAACAAGTAAAGAAAAAGAAAACGTTATTTCAACATGTATGGCGTTAGGCCCTTTGTGAATTATTTTTTGGAAAAAAATATCTACCACATTTGAAAGGGGGCGAAAGCCCGAGTCCTAGGACACCTCGTACACGTCTCTAGCGTTATTGGTTCATGAGATATCGGCAAAAATCACAAAAAACACGTGTTTACCCCAAAATCGAGTTTCCAAATTTTTTTTAAAAAATATAACGTGTGGTCCATAGCAAAGAGGACGTCAGCCCGAGTCCTTGGACCCCTCGTTCATGCCTCTAGCATGATTGGTTCGCGAAATATAGCAAAAAGTTTAAAATCACGGTTTTACCCTAAAAAAACCGTGTTTCCAGATTTTCACCGTTTCGACACCTACATTCCCGTAAAGAGCACGACGAGACGAAAAAAACGAATCCAAGCACGCCCTCCTAGCATGGCTCCTTCCATTCCAAGGTCGCAGGGGCTCACCACTAGCTAAGTGGAGCAGCACTCTCCTTACCCCACTACTTACAAAACACAAATTTTTGCTCTAGAGACTTGACATTTATTTTGGGGGTAGAGGGCATAGGGACCTTTCATTTATGTCAAAAAAGGTTTTTTATAGAATTCCTAGTTTCCAAAATATAGGATTTTCAAAATTCGAGTGTTTTCAAAAAACATAAAAAGTAAAAAATTTTTATTATAGAAAATAAAGGTCATAAAGACCATTCGTTTGAGCCATGGCACAACGTTCTATCATTTTTGGTTTTCAAACTATTACCAACTTTCGAAAACAAAAAAATCAAAGAATTTTTGAAAAATATAATACATGGTCCATAGCAAAGAGGACGTCAGCCCGAGTCCAACGACACCTCATTTGTCAAAATCGGACCATGCGTTCGAGAGATATTTAACATGGCTGAGGCTTAGTAGTAGAGCAAGGGGGGTTCTGGAGTGCGTTGGAAGCACCACCACTCCACTACTCCTAGGCCTACCAAGCGACCGCTGCCCAGCCATTTAGCCTTTAGATATTGGGGTGATGCGTTGTCAGCGCATCGGGTCCCCTCGGCCGTAATTCTTGGTTTTCGTGATTGTGGCGTTGCCTCTCTGTCAGACAGCTACTCAATTGTCCTCACGAGGCTGAGTGCACCCCGTTCCAGCCCTCACGTCAGTTTCTAAAATCCTTGACGGAGCCGGGAATCGAACACGGGGCCTCTGGGTGAGAGGTAGGCACGCTACCCCATCACCACGTGGCCGGCCACAAAATACAATAGCGTGATAATAAATGACAGAAACTAAACATACCTTTGCACCTTATTAAAATAGAATTCCATTAGGTTCACTCGATTTATGTAAAACTTAATGAACTTTCCTGCTGAGTGGTTAGTATAGAAGTTATTTGGAAGCAACCGATAGTTCGGCTCCCGCAATAGTATTCGTAATCGGTGATACCAATTTCTCTGCAATGACGCTGGGAAGACCGCCGCTGCGGTCAGGCTAATGAGTGGAGGGGATTACAGTTCTGAGAAATGCAATCCAAACATTTCATATAATAAATTCTCTCCACTGTGAATACAACTTAAACCAGACTTTCAGTTTTCATTGTCGAAAAAGATATTGCTGAAATTGTAATTTGATGATGATAGTTGATGTTAAAGGGCCTAACATGGAGGCTATAGGCCTCTTAATTCTTTGGGATGAAAATGAAGGATGATGATAAAATGAACAATAGAACTAAAAATAACTACAACTTACAACCAAATAACGGATTAGGAGAACAAAAGGACAAAAAGGAAGGAATAAGGGAAATAAAATGCGGGTAAATGAAATGCTCTCAACCCTCAAAAAATGAGAATTGACGGATTTGGTAAGGTGCGCCATGAAAGGCAGATAGGAAGAGAAATAGAAGAGAAAAAGGGAAAAAACAGATCCAGCTCAGGAATTCTCCCAAACTCAACAGCCGTGAGCCCTTGAGGGTGTGCCACCTCCAGTGGTGGGGCCACGCACACCCTGCCTCCTTTATGACCTCGTGCAGAAGGGAGCAGATATGGTGAAAAGATGCACCGTACGGTTGATTCCGTAGTTAATTGGATATCATCGTAGGTATCAGAGGCAAAGAAGTCCCTATCATGTGCGTTACTAGCATTGGTCAAGTACTGTCCCGGCATTTGCCTGGACAGAGTGTAGAAAAACCACACTCAGGATAGGTTCGAACCTACGATGTCTGGACTTGCTAAAGCTGCCCTCGCAACCGTGATGCACGATTAAACGATCACAACTACGGTGCGGGATTCTCAAAATGACGACTACACATAACAGACAAAGGAGTGTTTGTGTCCGGATCAATGTTATCGCTGGAAATTACGTAAGACAATCATCTCACCTAACTCTGTCTCACGTAAACTCGGGAAATGAAAGCACGCCTCCTGTGGGGGAGCAAGAGTAGTGTTGAATGCGACATCTACCATCGGTACTTGCAACTGGCATATGTAATGACATTGTAGACATATTTTGTTCTCCTTGATAATAGCTTTAAACTGCCTGTTCATTTAACACAAGACAAGATAGGTTGCAGCACTATTTTCACTGCCAGCTGGATCGCATCCCTCCTGGCTGCTTTAAACTGCCTGTCCATTCAACACACAGACGCGTACAGGATCTTTTCACAGTAGCGCTTCATTCGTATTAACGTCTTTTTCCAGAACTAGCACTGACGTTATTTCATTTCTTACTACCGTCTATTTGAGTTGTTGGACTTTGCTACACCCATAATATATTAAACAATAGACAAATCGTTTTCTAAATGAAACATTGTGTTAACCTGAAGTAAGTTATCGCATTTATTAAATTGATATTCATTCAATGTCATTTAAATTAGAATTGCATAATGATTTTAATACATTTGTAATCTGAGTCACATTTATAAGTATATTTGTTTTTTCCATTGCTTTATTTTTAGACACCATATACTTTGAGCTAACCCCTTTACTTTCCACTACGTCGCGTTACTTGAAGCCGTTTGACTAGAATGGCTTATGGATCTTTAAGCATACAGTCTCTTTATTAATTATACACGGATTGGTGAAGTATTGATATTCCATGTCTGCCATTTCAAGCTTTTGACCTATCTTACGAAATACTTTAGGGGTTAAAGAAGAAGCCCAATGTGTTCTCAATCAATGCATCTCATTTGACATTATACTGGGATTATACGTTGCTGCATTGCACAGACCAAGGATCATGTAATATGGGGCGCGCACTGGTCGGTGGGTTGGTGGGATCCGGTGGAAACCATGCACCGCTGGTCTATTTATTTAACTTCTCATCTGACAGTGTTTGTGATATTATGATGTATTTATTCCAAATGCACTTTCGTGCGCAATTATACTATTAATTAATTTACTTTAACAAGATGAGATAGATTAGTTGGTTCCTCTGTTTAGGGGCTGCGACATCGCGGTCATGCAGCCCCGTGTACATTGGATGTGTGTAGAATCTGCCTGATAACCGATGTTAATTGTGATGGCTGTATTATTGTGTGTTATATGTAATTCAGGTAAGGACTACAGACAGTCAGTTTTAAGTAGTTCCTACTTTTTCTACCAAATGCTACCGTCAACGACACCTAGCTGCAAACTTGGCTAATAGATACTCCCGCAACCAGACGGTGACCGTTGGAACATAATAGCGTTAATCAAATTTTACTTTCACACGAGTGTAGTTAGTGGAACGTTCTTTTACATCACATAAATCTATGTCGAATGGCATGGGCCCACCGGCTTTACTTCCCCTCCGAAGGAAGGCACACTGAGGGATTTTTAACGCTCTTCAAAACTCCCATGACTTCGGCCGGGTTTGAACCCGCGATCTTGGGCATATTAGCTCAGCATGCTACCAAATATGCCACCAAAGCCGCCCAATATGAGATAATAGGCATGTAAATACAGCAATACGATTCCCTAATATGCAGCTATAGTAGACTACTCACTGACTTATGTACATGAATAAGCCATTTCTCATTAAACACACCATTTGTGCGGGGTTATAAATCGTAAGTATATTTGACTCCAGAATGATGACTTTATATTCCAAATATTGAATAATTTAATTATTGTTTCCTTTCAAAAATGTAGATGCAACAATTTAAAAATGAAAGAGAACTATGTGATCAAGACGTCTAAATTACACCCATTACAAAAATTAAAATAAAGACTATCAGGAAAGTACTGTAATTGTGAGAATAGGTCCTTGAGAAATGTGGATATACAGCCCTTTTTGTTATTGATGCATTCTCTACTACGTTATTGTACTTCACAGTACCTTTCGCCTAGATTTACAGTGAGTTAATATTACACTTGATTAACTTCAGAGTCCAGGGGAACTATCTTTTATACTCACTTAAGGGCAAAGTGAGTATACCTTGCGTAATATATTGGCATGTATCTTTCTATAATATGTAAATACACCTCTCGGGCAACGCCGGGTAAAATAGCTAGTCCTTGATAAAAGATTCACACCAAAATGGCGGATCATAACAACTGGAATATTACCACAACAAAGATGCTAATATCAACTGTCGTCTGGACATCCCGAATAGAAAAGGAAGAGCCCTAATAGACATGATGGAAGAAGAGGATTTACAACTTGTCAATAACAAAGAGAGCCCCACGTACATTGCACACAACGGAACCAGCACCATTGACCTAATTTTCCATCGAGGAGAGAAGATAGAGCTAAGGGGACACGCGGTACCAGGAAATGACTCCTGGGACACTACCCGGAAACACCTACCAGTAATGGCAACTTTCCAGCTGGAAAAGAACCCAGGACCAGAACCGAAGGAGACGAGAAGATGGACACCGAGGCTATTAGACATAGAGCACCTCAACCTGACCCTTAACCACGATCAGGTGATGAAATGCATAGAAGAAGAAAAACTAGACACCGCCGTAAGAATACTTCAAGACTGTTTATTGGAATCGACCCCAGACCCACCTCGCACGAGAAAGAACAAGCCATGGTTCGACAAAGAATGCTATAAAATGAGAAACAGCGTCCTAGGAAGACTACATGACCTAAAGAGTCAACCTGACCAAGAGAAACGGGAAATGTATAACCAGGAAAGAAGAACATATGTTACTCTACTCCGCGCAAAGAAGAAGGACTACGCTCATAAAAGGGAACAGCAATTACTGAGAGAAGCGGAAAACAAACCATACAAAGCCTTGGATGCAAGAAGGAGCATGATGATACCAAACTTTCCACTGAAATCCTGGGAAACCCACTTTACTGAACTACTGCAACAGTCGACGCTCAAACAACAAGACGAACCAGGAGAGCACTTTGAAAGGGAAATGCCACCAACAATAACAGAAGCAGAAGTCTGGTCGGTGATACAGAGAAGCAAGTCTGGAAAAGCAACAGGCCCGGACAACATTCCAAACGAAGTCATCAAGGTATCACTCCCGTACACAATAAGCCTATGGAAAGCCCTATACAATAAATGCATAGAACTCCAAAATATACCGAACACCAGGAGAAAATTAACAATTAAGATAATCTACAAAGGCAGCGGACCACAGGATGCACCCGACTCGTATAGGGGAATCGCGCTAGAATGCGCAGCCTTCAAGATACTTTCCAACATAATACGGGAAAGAATCTTCGAACAGATAATGGAAGTCACGCCAGAAGAACAACACGGATTCATTCCAGGAATATCGACGACCCATGCAATACAGAATGTACTAGAATACATAGGAGAAGCACTAGGAAACCCCAGAGGCAGCGCATACGCGACATTCGTCGACTACCAAAAAGCTTTCGATGGAGTGAATAGAAATATTCTTATCCGAAAACTCAGGACAGTGCTAGGCTCAGAAGACCACTTCCTTAAACTCATTACAAGCATCTTGGAAAGCAACGTAATTAGCATAAGCGACGGCAACCTGGAATCAACGGACATAACACACACAAATGGAGTCCTACAGGGGGACCCCCTAAGTCCGATATTGTTTAACATTATCACAAATGACATTGTGCTAAAGATCACGACGGAAGAAGTCAAAATTCTACTGTACGCAGATGATATGGTGATCCTAAGCAAAAACAGGGCAATAATGCAAGAAGCGATCAACAAGTTAGCGGAATGGTCAAGAGAAAATGAACTTAACATAAATTTAAAGAAGACAAAGGAAATGAAGTTCCGCAAAGAAGGACGAATCTCATCGAAGGACGTTTTCAGATGTGGAAATCACACACTGGATATAGCAAAGTCTTACAAATACCTAGGGGTAACTCTACAGGTCACAGGATTTACCTTTACAAGGCACGTCGAGGATAGAACAATCACCGCAATTAAGAGCATAATGCTAATAAAAAGACTTAGAAGCTTATCACTGGCGACAGCAATTTCACTGTTCAAACTCAAAATTGCCAAAGTAGCATCATACGCCATCGAAGTAATATGGCCACACCTGAACTACAAGAATGTCAAAGCCCTGGATAGAGTCAAAGCCAGATACTTAAAGAAGACGCTTGGTGTATGGAAGTACGCTCCAACCCGACTAGTATATCAACTGGCGGGAACAACGACATTTATAGAAGACATGATGTTAACATACAGCTTGACCTCAACCGAAGCATGCGACAAGTTCTTGGAAGAACGAGTAGAGAAAGCAGCAGAAATCGACCCGGCATTCTACCGAACCCCAGCCATGAAAGAGGAAGAATGGAAAACAGCCGGTTACGAAATCCGCCACCTTTACACAAGAGGGGCAATACATGGATTTCGCCATCGAATCTGCAGCAGGAAAGGTTTCCACAACGCCGACAATGAATGTGCCACAATATCATCTGTTCGAATGTGCCCAAAGAACTCTGCCAATCTCACAGTACGGAAAGGACCGATGTAAATGACGTTTTCTATAGAATAACGATGTACAGATTGTGTTCAGTCCAATAAATATATAATATAATTTCAGAGTGTGAAATGCATGAAATGTTACACAATGAATGGTATACAATGTAAAACATAAATAACAGATAGAAAGAGTAGGTAAAAATAGCCGAGGCGATAAGCGCTGCGCATAAAGTACGCACATTTCAGGATATAAAGAGAAATTAAATAGTTAAATAGGATGAAATAAGCCGTGAATAGTAGCGTATTTTATGTTATAATATTTGTATTCTAATTCGTGAATACCACTTATGGTATCACAAGCGAGTGTAAATAAGCACTTTATACATGTAACCAACAGCCCAGTGAAGTTGTTGCACTCCAGGTACAGACGGGGGCACCCATCAGGGAACGCCAAACAGAAGCGAAGGTTTATTAGAGAACCTGCCGTTAACAAAAGAAAGCGTTCGGCCTTGAATTCAGGAAAAGGTTTCTGAAAGCATAGGCCTATGTCTGGAGTGTGGCTGTGATACCTGGACTCTGGGGAGAGAAGAAGCTACATTTTTTTGGAGATGTGTTGCTACTAACAGGGGTGTGCAAATTATTAGACTGGACGCCAGTTTCCCGAAATAACATTTATACTCTTCACGGCTTAATGTACTAATATGTTTACAAGGCGGTGACATTACTTCCAATGTTTAACTAACAAACCTAACCCCTAGCACTACAGGCCATGAAGAGCCTAGGCCTACCAAGCGACCGCTGCCCAGCCATTTGACCTGCAGATATTGGGGTGACGCGTGGTCAGCGCATCGTGTCCCCTCGGTCTTTAATCTTGGTTTTCGTGATCGAAGCTCTGCCTCACTGTCAGACAGCTACTCAATTGTCCTCACGAGGCTGAGTGCACCCCGTTCCAGTCCTCACGTCAGTTTCTAAAATCCCTGACGGAGCCGGGAATCGAACCCGGGGCCTCTGGGTGAAAGGCAGGCGCGCTACCCCAACACAACGGGGCCGGCTCCAATGTTTAACCACGAGTCTTAATTATATTTTCTTTTAAGAAACTCAAAGTAGAATGATTGTTTAGAATTCCCACTGACACAGGAGCTTTGCTGCTGATTTATTCACTCTACTTGTCGTGTGAATTTAGAGCTGAGGGTTTTGGAGTAACTTTACTGATGATCCGCTCTTGAACTATTCAAAGATTCATCAACTATCCCGGGAGAGGTGGCGCGGGGTTATTTTGACCCCTCCCAATTATTTCTCTGTAGTAACGACAATTATTCCGCTTATGCTACTGATATAGCATGAAAACATTCACTGAACTAATGAGAAAGTATATTTGTCTAAAATGAAAGTCATGCACATATTATAAACGGGTATTTACACTATAATAGAAATGGTGCGGATCTATTTTTATGAAATATCTGATAATTCTTACTTGAGTTCGCCTATTAAAATTTTCAAAATGAATGATTAGACAAGTTTTAGATAATGTAGGATTCTAGTTTTTCACCAATGACACGTTTTAGAAAAGTCTCTTGTTGTATTGTGGTTGTATTGTACTCCATTTTGTGATTCTGTCTTTTCAAGTATGGTACACATGCGCTGAGAAAGAGGCATATCATCGTCACTTTCTTCATTTTCTTCTTCGTCTGCACTCTGCTCAGTATCACTTTAAGATTCTGCTATTTCTAGTTCATCTTCACTATCACCGTTTTCACTTCCTAATATTTCTTCCTCTTCGACGTCTTGCAGAAGAGATAACATCCTGGATTCTTGCTCTTCGTAGCTCGGACGATCCATAATCTTTTATTTTAACACTGAACTACAATCAATTCTATTTCGCGATCAGACAGCTACATTCTCATGGAGTGCGCGTAAGACTGGAAGAGCTGTTTACTCTGTCAGAACATATTGCAACATGGCTCTATAAAAATACACTTGTCTCGGCCCTTATCCCTTCCACTAATAGGCTACTGCCCTCAGACAATAGATAAGGAATGTGGGGAAAGGTATGTGGCAGGATTAGTCTGTGTGTAGTCAAACGTATAAACCCCAGCTTAATGAAACTGCGTGGGGTCACGAAGTCCCCCGCGCCACCTCTCCCGGGTTAAGGATTAAAATCACCTGGCTTACATTCCAAAGTCAATGAAGAAATAGCAAACGGACCCAGCTCAGGTATCCCTCGCAATCCCCAATTGTGAAAGTTTCCAGACACAATTCCTTATGGGAAAAGGTGTAAATCGATAATGGAGGAAACACTACTAAGTAGGGTAATAAAGGACGCCTATACAGAGGCGCATGTTCAAAATAAAATGGATTGACAACATTACAAGTGAAAAGGCCTTGAAAAGAGTGAATTTCGCACAGCTGCCATCTTGAGGTTATGTAAACAATTTAACTCAATTACACTCCAGTTCATTACAACATGCATAAACATTTACTGTACCATATTTCACTGCGCTCAGAGTTAAATCGCGAGAAAAGTTTATTAAAATGTTTCAAATTCGCTTGGTCGCCATGTTCGTTTTGTAGTTAACAGTTTTTAGGTAGATTTCATTAGAAAGCTAACTATTGCAATGGGTACCATGTTTCGACTTCCGAAAAATTTCGACATATCTTCGCGTTTCACATCCCCAAGACCCCTAAACCACCGTCAGTTCAAAAGTTTATATATAATTTATGCATGTATATATACATGTATATCAGTTTCTTGTGGACACTATAACTGCCGTAATTTTGCATCAATCACTTTGAAATTTTTACCGAATATGTATACCTATAAAATCTCGGTCGAGTTCGTTACTGGGCTAAATCGGTCGAAGGGGGGTGAAAATGGGGGGCTTTTTTCGAAAAGGTGAAATATTGCCATAACTCTCTTAATATGTGAAATATCGAATCCGTTCAAAGTTCATACTATGTGTCGGATAAAGCCCAAAAAATTATGTTTGAAGAGTTTTTTTATATCACCCACCATTGACCAAAGGGGTGGGAAAAAGTGGGTTTTTCGGGAAACATTAATCATATCTCGCTTAATAGGCACAATATCTAAACTGTACAAAATTGACAATATTCCCCTAATAATTACCTAAAACTTTTGAAGGAATTTTTGATATGACCCACCATTACGCCAAGGGATGAGCAAAATGATTTCGGAATTATAAGAACATGCCAAGAGCTATCAGAGGTTGCCATGGCAACACTACTAAATTGATGAGGGATGAGCCATCAGACATTGCCATGACAACGCACTTGCTCGAGATCAGATTCAGATTTCCATCTGACTAAGTGTGAAGCGGCTTCGGTGACGTAACTGGTAGCATGCTGAACTTCTATGCCCAAGGTCGCGGGTTCAAAGCCGGCCGAAGTCGTCGGATTTTCTAAGAGTGCTATAAAACCCTCAGTATGCTTTCCTTTGGAGGGGAAGTTCCAACGTTCGTTGCGAGTTGCTGGTTGCGGTGGCATCTAGTAGCCAAGTTCACAGCTAGGTGTCGTTGACGGTAGTATCTGGTAGCAACATTAGGAACTACTGCTTGAAATTGACCGTCTGCAGTCCTTACCTGAATTACAGACTAATACAGCCATCACAATTCACACCGTTTATCAGACAGATTCTACACTCAACAAAAGTACACGGGGTTACATGACCGCGTTGTCGCAGCCCCTAAACTGAGGAACCAACCAAAATCTCTGCGGGAGATATAATTTTGCGTGAAGAAGTAACAGACCGTTACATAGTTACACATCAGTGTCGAAACCTTGCATAAGGACAGTGTGACCACAAGTATAAAAATGGACCCCAAATGACAAGAAGGTTACCGTCCCCATAAGACAATAAAATGCTTAAAATATGCATAAAATGACGAAAAACAAAGTTAATTAAGCTCCAATTATAAAATACTTTCTCGCAATGAATGAGGTCTGATCCTTCTACAAAAACCTGCATATTCTGCCTATTTTCGCCTATCCCCAATTTTGTCCGGTGAAATCTACCTCCGCCTTCCGGCGTGCCGAGAGGACTTTTTTTTGAAAGTTACATAGGCCTACGTGAACGTTTACTAGTGCCCTTTAACACCGTTAGAAAGTGTTGCTGGTGCGATGGATTGTGGTGATACAGGGAGTCGGGTGGATTGGTGGATATTCTCATAATCGCTTCGATGAACGAAAGAATTCTTGAAATTGAGTCCAACATCAGTGACAGTGGCTGTCTGGGGACCGGAGCTGACAGAGTACCGCAATGGTAGAAGGATGGCGGCATGCTATTTGGCTCGTATGAGCCCTACCGTATGCCGTGTCTTGCAACGGGAAGAGAGGAAGAGTGAATGGAACATGCTTCATCACTCGACAGCAGGATGTGTATTGGAAGTCGATAGCTCTGGGAACCCCCCGTCATGTCAAGATACGCCACGTTTTATGACGAGCGATTGTTCCCCCAATGAAAGTGAGACAGAGCTGTGACAGTGATGCCAACCTAACTAGTCAATACGGCTTTCTGCACCCGTCGTTGGAGGGTTCAAGTAATAGGTCATGTGCCCATCACCGAAGGAAGAAAGACAAGTCGTATATCAGGAAAGTGGGGGACAGCGCATGCAGCGGCCTTTTTTTTTTTAGCAATTGTGAGATAAAAAGCAAAGAAAGTCCTAAAATAAATCCAATAAAAGTGGAGTAAAGATGGGAAATTAAGTAAAATAACTAACTCTATGATAAAACAGAATAACCTAGCTTAATAAATGTACATTATTTGAATTGCAATTATTAACAAACAATCTTAAAAACTTTCAAATTATTAGGCTGTGACCTTATTATATATTAAAATATTATCATTTCTACCAAAACTAGGAAACGAGATCAGAGAAAAAATATCAATAATAATAATAATAATAGTAATAAGTTTACAAGGAAGGAAGGAAAGGTGAAAGGAAGGACGTTTGTAGTTTCACGTGACCATTAATCTCGCGATCCTCAACCACGGGACCTTCAATGTTATTTGGAATCCGATCCAGAAGACGTGACAACTCACATGCATTGGGTGGGTATCGAACCTGGTTCCTCCTTGGAGAGAGGGAAGCAGGGTGATCACGCCCCTAAGGTAGTAATTGAGTCACCAAGCTCAAGTGATGGCTCACCCATTTACAGTAACAGTGCACCAAGTATCGCTCCAGAAGTCATGATACAACTCATCAGGGTTAAATACAAAATTTCACCGAAAAGTCTAATATTCCGAAAGAAAAATATTTTAATTTATTGAGAAGTTAATTCAGAAAATTACTCAGACCTTTCGTGTAGGGCCGATAACCCAGATGTTCGTCCCCTTTATACAACAGTTATATTGCTGGCATATTGGCTTTCCTGTTTTGTGGGAAGGTTATGGGTGCAGCGCACCTGATCAGGGAATGCAAGGAAATTAAAATGATAAGAGCAAAGTTTGTAGACAAAGCAGATCTAAACAGAATAGAAAATGAAAATGAGTATCACACTTTAATTAAATTACTAAAAAGGGAATGGGGGAAAGCAGGTCAATTAGCAAAATATTTTAATACCATCAGGGCAATGTGGAATAGGAAAGCGTCGGATGAGATTCAGAACAAAGATGCATGTAAATTAAGCATTCAAGTACAGGAGATGGCTTCCTAAGCTATAAATCTTGTTAAAGCCTAGGAGAGCCTATCTGTATTAACTAGGTAGCCTATACGATTACTACCGTACAGCCACATATTGCTGTCTGTAGATTTTTCCTGTGAGTTTGATGTTTTTTTTTCCTTACTACAAAACTTATCAGACTCTTACAGTCAGTAAGGGCTCGATAGGGAAATAAAAGTAATTCTTTCTGTGATGTGTCTCCCATGGAGAACTGTCTAAAAATGAAGAACACTGTGTCCACATTTATGATTAAGAAAGAACTTTGTGCAGTCTCCATCAGAAAAGTTGCCCAGTGATATTGTGAATGAAGATAACTACTGCAAAGCATTATTAAGTTTTGAAATAACGTGGAAGCTATGAAATGCCGAATGAACATTTGGTTTAATTATCTAACGCCATACTGTAAATTTATGTTACATATGTGTTTATTGTCTGTATGTCACGATATGACTCTCTGAGTTAAAGTGACAATTAACAAGTAGATTTGGTTTAAATAAATAAATAAATAAATAAATAAATAAATAAATAAATATTGGCTTTCACGGCATAAAAATTAAAATCTTGTAGATCCACCAAGTCAGGTTCATCAGCGGGTTCTCTGGAGACCTGCCCGGACCGCCCTCGTAGTGAAGGATATTGCACTGCGACAGCTGAGAGTCCTTACAACTCTTCCCTTCCCTAGACATCGCTAAAGATGGCGTGTTGGCTTCCACGCTCAAGTAATTCAAACATTAGTTTCCACTCGTTGGTTGGTTGGTTCCTCAGATTAGGGGCTGCGATAACGCGGTCATGGAGCCCCGTGTACTTTGGGTGTGTGGAACCTGTCTGATAACCGGTATTAATTGTGATGGCTGTATTAGTGTGTGTTATCTGTAATTCAGGTAAGGACTGTAGCCAATCAATTTCAAGTAGTTCCTACTTTTGATACCAAATGCTACCGTCAAGGACATCTAGGTGCGGACTCGGTTATTAGATGCCTCCACCACCAGCACCTGGCGACGAACGTTGGAACTTACAGAGCGTTATCAAATCTAACCTACAAACTTGGCTTCACACAAGTGCAGTTATTGGAACGTTCTTTGACATGCCATAAATTTATGACATGGGCCCGCTGGCTTTACTTCCCTTCCGAAGGAAGGCATACTGACGAATTATTAACACTGTTAAAAAACCGATGACTTTGACGGGGTTTGAACCCGCGATCTTCGGCATACGGGCTCAGCATGCTACCAACTATTCCACCTATTCGACACCTAGAGGCTAGTGCAGACATTTCCAAAACTTTTCTCATGGCGACACCCTATTAGCACACATAATTCTACATGTCACCCATTTAATTACTGCAATTATAAACAATTATAAACTTTAACAAAGGAGATTCATTTTAAAGAAATTAAAATTTGTCATAATATATACCGGTATATGATTTTCCAAGTATAATAGGCTATATTAATCACCTTTCTCTCCGATTCAATGACTGCTATGGGCTTGGAGATCATTATAAAACTGCTTTATATCGGGTTGGATGCAGGGCAAATTCACATGCATTTCCTCATTTAACATTCTCAAACTTCCCCGTTTAACAGTTTGTGTATTGGCCATAACAGAAAACGCTCTTTCACACAAATATGTCGTAGAAAACAGCAACAAAAATATGAGGGCTCTTTTACTCAGGCGAGGAAAATCTTGTTGAATAGAAACCCATAAGCTGTCTAATTCTGGCTCTTGGTTCTTAAGTTTCCAAGTCTGGTTGTTTTTAAGTTCCGCCTGTTCCTCCTCTTCGATAAGTTGAAGTTCACAAGAGCTGGAGGGTTTACATTTAGTGTTGGAAAATATCCACCCAGCCTCTATTTCAGTTGCATTAAATGATAATGAACCAGTGGTTGTATTTTGTCACTAATTGGACATTTAAATGTCAATGGAAACATCTCAAAATGTCTTTCATTTGTTTTTCTTATCCATACGCCGACTTTGTCCCTTAAAGCGACAATTTTGTCTGCAGCGGTTTGCACTCTTCCCTTGTAGGCCAGCATTCGTTATGATGAGAATTTCAAAAATTTCAGAAAGGAAAGTTAACTTTGTTTACTATTTTCTCATCGGGTCCTTATTCGTTTTCTCTTCTGAATTTATATATATGACGAATCTCACGGCACCCTTTTGGTTGGTTCCTTAGTTTAGGGGCTGCGACAACGCGGTCATGCAGGCCCCGTGTACTTTGGGTGTGTGTAGATTTTGTCTGATAACCGGTGTTAATTGTGATGGCTGTATTAGAGTGTGTTATCTGTGATTCAGATAGAAGGACTGCAGACGATTAATTTTTTCAAGTAGTTCCTACTTTTGCTACCAAATGCTTCCATCCACGACACCTAGCTGCACACGTGGCTACTAAATGCCATCACAGTCAGCACCTGGCGGCGAACGATGGAACGAATAAAGCGTTAACTAACCTACAAATTTAGCTTCCACAAGTGTAGTTAGTGGAAGGTTCTTTTACATGCCACACATCTATGACATGGGACCGCCGGCTTAACTTCCCCTCCGATGGAAGGCATACTGAGGGATTTTTTAAACCTCTTAAAAAATCCGACGACTTCGGCCGGGTTTGAACCCGCGACCTTGGGCATAGAAGCTCAGCATGCTACCCACTACGCCACCGAAGCCGCTTCACGACACCCTGTTTCGAAAGCACTGGGCTAGTGGTCCATGTGCTGTGGGGATCGCAGATGGAGAATCCAAGTGACCGAGGCTCGGGAAGATAGATGAAGCGTGTCGCTAATCTCGGGCTGGCAGGACGCCAGAAGGGGGCGCACCGCGTCGCGACGCGACGATAAGGCCAAGTGAAAAGAGCGCCTTCTTGGGCCAACAGGAACACAGATGCTCCTCAATAATAACTATTACACGCAAGGGAAGATCCTTGGACTCAGATCTTAGCATTCGCCTTCCACTTAACTCGCGAGGACTGGTGCATGCGTATTTGTGACCCGAGGCTTTAATAATGCTCTATATTTTCGTTTTGGTCAGCCCTTATTTCCTGTCGCTTACTGTACCTTCCTTCCTAGCCTTGAACTTCAGCCTGAAAAAAAAACAACAAAAAAACAAAAAAAAAAACAAAAAAAAAAACATGTCCATAGCTTTTGGAACATTCAAGTTATTTCTATATTATTTACGGTCGGGTCTGATTTACCCATGGCGCCAGTCCTCGCGTGACAAGGTTCGGCATATGTAAGTCGGGACAATTTGTAGAACATAAGGGGGAAATCCACCTATTTTGCTGCAGCACAATCACATAGCTCACGTTCTTGTTGATTCATGTTTAGGATCTAGGGACACATTGGTCATCAGCTCTCTTGTTCAAAAATATCGAGAAAACTGCTTTGCCGCCATTATCAAAATTATTGTCATTTTTCTGTATGTTAATTTTTTTAAAATATATAAATAAACCTCATTTTATATTGGGAATAGTTCATAGGAAGACACCAGGTGTGAAAGTACTTCATTAAAATCCGTACGACTACGACAAAAATGCAGTGACACACCCGGCGCCAGTCCTCGAGTTATAATTTTTCACGCCAATTATTTTGGAAATATTTGCAGTCGAACACAAATTACATCACACGGGAAAACAAGTAGTAACTAATTTAAACGCCATAACGTGGAAGAGATATCACGCTTTCATGGTACGATGGTCATCTATTACACATGCACAAATAATATGGATGCATTCTTGATATTGTTGTCCCGCCTAATGTGATCAGGCACAATTTGTGTCGACCGACTGAAAAGCTTTCGATAATACATGGAACTAGGCAACTCTGTAAAATGGCTTCTAATACTCCAATACAGGGTCTTCCATATAAAGTAAGAACGGCGAGCGGCGGATTTGTTATCCGCTGCTACAGTGGCCTTGACCGAGCCTGTGGCGCGCCACGGCCCCCAGCTGTAGTATTAAAAGCGCTCGCATACTTGACCTTGCAATAAACTTGCAGGTAGGGGCCGATAACCTCGATGTTAGGCCCCTTAAAACAACAATTATCATCATCAACATAAACGTGCAGGTGTTCAGTCGCCATTCTCAACCTCAGATGCTAACATGGTGAGACAGTTACCATTACAACATTGTATTTTTGTATGTGAAACTTATTTTAAGTACGAGTCTTCTCGGCGGATACGTTATGCATTTGTTCAGCAATTTCCTGATGAAGTGCCACCGTCACTCGCACAGATTCACGTAATTGTAAGTAAGTTTGCCACTACTGGCTCAGTGCTCAATGAAAGACATAAAATAAAAGATCAGAAACATTACTGTGGCAGAACTCACTCGCGTTAGCCTGAATGAGGTTACAAGATACAATGCCTGTATAACCCAGGAAGGACGATACTTCCAGCATCTTTTAGAAGGTAATATTTAGTACAGGATAGTACACACGCTTAAAGCAGGGGGGCCATGGCGCGCCACAAGCTCGGTCAAGGCCACCGCAGCAGCGGATAACAGAACCGCCGCTTGGCGTTCTTACTTTATATGAAAGACCCTGTATAGGCCTTTAGTAATTTTGAAATTATACTCAAATTCGTGAGATTCACCTGGAAAATCACGTGGCGTCAGGAAGGGCATCCGGCCTTAAATCCCCGGCCAAAACCAAAATGAGCCTGGCTGGCTCCGGTGACCTCAATTAATTGGGAAAAGCCGAAGAGGAAGAAGAACTCAAATTCGTGAGACAACACTTAGAAGAAGTGGGTTCGATTCCCACCTCATCCAGCCCAGAAGTGGTTTTCCGTAATGCCTACTCCAGAGTAAACGCTGCAATGGCCCCTAACTTCATCGTCTGCCTCCCAAATCTTACCCTCGAAAACGTATAAAGTAAACACACCAAATGCGATCCAAGTAGAGGATATTTAAAATATACGGTAATTATTTAATTTGAGAAATTCCTATTAATAATAATTTTACAAGAATTCTTTAGATTGTGGGGTTTTGAAGCCATTTTCAGTGTTGGCTAAGTAAACAAAAGTTTGGTGCTTTTCAGTCGGTCAACACGAATGTAGCCAAAAAGATTAATATTTATTTATTTATTTATTGGTGCCTTTATTGTGGCGAAGTTAGGGCTCTAGGCCCTCTCTTACACTTAACCACACACAGTGCAACTTACGTGAATACTCACATATGTTATTCTTAACCTACCAAACTTAAATACTAGGAAAACCTTAAATACTAGAATAAAATAAAATAAAATAAAAATTAAATTAAATTAAATTGGCGACTGCGTGATATTAACTAAGCTATACAATTTAAATGACATAAATTTTTAACAAAATTATACTATGGTCATTCACTCACACATTCATACACAAATTGTTCCAGTTGGCCTACGAATTCAAGAGGAAATCTTTACATGCACGTTTGAAAGTTGTAAAGGATGTACAATTTCTGACGTCACGAGGACAGTTATTCCAAATTCTAGTTCCCGACACGAGGAAAGAGTTACTGAAGGCAGAAGAGTGATGTAGAGGAATTGCAATTATAGATCCAGATCGCGTGTGACGATCATGAAAGGAAGAAAGAAAACGAAAATTACAAGAGAGATAGTGAGGAGTACTTTCATTGAGAAGTCGATAGATGAGGGTACAAATGTGCAGGTTCCTTTGTTGTTCCACTTTTAGCCAGGAAAGTAGATCATAAAAAGGAGACACGTGTGAGGAAAATTTCAAGGAGAAAATAAACCTAATGCAGGAATTTAAAGCTCTCTGAAGTTTCTTGTTTTGTTCACCGGTAGCATCTACTAATACAACATCACTGTAGTTAAATATTGGGAGTATCAAGGTTTGGACGAGTTTTATTTTCAAGTTACGGGGTAGAACGGACTGGTGAATCTTAAGTGGATGAAGTGACGAGTAAACTTTCCTGCATGTATTAGTAACGTGCCCATCCCAATTCAAAGTTTCATTTAGTGTGACTCCAAGACTTTTTACCGATTTAGAGAACGGGATAGCAACACCATTTAGTTGAATTAAAGAAAGCGGTCTACTGTGTAAATGGAAAAGCAATTTAGTCTACCCTATTACGATAGCTTGGGTTTTAATTGGGTTGATGGCAAGAGAATTTTCAGTTGCATAGCGGCTGATCCTCTTTAGATTTAGATTCATATTTTCAATTGCCGCATCTATGTCGTTTACTTTTGTGTGGCAATATATCTGAAGGTCATCAGCATATAGATGGTAATTGCAGTTTTCCAGTTTCGAAGAGATGTCGTTCAGATATAGAATGAATATAAGGGGGCCGAGAATTGAACCCTGAGGTACTCCATTTGTTTTGAACTTCCACTCAGTTCTGTTTTCATTAAGGAGTACACGTTGTCTTCGGTTATGAAGTTAGGAGGCGAATAATTTGAGAGCAACGGGGCTAAGATGGAAGGATTGCAATTTAACCATAAGTATGTCCGTGTTAATGGTGTCGAATGCACTGCTGAAGTCTAGAAGAATGAGTATAGTCACTTTACGCTCATCCATTGCTCGTCTTACGTCATCAGTGATCTTAATGAGTGCAGTAGATGTGCTGTGTCCTTTCTTAAATCCAGATTGTAACGGATCAAGTAGTGAGTATTGCGTCAAGTACTGAAGAAGTTGTTCATGCATAAGTTTTTCTAGTATTTTGGAAACTGAGGAAAGTATGCTTACAGGTCGATAGTCGGATGGAGAATTAGCAAGAGAATTTTTCGGAACTCGAATAACTAAAGCATCTTTCCATATTGTTGGGAAGAAACCTTCTAAAAGACATGTGTTACAAATGTGCGTAATAATTGGCAGTAATACTTCCATCAGGTTAACGATAAAGGAAATTGGGATGTCATCTATTCCGACTGCTTGTGATTTGATAGATATTATTTTTTTCTTACGACAGTATCATCTATTTTACGAAACTTGAATAACGGTCGGTGAGGTAGTGGGACACATTGCAGTGTATTTATTGTTGTTTGTATTATTTGGGGATCAGTACTAATTATTTCTCGAGCAAAGTGAGCATTTAATTCATTAGGATTAATATCCTGCTTATTGGTGTTTTTAGTGCGCCTCCCAATACCTACCGACCTGAGTTGCTGCCAGGTGCTCCTAGCGTTCAAGTTACCGGCTAGCTGTTGGAAGTAGGCATACTTTTTATTTCGAATCATTTGTTTAACTCGATTTCTAAGCACACGATATTTTTCAAAATCGTCACTTGATAAGGTCTGCTTATAACGTCTGTGAAATGCGTCACGTTCGGCCATTGCGGATTTAATGTCACTTGATAGCCAGGGGGCAGCTTTACGAGTGACCTTTGCTGTTCGTTTAGGTGCATGTTTGTCATATAGTTCCAGCAGTATTTTGTTAAATCTGCTCACCTTTTCATCAACGTCAGTCAAGTGTAGTATATCGTTCCATGGACAGAGAATTGCGTCTTGTGTTAGTTCTTGAAGGTTCAATCTTTTCATGTCTCTATATGTTATGTATTTAGGTGCAGATTTTGGAGTTTTTAGAGAATAAGCTAAATAAATCAGGTCGTGTAAAGATATGCCAGGTACTGAAATCTGTCCGTGTTTTAGTATTTTCTGTGGGTTATTTGTGATAATTAAATCAATTAGAGTGCGTGAAGATCCTTGGGGGGTGTGTACGTGGTGAGTAGGACCAAGTGGTAATATTGTCATGTTACAAGAGGTAAACATATTCCGTAAACGATTTGCGTCAGTGGAGTCTATTAATATGTTTGTGTTAAAGTCACCAAATATAAGTACGTGTTCGTAGGTAGGTAACAGTCTTAGTAGAGTTTCTTCAAAGTCCATGAAGTTCCCTTCTTTAGGTGGTTTATACACTACACCAATAAGCACTTTAGTCACGTCAACAGTGAGCTCAACAAACATATATTCGGTCAAGGGGTCAGTAGATAGGTTCGATGTTTTTATAATCTTTGCCGCCAAATTGTTTTTATAGAATAAAGCTACTCCTCCTCCTCGACGCTTCAGTCGGTTGTGAAAGAGCGAATTGTACCCTACTAGACTTATCATGTTTAAAGGGACAGAGTCTTTCATCCAGCTTTCACTAATTGCTACAACGTTTACCATGCTTCCTTCAAAAATAACTTGGAGCTCAGCGTGATGCGCTACTATGGACTGGGCATTGACATGAGCACACAGCAGTGAACGGGGAAATGCGGAAAATTCCCTTTCCAGATGATTGCGGGTGGTGAGAGACGAAGACAGGGGTTGGGGAGGGCTGGGAGGCTCATTGTCAAGGTGAAGGTCATTATCTCTGTCGGGACTGAATGTAACGGTACCAACTACACTGGCCATAAAACAAAAGAGAGCATGCAACTTACCATTGTTTCCTCATGTATGCACAGGCCACTAGAAGCAATTAAACAACCACTCTCACTGAATTTAAAATTAAACCACCTATCACTTATGCAATCACTCACACTAAAATTAAAATAACATATTAAACACACACTCACAATTACACACATTAACCTGTTCACTTAACTTCCGATACCTGCCCTTTTATTAAGCAGGCAAGTTCTGCTGGAGTGTTAACGTAATGTTTTTTACCGTCAGAATCCACTATCACTATTCGCCCATCCAGAGTGAAGGTGTTCCTTGCTCCAAAGTGATCCCTGGCCTTGTTGAGCATGTCCTTGCGTGATGCTGTGAGGGACTCAGTTATGAGGATAGGAGTTCCTTTGAGAAGTCTCTTGGCGCGCCAGACACGTTCCCTCTCGTGGTAGCGGGCGAACTTGACAATAATAGGTCTTCTACCGGTAACCACCACATCCGCAGACGATCTCTTTGGTTTCCCCAATCGATGACACCGATCGATGCTCATTACTGTCATGTAATTTATTTCAGGATTAGGGCATAACCCAGCTCTTTTGGGTACATTCGTGTTGACCGACTGAAAAGCACCAAACTTTTCTTAATTCTTTAGATATAATATATTTCATGTTCGACCCTGACTATTATATGTCAGAAAACTGTACTATAATGAGACTCATTATAACACTATTTTTCATTATGAATCAGTTTCTCCCACCAATCAGAGCTCAAGAAACAGTTGTTTGACCAATTAGATAATTAGACGGGCTGAGTTCCACGGCCTTCTAATTTAAATTTCACTGCCTGGCCTAGTGTCATAGCAGGGTAATCGAGGAGGTCATGGTCAAATACAAGGTATTCTGTGCGTCCCATGTGCTCTATTCAGTACATAAAACTGGCGAAATCTCGACAGATATTTATGAATATTTATGTTCGAACATAAAATAGTTATAATAATTATCGTCGAACATAAACAGTCGTATGCAACTCGCCTATTATGGTAATTAAGCCATTATAGGCTCGTTACATAATGTACTGTTCTACATAACCTAATTGAACCAAAACGTTGTCAAACTTTTTTGTCATCACCTTAGCTTTCTCCACCCTTGTGGAGTGGCGTAAATACGGTGGATCAACCTCCCCCCTCCAGAGCTAAATATTTTTTAAGAAACGTAATATGATAAAATTATTATTTTGAAAACTAAAGAGCCTACTTTTCTTAAAATTTCACATTGATGCCAATCTACAGGGTCTTTCATATAAAGTTAGAATGGCGAGCGGCGGTTTTTCATTCGCTGCTGAAGCCGGCTTGGCCGAGCTTGTGACGCGCCACGGCCCCCTGCTGTAGTATTGAAAGCGCACGCATAGTACAAACTTGACCTTGCAATAAGCGTGCAGGTGTTGTCAGTCGCCAGTCTGAACCACAGCTCCTAACATGTTGACAGTTATCATTGCAACATCGTATTTTTGTATGTAAAATGTATTTTAATTACGATTCGGCTCGGCGGGTACGTGATGCATTTGTTCAGCAATTTCCTGATGAAGTGCCACCTTCACTAGCACAGATTCACGTAATTGTAAATAACTTTGACACTACTGGCTCAGTGCTCAATAAAAAACACAAAATAAAAAATCAGAAAATATACAGTGGCATGACTCACTCGCGTCAGACAAAATGTGGTTACCAGATACAATGCCTGTATAACCCAGGAAGGGCGACACTTTCAGCATCTTTTATAAGGTAATATTTCATATAGGATTGTACACACGCTTAAAACAGGGGGCCACGGCGCGCCACAAGCTCGGTCAAGGCCACCGCAGCAGCGTATAACAGAAATGCCCCTTAGCGTTCTTACTTTATATGAAAGACCCTGTACTCAAGGCAAGACCAACAAATGTATCACAGACTTTCTACGGACTTGTTAAAAAGACGGGACCAGGAAGTTACAAGTCCCCTGACCATTATTATTATTAATATTATTATTATTATTAATTTATTTATTTACATTGTTTAGACCCACAGGATCACATTAAGCAAATTATGTTCTGGTGCTGTTCTTCTTGTTCTTCCAGAACTCCATCATCTCACTCTGTCGGACTCCGTCCATCCTGTCCCTGGTCTCCTTGGTCGATCTTCATGTGTGACTTCCCAACTGTGGATCTTATGTCGGAATGTCATTCGATCGTCTATGTCTATTGGTATGATGTTGGCACTTTCGAGATCAATTTGGACTTGGGTAACCCAGACTGTTGTCACTTTAAGTTTTCGTAAGTAAGTCAATATTCTCTTTGTTAGCCGGTCGTCATTTAGTCTCATAATGTGGCCGTAGAATCTCAGTTGTCGCTTGCTGAAATCTGACTCGATGCTAGAGTATCTCGCTGTGATTGTGTGTGATTGCAGACGATATCCATCATCTGTGAGTTTAGGGCCCAATATTTTACGGATGATTTTTCTCTCAGCCTTCTTGATGTTCTCAAGATCCCCTTTGTAGTTGAGGTTTAGTGTCTCGCTGGCGTTAAGTGTCTCAGGTTTGATGACAGTCGTGTAGTGTTGAATTTTGGTGTTGATGCTATTATTATTATTATTATTATTATTAAAGATAAAGCGCACAAATTGTGCATAGTGATGATAACAAACTGTCATTCACAAAACATCTCAATGGATGATCCCCGATTTGCACAAGAAATGACATGGTATCTACTACATTGTACACCGCATAATTTACATACGCAGGATTCATCAGGGTCATGAAAGTATTCGGTATTGCACAGTTTATGGTGATACCCATGAACCGCCATCGAATTAACAAAGTGTCGCAAGTCCTGGTTAGTGTTCCTCCATGTCCTACTCATCATGGCCAATGGCCGTTTATTTTATTTTCAGGTGGGATTCGAACCCACGCGCTCCCGATACCAGCGAGGCACGAGGTAGGGCATTAACGCTCTCGGACACGGTGGCCGGTATGTTATTCATGTATTAATCTTATTATTATTATTTATTTATTTATTTATTTCAGCTACCTTTGGGCTGAGAGTACAAAAGTGGCTATTGCTTATTTTACCGGCTGCCACATGTAGCCCCGTGTACTTGGGTGTGTGTGGAATTTCTGTGTAACCTGTGCTATTATGATGGCTGTATTAGTGTGTGATTTTGTAAATTGGGGACAGGATTGGGAAGGAGGTGGCCGTGGCCTTCAGTTAAGAACTATCCCAGAATTTGCTTGAAGCAGAAGTGGGGGAATACCACGGAAATCTACTTCCAGGAGGCCTGAGGTGGGAATGGAACGCTCCTCACGAGGCTAGGTGTTCCCCGTTCCAGAATTAAAGTCCTCGGCAGAGCCGGGAATCGAAACCTGACAACTGGGCCGACAGCCGCTACACCAGGTAGTGAACCGTTTATAAAGAAACAAGATGAACTTTTGGTCAAGCGTTGTAAAGTTCGTCGTTATAGACGAAAAGAGACAACGCCTGACATTTTACTAGAAATACTCAATAAACTGCATTAAAGCATAACTTTTACTATGGAATCCGAAGTCAATGGCGTACAAAATTACTTGGATATAAACGTAAAAAGACACAATGTTCTCCTATAGTCCAATATTTTCGGTTAGGCTACTCACATAGGTCATAATAAAATACAAATCAATTATACGGACAGTCATAAAAGTCTACATTCTACAGCCTGATAAAGAGAGCACTCAACCCCCAAAACTTCGAGTGTAAAAAGGAAATCAATCTCATATAAGGTGCGTTCAAAAAGTAACGAGCCGGAGGCTGGAATGCGCAAACCGGTGACGACATCGGCTAATCGTGGCGTGTGTAACGAGGTGTGGTTCCGACCAGAGAGTGGAAGGTCACAGCCCATCGCTAGAGGGCACGCGTGCACGTCACGTGCCGATACAAAGCGAGCAGCAGCATGCATCAATCGTCCAACGCTGCCAGTCGCATTGCACACAGTGACATGGAGGTGTCAAACGAAGAGCAAAGAGGTGTTGTTCGGTTTCTGACAGCGAAAGGAGTAGGGGGAACGGACATTCATCGCCAAATGTCACAAGTGTACGACGAACACTGCATGTCCCTTGCAAGGGTCAAGGCGTGGCACAAGCGCTTCAGGTTAGGACGTGTGTCGTTAGCCGATGATGCCCGGTCTGGGGCACCCCCCCTGCATTACCGATGGCAACGTCCAGCTGGTTGATGCACTCATTACCCAGGACCGCCGAGTGACAGTGAACGCCATAGCCGCCGTGGTCGCTCATACGGCCAACACAGTCGCGGCACTCCTGCAGAAATTCAAATGGGAGGTTCTCGGCCACCCTCCATACAGTCCAGACCTCTCTCCCTGTGATTACGCCATGTTTGGTCCCCTGATAAGGGCTCTGCGGGGCCAACGATTCACCTCGGACGCCGACGTCCAGCACGGGTTCACATCGCAGCCCAGGGAATTTTATGAGACAGCCATTCACCGCCCCGTGTCACAGTGGGACAAGTGCGTCAACAGCCATGGCCAATACTTCTATCATACAGGTACTGATTTCTGTAATTATGCCTCCGGCTCGTTACTTTTCGAACGCACCTTATATATCACTGTAACGCATACCAGGCCTGGTACGTAAACAATCTTATTATATAATACGCCAAGGTGTATGTTTCTCAAAACTCAAGCTCCTAAACCAGAGGGAGTTAGAAGGTGTGGTTTGTACCAATGTCTTCCAAATCGTCTCATTAGTACAGGAAAAATCTTGCATTTCTTGAAAAGTCAACGGTAATATATTTATTTGTTTATAAAGTGCTTTTAAACAAATAAACAAGACGATAGCCCCTGGCAGAACTATGTCGGTTACAGCCGCATAGCACTAGGGCCGGGCGGGTAGTCTGTACACATGGGGCGTACACAACCCTTTATGCGGGAGTTCTCGCACGGGTCCACTAGTTTAATTTAAGAAATCAAGAACAACACGAAACAACCTTAATAAGAAAGTAAAAAATAAAGAATAATAGTTTGTAAACTTTACATATCTGCACAGCAAAATTCACGCTTCAAATGTTAAAATAGCGTTTAAAACAAAACAGTTATCATAATATTTAGTTAATTATAACACTATAAATGCACAAGACCCATGCAATAGATCGGGAGAATATACATTTAATTGCAATGAATGCAAAAAAAAAAGTTATATCGGAAAGACAGGACGATATTTTTATTTACGATACGAGGAACACAACATTATTCAAAAATATAATAATTTCTTTGCAATGGTGAAACATATGGAGGATGAAAGCCATCATATAAACAAGTACCGGTACATGGAAATCTTGCATGTGCAGAAACAGGAAAGCCACTCAACATATTGAAAAATATCGAAATACACGTAGCACAAAAAATGAATCCTCTTAATAATTTGAATGCTATAACTTATGCTGATAATATTTTATACGACATAATAACAGACTACATGAAAAACAAACAAAGGCTTTTATTTCACAATATTACGCAAAGTGTTGACATTTTATAAAATTTGCTATAAATACGTGCATAAATTTCTCCGTAGCGTAGCGGTCAGCATGGTTAGCTGCCGCCCCGGAGGTCCTGGGTTCGATTCGCGGCTCTGCCACGAAATTTGAAAAGTGGTACGAGGACTGGAACGGGGTCTACTCAGCCTCGGGTGGCCCAAATGAGTAGAGGGGGTTCGATTCCCCCTCAGCCATCCTCGAAGTGGTTTTCCGTGGTTTCCCTCTTCGTATTCGGGCAAATGCCGGGATGGTACCTACTGTAAGGCCACGGCCGCCTCCTTCCCTCTTCCTAGCCTATCCATCCCAATCTTCCATCCGTTCCCATCCCTCATGAGGCCCCTGTTCGCTTTGCAGGTGAGGCCGCCTGGGCGAAGTGCTGATCACACCTCCCCAGTTGTATCCATTCCGACCAGATGTTCCAAGCTCCAGGGAACTGCCCATAGAGGCGGTAGTGGTGAGTTCCCTCGCTGAGTCCGTGGGATCCACCAACCTAGAGGGTAAATTGACTAAATAAATAAAATATAAAACGTGCATAAATTTAAGAAATGTTTTAATCGATGCTACTGTACATAGATCAAATTATTGTGTACTTTTGATAATAGTTTACTTGTGCTGAAACTAGCTGAAGAACACGTACTGTTATTAGATGTAAAATATTGTATTGTTAGGTGGACCAAATTAATAAATGATTTGCTAGGGCCCGGATGTTGATGACATGTCATCTTTTTACTGAACTGTCTAAAACAATAGAAATTCCGGACGGGCCACCCCATCTTCAAAAATGTCATTTTTAATTTGCATATTTTTGCATTTTTTTGCTATTTTTCATTTTAAGAGCATTTTTTTTAAGTTTGGTTGATTTTTTGGTTTTATTTTAGAGAAATCAGCCTTTTAAGGTATTTTTTTTCCAACTTAGTCATGTCACAGATTTATATGTCACACCGTTTATGTGTCTCCTGTGTGCACAGTACATGGCACTGGTGATGAGTGCATAGTTCTCGTAGCAGTTCTTCTTTGGCAGGTGTTATGCCTTCTATGTTAATAGAGATAATCGTTAACTGTGGCCCTGAAAAGGGCTCGAAAGTGGATGTTTCTGTTGTGAAAGGATCAGCCGCCAGTGATTCAGTAGTTGACTGACGTTGCCCAGGATACGCCCGATTGTATATCATTTTCTTTGAATCACAATATAGACACAATCTTCGGGGAGGCTCCTTTCGTGTATATTGAAACTCTACCTCCTGGCTATGATGAGGAATGGACGACTTGGAAGTCCCTGAATAGAGTGCGCTCTAGAGTAGGCAGATCAAAGGTTAATATGGCAAGATGGGGTTACATTGACCAGGATGATATTCAATGTGATTGTGGAGAAGACCACACTGTTCAGCATATGACTGAGTGTCGACTGTGCCCAGCATCCTGCACGGAAGAAGATCTTCGTCGGGGGACACAGAGTGCATTGGAAGTGGCCAAGTTTTGGGCAAAGATAATTTAATAACTGTGTTATATATTTACAATGTTTGTTTCTGATTCGAGAATAATAATAACAGATTTATATGAGTACGTCTCTCAGAGTTAAAAAGAAGCTAGTAGCTTATACAAGATAATTTAAAATATTGAAATATTGATTCCATTTCCTTAATCAATCGGGTGGAAACTAGTCTTAGCAACAATCGTGGCGAAATTACTGCGGGTATTGAATCAAAACAGGACAAAACATCGGGTATAAAACATTATGCAAAATCTGAGACATTCTTTCTGGTGAAAACTACTGCATGGATGGGATTGAAGAGGATTTAGCAGCAAACGACCTCCTCCGATCAAATTAGTGCATGTTGAACGCAGCTTTTTGAAATATAAAAACTGTTGGCTGATAACCGCAAATCATTTACATTTGACAACATTCTAAGTGCAGTGCAACTCAGACTAAAGTGAACATAAACCTTTTGTTAAGTGCTAGAAATCTATTTTGATTACTTTTCAGTTTGAGGTTAAGATGTCAGTTTTGAAATATTGGTGAGTTTATTATTGGTTATTACAATATTATACGATCATTATCTCCATTTAATAGTGCATTTCTTACGGCATCAACATCCTGGCCCTAATGATCAAGGCAATGTAGATAAAAGTACTTATGACATAGGGGATATTCAACTAGAGAAAACAGGAACATTATGGTGTTTGAAGCCAGTGCCTTCGTAAACAAACGTTTCGCGATTTTCAGTCGGTCAACACGATTGTACCCACATGAGATGGGTTATTCGCTAATCACGAAAAAATACATGAGATAAATAAATACACTTGGATGACCAGTTTCGATCGTCAAGCGATCATCATCAGATCCAATACACTCAGGCTAAAAAAACTATGCCTGAAAGTATGAGTGAAAATATTTACAATATATACACTTATTTAGTTGCAGTATTAGTTGAGATAATGCAACTCGTTAATATTAGTTAGTTTTGGTCTATGTGATGTTTTGTTGAGATACTGGAAGTGGTGATTGACCTCCGGAATTTGCTTGATGGGAGTCAATATGTGGTTGTTGTTAATGTATTGTGCAGGCTACTTATCTGGTTGAGTCTTGCGCGGTCCTGTTGAGAGCAGTTCACTTGGTCACTGTTTGCACTCGACTGAAGGGAATTTCCTGTGTGTGAGGGTCCCTTATCTCGTTGGGCTATTCCCCCTCTCACATTCATAAGTGCTGTGTTCTTTTGTTTCAGGATTAGGAATAACCCATCTCATTTGGGTACAATCGTGTTGACTGACTGAAAAGCAACAAACTTTTGTTTTGAAAACAGGAATGTAATTGTTGCTATCAGAAATAGCGCAGTAATCTCATCGAAACAATGGTACCCAATCACTTGTTCAAAGAGCAATGTGAAGTTGCCTTCATCTCACCAGCGAACCGATCTTCAATTTTCATGTCCGAATGATGCAACCGATGAACCAAAGACCACCGCACCGTTAGCTCGTTAACTCACCCACCCTACTCCATTGAGTTCACGTTTGCGACATGCCATTACACACCCTCTGATCACTTTTGTGATACTTTCAATGTTTAGCTTGGCCCATTTGTCGGTCAAATTTTATTTATTGTTACCGAGATCCCCGAATGGTAATTATTTCTTTACAAATGTTAATTGCTTAAACCATATGCATAATCTTGTTATCAATCACTTATTCATAGATATTATAGTTCTCACCTCGAGTGTTACAGTCGCTCGCTACCTCAGGCGTCCTCACTCCCGACATACAGGGCTTCTACTGGTTGATCCACTGTCCGCTGAGTAGTGTCGACTGACGTCACCCTGACTTTCGTTCGACCAATGGCAGGTCTTTGTCTGGTCGGGCGATCTACAACTTCGAGAGAGTTCCATGGTCCCTATTTAAGACGCCACTTGCTGGCGTTCTTCACCACTTCTGATCAATCATCACTTTGGATCACTTCAACCTGCTGGTCACCGCTACTGCATCTCATGACACCATCGCTGATATCTACGCTACCGAGCAGTTACGTCACGAGATCTGCACCATGACGTATTGCTCAAGATGGCAAGAATAATTGCCAGCCGCTGTACTCTTCACCTTCACCTTAGAGAGGATGCTTGGAATCGTCTTTCGAAATATTGCTGGATCATCTCTTGGAAACTATAAATGTCATTCCTGCGCAAGAAAAGAAGAGAGAGTTGACATTTTATCGATGGTGCACATATCTCTAGGCCATGTACGCCTCCTTCCGAGAAAACCGTGAGGACTTTTAAATCAACATTTATGCTAGCTGGAACTTTTTAAGGAGCTGGCTCTTCAACCCTCTTCAAAGATAAGTTCAATTTTAGGAAGAATAAATTATACTAGTTATTTTATACTCTTAATCAGTTTTATGGTTCTCTCTTTTTATAAAGTGCATTTTTATATGTTAAGCTCAACTTCTCTCCAATCAAGCAAGCTTGTTTCATGGACCTTTCTTTAATCTGGGTTTCTGTCATCAGGCCCTCACACTTTGCTACATTTATAATTGTTCATTTCTGTGATAAGCACTTAAGTGCAATTTGTTTATTCATTATAAAATCTATTATTAGGAATAAAAATTGTTAATGTATTGCTACCTACATTGGTTTTCTAGTCACGTATTTCATGCCCACTACCCCGCACCGCTTCAGTCTAATTTTCTTGCAAATTTTTTGGTGCCTCACCACAGTAGTTATTTTGTCCAGGCTTTCGCCTGATGCGTTTCGTTCTCCCGTATGGGGAAGTTTTAGGGCAGAACTTATTCTTCTCCATAAATTTTGGTGCCTCATCCCCGGGAAAGATATCTGTTGCACCCTGGATCCCTATACAAGTTTAATATTGTGGATTTTACATTAACAATTTTTGTTCATTGTGTTTCAACACTAATTCACATTGTACGTTTCAGCTTGAGGCGCATGTTCAGCAGAAGAGAGAAACGTAAGCTAAGCCGGGTTCTTCCGCATCAGACTAAACCTTACTACCTAGCAAGCTGTCATCCTCTGACTTCCAGTACTCGAAGTCACAATATTGACGTGAGTAACAAACAACTTTTGACATGCCTAACCTTGATGAAAAACTCAGCAACGTCAGAGCCTCTTGTAAGGGCAAGCTCACACGGTTTCGTACTTTCTTAACGGAGCTCGAACCCCAAGAGCGTAATCTTGACATAATTTCGCAGAGGCTTATGAATTATGAACAAGCCTTTGAGAAATATGATGAGATACAATGCAGTATAGAAACTCAGCATCCGGACCAGCAAAGTGATAGGTTGGAAGTTGAAAAATTATACTATCAGGGATTTGCTGAAGCTAAACAGCTTATTAGGGCTTTAACTTTAAAAGAAAAACAAGAAGATCAAACTTCTGCAGCATCTTCTACATCTTCTTCACGCATTATATTACCCAAATTAGAAATACCCAAATTCACTGGTAAAGACATAGAATGGGAACCATTTTTTGAATTATTCAATTCTTTAGTACATGAGAATACTTCTATACCAGTAATACAAAAATTTCACTACTTGCGTCTGGCAGTTCAAGGCAACGCACTTAACCTGATTCAAGCACTTTCTTTGACCAGTGATAATTATGAAGTTGCTCTGAATCTTCTTAAGGATAGATATGGGAACATTCGTTTATCTATTCAACGCCATATACAAAGCTTATTCGAGTTACCTAACGTGCAAGCAGATAACAGTTTATCACTTCGTAAGTTGATTGACACTGCAGAGCTACACGTCAGAGCATTGTCCAATTTAAACCAACCTGTAAATCACTGGGATTTATTTCTAGTTCACCTCATTTCTGCAAGATTGGATGCAAATACATTAAAAGCCTGGGAAACAGAACTTTCCCAGAATTTGCAATGCACTTATGAGGCGATTATTAACTTTTTGAAGGCCAGAAGCCAAGTCTTTTCCGCCATAGCTAATCAAAAAACTAGTAGTTCAGATTCAAAAGCCTTCTCAAAACATAAGGTTAGCAGTTCTAATCAAAGAATTTTAAGATCACAGGCTCTTCCTGTTGATGCTCGGTCACCTAACCAAATGCAAACGTGCGGTCTGTGTCAGCAATCGCATACTTTATACAATTATGAAGAATTTAAATCTTTATCAGTAGATGAAAGACGAAAGCTCATTACGAATAAAAAACATTGTTTCAACTGTTTGTCAGGAACGCATATGTTAAACAATTGCCGTTCACAACGTTTATGCTTTCATTGTAGGGCAAGACACCATTCCCTTTTGCACAGGCATGAAAGACCACGGTTATCAGGACCAAGCAGTTCCAATACCAAGTCTAATTCGGAGACTTCTCAAAATAGTGCGCAGTCGTATGCTCAAAGTTCTACCTCGCTTGGCAAAGTCCAGGTTTTATTATCTACCGTGCAGGTTCTATTGAAAAATTCTCACGGAAAATGGGTATCTGTCAGGGGATTATTGGATAATGCCGCTACCAACAATTTTATTAATGAATCGTTGGTACAAAAGTTAGGCCTCCCAAAACATCCTACCTCAATAGAGGTTACAGGAATAAACTGCTCTAAATCGCAATCCTTAAGCTTTGCTAAAGTGGATCTGAAGGACTCTAATAATCTTGGTACGCAGTTGCAATTAGATTGTTTGATTATCAAGTCTATAGGCAACAATATTCCTGGCACTTCTTATCCTATTCAAAGTTGGAATATCCCGAATGTTGTCCAGCTAGCTGACCCTCATTTCAACAGAGCTTCGCCCGTAGAGCTTCTTTTCTGCTCAAGCGTATTTTGGCAATGTCTTCATTCCAATAAAGTAAAAATTGCTCATAATGTTTTCTTCCGCGAAACTGATTTTGGTTGGATTGCTACTGGCCAAATATACCGTAATCCTATTCAAACTGTATCGAATTGTTATTTTGTTGGTACCGATTTGAGTCAAGAGCTAACCAGGTTCTGGGATCTTGAGAATGTTCAGGCTACTTCTTCTTCTTCTAACGAAATTTGTGAAAAGTTATATAAGGAAACCACTGTCCGTACTGCTGAAGGCAGATTTATAGTAACTCTTCCACGTATTCCCAATCCTCCCGCCATTACGGGCTCGCATTCCAGAGCACTTAGGGCACTATTTGCTATTGAAAATCGGTTCAAACAAGATGCTTCTGTCAAAACTCAGTATGCTTCCTTTATGGAGGAATACGAATCATCCAATCACATGGAGGTAATTTCTAAATCAGAAGAAATTGACCATCCTTTAAATGAAATAGTTTATCTAAATCATCACCCGGTATGGAAAAATTCCTTAACACAAGACAATATAAGAGTAGTTTTCAATGGCTCATCACCAGATTCCAATGGAATCTCTTTAAATGATACCCTGCAATGTGGTCCCGCGATTCAAACAGATCTCACCTCTGTTTTGCTTAATTTTCGAAGGTTCCCTATTGCTGTAATCTCAGATATTAAGCAGATGTACCGGCAGATTCTCGTAAATTCTGAGCTGCAAGATCTGCAAAGAATATTGCGGCGCGATGAGAGTTCCAAACCCATAAAGATATTTAGATTGAAGACTGTGACATATGGCCTGAAGCCTTCAGCCTTTCTTGCGATTCGGTCTCTCCACATGTTAGCCGAGCAAGATGGTCATCTGTATCATCCTTTGGCCTCTGAGTCATTAAAAACGGCATTTTATGTCGACGATTTCTTGTGCTCTTTCCCTAATATTTCTGAAGCGCTCCTTGTGTGCGAAGATTTGAAATCCCTACTCCTAGGAGGTGGTTTTCCGCTCCATAAATGGACTTCAAATTCCACTGAATTTATATCAAAATTTTCATCAGAGGTCCCAGTTGATGAATTTGTTGCCATTCCTACTGATGAAGCAGCCGTAAAAGCATTGGGTGTTTTTTGGTGTCCTTCTTCTGATACCTTCTCTTATCAGGTACATCTGTCAGAATCTCCCCCTGTAACTAAGAGACAAGTTCTGTCAGAAATCGCAAAGATCTTTGATCCTTTGCAATATATTGCTCCTATAGTTATTGTTGCAAAAATGTTCTTGCAAAAGCTTTGGTCATTAAAATCAGACTGGGATGAAAATCTCCCCCTTCCTCTTGTAGAAGAATGGTTAGAGTATCGCAGCAGTTTGCTGGATCTCTCCAAGGTTTCTATACCCCGCCCTTTAATTTCTAATCCCTTTTACCAGCAGTATGACCTGCATGTATTTTCTGATAGTTCAGAACGGGCTTATGGCTGTTGTGCATACATAGTAGGACGTTCCTCAGCTACTTTCCCTGGATTTTCTAATTTAGTGTGCGCTAAATCAAAGGTTGCTCCACTTAAAACAGTATCATTGCCGAGATTAGAATTATGCTCTGCTTTAATGGTAACAGAATTAGCTACTAAACTAAATGTCAGTTTAAAGTTAAAATTTTCCCGCACATTTTTTGGAGCGATTCTTCTATTGTATTAGCTTGGATTTCCAAGCCTTCTTCTCATTGGAATACCTTTGTGGCAAATCGCGTTTCTAAGATTCATGAAGTCTCTCATTCTGAACAGTGGAGACATGTTCCTAGCCGTGAAAACCCCGCGGATATAATATCACGTGGTTGCACGCCTAAAAAATTGATTTCTTCAGACCTGTACTGGAATGGTCCTCCTTGGCTAAGTCAGGAATCATCTTGCTGGCCTCGCTTAGCTAATCAATTTGCAGAAGAAATACCTGATGCCCGTAATTACCCTGTCACGTCGCATCTTACTTCTACTTTTACTAGCCTTTTTCATAGATACTCTTCATTTGATAAATTGATTCGTGTAGTGTCTTATATCTTCCGATGGAAATATTTAGTAATTGATCAACCATTGAAGCCTCAACCCTTTCTCTCCAGAGTAGAGTTAGAATTTGCTACTTGCAAGATTTTGTTACTTGTTCAGCAGGAAGTCTTTGCTCCTGAAAAGCAAGCTCTTATAAGTGGTAAAGATTTACCCAAGTCTAGCAGGCTTTCATCACTCACTCCTTTTCTAGACCAGGACGGCATAATACGTGTGGGTGGAAGATTAGCTATGTCTAGTTGCGAGGATGGGAAAAAGCATCCCATCATCCTTCCTTCAAAGCATCCTATCACTACCCTTATAATAAAAAAGTTTCATTATAAACACCTTCATGCTGGCACTCGCACCTTGCTCTGTCTAATTCGTGAACTCTACTGGATCATCAATGGCGTTCATGAGGTTTCTTCTGTTGTCAAAAAGTGTATACCTTGCTTCAAGGTTAAACCACGGCCCGCCACGCAGATTATGGGTAATTTACCTCCCTTTCGTTCAGAACCTAGTAAGTCCTTCGCTCTTACTGGGATCGATTACGCTGGTCCTTACGTATATCAGACCAATCCCTCTTCATCTAAGCGCAAAATCTTAGGTAAACTCTACATCTCGTTATTTGTATGTATGGTGACGGGAGCTATCCACCTTGAGTTGGTTACGAACGCTTCTGTATCTTACTTTTTGGCCGCCTTTTCTAGATTTGCTGCTAGAAGGGGCGTTCCATCTGAAGTTTTTTCAGATAATGAAAAAAATTTTGTAAGCGCTTCTGATCTCTGGAAAAAAGTGTTAAGCTCCCCTTCTGCTAAAGAAAAAATATCCAACTTTTCCTATTCTAAAGGTTTCAAATGGCATTTCACCCCGCCTTATGCTCCCCATCATGGGGGCCGTTGGGAATCCTGCATCAAACTTACTAAAAGACAGCTTAAGAAAACTCTTGGTCCTACCATACTTTCTTATGAGGAATTCAACTCTTTAATTATTCAAATTGAAGGTATTGTAAATTCCAGACCTCTGACCCCTCTTTCAAACGATCCTAAGGATCTTTTACCTTTAACACCCAGTCACTTCCTGATTGGCTGTTCGCTTGCTGCTACTCCGCCTTTGCTGGTTCGACGCTGTGATCCTAACTTACCTATCTTTTGGAGAAAAGTAGAATCTTTGCGATGTTCTTTTTGGCGCCGATGGAAGTTAGAATATCTCAGCTTGCTAAATAGGCGTGAGAAATGGCGGCTTCCTCAACCAGATGTACGAGTGGGGTACATGGTTCTTCTTCGGGACCCATCTCCGCCTCTCGTGTGGAACCTAGGTAGAGTTATTCACTGCCACTTTGGCCGTGATAAACGCGTCAGAGTTGTTGATGTTTTAACTAGTACAGGTCGTTATACTAGACCCATCTCTGCTATTTCTGTTTTGCCTTTCGAGTCTTAGTTTCTCCTCGTCTGTTATCCATGTTTTGCTTTGACTGATTCTTTTGTTTGTTTTCATTCGGAGTTCTCGGAGCATGATCACTTTTGTGATACTTTCAATGTTTAGCTTGGCCCATTTGTCGGTCAAATTTTATTTATTGTTACCGAGATCCCCGAATGGTAATTATTTCTTTACAAATGTTAATTGCTTAAACCATATGCATAATCTTGTTATCAATCACTTATTCATAGATATTATAGTTCTCACCTCGAGTGTTACAGTCGCTCGCTACCACAGGCGTCCTCACTCCCGACATACAGGGCTTCTACTGGTTGATCCACTGTCCGCTGAGTAGTGTCGACTGACGTCACCCTGACATTCGTTCGACCAATGGCAGGTCTTTGTCTGGTCGGGCGATCTACAACTTCGAGAGAGTTCCATGGTCCCTATTTAAGACGCCACTTGCTGGCGTTCTTCACCACTTCTGATCAATCATCACTTTGGATCACTTCAACCTGCTGGTCACCGCTACTGCATCTCATGACACCATCGCTGATATCTACGCTACCGAGCAGTTACGTCACGAGATCTGCACCATGACGTATTGCTCAAGATGGCAAGAATAATTGCCAGCCGCTGTACTCTTCACCTTCACCTTAGAGAGGATGCTTGGAATCGTCTTTCGAAATATTGCTGGATCATCTCTTGGAAACTATAAATGTCATTCCTGCGCAAGAAAAGAAGAGAGAGTTGACATTTTATCGATGGTGCACATATCTCTAGGCCATGTACGCCTCCTTCCGAGAAAACCGTGAGGACTTTTAAATCAACATTTATGCTAGCTGGAACTTTTTAAGGAGCTGGCTCTTCAACCCACTTCAAAGATAAGTTCAATTTTAGGAAGAATAAATTATACTAGTTATTTTATACTCTTAATCAGTTTTATGGTTCTCTCTTTTTATAAAGTGCATTTTTATATGTTAAGCTCAACTTCTCTCCAATCAAGCAAGCTTGTTTCATGGACCTTTCTTTAATCTGGGTTTCTGTCATCAGGCCCTCACACTTTGCTACATTTATAATTGTTCATTTCTGTGATAAGCACTTAAGTGCAATTTGTTTATTCATTATAAAATTTATTATTAGGAATAAAAATTGTTAATGTATTGCTACCTACATTGGTTTTCTAGTCACGTATTTCATGCCCACTACCCCGCACCGCTTCAGTCTAATTTTCTTGCAAATTTTTTGGTGCCTCACCACAGTAGTTATTTTGTCCAGGCTTTCGCCTGATGCGTTTCGTTCTCCCGTATGGGGAAGTTTTAGGGCAGAACTTATTCTTCTCCACCCTCTCTCTGTCTTCGTCTTACTAATAAGACTAATTTTGGCACGAATCAATAAACAGTCCTAAGCCATTTACAAGTTCACTTACTTGGACAAGGATATCTTCTCAAGAAGGTAAGCTGTGTATATTGATACATTGAAATCTTATACAATGATAATTAATATTTAGCATACATAGTTAATTACATGATTACTATAAAATTCATAAAATTGATACAACTGAATCAAAAAACAAATTGTTCCGTGAAGAACTATACAGCCAATTTTCATATATCCTACTTATGTTAATTGCCACTATCAACATACAAAATTTCAGTTTGATTGCTGTAATAGATTCGTAGAAATTGAGAACCGACTAAATATTTCGGATGGTCGCCTTGTTGGATTTTTAAAATATGTAGGTCTTAGAGTTATGTACTGTTACATGAAGATTATTGTGTACGTGTAGCATTCAAACTTCAATCGCATGATTAGGACACAAGGAGACTTGAAAAATCGCACAGCTGCCATGTTGTGGTTATGGAAACAATTGAAATATATTAGATGCCAGTGGATTAACATTTGTATAAGGATTTACTGTACTAAGTTTCACTGCACTTGGATGGTTATATTGCGAGAAACGTCCATGTGAATATTTATACCTCGCGTCACCGCCATGTTGGATTTGTGACCACCAGGTTATTGAAAGTCCTATAGGTGAACATAAAAAAACAGTTTGATTGCTGTAATGGATTCGTAGATATTGAGAACCGTCTAAATATTTCGGATGGTCGCCATGTTAGATTGTTATATGTATAGGCCATACAGTCATGTACCATTAAAGGAAAATTATTGCGTACGCTCATTATTCAAACTTTTACTTCGATCGCATGATTAGGACACAAGAAATAAAAATTAATTTTCGAAATTCGCGCAGCCGCCATCTTAAAGTTATGTAAACAATTGAACTAAATTAGATACCAGTGAATTACAATATGTATAAACATTTGCTGTACCAAGTTTCATTCCGTTTGGATCATTAAATTGCGAGAAAAGTCTATTTAAAACTTTCAACTTCGCTTGTCCGCCATGTTCGTTTTGGAGTCAACCGGTTTTTGAAAGTCTTACAGATAAACTTCCAGTAGTGCCCTTTATCTCCGTACAAAATTTCAGCATGATACCGGTAATAGTTTCAGAGATATAGAATGCCGGTGAAATATTTCGCACAGCCGCCATCTCGAGGTTATGTAAACAATTAAACGAAGTTAGATGTCGGTGCATTACAATGTGTATAAAAATATACTGTACCAAGTTTCATTGCGTTTGGTTGGTTAAATCGCAAGAAACGTCTATTTAAAAGTCGCAACTTTGCTTGGCCGCCATGTTGGTTTCGTAGTCACCAGGTTTACAAAAGTCACATAAGTGAACTTCTAGTAGTATCCTTTATCACCGTACAAAATTCCAGGGTGATATCGCTAATAGTTTCGAAGATATTGAATGCTGATGAAATATTTCGCACAGCCGCCATGTTGAATTGGTGAGACAAAACAAAATTTGAAAGGCACGGTCGGGGTCGCCCGGAATAATGCTATGAACTTACCGAGTTTCATTGAACTCGCTCCAGCCGTTTAGATTTTATTATGGGGAAACACACACACGAATCACACACGCACACACACACGGACAAAGGGTGATCTCATAAGTCAATTTTTTCAAAATTGAAAATAGGCTAACAAGGAGTTCCGTGACGAACTAAAGAGCCTACTTTTCTCACAGAGTAAGATTCATTCCAATGATTATTCTATATGGACCTAATTAGAATAATGACGAAATTGAGTTGGTAATATCGAAATTTCTTACTAGTTCGAAATATAATTGCCATAATGTAGCTGAATATAGCACTACAGTAGGCAGCCCTGGCGACTGAATATATTCTTAGTTTCATCTCTTAAAGTACAGAATACAAAATTTGGTTGATTTCCAATGGATAGCATGGACGTTGCATGTAGTTAGAAATTGGACCTATCAACGCGCGTAAAATCATGTTGGCAACAATGTCATGCATGTGTTGGTCAGAAATAATCTGAAATATAATTATCTATTGTTGTGCCAATTTTGGATGAAATCCATTTATTTGTATAGAAGTTACATGTATTTTAAAATTGGACCTATCAGCAGGCTTAGAATCATGTTGGAAGCACTGACGTATATTAGTTACTCCAAATTAATCTAGAATGTATGGTACTATACGTGTGCAAAGTTTAGAGCTGTTGGCTTGAATACTTTCTGATATATTGGTATTTGGATAAAAAAAAATAGAGACAGCATTTATTAACAGTTGGCAACCCTGGTTGCTCTTAAGTATACGCATAGTCATATCTGTTATGGTACATACAGCACATACGACATTTGGTTGAAATCCAATTGATAGTATAGAAGTTACATGTATTTACAATTGGTCCTATCAGCAGGCTTAGAATCATGTTGGTAGTACTGAGGTCCATAAGTTACTCCAAATTAATCTAGAATGTCAGGTATTATACGTGTGCATAGTATAAAGCTGTCGGCTTGCATACTTTCTGATATATTGGTATTTGGATAAAAACAGTAGAGAGTGCATTTATTAACAGTTGGCAACCCTGGTGGCTCTTAAGATTACTCTGTCATATCTGTTTATGTACACATAGTACATATGAAATTTGGTTAAAATCCAATTTATAGTGTAGAAGTTATATGCATTTAAAAATTCGACCTATCAGCAGGCTTTGAATCATTTTGGCAACACTGCCATGTATGGCATCCTGGAAATTAAATTGAAATATTATTATCTACATGTGTGCCAATATTGGAATAGCTCCCATGACAAAATTTGGGTTCGTTTGTTACAGCCGTTTAGGAGTTGATAGGGACACACACACACACACACACACACAGCCAGACAGACAGACAGACAGAAGGACAGACAGACGCACATTTTCCCGGATCGATCTCATAAGTCTACTTTTTCCTCATTTTTACAAAATAATGACATAACTTATAGGTACATAAAATATACAGAGTGGTCCAGCTAAGAGGACCCCCTCAAATATCTACGGAAGTGTTAAACATATCGCCATTCTGTTTTCGAATTCTTAAGTCGCATTAAGGGGCTGATACAACACGGTCCATTTTGCCCCCAGCACATGCGTATTTACTGAGAAACCGGCAGCAACTATGGTTTCTTAAATGGAACTATACTAATTTCACCCACTGGAACAACTAAGAATCAACTGACAAGTTCAGTGTTGTGCTTATTTTGCAAATCTGACGAGTACTTTTTGAGATATTAAAGGTTTCCATATGTGTCGGCATTAGACAGAAAACGATGCGCCAGGCGCTCGCTGGAATGTGGACTGCATGTTCTCTTGCGTGACCCACTCCTTGTTGACAAACTCCATATCGCATTTATTCCATTCATAGCAAACTGTAATGTGTACATAATTAAAATCAAGTCTCTTATGTGCGAGTGCATTTCTCCCTCTCCACGTCGTCCTGAATCCTTGCGGAAATATCCGAAAACACCTCAATGAAGAGGATAAATGAAGTACAGAATTGTTTAGAGCTGGCAGACCTGCGACAATGAGTTGTAGGGTGAGATAAGGTATTTTGCATGACAGGTAATTTGGCAGTATTTTGTTTTACGCTTCCTGGCATGATACCTATTGCTCTAAGGGTTTGAAATTTCCTCAACGGATAGCGTGACGTGTTCCTTATGATCTGCTACAGAGAACTCCCGCGGTCAGTTGAGGGAACTGACAAACAAATTCCATTCTTTGGTGTGTTCGCTGGTGAAAAGCATTGTGTTCTGTTCTATGGAAGTTTTAAGTCTATTCTAGAGCTGTTTGTAGCGACTTTCAGACATTTAATTCACATCCAGTAAATAGTGCGTGGTTCATAGTGTTGTGTATATGATTTCGTTGATTATTCTTATGACGTAGATGCGAACAGGGACGTTAAGAAATCGACGCTTTTTTTTTCAGTAATCTACCTCCAATCTATTACATACAGTTCCATCACTGTTTTAGTAATTCTTACACCAATTCTACGTGTTTCTGCAAGGCGTTTGATGTTAATATTATTGAAGGCAAGTATTTCGCATGCATAATGATTAACTATATTTAATTTTAGACTACTGCCAAATTACCTACCTAATAAAAATATTTTATTTATTATACAGCCATATAAAAACTATGTAGTTATTGCGCTAATATTTAAAATCTACGTTCTTGTTTGTTGCAGGATTTTGTTCAATATGCCTCCTAAAAAAATAAGTGATATGCCTTAACAAAGATAACGTGAAAAATCAAAACCTAAAAAACTAGAAGCCCAAAAGTGACAAGTTAAAAAGCGAATAGAATGTATGAAACATCAGACCTTATCAGTGCAGCGAGGAAAGTGAAACACGAAAATATGACAATATATAAAGCATCAAAGTTATAAGATGTCCCTTAAAATACTATTAAAAATATTGTTTTCGAAAATAAAGACATTGATCAACCACAAGTGAAACAAGATGTTCAGTAAGGAATATATAGCCTACTTTCTCCTAAATGTATGTGTATTGTTATAACTCGTTGTGCTTTTCAAGGAGTATACTTGAATATTGGTTGTAGTAGCTTGATGAAATACAACGTGCTATAGGGATATTAAACATTGCTAGTGCTACCTCTGTAAAAAAAATATTCAATTCTGTTTCACCGTGTTTGAATTGATATTGAACCCTTCAGAATAGCAGTGTTTTATGCAAGAATCTTAGATCAAGGGGTCGCGTTCAGTTCATAGTGTGGTGTTTACGTCCGCCAAACAACGTGCTTTTCTGAGGCAAGGGTTATAGGATAAAAACTATAACTAAGAAAGAAAGGAGACAAAACGTAAGATAATAACAAGATTTAATAACTAATTTGTGCATAAAAGAATAAAACAAACAAAAATAAACAAAATCCTCCCTGAATTTATCCCCTGACATGAATATTTATCATTTTGAGGAGTCAGATGGATCTCCCCTTTTCTAATAAAATGTGGTTCCAAGTTCCACTATCTTGCATATGAATTTATGTTCGCGTGATGACTATCTACGAGAAATGAGTACTTGGATGATCGTTCGTTCACAACGGGTTAACAGCCACGGTGCTCACGAATAATCATCTCGTAAATCAACGTTTATGGGTATGGGCATAACATTAATAAAAATCCTTAAATCTAACTCTGACACACATATTACAACTCTACTATTTACAGGCATCTCTCTGAGACCCTTATTAGTGTGGTGACACATTTAACCAAATGAGCTGCCACAATGGCCAGATACTCAACAACAAGGAAAAACAGCTCCGCACGTGACTCACGGGTCACTGACATGGAAAATAAACATAGAATAAACCAACAACAACAAACAACCTGAGTGGTTAAGATTACTTTATATTAACAAAATTGCATGTTAAGGAAACGCTTCGAAGATTATCGTGTTTCGTAAGCAACTCCCATTTATTTAAACAATTTTACCATTGATCAGTTTCTCACATTTATATTTATTTTCAAGTAATTGGGAGCCAGACGTGCACTCCACTTTAATGAGCTTGCTTGCGAAACTCAGCCAGCCCTTGTGACAACAACTCACCCTTTCCTCAATACCAGTCATGTCCCCCTTCCAGTGTATATAAATAGCCGACCAGCTGGACTGTTATCTCAAGGAATCAACAGCAGCTAACATCTCCTCCAACTCAACATATGGTCAGACAATAATCACATATCCATAATTGTCCTCGCAAGGATACAATATGAATCTGGTACCAAGCTGACAGAAATCAGTCTCTGCTGAAGTTCCCGCTTGTAATACCACAACAATATACTCACAATACACACATCTGGGACTGACATAACGCCTTTCACACGGGTCTGCTGAATTAGAGCTCGCAAACATTTAACACAATATTTGAATCTACGATAGAGCTGAGTACTCTTCGTCACAAATTACATTGCTCCAACAGGCAATAATCACACTGAATCTGATCAATAATAAATCTCAACAAAATTTAATTACCCTCCAATCTACTATATAATTATATTAATTCAGTCCTACTTCTGAAACACGACATATCTCCGAGAGACATTTTTAACCGCACTTCGTAACATAGGCGAACACGGCCGTTCACATAGCTACGTTAGTTAACACAACACAAAGAAAAGAACCTTCCAAAAACTACAATTGTGCGAGCTGCTTCCAAACAAAAGTGTGTCAGATCAAAACTAAATATACTACATTAATCACACAAGCAAAGTATTTACAAAAAATATGTCCCATAAACCATAAGTTAATTTAATAAATAATAAAATATTATTTCGTACTCATCTCTTTTTGTAGTCAACCGTCAAAGAACATCAGACGCCATTCCCCAACTGGATGGTTCTTTATCTCATAGCAGCCATCTGGACGGACTGTTGAGAATTCCACACTTCCTCTGCATTCATCGATGTCATCCTTGCGCTGATACAAAAATTAGGTTATTTTACACTTTATGTCTGTCTACTAAATTCGCATGTTCAGGTACTAAATTCCCTGTCACTGTTCGTTGGCGAATTATCGACGATACTTTCCCTATAATTATAGTACAATGACTATCTATCACTGAGTTTAACACTTTACAATGAATATCTTGTGTCCTCGACACAGAAATAAAGTCTATCTTCTCAGACGTACAGAATAATAATCTACGTCCGTAGACGCACCAAATAAAAGTCTCGTGTCCTCAACACATAAAATAAAAGTCAATGTCTTGGCTCTTCGACACACTTATAAATGAACTGGCCCTTGGGTCTAGATGGAGGGGGATTTTATGTAAAAATTTCTCGAAATAATTGTGATACAGGAATTAAATACATATCACTGAACTCGTAATATTGCACAGGTCAAGAATATGCCCATTAATCCTAGAATCGATCGTAGAGATTTTGTCTAGGCGATTTCCCGCGTGAATACTAGCCGCCGCGTACCCCAGCCGGAGTTGGCGCGCAAGTAGGCATTCTCTTCTCATTGGTTCTCCATTTTCTGTAATTTGGCGGTTTCTAGTAGATCTTGGCGTCTTGGGAGTGTCTATTTTCTTCATCAGCCATTCACGTTACTGCATCATATTTCTTCTAGGCGCGAATAACACAATGAACATACCAGAACCATGTCTCACCGCGCGTCGCTTCTAAAATTGAGGTAGCCACACCTGTCCTTATGATACATCGCTATGCTATTTCTTTTCATAGCTCAAGTACTTAGCCTTTTGTTAAACTGTCGCAGGTATGTCCCTACTGTCTCCAACAAATGCTTGAAATTTCCTCATCACTGTCTGGCTACTTTCATGATGCTGGTTGAAATATTTATTAATTGAAGAAATAAAAAGTAGAATCATTTAACCAACATAGGGTAAAGGGTTCACAACTCTCCCACTCACAAAATTTCGAACTTAGGAATAAAGTCGACAATTTTACAATCTTCCGTAGGCCAATTTGTTTTATTTCCAGAATCACCCCTTTTTCTTACTTGGTCTAGGCGCTCCTGTCTTCAATGGCATTTACTCGTTTTCATTTCCTGCTTGACTTTCCCCCATCCAATCTTGCGTGACGCTCTGATGCCTGCGGCAACACCTTACTCGCCTCGTTAATGTTTGTCAACAACAAGTCTACTTCCTCCTTCATCACGTGCCGTACTCAGCTGCTCCCCGTTTACTTTGTTGATAGTAGGACGTCCGTATATTCCAACAGCGTCATTATTTCGGCGCTACCATGGTTCACTTCGACGATATTTCTTTAGGTTGGCAGCGTTGTAAACTGACATTGTTCCTGTGCTCAATTCCTTCACTCTGTAAGCATTATTTCCAAGGTTTCTTACGATAGAATAGGGTCCTATGAATTTCTCGCAGAACTTACTAAAGATTTTCTTTTCTGGGTCCGATGTAGCAGGTCGTTTTACCAAAACGAGCTGGTTGACTTCAAGATCGCCGTGAAACCTCTTATTTCTTACTCGCCGTAATCTGCGGTCTGCTTGCTTTCTCATGTATTCTCTCGTTCTTTCAATTCGCAGGTCTGGTGCTATCATGGGATCTTGTGGACAGTTAATGATGTTTTTCCACGTTCTTACTGGATACTCGTTCTTGTGTAGGACCATAGGGATTTGTCCTGTTGACTCGTGCCTGGTAGAATTCATGCACGTCTCTACATCCTTAATTTTATCGACCCATTTGTGGTGTTCGTTCGGAATGAAGATCCTCAAATATGCAGTTACACATTTAATTACTCTCTCGCTTGGATTTGCTTGGGCATGTCGGATACTGCTTAAAACATGTTTTATACCCATGTCTTCCATTCCTTTCTTGAATTCGGCGCTTGTGAAATAACTGCCGTGATCTGATAATATAAACTCTGGTTTTCCAAGGGTTGGAATAACTCTATTACGAATGCGACTGAGAACCTGCTTCGATGTTGTTTTCTGAATAGGGCATAGTACTACAAACTTAGAAAATACATCAATGCACACTAGCAAATGACGGCAACCTCTCCTTCCCTTCGGAATTGGACCAAGACAGTCCATCGCCAGTAGCTCACATGGTTTCTGAGGTAGCAATGGTCTAGGATATTGCCTCAGTAAATAATTATTTGGCTTTGTCCTCTGACACGGGTCACAAGTTGTAATGACGTCACATATAGTTGTTCTCATACGTGGCCATGTAAATGTCTCTCCTATAGTCGCTTCGCACTTGTCTAAGCCCACGTGACCGTAACTTTCGTGCGTATGCCATGTCAATCCTCGTTGTAACGATGCAGGTACTAATATGCGTAACTTGGTGTGGTCATTATCTACCCATTTGTGCAGCAAATTGTTGACATAAACATATCTTCCTTCTTTGGCTTTCGCTTCTCGAAATGCGGGTGTTCCTGTAGGTAGTTGCTTTTTGAAGTATTAAATTAATAGCATCATCCATGGTTCCGCTTCCTGTTCTCGCTGTATCTCACGTAACTCCTCCAAGAATTCCCGGTCCTTCGGTGTTAACTCCAAGTGTTGTACCATCGCTGTTTCTTCATTATCAGGCTCTGGGTTCCTGCTGAGTGCATCCGGTATCACGTTCATCTTCCCTGGACAATGTTCAATTTCAATGCTGAACTGCTGAATGTATATAGACCAACGTGTCACGCGTTCGCTTGCCATTGACGTCTTAAACAAGAATGTTAGTGCCTTGTGGTCAGTCCTGACAACAATAGGGTAACCATAGATTATTCGTTTCCATTGTTGGAGCGCATGAAGGATAGCCAACAATTCTAGCTCGGTTACAGTATAATTTCGCTCGTGCTTACGCAATTTCCGGCTGACAAACGCCAAATATGTTTTGTGCTGCAGGTTAGCTGGATCCTCTTGGTAGAGCATAGCACCTATCCCAATTAGTGAAGCATCCGCTTGGATTATAAATTTGAGCTTGAAATCTGGATAGCCTAATTTAATGCAGTTTTCCAATAGCTGTTTTGTTGCTTGGAATGCCTTCTCACATTCCGCGTTCCATGACCATTTGTTATTTTTCTTTAACATTTCTTGCATTGGAGCTACAGTCTCCGTATAACCTGGACAGTTTTCTTTAAAGAATCCCGTTACGCCTAAGAAAGCCCGAATGTGCTTGACTCTCGTTGGTGTAGGGAAATTCTTTATCGCTTCAATCTTAGCTGGATTTGGCTTCACTCCCTCCTTATCAATGACGTGACCCAAATATAAGATCTCGCTCTTGAAGAAATGCGATTTCTTCAGATTTACTTTGTTCTGAAATACTAGTGTTTATAGATTGACTCTGTTCTGCTAGTTTAGTATTCAACGCTTCGCTTTGCTCTAACATGCTAGTGTTTATTTGTTCAGATAATTTTGTATTTAGCGATTCACTTTGTTCCGCTAATTTAGTATCCAACAATTCCTGAGTTCTCCTCGCTGCACTTTCAATGATCTCCTGGATCTGCGCCACCGTTGCCATGTTTTATAATATATATGAGACATATGGGAAATGGCCTACGCCAATGCCCTTTGACACGCACATAAATCCAATGCACATTTAATTTCTTTATCCTACTCAGTTCATTTATTTTTACCTTTAACCCACTAGTTGATTGCATCTCTGAGTAGTTCTAGTTTTACTCAATTTAATTTTAAACCCAAGCACACATTTAGTCATTAAACAGTTATCCTGATCTGATATTAACACTGACTAATTAACAAAGTATTAATTGTCATTTTAGGCTACAGCCTCCTAATATTTCCATGAGTTTGACTTTCTACACAAATCTAGTTTTAATTTTATCATTGGGCGCCCGGTATCACATCTTAATTTTACTTTAATTTAAAAGACAACAACGTGAACCGTATTTTACTTTGCAAACTCCTGATTTTAATTTATCTTTCACACATTTGGCGGTATCCACTTCGCCTCAACTACTTTTAATAAAATATCACTTCCCGGTGATTAAATACTGTCATATCTGCCTGCACTTGCGGCATGCCAGTTTTACTCAAATGCGCCACTATTGACATGTGTAATCTCCCCGTTACACCACCGTGAATAGCCCCACCGTTGGCCGCGCCAGTTTTCACCTATGAACCCTTCAGAATAGCAGTGTTTTATGCAAGAATCTTAGATCAAGGGGTCGCGTTCAGTTCATAGTGTGGTGTTTACGTCCGCCAAACAACGTGCTTTTCTGAGGCAAGGGTTATAGGATAAAAACTATAACTAAGAAAGAAAGGAGACAAAACGTAAGATAATAACAAGATTTAATAACTAATTTGTGCATAAAAGAATAAAAAAAAAACAAAAATAAACAAAATCCTCCCTGAATTTATCCCCTGACATGAATATTTATCATTTTGAGGAGTCAGATGGATCTCCCCTTTTCTAATAAAATGTGGTTCCAAGTTCCACTATCTTGCATATGAATTTATGTTCGCGTGATGACTATCTACGAGAAATGAGTACTTGGATGATCGTTCGTTCACAACGGGTTAACAGCCACGGTGCTCACGAATAATCATCTCGTAAATCAACGTTTATGGGTATGGGCATAACATTAATAAAAATCCTTAAATCTAACTCTGACACACATATTACAACTCTACTATTTACAGGCATCTCTCTGAGACCCTTATTAGTGTGGTGACACACTTAACCAAATGAGCTGCCACAATGGCCAGATACTCAACAACAAGGAAAAACAGCTCCGCACGTGACTCACGGGTCACTGACATGGAAAATAAACATAGAATAAACCAACAACAACAAACAACCTGAGTGGTTAAGATTACTTTATATTAACAAAATTGCATGTTAAGGAAACGCTTCGAAGATTATCGTGTTTCGTAGGCAACTCCCATTTATTTAAACAATTTTACCATTGATCAGTTTCTCACATTTATATTTATTTTCAAGTAATTGGGAGCCAGACGTGCACTCCACTTTAATGAGCTTGCTTGCGAAACTCAGCCAGCCCTTGTGACAACAACTCACCCTTTCCTCAATACAAGTCATGTCCCCCTTCCAGTGTATATAAATAGCCGACCAGCTGGACTGTTATCTCAAGGAATCAACAGCAGCTAACATCTCCTCCAACTCAACATATGGTCAGACAATAATCCACATATCCATAATTGTCCTCGCAAGGATACAATATGAATCTGGTACCAAGCTGACAGAAATCAGTCTCTGCTGAAGTTCCCGCTTGTAATACCACAACAATATACTCACAATACACACATCTGGGACTGACATAACGCCTTTCACACGGGTCTGCTGAATTAGAGCTCGCAAACATTTAACACAATATTTGAATCTACGATAGAGCTGAGTACTCTTCGTCACAAATTACATTGCTCCAACAGGCAATAATCACACTGAATCTGATCAATAATAAATCTCAACAAAATTTAATTACCCTCCAATCTACTATATAATTATATTAATTCAGTCCTACTTCTGAAACACGACATATCTCCGAGAGACATTTTTAACCGCACTTCGTAACATAGGCGAACACGGCCGTTCACATAGCTACGTTAGTTAACACAACACAAAGAAAAGAACCTTCCAAAAACTACAATTGTGCGAGCTGCTTCCAAACAAAAGTGTGTCAGATCAAAACTAAATATACTACATTAATCACACAAGCAAAGTATTTACAAAAAATATGTCCCATAAACCATAAGTTAATTTAATAAATAATAAAATATTATTTCGTACTCATCTCTTTTTGTAGTCAACCGTCAAAGAACATCAGACGCCATTCCCCAACTGGATGGTTCTTTATCTCATAGCAGCCATCTGGACGGACTGTTGAGAATTCCACACTTCCTCTGCATTCATCGATGTCATCCTTGCGCTGATACAAAAATTAGGTTATTATACACTTTATGTCTGTCTACTAAATTCGCTTGTTCAGGTACTAAATTCCCTGTCACTGTTCGTTGGCGAATTATCGACGATACTTTCCCTATAATTATAGTACAATGACTATCTATCACTGAGTTTAACACTTTACAATGAATATCTTGTGTCCTCGACACAGAAATAAAGTCTATCTTCTCAGACGTACAGAATAATAATCTACGTCCGTAGACGCACCAAATAAAAGTCTCGTGTCCTCAACACATAAAATAAAAGTCAATGTCTTGGCTCTTCGACACACTTATAAATGAACTGGCCCTTGGGTCTAGATGGAGGGGGATTTTATGTAAAAATTTCTCGAAATAATTGTGTTACAGGAATTAAATACATATCACTGAACTCGTAATATTGCACAGGTCAAGAATATGCCCATTAATCCTAGAATCGATCGTAGAGATTTTGTCTAGGCGATTTCCCGCGTGAATACTAGCCGCCGCGTACCCCAGCCGGAGTTGGCGCGCAAGTAGGCATTCTCTTCTCATTGGTTCTCCATTTTCTGTAATTTGGCGGTTTCTAGTAGATCTTGGCGTCTTGGGAGTGTCTATTTTCTTCATCAGCCATTCACGTTACTGCATCATATTTCTTCTAGGCGCGAATAACACAATGACCATACCAGAACCATGTCTCACCGCGCGTCGCTTCTAAAATTGAGGTAGCCACACCTGTCCTTATGATACATCGCTATGCTATTTCTTTTCATAGCTCAAGTACTTAGCCTTTTGTTAAACTGTCGCAGGTATGTCCCTACTGTCTCCAACAAATGCTTGAAATTTCCTCATCACTGTCTGGCTACTTTCATGATGCTGGTTGAAATATTTATTAATTGAAGAAATAAAAAGTAGAATCATTTAACCAACATAGGGTAAAGGGTTCAATATGGGGAATCGATTTCCACACATTCATGGCCGCTATCTGCAAACTATTAGGTTGATGGCCTTATAGCTTGGTCAAAGAACGCTTTTCACATAAAGGTATGATGTTGCAAAATTTGGTAGAGATCAGACGATTAGTTTATGGTCGTAATTTTATTCAAGCTTTTAACATTTGGGTGGCCGCCATTACGTTTTCGTCAAGATGGCGGCGATATAAAACATGACACTGGAGTGCCCTCTGCTAGTGCTACCTCTGTACCAAATTTCGTTCAATTCGGTTTCCCAGTGTTTGAATTGATAGGGGGAATCGATTTGCACACATACATGGCCGTCATCCGCAAATTATTGTGCCGATGACCTTGTAGTTTGGTCAAAAGAATCTCAATACATAAAGGTATATTGTTGCAAAATTTGGTAGAGATCAGATGATTAGTTTATGGTCGTAATTTTATTCAAGCTTTTAACATTTGGGTGGCCGCCATTACGTTTTCGTCAAGATGGCGGCGATATAAAACATGACACTGGAGTGCCCTCTGCTAGTGCTACCTCTGTACCAAATTTCGTTCAATTCGGTTTCCCAGTGTTTGAATTGATAGGGGGAATCGATTTGCACACATACATGGCCGTCATCCGCAAATTATTGTGCCGATGACCTTGTAGTTTGGTCAAAAGAATCTCAATACATAAAGGTATATTGTTGCAAAATTTGGTAGAGATCAGATGATTAGTTTATGGTCGTAATTTTATTCAAGCTTTTAACATTTGGGTGGCCGCCATTACGTTTTCGTCAAGATGGCGGCGATATAAAACATGACATTGGAGTGCCCTCTGCTAATGCTACCTCTGTACCAAATTTCGTTCAATTCGGTTTCCCAGTGTTTGAATTGATAGGGGGAATCGATTTGCACACATACATGGCCGCCATCTGCAAACTATTCGGCTGATGACCTTTTAGTTTAGTCAAAAGACGTACGACATATGGATATATGTTGCTGCAAACGTTGTTAGAGATCACATGATTAGGTTAGTCGTAATTTGATTTAAGCTTTTAACATTTGGGTGGCCGCCATTACGATTCCGTCAAGACGGCGGCGATAAAAACATGACACTGGAGTGCCCTTTGCTAGTGCTACCTCTGTGCCAAATTTCGTTCACTTCGGTTTCACCGTGAATGAATTGATAGGGGGAATCGATTTGCACACATACATGGCCACCATCTGCCTTCTGTCTAATGCCGACACATATGGAAACCTTTAATATCTCAAAAAGTACTCGTCAGATTTGCAAAATAAGCACATCACGGAACTTGTCACTTGATTCCTAGTTGTTCCAGTGGGTGAAATTAGTATTGTCCCATTTAAAACAAGTAGTTCCGTGAAGAACTACACAGCCTATTTTCATATATCCTACTTATGTTAATTGCCACTATCAACATACAAAATTTCAGTTTGATTGCTGTAATAGATTCGTAGATATTGACAACCGTCTAAATATAGTGGATGGTCGCCATGTTGGATTTTATATACTGTATGTAGGTCTTAGAGTTATGTACTGTTACATGAAGATTATTGTGTACGTTTAGTATTCAAACTTCAATCGCATGATTAGGATATATAGAGTAAAAAGGAGATTTTAAATTTTCGCACAGCTGCCATCTTGTGGTTATGGAAACAATTGAAATAAGATGCCAGTGGATTAAGATTTGTATAAGGATTTACTGTACCAAGTGACACTGCACTCGGATGGTTAAATTGCGAGAAACGACCATGTCAATATTTATACATCGCGTCACCGGCCTGTTGGATTTGTGATCACTAGGTTATTGAAAGTCCTATAGGTGAACTTATGTTCATAGCCCCTATGAACATTAATACATTCAGTTTGATTGCTCTAGTAGATTCGTAAATATTGAGCACCGTCTAAAAATTTCGGATAGTCGCCATGTTGGATTGTTATATGTATAGGCCATAGAGTCATGTACCATTAAAGGAAAATTTTTGCGTGGGTTCATTATTCAAACTTTCACTTCGATCGCATGATTACGACACAAGAAATAAAAACTTAATTTTGAAATTCGCGAAGCCGCCATCTTGAGGTTATGTAAACAATTGAACTATATTAGATATCAGTGCATTACAATGAGTATAAACGTTTTCTGTACCAAGTTTCATTGCGTTTGGATCATTAAAGTCTATTTAAAACGTTCAACTTCGCTTGGCCGCCATGTTCGTTTTGTAGTTAACAGGTTTTTCAAAATCTCATAGATGAACTTTCAGTAGTACCCTTTATCTCCGTACGAAATTTCAGGGCGATACCGTTAATAGTTTCAGAGATATGGAATGCCAGTGAAATAAACAATTGAACGAAGTTAGATGTCGGTGCATTACAATATGTATTAACATATACTTTGCCAAGTTTCATTGCGTTTGGTTGGTTAAGTCGCGAGAAACGTCTATTTAAAAGTCGCAACTTCGCTTGGCCGGCATGTTTGTAGTTAACAGTATATGTTTTTCAAAAGTCACATAGGTGAACTTCTAGTAGTTCCCATTATCACCGTAAAAAATTCCAGGGTGATATCGGGAATAGTTTCGGAGATATTGAATGCTGGTGAAATATTACGCACAGCCGCCATGTTGGATTGGTGAGACGTAACAAAATTTCAAGGACACGCTCGGGGTCGTCCGGGATAGTGCCATGAACTTATCGAGTATCATTGAAATCGCTCCAACCATTTAGATTTTATTAGGGACACACACACACACACACACGCACACACTCACAGACACACGGACAAAAGGTGATCTCATAAGCCTATTTTTTTTCATAAATGAAAATAGGCTAAAAACCAAAGTCGCTACCGGTTTCTCGGTAAATAGGAGCGAAATGGACCGTGTTGTACGAGCCCCGTAATACGATTTAAGAATTTGAAAACAGACGATATCTTGAACGGTTCCGCAGATATTTGAGTGGGTCAACTTAGCTGAATCACCCTGGATATGTTACAGAACACACACACACCAAATAGAAAACTTAAGATACATACGGTATCTAATTATTCAGGCTGGTAAGAGTGGAGAATGTTCTAGTGCACAAGGAGGGAATGATGTCACAAATGTTCAGTTAGGTAAATTGGCCACATTATAAGGAACAGGAGGCACAATGCATGTTGGGGATGATGTCAATAAATTTCAGGAAGAGGATGATGATGATGACAATTGTTGTTTTAAGAGGCCAAACATCTAGGTTATCGGCCCCTAGTGGTTTGGGTGATAGTGAAAGATGAGATGAGAATGAAAACTATAACTAATACTAACTACAGACTTACAAACTAGAAGAAGAAATGGTAAACAAATAAAGGATAAGGCAAATAAACGACAGGAAGAAAAGAAATGCGCTCAACCCTCAAAAAATGAGGATTGAGGGACTTGGAAGGCAGGAGAGCCATGAAAGGCAGAGAGGAAAGGGAAAGAGGAGAGTGCCCGGTCGCCAACACCCAAACTCTCCAGCCAAGAGCCCCTGAGGGTGTAGCAATATCCAGGGTGCACCAGAAGTGGTGGGGCTACACACACCCTGCCTCCTTGAGGGCCTTGAGCAGAAGGCAGGAGATAACATGAAAAGAAATGGAAGGCTGACCCCTCGAAGAATGAGGGATCAGGAAAGACGAGACAAGGACCAATTAAGGTGGGGAAGGAAGAGACTCCCGAGGCCACGGATACTCTAATACCGTCGGGGTCGGAAGAGAAGAAGAGTTGACCAAGAGAGGTCGACAGGAAAGAAGACGGAGAGGAGCCCGGCACAAGTAAGTGGAAGCAATGCTGGACTCAGCTGGGGTCCCGTGGTCGCCAACCCGCGCCCCACTAGATGTTATCCCCTGGTGGGAAGGTGGTAAGGAAGAGGGAGGTTTGACTACTTACTCAGGATGTTTGGAAGGGTAAAGATGCCACCAGTAATTTCGAGCAATAAATGAAAATGAAAATCCACAGCCTGCTTCCAGTCTCCGACCGGGTCAGGAATGGAATGAATGAAGCCCCCATCTAGCGGCGAGGATATGAACTGTGCCGGCTGCCGAGGCCTGACGCACTCCTCTGGGGCAATGATTAAATGAATGACATATGGAATGAAATGATAGTGGAGAATGTTGCTGGAATGAAATTTTGACAGGGAAAACCGGAGTACCCGGAGAAAAACCTGTCTGCCTCCGTTTTGTCCAGCACAGATCTCACATGGAGTGACCGGGATTTGAACCACGGATCCAGCGGTGAGAGGCCGGCGTGCTGCCGCCTTAGCCACGGAGGCTTCCGAGCAATAAATAATGTATGGAAATGATGGGATTTACTGAGGAAGGAACACTGTTTTAGCCTTGTTCCACATTTCGCTAAAATGAGGAAAAAGTAGACTTATGAGATCGATCCGGGCAAATGTGTGTCTGTCTGTCTGTCCTTCCGTCTGTCTGTCTGTGTGTGTGTCTTCCTCTATCAACTCCTAAACGGCTGTAGCAATAGAACCCAAATTTGGTAGGAGTAAAGATCTATACCTGATTATCTCAAGCCCATATTTGAAAATGATCTCAGTGCTACCAACTGTTGAAAAAACGCACTAGAATTTTCAGCTCCATGTTGGATATCTTGGAAGGTATGCATGGGATCTATTCCAAAATTGGCACACATGTAGATAATACTATTTCAGTTTAATTTCCAGGACATACATGACAGTGATGCCAAAATAATTTTAAGACTTCTGATAGGTCCAATTTTTAAATGCATATAACTTTGACACTAACAATTGGATTTCAACCAAACTTCGTATGTGCTATATGTACATAAACAGATATGACTGAGCGTATTCCTAAGAGCCGCCAGGGCTGCCAGCGGTTAATAAATGCTCTCATTTTTTAAGTCCAAATACCCATATATCAGAAAGTATGCAAGCCGACAGCTTTAAATTATGCACACGTATAGTACCTGACATTCTATATTAATTTGGAGTAACTTATATACGTCTGTGCTACCAACATGATTCTAAGCCTGCTGAGAAGTCCAAATTTAAATACATATAATTTCTATACTATCATATGGATTTCAACCAAATTTCGTGTGTGCTATGTGTACCATAAAAGATATGACTATGCCGATTCTTAAGAGTAACCAGGGCTGCCAACTGTTAATAAATACTGTCTCTTTTTTGTTACCCTAAGATCAATATATCAGTAAGTATGCAAGCCAGTAGCTCTAAACTTTACACACGTATAGTACCTGGCATTCTAGATTACTTTGGAGTAACTAATATAGGTCTACACTAGTGTTGCCAACATGATTTTACGCGCGCTGATAGATCCAATGTCTAACTGCATGTAACGTCTTTGCTATCCATTGGACTTCAACCAAATTTTATATTCTGTACCTTAAGAGATGGAACTAAGAATATATTCAGTCACCAGGGCTGTCAACTGTAGTTCTCTATTAGACTACATTTTGCCAGTTATACAGTATTTCGAACTAATTAGTAATTTCGATATTACCAACTTAATTTCGTCATTATTCTTGATAGGTCTATATAGACTGGCATGAATCTTAAATTTTAAGGAAAGTAGACTGTTTAGTTCGTCACGGAACTTCTTGTTTTTATTTTGTAAATTGATGCAAATTCGTAAGAGTTCTTGCAAAAACAAATATCTAGACAGAATAGCGGAGTCAAATGCAATAGGAGCTACGGAACTACATGCAGTGGGATATTAGATTGTCTATCTCAGGGGAATATAAACATCATCATATTAACAATAACAATAACAATAACGTGACGTGTTATCTTGCCTGTCAGGGGAATTCCCAGCGGCCGGCGCAACATTTGCTCACAGCGTCGTTCAGCAGCCATATTGATTATTGCATCAATTCCAGCGATGTTTTTTTATTAACGACGTGCAACTGACGGAGAACGAGTTATGGGGGTGGGACAGAAATTAATATAGTACAAATGACGAGAAGCATTAGCAGGAAGCAAAGCGATGTGTCGTCACAAGCCTGTGAGTCCACACCCTACATCCGAGGCAACCTGTTTCACATATTCTAACCTTAGTCTACCCCTACAGTTCTTGTCCTCGACCCTTCCTTCCATAAGTAACTTTGCTTATTCCTGGGTGTCTTAGTAGTGCCCTACCAACCTATCTCTTCTCTTCATTAGCAGTAGCCACAAACATCCTTCTTCTCCCACTCGTCTTAATATCTCTTCGTTTGTAACCCTATCGACCCATCTGATCTTCATCAATCTCCTGTAACACCACATTTCAAACGCTTCAATTCTCCTCTTTTCTGCTGCATCAACAGTCCAAGTTTCACTACCATAGAGCGCCACGCTCCAGTCAAAGGATTCAAAAAATGATTTTCTTATTAGAAAATCTTTGGTTGGTTGGTTCCTCAGTTTAGGGGCTGCGACAACGCGGTCACGTAGCCCCGTGTACTTTGGGTGTGTGTAGAATCTGTCTGAAAACTGTATTAGTGTGTGTTATCTGTTTTATAATTTAAGTACTGCAACTTAGAATTTTTCAAATAGTTCCATCTTTTGCCACCAAGCGCCACCGTCAACGACTACTAGGCCAAGTTCAGAACTTAGCTTCTAGACGCCACCGCAGTCTGCTCTTGGCAACGAACGTAGAAACCTAAGAGCGTTGTTTACATTCTTAACCTATCCAATTTAGCTTCACACAGGTGCAATTAGTGGAAGGTTCTTTAACATGCCATAAATCTATGACATGGGACCGCCGGCTTTACTTCCCCTCCGAAGGAAGGCATACTGAGGGATTTTTAACGCTCTTAAAATTCCGACGGCTTCGGCCGGGTTTGAACCCGCCATCTTGGGCATATAAGCTCAGCATGCTACCGACTACGCCACCGAAGCCGTCTTAGAAAATCTTTATTTGATGTCAACATATTTCTTTTCTGTAAGAATGTTTTCCTTGCCTGAGCCAACCTACGTTTTATAGCCTCTTTGCTTCGTCTATCACTGGTTATTTTGCATCCTAAGTAGCAGAAGTCTCCTACTTCCTTTAGCTTTAGGTGAGAAAAACTACAAAACCTCTGAGTTTGAGGTGGGAATTGAACCAACCTCTTTTCGGCATCCCGTTTGAACGAAATTAATTTCTGAAAATACGACCCTAATGTAACATTCCGTGCGGCAGATGACCAGACAATCAATCTCTTCAGACAATGAATGTCCGCAGAGCACATTTATATCGGGGAGCTTTCATTGTCCCAGTTGGTGCAGTCTCCATTACTGCTGATGTCTTCTTATTGTCAAATAAACACTGGCACGATATTAATGATGCAGTAAATATCCCCAGTTAATGTTCCACTTCACCTCAGCACCAAGCCGAGTGACAGGTGTTGACAGGTTTCAAAGGGAACCTCTCACTTTTCTCTTCAAAGCGGTTGGTTCAATTTAGAAAAGTAGGGAAGAAAATAATGACATTTTAATTTTGAACTTCTATGCTCATGTAAATGTAGTATTTCGCTACAATGAACACGGTTCATACGAAGACTTGTCCAGAACCTTGGCGTCTCTTTATTGGGCCAGATTATGCTACGGTCTAGGAGGCCAACATGTGTTACTGCAGAAATATTATATATGGATGGGTTTAATTTAAACCAAAGTTGGAGAAACGAGTGGTAAACTAAAACAGCGGGGACAAGTGCCCATTCTCTTGATCCTACAAAGGAACTGAAAGGTTCTGACCTTCCAAGGAAACTGTGGTGCTGTCTTAACAGATTCAGAACCGGCCATGGCTGCTGTAAATTCTTTCAACACAGATGGGGCTGGACCAATTCAGCAATGTGCGACTGTGATCAAGAGGAGCAGACAATGGATCATCTGCTCCGACGCTGCCCTCTGTTCTCGTTCCCTGGGAACCCTGCTGAACTCCTTCATGTCACTCCAAATGTCATAACTTGGTTGCAGAATGTGGATAATGTTGTATAATGTAAATTTTGTATATAATTCACCATACGATTAAATAAATGCTTTAATTACACTCGCTGTTTGACTCTCTCCACGGTGGTTAGAGTAAACAATTATACACCAATCGGTACTTACACAAATATATCTACTGTATAGGCTATTGTACATGTTTGACCTGACATTGAGGTCTTCTTCAGCACAATTAACAATAAAATAATCCACTAGAGATGTACTTAAGTCTAATGTTTGTTTGATATGAAAAATATTGATGACATAAATTGTAATTTAAAAACTGAAATGAAATAGTAACAAGAAGTTCCGTAACGAACTAAAGAGCCTACTTTTCTTAAAATTATGGTTCATGCCAATGATTAATCTACAGTATATGAACCTATCTAGAATAATGACGAAATTAAGTTGGTAACATCGAAATGTTTAATTAGTTAGAAATATACCTAATATGCCTAATAGACCACTACAGTTGGCAGCCCTGGTGACTGCATATATTTTTAGTTCCATCTCTTAGGGTACAGAATACAGAATTTGGTTGAAGTCCAATGGACGTTACATGCAGTTAGACATTGGATCTATCAGCACGCATAAAAGCATGTTGGTAACAATGTCATGCGTGTGCTGGTCAGAAAAAATCCGAAATATTATGCTATATCGTTGTGCCAATTTTGGATGCAATCCATTTGTTAGTATTGAACCCGAGGAGGTTATGCTGACTGGAATCGAACGTGGTTCTCAGAGACTGTGATCTCAGTATAAAGGTTCCACCAGGGGACGAACCTGAGGTCTGTGGAGGGAGTTTCATTGTAAAAACCCCTAGAGAGACGTGTATATTAAATCACTGGTGTGATTTCAGTTGCAGTGACATTATTTATTAAAATAATGAAGGGAAATTGAGCAGAATACAGTATTATTAGACTACTTGGTGTAGGCTATATGGGGCTTGGAGCACTGCAAGTGCAGAGTGGACGTTTTACAAATTAGCCCAGAATTGTGGGAGGTGTTCAGTGGAGCCACGTCCATCTCTCTGACCTCATTCTGTCGTCTGGAAGAGGGTGAGGGCCTGAATAATGACCCAGTTCTTCCCCGACGGAGAATGGATTTGAAAATGGCGGGGAGAGATCACGAGGAAAGTCATTGATTACTCGTGATTGGAGTAACGAAATGATATGAGACTTGCCCACAGGTGAATCTTTAGACTGGAGGCTAATTTTAGAGCCGTTAATCTGCGAAATTGACGCATATTTAAGGAAGTGCGGAAGGACCGTAGAACTATCATTGTTCGCGGCGGGATTTGAGGAGGTCGCCAGGGAATCCCGGGAGATAGCGTTCCCACGCTATAGAGAAAGGAATTAATATTAATTAATTGGCCGAGCGATTCTTCAGCACGCAGTCAGTTATGGGATCAGAGAAGAAAATGGAACCCAATGAACATGGTTTCGAGACCATAATCATGCTGGGAGAGGAGCCAAGATCCCGCGGGAAGATTGCGCTCTACTTTCTGTGTGAATCCGATATAAGGGAGTCGACCCTTAGCAGAGCAGTCAGTTCCAAGTCAGTTACCAGTCAGTTACAAGTTAGTTACACGTCAGTCTTAAGTCAGTCTTACCCTAGTTGGAGCCAGTCTCACACCAGTTTGTCACAGTTTGTCAAGAGAGGCGCAGGCAGTCGTCATGGCGGAACATATGTTGGTCCGGTGCATGAAAGGACGCCCGCACAAAGAGTTCTACATTTGAGTGAAGCATTTAATAAGCTTTTATTAATAATAATCGCGCTGCAGGTATACTCAGCAGTACGAACAATGGCTTGTTCACGTAGGAAGCATCGTTTAAGATGAGTGGCAGAACTATTGTAAATAATAATAATAATAATAATTTGTGTAAAGTTATGGACAGTGTTAAGCGCAATGTATCAAATATCGACTGATCATTCATGTCTAAATACGCTTGAATGCACTGGGAGAACTTTACGAAGCATTTGGTAATGTTTTAAGGATACCAAATAATAACGCTCAGGACGGAAGTTAGCATATCTATGCGACGCAGGAAGCTTACCGTAGGAGTATGTATAAAAAAAACTGTTGGTGAATTCCGAGGGGCAGGTAAACCAGACTTTCAATCAGGAGTTGATAGGAGCACGGGAGATGCCATCGACACCTGCAATTTTGATCTTTGCTAGGGAATTTCAAGCAATGAAAATTGTACAAAGTGACGTGTGTTGTGTATAAAGCATATGTAAAATATCTTTTAAAGTAGTGGTTTTATAAGTGTTATAAAGTGTCACATGTTTGGGAGCAATAGCTTCCTTATAGAAATGCAAAGTGCCGTATGGTTAACGGAAGTTGTGTGTCATAAAATGTGTGTATTCAAGATGAATATGTCGCGTTAAACCTGCACATGGCAGGCGACTTGGAAGGATATGATTGGTTGAAGCCACCATGAGAAGCCGTGAGATATGTGAGTACCCCACAAATTATGGTTAATTAGAGAATATAGGCCACTGCATGTGACGTGATTTCAGTAAAGATGCCAGTAAGAATCAGATTAGGAGGTAGACCCTCCAGGTTTAGTCATTATTGTATTGATTTTTATACAGTTGAGATGTTAATGTGCATCAATAAGTGGATTAATCATTACCACTATTAATTAAGATGGCAATCAGTTATGTAAGGTTACGAGCACAGTTGTTCGAGTTTTGAGATGATTGGTTGTGTCGGATTTTGGTAAATTATGTCAGAAATATAATAATAATAATAATAAGGAATGATTTTGGTAAATTATGTCAGAAATATTATAATAATAATAAGGAATGATTTGGTAATTTATGTCAGTGAGAATAATAATAATTATGAATATCAAAGGTATTAATGAACGCATCAGGAAATTATTGTAAACAGGAAATAAATTACGCTATTTGCAAGACTTATTGATCCAGGCAGTAAGATTATACACTAAGATTACATTACGGGATTAAAGAAACAGTTTGATATCAGAGAATATTGTATTAATGGGAATATAATTATGCAAGGAATGGAAGAGCTTTTAGTGAATTGAATTTGCAGCTTATGTGAGAAGCTTATAGAGTAAATGATAGATTTCTCTTATATTATGGGTCGTAGGTCGTAACATTAGGTAAAGGAGCCAGGTGGTCTATTCTACGTATGAAATCTCCTATGCCGGGGGCATAGCGGAGATATACTTTGTGCCAGAGTTTTAGTGATGGACCCTACCTCTGATGAAGGATGGAATGTTCCGGGTTGGAATCCCGTGATTAGGTGCGAGGAAAACGAGGACACCTCGACACTCTAATGGTTCCCCGAGAACTTATTATTGTGAGTGATTCGGCTTGTTGAAGCGAACCTCATACCGGCAGCATTGGGCTGACCGCATATTATTTAAAGACACCGGTTACCTATTAGACCAATGTTTTACGAAACCTCGTACCTTCATGTTGAATGGACCTGTTTGGTGCCAGTAATTACTTTATCCTCGGGGTAGGAATAAATATAAAGCTCATTCATTACCTGTGTGCATAATATTCAGTTAAAGTCCATTGAGATATGTGTGCCATTGGGAGCACAGGATTGTCTGGTAAAATCTTACAATGCTTTGGAAGTAAGCCTTCAGACATAAAAGCTAGGGTCGAGTTAGGGGGAGACCCATTCCACATTCTATTGTATACCGACCGCTCGACGAGAGGGTCTGGGGACGGTCAAGGCGAACCGTGAAAGCAAGTTGAAAGGAACAGATTTTAGACCCTGTTATGACATGAATGAAATATTGTTATGTTGAGTAATGAAGCCATGTGGTTTAAGAACACATTGATAATTATATATTATCCTGATGGTTCATGATTTTAGCTATCTAACGAATGGTTAGACGTTGCATTTATACTGTCACTGACAACTTTTTCAGAAGTTGGTTACCAGATTCCACAGGCTACGCGCGCAAGGTAGTTTGATTATACCATCCGACACAACAATAACATAACGTTTTTATATGAAATCACAAAACGGCATGCAGTGGAACTATATAAATAGTGGAGTAGGGGTAGCTTACATAAATATGGAGTTGCACGTAGTTTGCGGTGCAACACCGGAATAGGCTAATGCATGTAAAGCATTTGGTGGGAAAAGAAAGGTCAAAACACACACGGTACACATAATTGTCAAATTAAGAAGGTTTAATGAATCAGTAATTTTGTGATATTAAAGAAGTCACATTGTATGACAGTAGTGTCAATGTACAGTTTGTTTCTGAAGTTGTACGTGCATCAGCGCACTAGAATATCTTTGTGATGTTCACATAAGGGTAAAGGTTTGTGGTATGATATGATTTTAGTATGATTATATTATATTCCTATTTGTGAATTGTGGAAAGTAACTTTTGTTTGCTTTTGTTTTATGGTTATGGGGATTGTTTTATTGGTTAAAGCCATGAATTTATTTACTGAATTAAAGTTTTAGAATAGAGTTGTGCCTTGTCATTGTAGAGTTGATACCTGTTAGTCTCAAATCCACAGTATGCAACTGCTCAGTGGGGGAACGGTACACGCTCGAGTCCTGAAGCTAGCTGGAGGCAGAAGCATATTTTCCATCGAGATTATACGCATGGGTACATGGAAAATGATGTCCTGTACAGTGATTTGAGCTATAGGTACAACTAAAGTCGGTCTATATCTAATGCACACAACTCTATTAAAGTAACGATCAACATGAAGTAGGGGAGGACCGCACCTAATTCTAGCTAAGCTCTGATACGCACAATATAAATTTTGATAATGCAATACGTCTAGTATGCATATATTTATCATGGCCCAAGCAACGTGGAGCGGTATAAATTCATTATGGAACCGCCTGCGTCAGTGCAATATGAGCGATCTTGGCATTGCACATGCATGGCATACTTGACATCATTACATCTTTAATTAATTATCATGGCGCCCAGATTGCGTGGAGCTTATGGGATTTAGGGAAAACCCATAGATTTTTTATGGTATTTCATGGGGAAAACCATAGTAATTGTTTTTGCCTCAAACTGTGTTTGAGTGATTTTTGAGTTCAGTAGGCTTTTGATGTAACGCAGAATCTCTCTATTGAGAAGAGGATTACCCAAGGGTATGAGCGCTAAATACCAGATCCACAATTTATCATAATATTATCAGGTTTTGCACGACGTTACAATATGTGTACAGTGTTTGATGTTTCTTTTCAAAACATATCCACACATTTTTCCAGGAAGCCTGCCTGCATATTTAAGTGTATTATTGTGAAAATGTCAGGCACGGAGGAGATTTTGCAGGTTATTGCAGGGTTGAAACAGCATTTTGATGTTGTTAACGAGCAGAATAGGCTGGAAGCTAAGGCTTTCCAGGACGGAATAAACGCTCGGTTAGATGATAACCAGAGTGAATTGAGCAATCGTTTAGATGCTAATCAGGTTGAAATAAACGTTCGTTTAGATGCTAATCAGGTTGAAATAAACACTCGTTTAGATGCCAATCAGCTGGCAATAAAGGCAAATCAGGTTGCAATGAATGACAACCAGGTTGAAATGAATAATAAGTTAGGTCAAATGCAAGAGGTTATTAAGACCGAAGTAACAGAAACTGTTGTAAGCATTGTATCGGAAATGCAGGTTAAAACAGATAAACGGTTCGAGGCCATAGAAGCCAAACTTGAAAGTAACTTACATGCGTGTAAGCATGCTCAGGATGAAACCAACAGTAGGTTAGACGCGTTATCTAACGACATTAAGGATATTCAAATCCAAAATGAGGCGAATCTCGAACGCCAAGCGAAACAATTTTCAGAGTTTACGAGAACGGTAGACCAGAGATTAGAGGAGAACGACTCTAAATGGGACCAGAAATTGAAAAGCTATGCTAGAGCAATTAACGGTGATCTCAAGAAACAGGACCAGAATATATTAGGTCAATGCCAAGAAATAGGTGAAATCAAAGCCGCCGTTAACGAGAGTAAAGAGCTGGTAGGAAATATGAAGGGTCAGATAAGCAAAGTTCATCAAGAACTGGACCAAGTTCAGAATGACATTGTTGTAGTCAACAAAAGGCAAGAGGAGAATAGAGGTGAAATTATTAAGATCCAGAAGGAAATGTCAAAGGTCAATGGACACATTCGAGAAGAAATCAAAGGATTGAGGGAAGAACTCGAAGTGAGAGAAGGCCAGAAAACAGAGGCAAGCGACAAGACCCTTGCTCAAATTAAGGAAAATGTAGAGGATGAAATCTCCCATATCAAACAAAGTCTGAAAGAAGACAAGAAGAAAATCTTTCAAGTAGCCGAGGAAAATCGAGATAGGCTTACAAGAATAGAGAAAGAAGTCATTACTCGTCTAGAAAGAGCAGAAATGCGCCACAGTCAAATGGAGACTAGGATAATCGCACAGGAGGAAACATTTCTGAAAGATCCTAAGTCAAGCGAAGGCAGCATGGAAGATATGAGGAAAACAAGGTGGGCAGACTTAGAAACCCAACCTATAATAAGGAGTGCTACAGGCCCAGGCGAAAGTCCTTATATGACGCCAGGTGTACCAGTTGCGGCATCGACGCCACATGAAAATGCTATGCACACCCAGGTGATAAACGTCATAAGGGCAAGCGAAGAAAAACCAAGGAAATTCTCAGGTAGCCACTGTAATATGACACCAAAATATTGGTTGAAGGAAGTGACTGAATATCTGAATGATGCACGAATACCACAGGAGCGCAGGTTACGAGCTATAGAGAAATTAACAGAGGGGGAGTGTGTATTATGGTTTCGCAGCATCCGCTATACTTTCGATACTGTTGAGGAGTTTCGGGAGGCATTTTTGAAGAGATACTGGGACGCAGCGACCCAACAGAATTTACGGTTGGATTTATATGCAAAGAAATACAGTACCAACAACCCAACGAAGTACGCAGAATTCTTCATATCGCAGATGTGTCGCTTCAAAGAACTGGATCAAAAACCGAGCGAGCTGGAATTATGTATCGCTATCGCCAAGCAGCTTCCATACGAGATCCAAAGACTACTAATCTCGGCTAATGCGAAAACTGCTATAGAAATGGAGACAGTTCTTAGACAACTGGACCTCACAACAGCAAATACGATGCGTCAGAGTCGAACCGTGGAACAGGTACACGTGACCAACACGCAGACTGACCAACAGCAAGCTCCAAGGAACAACAAAGCTACGAGCACTGAAACATTAGATTCCTATGGACGGCAATGGGAACAGGAACCCAGAAGATGGCAGTCAAAGTACAAAGGGAATGCTAATAGAGGAGGAAGAGGTCGAAATTCGTGGAATAAGCCGAATACCAGGGGTAAACCGTACCAAAACAATGGAGGTAACAATGGCCAAGAAGGCAACAATAGAAATTGGAGTACCCAAGAAAGAAGAAGTAACTTCGATGACGAGGTAAAAGAACGATGGCAAGAAGTTATGCAGAACAGGACATCGCCAGACAGATATGGAGATGGAGCTAAGAGTTCGGAGCTACAACGCAGCGAACAGGAGAGAAGAAACTCCAAGGGGACGGGCGCTGAAGAAAAAAAACGCCAAAATTAGAAGAGTTCGAGACTGAGGGATGGAAGTCTGTTAACATCATCAATTGGATAGCCAAACCAGAAGAGCTAATCGAGGATGCAGGAGGATCACAGGTCATGGTCAAGCGAGAATTGCCTATTATAATAGTAAGAGTGGCAGGATTAAAAGTAAGAAGTCTGCTAGACACAGGGTCAACAGTGAGCCTTATGACACAAGCCTTATATGATGAAATAGCCCGGAGAGAGAATATTTTGAGAATACCGATCTCTAGTGTCAAGATAAAAGGGGTAATTCCAGACAGAATGATGATATGTAAATATCAGGTATTCCTAGATTTACAGATAGGAGGCTCTATTTTCTCACAGAGTTTTCTGTTAGTAAACAAATTGCCTTATAACCTACTCATTGGGGCAGAATTTATAAGGGAATACAGAGTGATAATCGACCTAGCACAGGACAGGGTTATGTTCCATGTGAATGAAGAAGCTGAAGGCTTGGAGGTCGCACTCAATGAGATTGAACCAGGGTCAAGTGAACAAGCATGGCATACATACAGAGACGTGGCTGGAGAAGAAGTGTTAGTTATTGAGCGGTTAGAAGAAGGGCTGAAAACACTAGCCACAGACCTGGAGAAAGATTTGGAACCCAAACTGGAAGAATATATATCGGAAAAGCTAGAAGAAGCGAAAATTGGGCTAAAAGAGAAGGAAAATTTAAAGCAGTTATTACTGGAACAGAAGGAAGTCTTTGATTCGAGACCTGGTCGGATAAAGAACTTCACTTATGCTTTTCAAGTCAGTGATTGGACACCATTTAGGCAGAAACCATACCCTATAGCTGAAAAGCATTATGCTAAAGTGAAAGAGGCAATTCAGGAGATGTTGGAGGCCGGTGTTATTGAGAAGACACCTACGCCTTATGTAAGTCCATTGGTAATTGTACCAAAGACAGACGGAACTGTCAGAGTCTGCCTGGACCTGAGACATTTAAATTTGAAGGTTATTCCAGAATTTGACCAAGTGCCCCTTTTAAAGAGATCCTCAGGAAGTTCAAAGGGAAAACCGTATTCGCAAATCTGGACATCACATTCAGTTTCCATCATCTTGAATTAGAGAAGAAAACTAGTCTGTTGACAGGATTTATGTTTGATCAACATACATACACATTTTTAAGGCTACCTTTTGGGTTGAAAACAGCTGGTTCAGCACTGATAAGAGCGTTAGATCGCAATCTATCAGATGAAGTGAAAGAGAGTACCATCAGATATGTAGACGACATTCTACTCACATCAGAATCTCTGGAGGAGCACATGAGAGACCTGAAGAAGTTGCTAGATGACCTTCGAGAAGCTAACTTTAAGGTTAATATCAAGAAATCGCACTTCTGTCAGAGGGAAGTCAAATTCCTAGGGCATGTTATTGATGCAAATGGAGTGAAGCCTAACCCAGATAAATTGGAGGTAATTCGAAATTTCCCTCGACCCACGAAAGTAAACACGTCCGACAGTATTTGGGAGTAATTGGATTCTTTTCGAACCACTGCCCAAACTATACTACGACAGTAGCACCCCTGCAGGACCTATTGAAGAAAGGCGGCAGATGGAATTGGACGGAGCAATGTCAGGAAGCATTCGTGAGGTCAAAACAAATGCTTTTGGAATATGTGAAGCTGGGATACCCGGATTATACCCAGAAGTTCATCATACAGACGGATGCATCACTCATTGGGATCGGAGCGATGCTATTCCAGGAAAATGTTGACCAGCCTGAAAAGAAAGTTTTTATTGCTTTTATAAGCAGGAGACTGAAAGCCCATGAGAAAAATTACACGATCACAGAGATAGAGTTGCTCGCAATTTTGTACGCGTTGCAATCTTGGCATAGACTCGTGTATGGCTTTCAAATAGTTCTGAGAACAGACCATAAAGCTTTAACATTTTTGTTAAAAACAGACTTGTCTAGCCAGAGATTGACAAGATGGTCCCTGTATATTCAGCAATTTAATGTGGAAATAGAATACTGTCCAGGGAAAGAGAATGTAATACCGGATATATTAAGCCGTTACCCTAGAGAAGAGGAAGCGCTAGCTGTCCAGATTGAGAATCGAGATCAGAAGACGTTGGATGACTTAAGGAACCTTACCCACCTACAACGCGAAGATCCGTGGTTGAAGATGATGATCGATTACTTCGAGGGACGCTTAGCAAGGGGAACTGCAATATACGGAGAGGCAGAGGCATTGGCAACAGATTATATATGGTATAATCAGATATTACACAAGTGGGATGATGTAGATCATACACGTCAAAGGATTGTGATTCCTGCATCTTTGCAGAGGAGATTGGTGTGGCTAGCACACAGAGCCTTTGGTCATCCCGGTATAGACAAAGTTTGTGCTCTGTTGAAGGAAGCATTTACTTGGCCAAAATTAAGAGAAACGTTGAGAAATGCTATTAGGACATGTGATCTATGCCAGAGGGTAAAGCCAAATCCCTTTTTATTGAGGCAACGACCTATCCCGTTGTTACCGGAGAAGCCAAGGCAGCTATTGAGCATAGACAACTTTGGACCATTGCCTAGAGCACGTAGAGGCAATAGACACATTTTTGTAGCCATGGATGTATTTTCGAAAATGGTGGTATTATGCCCCATACAAAAGACAAGTTCAAAGCAGGTCTTGAAACGCCTGAAAGAGAGAGTTATTCCGATTCTTGGGAAGCCGGATAACATTCTCTCGGACCACGGAAGTTGCTTTACGAGTGCAGAATTTCGTCGAGAACTGGAAACTCTAGGAATTAGGCAGATTTTATCTACCATTCGCCATCCTGAGGCAGGTCCAGTTGAAAGAGTAATGAGAGAGATCCAGAAATACATGAAGATCTACTGCTCTGAAGCGAATTGGCGTTGGATTGAATTCCTAGAAGTAATTAAATACTGTATAAATAATACTGTACATGAGGCGACAGGTCAGGTTCCCGTGACTCTACATCTGGATCAGAGACCGGAAAGACCGTGGACTGGTGTTATTCCATTACCAGTAGACGCACAGCCAGGTCGAGAATTGAGGATCCAACGAACCTTCGAATATCTCAAAGCACAGGCGGAGAGACGTCAGAGAAGAAATCGTGCGAAGAGGTATCATAGACCGCTTCTCGTCGGAGAGAAAGTTTTAATTAAAAAACCAGCCAGTTCAGATCCAGAGGCACGGAAGTATAAGAAGTTCATATTTGCTTACCACGGCCCGTTCGAAGTGATAAGAGACCTACAGAACAATGCATACAGGTTAAAGCATTTAGAAACTGGAAACGAGGTCGTTATGAATGTAGCCAATTTAAAGGTTTATTATCCGCCAGAAGAATTCGACGAACAAGAAGAAGTATTAACAGCGCACACCCAACTCAACGTGGAGAGCGAAGTCAGCCAGGCAGTCAGAACTGAAAGTTCGAGCGGCAAGACGGAACGAGAAGCAGACAGTTTGCCCAGTGGAAGGGACGAACAACAAAGATGCCAGTGTCTGCGAGAATTCTATGAAGAAATGTTTGCAGCGGCGAGAGAGGTTGAGGCCATAAATACGACCCTCCGCCTGGAGAATGAACAGCTTAGAAAGAGCGCAGAGTGGAATGGGGAGCTGTACTAACCTACTCGCAGCCAGACGAGGTGAAGGACCCCAGATGTAAACACAGACAGTGATAGACAGTCAGCTGGTTACTTATAGAAAGCCACTTGCAATTGACTTTTATAAGTTTCGCAAGGGGAATATGAACCCGAGGAGGTTATGCTGACTGGAATCGAACGTGGTTCTCAGAGACTGTGATCTCAGTATAAAGGTTCCACCAGGGGACGAACCTGAGGTCTGTGGAGGGAGCTTCATTGTAAAAACCCCTAGAGAGAAGTGTATATTAAATCACTGGTGTGATTTCAGTTGCAGTGACATTATTTATTAAAATAATGAAGGGAAATTGAGCAGAATACAGTATTATTAGACTACTTGGTGTAGGCTATATGGGGCTTGGAGCACTGCAAGTGCAGAGTGGACGTTTTACAAATTAGCCCAGAATTGTGGGAGGTGTTCAGTGAAGCCACGTCCATCTCTCTGACCTCATTCTGTCGTCTGGAAGAGGGTGAGGGCCTGAATAATGACCCAGTTCTTCCCCGACGGAGAATGGATTTGAAAATGGCGGTGAGAGATCACGAGGAAAGTCATTGATTACTCGTGATTGAAGTAACGAAATGATATGAGACTTGCCCACAGGTGAATCTTTAGACTGGAGGCTAATTTTAGAGCCGTTAATCTGCGAAATTGACGCATATTTAAGGAAGTGCGGAAGGACCGTAGAACTATCATTGTTCGCGGCGGGATTTGAGGAGGTCGCCAGGGAATCCCGGGAGATAGCGTTCCCACGCTATAGAGAAAGGAATTAATATTAATTAATTGGCCGAGCGATTCTTCAGCACGCAGTCAGTTATGGGATCAGAGAAGAAAATGGAACCCAATGAACATGGTTTCGAGACCATAATCATGCTGGGAGAGGAGCCAAGATCCCGCGGGAAGATTGCGCTCTACTTTCTGTGTGAATCCGATATAAGGGAGTCGACCCTTAGCAGAGCAGTCAGTTCCAAGTCAGTTACCAGTCAGTTACAAGTTAGTTACACGTCAGTCTTAAGTCAGTCTTACCCTAGTTGGAGCCAGTCTCACACCAGTTTGTCACAGTTTGTCAAGAGAGGCGCAGGCAGTCGTCATGGCGGAACATATGTTGGTCCGGTGCATGAAAGGACGCCCGCACAAAGAGTTCTACATTTGAGTGAAGCATTTAATAAGCTTTTATTAATAATAATCGCGCTGCAGGTATACTCAGCAGTACGAACAATGGCTTGTTCACGTAGGAAGCATCGTGTAAGATGAGTGGCAGAACTATTGTAAATAATAATAATAATAATAATTTGTGTAAAGTTATGGACAGTGTTAAGCGCAATGTATCAAATATCGACTGATCATTCATGTCTAAATACGCTTGAATGCGCTGGGAGAACTTTACGAAGCATTTGGTAATGTTTTAAGGATACCAAATAATAACGCTCAGGACGGAAGTTAGCATATCTATGCGACGCAAGAAGCTTACCGTAGGAGTATGTATAAAAAAACTGTTGGTGAATTCCGAGGGGCAGGTAAACCAGACTTTCAATCAGGAGTTGATAGGAGCACGGGAGATGCCATCGACACCTGCAATTTTGATCTTTGCTAGGGAATTTCAAGCAATGAAAATTGTACAAAGTGACGTGTGTTGTGTATAAAGCATATGTAAAATATCTTTAAAAGTAGTGGTTTTATAAGTGTTATAAAGTGTCACATGTTTGGGAGCAATAGCTTCCTTAGAGAAATGCAAAGTGCCGTATGGTTAACGGAAGTTGTGTGTCATAAAATGTGTGTATTCAAGATGAATATGTCGCGTTAAACCTGCACATGGCAGGCGACTTGGAAGGATATGATTGGTTGAAGCCACCATGAGAAGCCGTGAGATATGTGAGTACCCCACAAATTATGGTTAATTAGAGAATATAGGCCACTGCATGTGACGTGATTTCAGTAAAGATGCCAGTAAGAATCAGATTAGGAGATAGACCCTCCAGGTTTAGTCATTATTGTATTGATTTTTATACAGTTGAGATGTTAATGTGCATCAATAAGTGGATTAATCATTACCACTATTAATTAAGATGGCAATCAGTTATGTAAGGTTACGAGCACAGTTGTTCGAGCTTTGAGATGATTGGTTGTGTCGGATTTTGGTAAATTATGTCAGAAATATAATAATAATAATAATAAGAAGGAATGATTTTGGTAAATTATGTCAGAAATATTATAATAATAATAAGGAATGATTTGGTAATTTATGTCAGTGAGAATAATAATAATTATGAATATCAAAGGTATTAATGAACGCATCAGGAAATTATTGTAAACAGGAAATAAATTACGCTATTTGCAAGACTTATTGATCCAGGCAGTAAGATTATACACTAAGATTACATTACGGGATTAAAGAAACAGTTTGATATCAGAGAATATTGTATTAATGGGAATATAATTATGCAAGGAATGGAAGAGCTTTTAGTGAATTGAATTTGCAGCTTATGTGAGAAGCTTATAGAGTAAATGATAGATTTCTCTTATATTATGGGTCGTAGGTCGTAACATTAGGTAAAGGAGCCAGGTGGTCTATTCTACGTATGAAATCTCCTATGCCGGGGGGCATAGCGGAGATATACTTTGTGCCAGAGTTTTAGTGATGGACCCTACCTCTGATGAAGGATGGAATGTTCCGGATTGGAATCCCGTGATTAGGTGCGAGGAAAACGAGGACACCTCGACACTCTAATGGTTCCCCGAGAACTTATTATTGTGAGTGATTCGGCTTGTTGAAGCGAACCTCATACCGGCAGCATTGGGCTGACCGCATATTATTTAAAGACACCGGTTACCTATTAGACCAATGTTTTACGAAACCTCGTACCTTCATGTTGAATGGACCTGTTTGGTGCCAGTAATTACTTTATCCTCGGGGTAGGAATAAATATAAAGCTCATTCATTACCTGTGTGCATAATATTCAGTTAAAGTCCATTGAGATATGTGTGTCATTGGGAGCACAGGATTGTCTGGTAAAATCTTACAATGCTTTGGAAGTAAGCCTTCAGACATAAAAGCGAGGGTCGAGTTAGGGGGAGACCCATTCCACATTCTATTGTATACCGACCGCTCGAGGAGAGGGTCTGGGGACGGTCAAGGCGAACCGTGAAAGCAAGTTGAAAGGAACAGATTTTAGACCCTGTTATGACATGAATGAAATATTGTTATGTTGAGTAATGAAGCCATGTGGTTTAAGAACACATTGATAATTATATATTATCCTGATGGTTCATGATTTTAGCTATCTAACGAATGGTTAGACGTTGCATTTATACTGTCACTGAGAACTTTTTCAGAAGTAGGTTACCAGATTCCACAGGCTACACGCGCAAGGTAGTTTGATTATACCATCCGACACAACAATAACATAACGTTTTTATATGAAATCACAAAACGGCATGCAGTGGAACTATATAAATAGTGGAGTAGGGGTAGCTTACATAAATATGGAGTTGCACGTAGTTTGCGGTGCAACACCGGAATAGGCTAATGCATGTAAAGCATTTGGTGGGAAAAGAAAGGTCAAAACACACACGGTACACATAATTGTCAAATTAAGAAGGTTTAATGAATCAGTAATTTTGTGATATTAAAGAAGTCACATTGTATGACAGTAGTGTCAATGTACAGTTTGTTTCTGAAGTTGTACGTGCATCAGCGCACTAGAATATCTTTGTGATGTTCACATAAGGGTAAAGGTTTGTGGTATGATATGATTTTAGTATGTTTATATTATATTCCTATTTGTGAATTGTGGAAAGTAACTTTTGTTTGCTTTTGTTTTATGGTTATGGGGATTGTTTTATTGGTTAAAGCCATGATTTTATTTACTGAATTAAAGTTTTAGAATAGAGTTGTGCCTTGTCATTGTAGAGTTGATACCTCTTAGCCTCAAATCCACAGTATGCAACTGCTCAGTGGGAGAACGGTACACGCTCGAGTCCTGAAGCTAGCTGGAGGCAGAAGCATATTTTCCATCGAGATTATACGCATGGGTACAGTATAGAAGTTACATGTATTTTAAAATTGGACATATCAGCAGACATAGAATCATGTTGGCAGCAATGACATATATATGAATTACTCCAAATTAATCTAAACTGTCAGGTACTATACGTGTGCATAGGTTAAAGCTGTCGGCTTGCATACTTTCTGATATATTGGTATTTGGATAAAAACTAGAGAGAGAGCAATTATTAACAGTTATCAGCCCTGATGAATCTTAAGAATACACTCAGTCATATCTGTTTATGTCCACATATTACATACAAAATTTGGTTGAAATCCAATTGATAGTGTAGAAGTTATATGCATTTAAAAATTGGATCTATCATAAGTCTTAACATTATTTTGGCAACACTGTCATGTATGGCCTCCTGGAAATAAAACTGAAATATAATTTCCTACATGTGTGCCAATTTTGGAATAGCTCCCATGCATATCTTCCAAGATATCCATCATGGAGCTCTAATTTCTAGTGCGTTTTTTTCAGCACTTGGTAGCACTGACATAATTTTCAAAAATGGGCTTGAGATATTCCGGTACAGATCTTTACTCATACTAAATTTGGTTCCGATTGCTGCCGCCGTTTATGAGTTGATATGGGTGGGGGGTGGGGGCACACACACACCGTCAGACAGACAGACAGAGAGACAGAAGGACAGACAGACAGACACACATTTTCCCGGATCGATCTCATAAATCTACTTTTTCCTCATTTTTGCAAAATGTGAAAAGTAGGCTAAAAATGGATATCCTTAAAATGTAATATTAATTGTTAATAAATAAAATATAATATTGTGCTTCAGATAAAAAATTTAAAAATTCAGTTTGAAAAACAATACATTTTTGTAATAGTAACTGTAAATAAAATATTGGGCTCTATATTAAAATTCAAAAATATAGAAAATTAAACAATTTAGAAAAACAAGTGCCAAATATCAACAAATATTTTAACTCAGTGCTTGAAATGAGCAACACTAAATCTTGTTCCAAAATACGGATTGTGAATTTTGTTTCAGGGGCCAACCAGTTAGTGCATCGTTTGAATTGTCAACCATGTTGTATATATGGAAACATCAGTATTTTATTTTTAGTCTTAATTGATTTTATTCTTAACTGTACTGAAGGAGACACCAATGTTAGGTGGAAATATGTGCAGTATATAATAGATATATTTATGTGAGTACTGATTGGTGTATAATTTAAACTTTTAATTCATCAGTCAATACGGATATCTACAAACATTGTGCTATCAATGGTAAATGTATTTGCATTCTATAGACAATAGTTCATTTGTGAAATGAAGCTTCTCAGATAATTTAAGTAAGTGAGTAAGTGTGTTAGTATGTAAGTCAGCTGTTGAGTGAGTACGTGATTGAATACGTGAGTAACGATTCAATGCAGTACGCAATACTAGGCTACCGATTAACTAAGCAAGTAATCAACCAATCATCTGATGTGGAGGAACGAGTAAGAGCTGTGTCTGCAGTTTCATTGACAAGTGTTTTGGGTTTGGAAGACCCCAGAACAGATCCCTGGGGAATGGCAGCATCACAATTGGTTCCAATTTATTTCGAGTAGCAAATTACAAGGGAACAATATTAGGGGCGCTGAGGCCTCTCCCAGGAGGAGACTGTATCCCGGTCTGACTCTGTTTTAAGGTTCTGAAAGTCACGACGACATTTCCAAATAACACTCCATGATGAAGTTAAGAGAACACCGAGTCCTTCGCCAGGATTCATGAAGTCGTCGTTGGTCACAGTTTGTCAGCTTCAGTTCCGACTGGAGGTACATGCTGCCTTTCTCGAGACCGGCTACATACTTAGTTCCAAGTAACAACGAGTGAGACGCCGGAAAGTATCATGGATAAACCTGCTAATAATAATAATATCGTTAGGCCTCGGGTGCCGGGTGCAAGCTTTGTTATATGACGCCCAGACGGCAGATTGCATATCGAATTTTGTTGTTCCTTGGAGCGCTATGAAAGCCAAGGAGGTGATATGTCTAAGATCTTAAACACTATAGCGCTTTCTAGTAGAGGAAGGAGGAACTTTTGTGTTGGCGGAAAATCCCGAGATTAATTTTGCCATTATGAACACGGCCTACTGAATTCAAATGGGTTCTTTAACATGCCAACAACGTATGGCATGCGTACCGTGATTTTTGTCGCCATTCAAAAATCACTTACCACGGCCAGGAGCGAACTGCAGGCTTGGAGTTGGTAGTCTGACACGATAACCACTCACCCACCGAGGCAAGCTATCATACTGCTAAAACACTGGAAGACAATCCCCATATCTTGAGGAACTAAAACCACAAGTCTCCGTTGTTCACAACAAACATGTAAAATATATTTCACCACCCTCGGTGTCGTTGAACTCGTATTGAGACTATGGTCCTGAACGTCCCTGCTTCGATTCCCGACTCTGCCAAGAAACTTAGGGTTATTCTTTTTCTGGGGTTGGTACGGGTACACTCAGCTTCGTGAGGTGCAACTGAGCGAAAGGTTCGATTCCCTGCTCTGAGGTTGGAACGGGTACACTCACTTTGCATAGTACACGGGGCTAATGACCACAAAGTTTGGTCATGATGAGGAACACAGGATCAGCAGTCACACCTCATTGTTATATGGCAGACATATTGTTGTGAAGGTACGGACTTGAGCCATAGGCCGATCAGGGGCTCTGCAAGGTGTTGTACCAGGGTCGTTATCCTTGACGTACACGCTCTGGTGTCCGTGCTAAAGATGGTATATGTTTGGTTGTAATGTTTCTGCAGGTTGTTAGGTGCCATCTAACCTATCCCTAACATGTTCGCAAACGACTACAAGCAGAGTCATTGTTGACGGATTCGTTTGTGCTGATTCACAGGAATCAACATTTAGCTGTTGCGTGGTATTGATTCAGTTATTTAAGGCTGTGCTACCGAAAAATAAAATATTTTTTTATTTTTATTTTGTCTTCTTAATCTGTTATATAGGTCTTCGGGACTTGTTATATGCCACTTTTGTAAAATATGGACTGCTCGTTTGTTCAGGGCATGTATTCAAAGTGTCTACTTTGAGGGTTAAAGGTACATACGTCACGACAAAACTAATAACAGGAGAATTTCGAAATTTCTGTGCAATAACCCTTGTAATAGTAGCTTCATTATGAACAATTTTTATTTCAAAATTCCACATATTTTATAAAAGTGTAATATTTCAATAACCTTTTTTATTGTGAAAAAATTGCTATAATAGCTTCAAATTTATTCAATTTGTAGAGGGTCTAATTCTGAGCAGTTCGAATATTTGATGAAAGAAACTGTTTAGTGATAAACCCGTGACGTATGTACCTTTGACTAGTCTTCAACTCGGCAGAACGGTAACTACACCGGCTACACGATAGGCTACCCGCACTACCACTTGCACAGAGCTTCATTCCCCCACCCTACTACCTAGCACCGCACCGCACCACCCGTTTCGGGTCAATGCTTTCCTTACGCAGCATTCCATTCTACTTACCGTGGAGTGCAAAGAAAAAAAAATAACTCGCCTTCTTCCATAACTTTTTTCCTGCGCTCTTAGTCGCTGACACTTCAGTCTGACTAGACCTAATCTTGAGAAAGCAATAGAAGAATATATCTCGCCCCTTTCTCGTTTCATTTCCTAATTCTGCGTTTGTGTTTCGTGATTGAGTGATTGAGTGCTCCTATAACATTCACACTTTATTCTACAATGCCACGAAAGCATTCTCCGTCAAGGAAACGTTCCAGAAGAGGCCGCGCAGCAAAGACTACGTGGGAGAAAAGAAAACAAGAAATCACCGTGAATTTTTCAAACGATTCTGCTCAATTTGAAGACTCCGAAGAAATATTCAACAGCTTGTTAGTTGAAAGCACTCCCCCAATAGGCCACGATGCATGTCGGTAAGTAAACTATTGCTACAATATATAAATTAATTATTAATTAATTTGACAGGACTTGTCATTTTTTAGTAGATTACCTACTTGTAAAACGTGTTGTTGTTGCTTATTTTAGGGACTGAGACATCGCGGTCATATAGCCCCATGTATTTTTGGGGGTGTATGGAATTTGTGTGATTACATGTGTTAATGTGATGGCTGTACTATTGTGTGAATTTCTAAATTGGGGATAGGATTGCTTTTAGAGAGGAACCATCCCAGCATTTGCCTGCTGTTAGTTTTAATGCGTATTTGCTTTCTGTATGTTAATAAAAATCTATAGTTATTAACAAGAAATGAACATCTGCCTGAATCATTACTATACAGATAAAATTAATTATTGAACTTGTTTACAGTACAGTGCCGGAAAAAGTTTAAAACCACCCAAAAAAACATGTTATTTTTCATAATTCAACCTATTAGTCATCTATTTACTTAAAACAAAGATACATAAAAATACAAGTTTAGTAGCCTACTATTGGACCCCGTCTGGACTTGTAGCATGCCTTGATCCTGTCCGGCATAGAGTGGATCAGCTTCTTACACTCCTCGAGTGATACTTGTTGCCTTAGTGTGAGGACTGCCAGTCTCAATTCTTCTGCATTCTTGGGCTTGTGACACTTGCTGCCATAGTGTGAGGACTGTCAGTCTCAATTCTTCTGCATTCTTGGGATTGTGTTTTGCCAACGGGTATCCCATTTTGTTCCTTACGTTTTCTATGCGGTTGAGATCTGGACTACGAGGAGGCCAGGGAAGCAGCTTAATGTATTTGTCTATGGCAATATCGCTACACGAGTTCATTAGATTTCTCAAAAGAGCACTACAACTAGCATTTCTGTTCCTCTTACAAAGTTGCAGTGACTTACGGGTCATCCTTGGGCAGCCTGGCCTTGGCTTATCAACAACTGTTCCAAACTCACTGTATCGATGAATTGTTGTTGCACACACGTCTCAGACACTTCCAAAATCTCAGCAATCTCTCTATGTCACTTTAAACCCTTATTTAAACCAATAATTTGCCTTTTGGTGGCTTCTGACACCTACGTTTTCCCCGTATTGTCTCCAGCACAAGGTTAACCTCCAAATGTTGAAACAAAACAACAGCTAAATGGCGGGAACTACGAAGTAGGAGTGCCAACTGACTTGCATAGAGTCTGTAATATCAGAATGAACACATATTGCAAACTGAAAGGGAAGGAGGGAATTTTAAACTGCAATAAATGGAAAGTGCAAAAATTGACACTTTTTAGTCCTAAATTCAGCGGGGCAAAACCCCCAATTTTTGTATAACTTATGTTTTGTAATTTTTTCCAAGGCTTGCATTGAAGTACCCTACCTATGTTCTCTTTGGACAACAAAAATCGTACCCCTGTCTTACCCCAATTTTGAATTGTGAATTTTTCTGCATGACGAAATTGATATTTTTTGTTATTTCATAATACCTAAAAATTGTTGTAACTTTTGAACCGTTTCAGCTACAGTATTTCCCATTGGACCAAAATATGCTATTTTAACGTAGTTTATGCCATATTAAAGGAAACGTGAAATAGTAACAAGTTTAAGACCGAAAGCACATTCATGGATTTTTAGGGGTGGTCTTAAACATTTTTTCCGGCACTGTACATGTTTCGGGGATTAATTATATTTTATCCCCTTCATCAGCTGTTGAAAAAACAAAAAACAAAGCGTTGAACAGTAATAATATAAGTGTTTAAAACCTAATATGGTCCACCATAAAATTTAGGGTATAAGAATAGAATAAAATGAAGAGAAACAGATGGTGACGGTGATGAGCTGCTCATGACAAATAGTAGTTCCTTGAAATGGTAAATGTGTAACACCAATACTTCACCAATCCGTGTAGCTCTATAACCAATGAAGAGCCTGTATGCTTATATCCAAATATAGCCTTTTAAAACAAAGTGGCTTTAAGAAACCCGACGTGATGGAAAGTGATTATAGGTTAGTTTAAAGCATATCGTGTATGTGGTTAGGACAACGCTACATTTAGAAAGTGATTTGTCTATTGTTTTGTATTAATAATCAAGGTAATACTTTTTAACATTGTGTGATTTCAGGTATGAAGATCAAGATTATTCCATAAATTTTCCAAACGATTCAGGAAGTGATACCGACGATGACAATGAGTCTGATTGTGAAGTACCACCTATGGTAATTGTTGAGTACAGCCGTCTCGATCACTCGACAGCCATTTCGATTGCTCGCTCTGCAGCGCTCGACGGGAGACGAGAGAACTTGGGCGGGTTTGGCCAAGACCAACTACAATACTCAGACCTTAATGCAGGTCTCGAAAGTGTGAAAATGGCGTATGCTGAAGCCCCGGCATATTGTTTGTTTACATTCGTTGCTGGGATACACTATTTAGCTTTGATTAGCTTCGTTTGATGAAGGTTGGGATAAACTGTCGCTCATCTGTAATTGTTAGTGTCTTCTGTATGTCTGTAAAGTCCAGTTCACGTTAATGTACTGCAATCGTATGTAAATATGTGATAATACGCTTAATATGGACTGGTTCGTTTGTGTGAAGATTGTCCAGTCAACCGATGGCATTGTGTCATTTACTTCGGATGTTGAAGTACCTAAGACTAAAGCATGATAGAAGTGTCTCAAGAATATACACCGCAATGATTTGCTAGTTAGTGACAATATAATAATAGCTTAGTACACGTCAGTAGTGTCGAACTTATTACGTAAAGGGAAAACGCAATGAGCATCTACGGCTAGACCAAACCGTTGACGTTATTTTGAACGCTCAGCAATATGTGCCTCCGTAAATCATTACCAGTCTGGCAGATGTTCTACACTGCCTTGTATACACGCCAAATAATACGGTGAACTTCTGTTTTATTGGGTAAGGAAGATGTTCCCCCTGTGCCAAACAGTGAACTCATTGTGCTCCGTCATTATTCATACTTTTGTGATTCTTACAGCTAGCAAGTTATTTTTTATTATGATGTGTGTAATAAAGTGTTGTGAGTACCTTGCCAATTATGTACTTATATTGCGAGATGGTGTGCTGCGTTAATTTCGTAAGAGGGAGATGGTGCTTTCCAACCTATAGTACTTTACTAAATCAACTATTTCAAGCGTACAACTATTCCAAACGGTAACAGCGAATGTTTAATAGGTTAGATGGTAACATATTATCGTGTCCCTTGTGTGTACCCAGTAGTATTCTCCATAATTATGTTTTGATATCCACACGACGACTTCTTTGCATATTTCAATCAACCAATTCGGTGTGATGTTTTACCCGAGATTTTAGGCAATTCCACGAGAGGTCTTGCTTGAAATGTATCTCTACGGCGTTGGTTCGATTATTTCAGGCAACTATTCTCATTCCGATTGTGTACACAAATACTCTGCATGTGCTGGGACAGCACTTCAGTAACCGGGTACTTTCTTCTTTCCTACTTCAGAATCTGTCTGATTTTATGCTAATAATATTAATCTATAATTACTGAACTTAAATACAAATCGTGATAACTCGCCAAAAAGCTTCTTATTCAACCACAGAAACAGTGAGACTATTGTAGCTGCCCCTTGGGTGAAGACGAAGAAACCTAATATTCGAGGCCAGCACTATATAGATAAATTAATTCAGGTAAGTCTAAATTATTGATGCATATTTCTTCGGAACCTAGTCTCGTCTTGTGATATATTTTATGCTCTTAGGTGAGTAAAAATAATAATTTACACGAACTGTGACAAGCCCTATGACATGATCTTAGCTATTGGTAGGGCAACCGTCGCCGCCATGTTTTTTCTACATTAAGGTCTGAGTATTGTAGTTGGTCTTGGTTTGGCGCCGAGTTGTTGTTGATGTATGTGTGTGTACAGTCCGTAATGGCAGTAAATGTTCTAGTACAAGACATGTCTTAATCTTATTTACAGTCCACTTATTGGTGCTCTCCTGTTTTTCTGGGGACCCTAATGCACAACTTTATTCATGGTCCTCGCGTACCGGATATTCGCGTTGGAAAGACATGTTCTCTGTACGATATAACAGAACGCGGACAAAGCACATGGTCACCTCGTGGCGAAATGGATTCTTCCAAGTATGAGACGACATCGTGCATACTTCGGATGTGTAAAACACTAATCGTTGGAACACAACTCTTAACGAACGTCTAGAAATGCAACTCGTGTGTTTTACATGTTACATACGTAACATAACCTACAACACATACCACGGCACGTGTTCAGCTGCCGGTCTTATAGCTCCAGTTTGTGTGGTCATGCAGAACATAGACAGTGTATTATTCAGCTCATCCTGATGACAGTGGCGGATCCAAGATTTATCTCTGCATAACAAGTAAGTTGAAACATTCTTAGACTGGCACCTTAGATTATGCTCCCAACCTTGATCCTATTGGTTTATTCTGTCTCCTTGCGCCCGTTATGCTCAAGTACTAAGGATCACATTCTTAGTTAATTATTCTATAAGCTAGCCTTCCTTGTTTTCACCCTTTTCGAACCTTTTGTACTCGTAACGCGTCTGCAGCAATGGAAGAACAAACCAGGAAGCAACTCGTACAGCAACGAGCCGTTGCCAAATCAAGTTTAACACGAATGTCAAAGTATATTACTGAATTCCAGCGTGAGTCAGAAATTCAATTAGTAATTGTTAGACTGAAAGAATTGCCTAACATTAGAGATAAATTTGAAGGTGCTCAAACGCAGTTAGAACTATTTGAGGGTATTGAAAAGCATGCAGCTGAAAGAGAAACCTTTGAATCAGCATACTTTGATCTCGAAGCTGCAATGAATATCGAGATCAATCGTGATAATGATCACAAGGCTGATGGTAGTATTACTCCACCTCACTCACATTCTAGTACACGGAATGCTATTAGATTACCGACACTACAACTTCCCAGCTATGATGGTAATGTGACCGGTTTCAAGCATTATATGGACACCTTTGATAGCCTAGTTGTCAATAATGACCAGTTGGACAATATTCAAAAATTTCACTACTTGCTGTCTACACTCAAAGGTGAAGCTCATAAGTTAATAGCTAATATCCCAGTTTCTAGCAGTAATTTTGAAGTTGCTCTGCAAACTATTCGCAGTCGTTATGATAACATAAGACTGATTACTACGGCACACTTAGGTTACTTATTAAACTTGCCGGTTGCTCACAAAGATTCTGTTAATGAGCTTCGGGCACTAATTAACCAAACTCTGAGTAACCTAAATGCTATTAAGGCCCTAAATCTAGCAGTGCCATTGGAAGACCTACTGGTTTCGCAGTTGATTTTGGAGAAAGTGCACGTGTCCATTAGGAAAGAATTTGAAGATACTGTAGACTCTGAAATTCTTCCTACTCTTGAAGATCTTATCAAGTTCTTAGAAGGTAAATGCAAGGCTTTAGACATAGTGAACTCAAGCAACCTCCTCAAGCCTTCAAGCAGCTCAGACACTAAAGGTAAAGAACCCTCCAATCGTAAGACAACACCACATGCTCATCAGACGTATGTTACTACAACTGTAAACTGTGTGTACTGCAACGCTCCACATGCTTTGGCTAGATGTAGAGATTTTAAGCAAGTTCCTACTCTAGAACGTAGAGATTTTGTCAAGCGTAATAATCTCTGTTTCAACTGTCTACATGCTCAACACAGAGTCGCCCAGTGCAAGGCTGGTAACTGCCAAACATGCAGGAAGAAGCATCACACGTTACTGCATATTGATGTGTCCCAGCATTTGTCAAACGTAGATAAGTCGGAAAACGTCCCTAATCAGAACGTGACTCAGGTGCAGCATGGTGCGAGTAGTTACTGTACTCTCAAGATAGAACCACGTCAGTCCATATTGTTGTCCACAGCCTTGGTGAAGGTCAAGGATGCTCAAGGGATCTGGCAGACTTGTAGAGCCCTTTTAGACAGTGGCTCGCAATCTTGCTTTATTTCAGAATCCTGTGTTCAGCGATTAAGGCTGCGCAGATCTCATGATCGTAAACCGATCCAGGGTATTGGGAATACGACGTCAGAAACCAAGCATAGTGTTTTGGTGCAAATAGGCTCGCGTATAAATGATTTCGTGACCTCAGTCGAGTGCTTAGTTCTACCTAAGCTTACTGAAGATCTTCCTGGCGAATACATTGATAGCAAGGAGTGGAACTTACCCAAAAATCTGCCATTTGCTGATCCGAAGTTCAACGAACCGGGTCACATAGACTTGTTAATTGGGTCAGAGGTATGCCCATACATTCAGCTCGCAGGAAATCTAGCTAGGACTAAAGATTATCCTATTCTGCAAGAAACAGAGTTAGGTTGGGTACTTGCAGGTAAATATACAGATTCCAGTAAGCCCCTACATGGACCACGGCGGCCGGTAGTATCTTACTTTGTACAATCTGCAGGCTGCATCCAACAGCAGCTACAGAGGTTCTGGGAAATCGAAGAGCTACACCATACTCCAAGAACTAAGGAAGAAAGGGACTGTGAAGCTCACTTCAAACGGCACGTCTCGCGCAACTCTTCTGGCAGATTTGTAGTGCGTCTTCCCTTCAAAGAAACCCCAGAAAATCTAGGAGACTCCAAGCAGATGGCAACAAAGAGGTTTCATCAGTTGGAAAGGAAGTTGACCAAACATCAAGGACTGAAGGAAGAATATAGTCGATTTCTTCAAGAGAACGAAGATTTGGGTCATATGGATATTGCTGAAGATACCACAGCACGTTGCTACTATATGCCACATCATGCAGTGGTTAAGGCAAGCAGCTCGACCACTAAGACTAGAGTAGTATTTGATTGTTCTGCAGCATCCAGCAACGGAGTATCATTGAATGACCTTCTACTCGTCGGCCCAACCATCCAGCAAGATCTCTACTCTATTATCTTAAGATTCAGAAGTCATGCCATTGCTTTCACTGCGGACATAGCAAAAATGTACCGTCAGATTCTGGTACATTCCCAAGACTGTAGATATCAAAGGATAATATGGAGAGAGAAATTGACAGATCCTGCCAAGGAGTATCAATTGAAGACTGTTACGTATGGCATGTCATGTGCACCATTCTTAGCTATTAGATGCATTCAACAACTGGCCAGTGAGGAAGCTCATGCCTTTCCGAAAGCTCAGAAATCATTGATGGAAGATTTCTATGTTGACGATTGTATCTCGGGATGTGCGACCGTCGAAGAGGCTCTTCAAGTGCAACAAGAGTTGATAAACATACTACAGAAGGGTGGATTCTCACTACGTAAGTGGTGCAGCAATCACCCAGGTATTCTAGAGAATGTCTCACCGGAGCTAAGGGAGGCTCAGTTACCACTACAGCTGGACAAGGGTGAAGTTAAAACGTTAGGATTGGTATGGCACCCAGCTGCTGACCAGTTTCAAGTTATTAGCAGTTTCAAGCCAAAACCCTATCCACATGGTTTCACAAAACGCCTAGTTCTATCCATTGTTTCCAGCATTTTTGACCCTCTAGGCCTCATCAGTCCTATAGTAATTTTATGCAAGATATTTCTTCAGAAGTTATGGCAAGAACGGCTATCTTGGGACCAGCCTTTATCAGAAGAATTGGCTGCAACTTGGACATCACTCTATAATCAGCTCCCATGGATTGATGAAATCTACATTGATCGCAGAATTCTAGGTGACCGCTCAGTAACTGTACAGCTTCATGGGTTCTGTGATTCATCGGAAGCTGCGTTTGGAGGGTGCTTGTATGTACATTCCACAAACAAGGATGGAACCACTTCTGTAAGACTTCTTTGCTCCAAGTCCAGGGTAGCACCATTGAAGAAATTATCTCTTCCACGACTGGAATTATGTGGAGCATTGCTATTATCTCAATTATTGCAAAGGGTAGTCAAGTCCTTGAATCTTACATTTGCGAACATATTCTTGTGGACAGACTCTACTATTGTATTGGCATGGCTTTCGGCACCATCATCAAGATGGAAGACCTTTGTAGCCAACCGAGTAGCTGAAATACAGGAAATTACAGAAGGTGCTACTTGGCGACACGTTTCTTCACAGTTTAACCCCGCTGATCTGATATCACGAGGTGTACATCCTAAGGATCTTAAGGATAATAAGTTATGGTGGAATGGACCAGCTTGGTTGGGTGAAGATTCTAAACACTGGCCTACATTAAACAATCTCCCAGAGCAGCAGGAACCACCAGAGCAGAAGATTAAGCCTGTATGTTACTTAATGACTACTCCCGAGGATGGACTCGTCACAAGATTCTCTAGCTTATCGAGATTGCAACGAGTTGTAGCATACATCTTTAGATTTGTACATAATTGTTCAAAATTGAAGACAGAGCGAGCTACTGGACCTCTTTCTTTAAAGGAATTGCAGAATGCTCTGACAACATGCATTAGGCAGGCTCAGGAGTTAGCATACCACATGGAAATCAAACAGCTGGAATCAGACCAAGAAGTTCATTGTAAGAGTCACTTGAGAAGTCTACATCCTGGTTTAGACCTCAACGGGCTGCTACGAGTTGGTGGACGGTTAGAACGGTCTAATCCGCCATATGAGCAAAAACATCCTGTGATCTTGCCACCTCATCATCACATCACCAGATTGATAATTGAACATGAACACAGTCGTCTCTTGCATGCTGGCTGTCAACTCCTTCTGGCCTCCCTTAGGCAGAAATACTGGATTGTGAATGGTAGAACGACAGTCAGACGGATAATTCATAATTGCTTGACATGTTTCCGACTAAGAGCAAAATCTTCAACTCAATTAATGGGCCAACTACCACGTGTTCGCGTTGAATTAGTTCGACCCTTTTTAAACTGTGGGATAGACTATGCAGGGCCATTTTTTGTAAAAACTGGTTCTCTCAGGTCAAAGACAAGAGATAAATGTTACGTAGCACTATTTGTATGCCTAGCTACCAAAGCTGTACATCTCGAAGTTGTTAGCAGCCTTACGACACGAGCTTTCATGGCAGCATTGAGTAGATTTGTATCACGTCGTGGACGTTGCCAAACTATCTACAGTGATCATGGCACTAACTTCGTGGGAGCCAAGAAGGAACTTCAAGAACTTCTCGACTCAGAAGAAACGAGAACTGAGGTACAGAATTTCACCAGCAGAGAAGGCATCGAGTGGAGCTTCATACCTCCAAGAGCACCTCACTTTGGAGGCCTGTGGGAAGCAGGTGTTAAATCTTTCAAGCTTCACCTCAGACGTGTTATGGGTACGTTATGTCCTACCTTTGAGGAATTAACTACTTTAACCTGTCAAATAGAAGCTTGTCTGAACTCCAGACCACTCCTTCCTCTCTCCTCCGATCCTAATGATATTGAAGTTCTCACTCCTGGCCATTTCCTTATCGGCACTGCCTTATCAAGTTTACCCCAGCCAGATCTAAGTAATGTGAAGCTTAGCTTGTTGTCCAGATGGGAGATTCTGCAGCAACAACTTCAGATATTCTGGTCCAGGTGGTCCAATGAGTATCTACACCACCTGCAGCAGAGGGCTAAATGGTCCAGTTCTTCCCCAAGTGTGAAGCCTGGGACGCTTGTCATTGTGAAGGAAGACAACCTACCTCCTCTGCACTGGAAGATTGCAGTGATCGATCAAGTTCATCCTGGAGATGACGGACTGGTTCGTGTGGCAACCATACGCACTACCAAGGGATTGTTCAAACGACCTATTGTGAAATTGTGTCCTCTGCCTGAAGCAAGTGCAGTGTAATTAATGTACCATAGCACTTCAGTTTTGTTTCTTTTGTTTCAGTGTAACATTGTATTGTATATAGACTTCTTGTTCAAACAGACATGTTGGACTTTAGTGCAGTGATTGATTCGATGCAATTCGTTTGTTATGTTATTTGTAGTGCTAAGAAAGTAAGTATTTCTTGGCGGCCGGTATGTTGAGTACAGCCGTCTCGATCACTCGACAGCCATTTCGATTGCTCGCTCTGCAGCGCTCGACGGGAGACGAGAGAACTTGGGCGGGTTTGGCGCCGAGTTGTTGTTGATGTATGTGTGTGTACAGTCCGTAATGGCAGTAAATGTTCTAGTACAAGACATGTCTTAATCTTATTTACAGTCCACTTATTGGTGCTCTCCTGTTTTTCTGGGGACCCTAATGCACAACTTTATTCAGTAATTGAAAGGAATACTGAGGCCAACGAACTGCCTCCGATAGGGCGACGCATCGTTGATATTGGTCACGTTATGACAGAAATATAATTAGTAACGATCCATTCCAAACATTGTACCATGGGAAAATACAAATACAAAAAAGAAATAAAAAATGGATTATATTGTACATGGATTTATTATTGTGATAACTGCGAAAACGAATATGCTGTAACTTCAGAGCCTGTTTACCAAAAAATGGAAGTGAACGATGCTCTGGTGTGGGGAGCTATGGCAGTAGGTATCGGGTTTTCTCAAGTCGAGGAAATGTTCAGTGTTTTGGACATACCGATCGTGGGCCACAACAAATACGCAAACCATGAAATACTAGTTGGTGATGTAAGTACTGTATATTGATCCATATTTCCTTATGACCTATATATTATAAACAATTCTGAATAAGTGGTTTCAGTGAATTATGAATACTATTTTGTTGTTGTTCATTATTAGATGAAAATTATGCAAAGAAAAGCCTCTCTTCAAACATTTCTATATTAAGACAATTTTAAACCTTTTATTCAAAACATATTTAAGATTTTAAAATAAATACCTTCTGTAAATTATAATCCCGTCCAAGCAGTCATTGCTATTGTTGTTATTAATATTATTATTTTCTTTGTAAAGGTTTGGGAAGTAGCTCTCATACGTAAAATGAAGGAAAATCCAGAAGAAGAAAGACGTATTGCCATTGAAAGAACAACTATTTGAATGGCGTTCCGTACATATCTGTTATTGGCGACGGAGGCTGGGCGAAGAGGTCGTATGGACATGGGATGAGCTCGCTGGGTGGTGTTGTAAGCATTTGGGAAATATTAAAGGGATTTCACGTATTCCTTTCATTGCAAAATGGCGATGTTTACTTTTGCTTAGCTAAGTCACACCACTGTGTCTACATGGCATCTTAGTCCCTGGAGAAAACTACATGGAAGCCCAGGTATTATTTTCAAGGCGAAAATTGTCGCCAGAGAGAAAAGACGATCTCGAAGGGCACTGGCATTTTCTCAAAAACCGCCAGTAAAGAAGAGACGAAAGTGTGATGAAAACTATGGGCCACTAGCACAGTTGCCTGACGTTGAAGATGAAGTTCTTGAGACAAGAATGATCAACTTCTCAAAGAAAATGGTCGATGAGGTAACAAACGGTAGTCCTATTGAGGTATCAACTCTTGGACAACACACTAACCCCATGTGGCACGACCCAAGAGTGAATCGCTTGACAGCTTGCAAGTTTGGGCTAGTCATAGCGTTTATCTCACACCCCTTGCCACAATCTTGTAAAATCAACTTTGTATCCCAAAAATCTCACCTCAGTTTCCGTCAAATTTGGAAGAGATAATGAGGACGCTGTGTTGAAAATGTACGAAGACAAAACTGGCAACATGGTCACCAAGTGTGGGTTCTTCGTAGATCAAGATCATTCATTTTTAGGAACCAGTCCTGATGGTTTGGTTGCCTGTGATGGCCTCGTAGAAGTAAAATGCCTTGCGTCCGTCACTGAATCAGATTTGAGAGACGAAGTGACAAAAAAAAAGGTTTGTGCTTGGAAATGTCAGAAGGAAAATTGCAATTGAAACGAAGCTACAGCTACTTCTTCTAGGTCCAAGGTCAATTGAATATCACCAGGAGAAAATGGTGCGACAATGTAGTTTATACGAAGAAAGGAGAAGTATTCGTAGAAAGGATAGAAAAGGATGAGCTATTATGTCAAAGAAAAATGCTTCCAAACCTGGTACAATTTTATAAGGAGTGTATTTTGCCAGAAATTCTAGACAGTCGAGTTGTTCGAGGCATGAACATCCGAGATCCCTCATTTGTGCTAGAGGCACAACGACAAAAGCAGGCGACAAATAATACCTACAAACTAAAGAAGAGGAAACCACTGACACATTCACAGACAAGAAAAACATTAACCACCTGGGGTTGTAGTGGCTAGCGTTCTTGGATGACGCTCTGGAGGTCCGGGTTCAATTCCCGGCTCTGCCAGGAGATTTTAATACTGTTGTGAGGGCTGGAACGGGCTACACTCAGCCTCGTCAGCTAAAACTCAGAAGAGGAGGGTTCAATTCCTATCTCAGTCATCCTGGAAGTGGTTTTCCGTGGTCGGGGTGGTTCCTAACTTAAGGCCACGGCCGCCTCTTTACGTTTTATCACTAATTTACAACTGCACACAGTGGTACAGCCATCACAATAACACAGGTTACACACACCTAGATGCACGAGGCTATATGACCACGATGTCGCAGCCTTAAAATAAGCAACAACAAGAAGCTAACATTGTTGAATGATACTCGAACGACTGTAAATTGTTCAGAATACGTAGCCTAAATATCTTTTTTTTTATCAGTTGCCTTGTAAGTTTCTTTGGTTTAGGAAGTGAATAATAAATTATTCTTTATTATTTAATGTGAAATAATTAATAACATAACAACTTTAACATACAAATATATCACTAGCTGCGTGTTATTGTGTTTTTCATGTTCTTGCTAGTGTGTCTATGCAGCCGATTGTCATTGAACTTGCTGCTTATATTTTAAAAATAATTTTTGTTGGTTAATAGTGCATAATTTGGGTATTTTCTGAAAAAAATTCCGGAGATGGTTTCTTATTTGGAAATGATGTTATAATTTATAGTAGATTAACTTTCATTTACATACGTATGTAGCAAATATTCTGTGTTTTCAGTGTTTTGGCTCTTAATTGTGAAAGTGTGTGTTTTGTTCACAGAATGTTAAATATGCATTGTACTTCATAAAATTCTGCATACGTGAACTTTAAATTTCATTACTGAATGAGCAGTCATTTTGTTTACATAAATCACCTTTTGTGGTTTACTGCATTTTTTTATAATGTTTTGCATTCCATTGCAGTTTTGTCAGTGCGCAATAAAAAGGTTTATGATCCATCCAAACACTTCTTTTGTGTTTTAGTTTTATAGTTATATCACTGATATGCAACCACTTCGCTACAGAAAAACTCTTCCCCCCTATGGGTAGTAACAAAGCCCATATGTAGTTTCGTTTCACGCGCGCAATTTTTTTTTAAAGAACTTTTTTGGAAATTATGAAAATGTCAAAATAGTGAAACTGATATATATCTTTACATCAATTATATTATTATTATTGCGTTAAAGCTGGTAATTTATACAAATGGAATCCCTGAAATCTTATAAAATAACTGGCATTAAAAATATGAGCAAAGTATCCCTATATTTTTTCTCTTGGTTAATATTGCAAAGAAACTAAAAAAACTCAATGTATTTCTACATTTGTATTAATTCCATTCCTTAAAACTGGTATGTATACTGTAAGCTTTAATTGTGCATTCATTTTATGTGTCAGATATCCAGCGCAGTAAATCTGTGTTCAGAAAATATGTAGTGGATCTGAGAAGGTTAAGTGGTGTCATAAAATTACTTCCTGTTGAACTGCACAATTCAAACGACAAATTGAACTTCTGAATGGCTGGAAGTACTTTATATTAATATAATTCAAGATTTTATAGTAGCTTTATATTGCGGTGTTAAAACACGCTTAAAAATATATTTTGTTTTTTTCGCCATCGTTTTACCCTCCAGGGTTGGCTTTTCCCACGGACTAAAAGAGGGATCCCACCTCTACCGCCACTGGGGGCATTGTCGTGGAGCTTGAAAATTGGGTCTTGGATAAAACTGGGGTGTGTGACCAGCACTACGCCCAGGCGGCCTCACCTGCAAAGCGAACAGGGGCCTGATGAAGGGATGGGAAGACTGGGAGGCTAGGCAAAGAAGTGGGAAGGAGGCGGCCGTGGCCTTACGGTAGGTACCATCCCAGCATTTGCCCTAGGACGAAGTGGGGAAACCACGGAAAACCACTTCGAGGATGGCTGAGGTGGGAATCAAACCCCCTCTACCCATTTGGACCACCCGAGGCTGAGTAGACCCCGTTCCAGTCCTCATACCACTTTTCAATGTTCGTGGCAGAGTCGGGAATCGAACCGCGGACCTCCGGGGTGGCAGCTAATCACTCTGACCACTACGCAACGGAGGCGACTTTAAAAAATAATATGGTACCTAATTTGACGTTCTTGAAATTCTTGATCGAATTTTGAAGTTTTTCGTTCTTATTTCTAAAAATTACAACAACAAATAAACGGGACACGATAGAGAAACTCTGAAGACAGAATTGGATTCTACATCCCTCAATACCTAAGCAGTCATTTAGGTATATTGTCTTATTAAAATTATATTTTTTTTAATGATAAACTTTGCCAATTTTGATGTTTTTTCGATTTTCTTTTCAAAATTACAAGAAAGGAAACCTGGCGTACTACAGAAAATCTGAACACATGGCACTTGACTTAACAATGAAGAAATGAAAAATCTACAGCCTGCTTCCAGTCTCCGACCGGGTCAGGAATGGAATGAATGAAGCCCCCATCTAGCGGCGAGGATATGAACTGTGCCGGCTGCCGAGGCCTGACGCACTCCTCTGGGGCAAGGATTAAATGAATGACAGATGAAATGAAATGATAGTGGAGAGTGTTGCTGGAATGAAATTGTGACAGGGAAAACCGGAGTACCCGGAGAAAAACCTGTCTGCCTCCGATTTGTCCAGCACAGATCTCACAGGGAGTGACCGGGATTTGAACCACGGACCCAGCGGTGAGAGGCCGGCGTGCTGCCGCCTAAGCCACGGAGGCTACTTTACTTAACAATAAGTAAGTTAATATTTTCCCTTGTAGCAGAAGAAAATTGAAATGCATAGTCCTATCAATCAAACGCCCGGACCCATTTTTTCCAGCTGGACGACAGATCTCAAGGTTGCAATAAGCTTACGACTCGGAAACAGATCGCTGTGCGACTCGCAAGGAAGGCTTCAACTGAGAGAGGGGAAGATAGTGTGCGAATGAGGAGTAATGGAAGGGTGGAGGGGAAGTCGCTATTCACATGCGGTGGCTTGCAAGGGACAGCAGTGCTGCCATCTCTTGTCCAGAGACTGTCAGCAGAAACGGCCGCACAGCCTTAACACAGTCTTACTTTTTAAATTATATTTTAGTAGAATTTGAAACTATGTCCGTGTCTCGTACGGTTCGGTGTTCTTAGGGCTTGTATACAAGCTAAACATCCTAAGCGGCTTACTGATGAGGAAATCTATGACTCTATAGCGCTAGGTGAATCAGAAGAAGAAGGTGGATGAGATGCATATACTTCCGAGGAAGCATTTATAGAGGAAAATCATCACGATACAGAATAGCTTGGTGGTGGTGGTGGTTCCTCAGTTTAGGAGCTGCGACAATGCGGTCATGTAGCCCCGTGTACTTTGTGTGTGTGTAGAATCTGTCTGCTACCGGTGTTAATTGTGATGGCTGTATTAGTGTGTGTTATGTGTTTTCAATTCAAGTAATGACTGCAGACTTAGAATTCTTTCAAGTAGTTCCTACTTTTGCCGACAAATGCCACCATCAACGACTACTAGTTCAGAACTTGGTTACCAGATGCCACCGCATTCGGCTGCTGGCGATTAACGTTGGAACCTAAGAGCGTTTGCCAAATGTTTAAGTAGGGGGATGGTGGCGCTTCTAGGCCACTCCAGAACCCCCTTTGCTCTACTACTAAGCCTCAGCCATGTTAAATATCTCTCGAACGCATGGTCTGATTTTGACAAATGAGGTCTCATTGGACTCGAGCTGACGTCCTCTTTCCTATGGACCACTCGTTATATTTTTGATTTTTTTTGAAAATTTTTGTTTTCGAAAATAGGTAATAGTTTGAAAACCAAACAGGATAGAACGTTGTGCCATGGCTCAAACGAATGGTCTTTATGACCTTTATTTTTTGTAATAAAACATTTTTATTTTTTATGTAAAAAAAATCACTCGAATTTTGAAAATCCTATATTTTGGAAACTAGGAAGTTAACAAAAAAGTTTGTTTTACATAAATCAATGATTCCTACCCCCTCTACTCCCAAAATAAATTTCAAGTCTTTAGAATGAAAACCTGTAGTCGTGGGATGAGGGGAAAGCTGCTTAAAAAAGCAAGTGGTGAGCCCCTGCGACCTTGGAATGGTAGGAGTCATGCTAGGAGGGCGTGCTTGGATTCGTTTTTTTCGTCTCGTTGTGCTCTTTACGGAAATGTCGATGCCGAAAAGGTGAAATGTTGAGAACATGTTTTTTGGGGGCAAAACCGTGATTTTAGACTTTTTGTTATATTTCGCGAACCAATCATGCTAGAGGCGTGTACGAGGGGTCCAAGGACTCGGACTGACGTCCTCTTTGCTATGGACCACTCGTTACATTTTTGGAAACTCGATTTTGGGGTCAACACGTGTTTTTTGTGATTTTTCCCGATATTTCACGAACCAATAACGCTAGAGACGTGTACGAGGTGTCCTAGCACTCGAGCTAACGCCCCCTTTCAAATGTGGCAGATATGTTTTCCAAAAAAAATTCACAAAGAGCCTAACGCCATACATGTTGAAAAAACGTTTTCTTTTTCTTTACCTGTTTATAATGTTTATGAAGCGTGGTGGTTGAGAGAGACGATACGGCTGGGTGTGAGTTTCAACGAACCTGTCGCTAACCACAAGGACCATGCTTAATAGAACAATCGCTATTTCGGCGGGTTGGTGTATGACAGAGCGAGCGTGCGTTTTTCTGATATTTTACCTTTAACGTGTAAACGGTGATGAGAACTTGGTTCTATGTTGATCGAAGCGAGTACAGAAAACAAAATTGCCGACGAGCAGGAGGTGAATGTCATTTGAGCTTATTGGAAGGCGTTGATCTGACTTGACAACAAGTGCAATGGAAAAATGACAATGACGCTTGAAGGTGAAATAATCTGACAATCGTAGTGGCAGGGGAGTGCGAAATGCATGTGAACATGTGTGAAACCACATGCACGCTAAACAAGTTACATCCTGTCTTGCTTCGTACGTGACAAAATGCAAGTTCATGTGAAATTTGATCTGCCACAGGTGTTCACGTTGGACGTTAGCTGTCCACGTGCCTGATAACAGAATGTTCAAGGCGTGGGAAAAAAAAGATTATACATGCAACGTAACATATATAAAGACATGTCGTTATCATTTCCACTCTCACTTAGGTGACTACCTTTGAACACACTGCGTTGCGTGAAACCCCTGGTCTTGTTTAACAGTTTTGGTGTTGGTGGAAAAAACTTAACCTTGTTGTGGAGTAGGTATATATTTATTCATTTATATATTTATTGATTTTTATATAAATACATGCAATTGTTTATTGATTAGGTAATTAATGATTTTATTTATTTATTTGTTTGCAGATAACGTGTATAGCCTACCTGTCGTGTGTCTGTGGGAAATATATTAAAGAAAGAGAAAGACAGACAGCTAGAAAAGGAAACCATTTCCACACTAGCCCACGAGACGGGAATATAGCAAAGCATTACACGTCAAGGTGAGATTTGTTTTTTTATATATAACCTGTTTGATTTTGTTTTGTTTTTGAAATGCATAAACTATATGGAATGGATATACTTATGGTGGTTTATTGTATTTCTTTTTAGAGTGTTGGAAAACGCTTGACCTCTGTTGATAACCAGGAACGTGTGTTTGGGGCCATTGTCCAGTAGTCTACAGCTGAAAACTCAGGTGAGAGTGTTCTTTCAAAATAATGTCTTTTAATGCTGCGGATACGTTAACTTGGGAGCCCCTTGAGTCTTGTTTCAAATCACGTGTGTGCTTTGGTCGTGTGGTCAGTGTTAGAAAAAGTTTGATCCCCAAAGAATTTATAGAATCTTGTTTAGAAATTTTTAACATTGAAATTTGCACAGCGCAAAGATTGCATACGGCTTTAAAGGTGAATACAAAACTGGTGTGCGATTTCATATATAAAAAGAAGGACGTAGAGCATAAAGAGACATTCTATATTTGCAGTAAAATGCAAGAGCTCTTGATAGCCGATAATCTGAACGAGTGGTATCAAACCCATGTGGTGAATGCCTTGCTATCAAAATTTGATAAACTTCAACAAGGACCCAGTGGTTTAGCGTTAGACAAAATCCATTACCTACAAATCAACATTTGTCAATTCAACCCGTTGAATGCTGGGTCTAGCTATATTAAAACACCACCAGCAATAGCTTCGAAAAAGGCAGTGGTAAATATTGAGAACCATGACAATGATTGCTTTCTGTGGTCTGTGGCAGCGTATTTGCAGCCAGTACAACAGCATTCTTACAGACAAGGAATTTACAAGGCCAAGTTTGATGAATTGAAACAAACGTTAAATTTAACTAGAGTACCGTTCCCCATGGACTTAACCGAGATCCATAGGTTTGAACAAGACAACCAGGACTTTTCATTCATGGTGTATGGCCTTGATGGTAATGAGATTGTGGGTCCTCTTTATGCCACAAAAGAACCGAAACGACACCACATTCATCTTTTATATTTATCTGTAGGAGAGGTGAATCACTATTGCCTGATTAAAAGCCTGAGTAGATTGCTAAGCAGACAAGTGTCTAAGCACACTGGTGTAAAACCTATTTGTGATCGTTGCTTGCAATATTTTAAAACCCCTACGCTTTTGGAACGTCATAGGGTGGATTGCGTTTCTCAGGAAGCAGTGAGACTGATATTGCCACAAGGGGACAAGGGTGTGTTAAAGTTTAAGGACATTCACAAGCGTGACACTGTCCCCTATGTGGTGTATGCATATTTTGAAGCTCTCACTACACCCATGGCGGGATGTGAACCAGATCCCTCCATGGGCTCAACCACACCCATTAAAAACATGAACCCTTTGCCATAGGATTTAATGTGGTGTGTGCCTATGACCCCACACAATCCGTTTACAAATACCGTGAGGGGCCAGATTGTGCCAAACGGTTCTTGGATGAACTTGTCAAGTTGGCTCATGATGTACAGGAAATACTGGACCACCCAGTACCCATGAGCCTATCTCCAGAACAGCAGCAGCAGTTTGAGCATGCCACGACATGCCATATTTGCGAAAAGCCACTGATCAGTGCTGAAGACACCGTTCGTGATCACTCGCACTTTACGGGAGAGTTTCGTGGAGCTGCGCATAGTAAATGCAACTTGAACTTTCCAGCTCCTCGTTTCATCAGTGTCTTTTTCCACAATCTGGCAAATTATGACATTCAGTTTTTGATTCGTGAATTGGGTCATGTCAACAAGGGCTCGTTTACCATTATTCCTCAAAACCATGAGCGTTTTACAGCCCTGACATGGAGGTTGGGCGACTTTAGCATTCGATTTTTGGATTCCTTTAAATTTATGGCATCCTCGCTAGACAGACTTGTGAATGGCTTGAATGAGGAGGAATTAAAAAATACTAGAATGCATTTTAATGATCCTGAGCAATTTCAATTGTTCATTCGGAAAGGTATATTCCCGTATGATTTCTGCAACAGCTGGGACGTGTTAAAGCAAAGAAAACTCCCACCACAAGAGAAATTTTACTCGAAACTAACACGCAGTACCGTTTCCGATGGATTCACGGTCACGTTAAACTACAATCTTCCTTCCGTTTCCGATGAAGACTATGCACATGCATGTCAAGTTTGGCGAGTGTTTGGCATGAAGACGCTAAGTGGATATGCTTTGCATTACCTAAAACTGGATGTATTGCTGCTCACTGATGTGTTTGAAAAATTCCGTAACGTGTGTCAACACATTTAAGGTCTTGACCCGGCTCACTATTATACGAGTCCTGGACTCTCGTTTGATGCCGCTTTGAAATACACTCAAGTGGAATTGGATTTACTCACTGACGTAGACATGGTTCTATTTTTTGAAAAGGGCATTCGTGGCGGTTTTGTGTCACTTAACTAACGCCATGCCGAAGCGAACAATGTCTACATGCCTGATTATTCACAAGACAAACCAGAATCGTACTTAATGTACTATGACGTGAATAATTTTTACGGTTACGCCACGAGTCAGCCTTTGCCCTATGGAAAGTTTGCTTGGCTGACAGACAAACAAGTGTCAGAATTTGATGTGAACATGGCTAGCCGAAAAACAGGCCGTGGATATGTGCTAGAAGTGGATATTGAATATCCCTCATCCTTGTATGATGAACATGCCGATTTTCCATTCTGCCTTGAGCAAATGGTTCCCCCTGACAGTAAAGTGAAAATTGAAAAACTCATGGGCACACTTTACAACAAATATCGGTACGTGCTACATATCCAAATGTTGGTGCAATGCCTCGCCCAAGGCTTGGTGTTGAAGAAAATCCACAGGGGTATTTCTTTTGCTCAAAAAGCATGGCTTGAGCCATACATGAGACTCAACACAGAGCACCGACAAATGGCAACACAGCAGTTTGAAATTATTTTTTAAAATTAATGAACAATTGCATCTATGGCAAGTCTATGGAGAATGTCTGCAAATACCGTGACATTAAATTGATGAATGTCTGGGAGGGGCAGTGGGGTGCCCGGCGGTACATTGCCAAACCAAATTTCAAATCGATCAAAATTATCGATGAGGATTTGGCTACTATTGAAATGAGTAAGACCAGCGTGACCATGGATAAACCCATTTACTTGGGTCAAGTCATTTTAGACTTTTCTAAATCGGTCATGTATCGATTCCACTATGAGTTTGCCAAACGCCATTTTGAGGATGTCTCTCTTTTGTATATGGACACGGACTCATTCATTTACCACATTCGCCACTGCAACCCCTATGACGTCATGAGGCAGCATAGTGACTGGTTCGACACCTCTTGCTATAGCGCTGACAACGTGTTTCAGCTACCCATAAAAACAAGAAGAAATGGGAGTTTTAAAAGATGAATGCGGTGATTCCATTATGACGGAATTCGTAGGTTTGGCCTCAAAAATGTATGCTTACCGCACACTAGACTGTAAGGAAGCCAAAAGAGCAAAAGGTGTAGGTAGGGCAGTGGTAAAATCGGTACGTGTTGATGACTATCTAGCGGTTTTACGCACTGGCAAAGCTATGTCTCATACACAGTGCAGGATACAATCCAGCAACCATTATTTGTATCTTGTGGAACAGAGAAAACGCACCCTCGCCTCCATGGATAACAAGCGTGTGTGCGCTGATGACCTGCTCACCAGCCTGCCCTGGGATTATGATTGCAAGGAGGAGGAGAAGGTGTGATTTCACTGTTTAATCGTTTATGGGACATAGCTTTATGTAACTTGTAGATTTAGTATTTTGTAAATATTGTTTTTTTGTCATTGTAAATAGTAGATTTTGTAAATAGTGGCAACCCACTTGGACCTTTTGCTCTTTAAAAAAAGTTGTGTGCAACCTTATTTTTTTTTAAAATTGACTGGTAAATAGTTTTATTCTTTTAGAGCTGTAAAAAGTTGTAGTATTTTTTGTAAATATGAAATAAGTAAGATTTTTAGTAGCTTTTTTTTAATGGTAAAATGGTAAACTAAAAAAAGTTCTTTTGGGATGAGTGTGCATGTCGAGAATGTGCTTTTGGGAATAAATAAAATGTTTGTGTTTGTTCCCAAAGACAGGTGTGAATGTATGAGTGGAGAGAGAAAGCTTATGTGTATGGTTGACCAGAGCAAACACGGTGAGGTAGGGTGGGTGGGTGGGGAGGGGGTAAATGGTCACTTATATACTAATTTTGTTTTCAATAGTTTTTTTTTCATTGAAATGTGGCAGTCAAAATACATTATTTTTGTAAAAACAGTCTTACCTGCAGTAGTCGTAGACCTCGACGTTTCTCCAAACACCCATAAACACATTGCAGCATCGCCATGGTCAAGCACTTGCATCAACATCATTGTCAAATCTCAACTTTCGACATACACCAAATGGAAAAATGTGAAAACAGCAAATTGGAAAATCCATGTTTCCATATCACAAAAAAAAAAAAAAAACTTAAAACGGACATTTTTAAAAACTGGAAATGGCCATGTGTGAAATTTTAAAATTCAAAAACTTCAAACGGACATTGTTTAAAAAGTGTCATCAGCAAACTGGAAAAATCCATATCATCAAAAACGTTAAACTTGAAACGAACGTTTTCAAAAACTGTAAATTGCAAATTGGCAAATGACAGTGTGTGAATTCATCATGTGTGAAATGTGTAAAATGAAAAATCGGCCATCAACATCACGATTTCTTAAAATTAAAAATAACACAACTTCGTGCTCTGGTAAACCTTTGTTTTTATTTCATAATCATAGTGAATTGACAAAAGAAAAATAGAATACAAACAAATCCCAATTCCTCCATTCCTCAATGTTTATGTCCATGCATCATCAACTTTCCTTTCATATAGGTAAGAAACGGGTCATACTATACTTTTAACTACACTAGTTTCAACTACTTTTCAAGGTCACGCTCACTGAGTATTGCCGGAGAATGCCGAAGGTTAACGATTGGAACTCGAACAAGATGTAACTTGTCGCATGACGTAACAAAAAGTTAAATGTTTCTTGTTACACGCCTCACACTCCTAATCCAATCGTTAACCTTCGGCACTCTCCGGCAATGCTCGGTGAGCGTGATCTTGAAAAGTAGTTGAAACTAGTGTAGTTGAAAGTATAGTATGACCCGTTTCTTACCTATATGAAAGGTTGTTGGTCATTATCATCATGGTGAAACAAAGGTATGTAGTGAGAAAGACCAAAAAAAGGACTTTGTCCTTGGCAAAGCCTGGGCTTAAGACATTCGTGGACAAGCCCTTGCGAAAGAAAAAAAGAAAAAAAAGTATTGACCATAAGGAAAGCCTTTCGAGCAGCAGGGAGACATGTTGTTCCAAAAAGTCGGCGACAGGTTTCAAACCAAGGGCGAGTGATTCCCGTCCCCAAACGAGCGGGATTTTTACCTGCATTACTTGCCGGTCTGGCTGCTCTAGGTTCACTTTTGGGCGGTGCCAGTGCAGTGGCGAAAACCATTAAAGCCGCGCAGCAGGGCAAGCAACAACTCAAAGAATGTCAGCGACACAATGAAACGATGGAAGCGATTGCCATGGGGGCTAGAAATGCCAATTTAAAGCCAGCCTTTTATGAACAAGGATTTGGGATTTCACCATTTCGAAGTATTAAAAAAGAAAATTTAACCTCAGCCATAGCAAGACATGCCCTGACGCATCAACAAGTGGAAAGCTATGCTAAACAACTAAAGCTTTCTCATTTTCGAGGTGTGTTTATGCGAAACCAATTACCCCCACGACCCTGGAAACAGGAATGTGCTGTTGTCAATTTGGATGATCACCGAGGACCAGGAACGCATTATGTAGGTTATGTCAAAGAGGGATCCACTGTATGGTACTTTGACAGTTTTGGGAATTTGCCTCCGCCCATGGAACTAGTGACCTATTTTGGAAACAGGATCAAGATATATTATAATGTGAAACGAGAGCAAACGTTTAACAGCCAACAGTGTGGACTTTGTGTTTAATTTTTTTATATAAGACGCAGCATAAGCAAAAACGCCACCAGTATGTCGGCAGAAAGTAAAACGTTTACACTGCATGGACGTGGACTTGACGTCAGCCTAGACTTTTACCCGCCTATCGAATTGAGTGAAAAACCCTATGGTTTAGGGCTTGTTTCTCTTGAAACGTACAATCGAATATACAACATACGTGAAAATGTGAACAACAAGTTTTACTATGATGATTCTGTGCTCACCTTGAACTCTGGTGGATACACGATCGATGACATTTATGAACACATTTATGTGGTGTTGATCAATGAGTATGGTTTAAAGTCATTTCTCGACGGAACGCACAAGTTTGAACTTGTAGGCAATACCAACACTCATCGCTGCAGTATTTTCTCCACATTCAACATTGACTTTAAAACACACCCCGATTCCATTGGCCCATTACTAGGATTTAAGCCACGTGTGTTGGAGTCCAACAAAAAACATGATTCGGACCATGAAGTGAAATTCATTGAGGACCATCATGTGTCGGTGACGTGTAATATTATTAGCCAAGTGTACACCAATCAAGAACCATCACATTCGCTTTATGACTTTATTGTGACATCGCCCAATGGGTATATTATTCGTGAAAACCCTCCAGTGGTGCTTTTTCATTCTGTGGCTGTCGATAGTATTAGTAATATGACATTAAGACTGATCAATAGAGATCAACAACTCATTGATCTAGATTCTACCACACCAGTGACTTACAAGTTGGTGCTAAAGCCACTATGAAGTTTGTGTATAAAGCAACAACACCGTCTAGGAATGGTGTTAGTTGTTTGCCACGTGAATACACGTTAACATTTCAAGATAAGCAGATTTTACAGCATTTGGGTTACCACATTAACCCTCATGATGAATTATATCCTAGAGATAGCAAACCGCATCGAGGAGCAACCAGGAGTGGTAAGAATTGATCTCCATTCCTATCAAGCTCAAACACCTGGTCTCAATAACAATGATGAAATTCAATTTGTTATCAACAACCAAGATATTTACACCCTACCGCATGAAAGTGTCATTCAGATTGAAGGTCAGCTCACCAAAGCCGATGGCTCTACACCCACCACATCCAAGTTGGCCAACCATGGTTTGGCCTTTCTGTTTTCTGAAGTGCGGTATGTCATTAACGATATCGTGGTGGATAGCACTCGAAATGTGGGCATTTCCAGTGTCATGAAACTATACCCCTCTTATAGTGAGGAAGAAGGTAAAACACTTTGCATGGCAGGTTGGTGTCCTGACTCGACCAATGACTGGATGGTACACATCGATGGGGCCTTTACTGGATATTTACCTCTTAAACTGATTTTAGGCTTTGCCGAAGATCACCAACGCATTGTGGTCAACGCAAGGCAAGTGCTTTACCTAGTGAGAGACAGGAGTGATAATAATGCACTCAAGGGAGCCGACAATGCCCCCATCGATTCAAAAATTCAACTACAACGCTTGCTATGGAAAGTGCCTCATGTGACCCTTGAAGATAGCAAAAAACTGGACATACTCAAAATGGTAAAGAGAGATATGCCTCTACCCATGGAATTTAGAAGCTGGGCACTCCATGAGTATCCGCTATTGCCCACCACCAACACACATAGTTGGTCTGTAAAAACAGCTCGTTATACAGAGAGACCTCTCTACCTGATCGTGGGTTTTCAAACGAATCGCAAGTATCAACAAACCAAAAGTACCACGCAATTTGATCACCTGCAATTGAGAAATGCACGTCTTTTCCTCCACGGAGCTGTGTTTCCCTATGAAGGACTGGATTTGGATTTTTCAAAAAATAAGTTTGGCCCCCTGTACGACTCGTTTTCTAAATTTCGATGGTCGTATAATCAAAAAGAGAACGGCCCCATGCTACTACCCCAAGCGTTTAAGGCAAGAGCACCACTGATTGTCTTAGACTGTTCTTACCTGGAAGAGTCTGTCAAGCCATCCAATATCGACATTCGACTAGATTTTGAAACGCATGACAATGTACCAGCCAATACGAGGCCTACTGTTTGATTATTGATCACAAACAAGTCAACTATTATCCACTGTCCAACCAAGTGACGAGTGTATAAATAACAGGTCAACCCACGTCAAGCCGCTCAGTCATGTCTTGCTTTCAAGCCTCAAGAGACGTTACATCCATGAATTTAAACTCTGAGGAACAACGTTTCAAGACTTTTGTCACGTGGCCGGTGCGTTTCATGAACCCTCAAGCCTTGGCGGCCGCTGGATTCTACTATTTAAAAACAAGAGATGAAGTGAAATGGGCCTTTTGTCCCGTCATCATAGACCAATGGCAGGAGGGCGATGAACCCATGCAGGAACATCAGCGCTGGTCACCCACCTGCCCCTACCTGTGCAGAATGGAAGTGGGAAATATACCCTGTCATTCAAGCTATCCCTCACTTGTGTCTCTGGGTGATGAAAAAAAAAACAAGTTACGATACGTGTGGACCGTATGGTATCCATGGTGCTTCGGTGAGCAGCTCACCATCAAAAACGCCTAGTTTAGAGACATTGGGACATCATCGGTGTTATGGACGTTACAAACACAAGAGACTATATTGTTGTATCAGTTGCTATCGTCCTTATCCCAAAATGAGAAAAGCCTGTAAGACGTGTTGTTGTTGTTTGTTGTTGTTTGAGTCTTCAGTCTTTTGACTGGTTTGATGCAGCTCTCCATGTCTCCCTGTCCTGAGCTAATCGTTTCATCTCTACATAGCTACCACACCCTACATCCGAGGCAATCTGTTTAACATATTCTAACCTTGGTCTACCCCTACAGTTCTTGTCCTCGACCCTTCCTTCCATAACTAAGCTTGCTATTCCTGGGTGTCTTAGTATGTGTCCTACCAACCTATCTCTTCTCTTCATTAGCAGTCGCCAGAAACATCTCTCCTCTCCCACTCGCCTTAATGCCTCTTCGTTTGTAACCCTATCTACCCATCTGATCTTCATCATTCTCCTGTAACACCACATTTCAAATGCCTCAATTCTCCTCTTTTCTGCAGCACCAATAGTCCAAGTTTCACTTCCATAGAGCGCCACGCTCCAGACAAAGGCTTTCAAAAATGACTTCCTAATACCTAAATCTATATTCGATGTCAACAGATTCCTTTTTTGTAGAAAGGCTTTCCTTGCCTGAGCCAACCTACTTTTTATATCCTCTTTGCTTCGTCCATCACTGGTTATTCTGCTTCCTAAGTAACAGAAGCCTCCTACTTCCTTCAGCTTTTCACCTGCCAATTTGATCTCCATAGAGGTTTCTGATTTATTTCGGCTGCATTCCAGTATTTTTGTTTTACATTTATTAATTTTCATCATGAAGTCCTTCCGTAAGACGGAATCCATACCATTCAAAAACTCATTCAAATCCTCAGGCTTGTCGGCCAAGATGACGATGTCATCAGCAAATCTCAGAGTTGAAATTATTTCTCCTTGAATCTTCACTCCCACTTAAAATTTTTCTCCGATTTCCTTCATTGCTTGTTCAATGTAAAGATTGAAAAGTATGGGTGATAAGTTGCAGCCTTGCCTTACACCTTTCATAATACCAGCTTCTCTCTCATATCTTTCAGCTCGAATGACTGCTGTCTGGTTTCTGTATAGATTGTATATCACCCTCCTATCCCTGTACTTTATTCCAATAGATTTCAAAAGGTCAAACAATTTAGTCCAATCAACGTTATCAAAAGCCTTTTCTAAGTCTACAAATGCCATGAACGTTCTCTTATCTTTCCTTATTCTACCTTCCAAAATTAGCCTAAGACATAGTACAGCTTCCCTTGTTCCTGCACTTCTCCTGAAACCAAACTGGTCTTCACCCAACTCCGTTTCTATCTGGCTTTCAATCCTCTTGTAAATTATTCTAGACAGGATCTTTGAAGCATGAGTAATCAAGCTGATTGTACGGTAATCTTCACATCTGTCAGCTACCACTTTCTTTGGTATAGGGATGATAACATTCTTCTTGAAATCAAGGGGTACCTCACCTGTCTCATAAATCCTACACACCAAGTGAAATAACCTGATCAGACCTTCATCTCCTATGCAGCGTAGCAACTCAATCGGTATATCATCTATGCCTGGTGCTTTGTTCCTGCCTAAGTCCTCTAATGCTCTGTCAAATTCTGATCTCAAAATGATAATAAAATTATGTAATTCTTAAATTCTTATTTTTGCATGTCCCCCTGTCCTCCCCTAACCTCAATTTGAAACTAGCATGGCAGGTAAGCCCATGCCATGATCACACTTTAGTGGTCGATCGTCAGTCAGTCGTCAGTTGAACTTGGTCCAGGCAAGCGTCAACATGTTGCGCACACTCATTGTGGATTGCCAAGGGTTTAAAATTTGTGACAACAAATTTATATTTAAACAAGTGGCCATGATCGATTGTACGACGTTTTGGATATCGCAAGCTACGCATTTGCTATTTAAACCACCCCATGCTTTTGATTGGTTGTGTGAAAAAGACCGTAAACAAACCCAGTGGATTGAAAATCATAGGCAACTAAACTGGAATCAGGGAATTATTTCCTATAAATATTTGGACGTCGTCATGAAAGCACACTTGTCCTCGGCCAATGTGGTATTTGTGAAAGGTAATGAAAAACGTCAATGGTTGCAACCATTTTTGGCGTCTTACTGCCAATGTATCGACCTCATGGAGTTGGGCTGCCCCTCCCTGCAAACGCTCATGGATACTTGTTCCTGTGGCAACATTACCCACACAGCCCTATCGCATGCGTGGCATCTCTTTCATTGGTTAACCACCCATGCCTGCTGGGAGTTGTTAAACAAAATTATAACTCAAGATTTATCTGTGAATGACGCCAGTGAGATTTCTACAAGCGACGTGTAAACATCTACAGCACGTGATACCATGGAGAAAGGCAATGCTACGGACAAAGCCATCGGCAAGTTCTTTGTGTGCAAAAAGAAACTAGACAGTTTTACCAAAGAGGAACTCTTGGCGCTCCCCAAGTCGTTCATTTATTATGTGGCAGCCAACGCGGTCAAAGAAATCTGGCAACATGTACCAAAATCATGGATTCAAGACCCTTCGTTGAGTGAATTGCAACCCTGTACGGATTACGATCACCATAAGAAAGTGGCCATGGCAAAAATACCGTCTATGCGTCAGTGTGCGACTTGCCAGCTAGTGAAACTGTATCACGGTCATAAAAGTCCATGTAAAGACTTTGTTGAATCATTCCACGGGTGTCATGGCGAGAAAAAGCAACAACAACAACAACAACAAACACAAACATCGTCCACAGAGGAGGAAGACCAAACCTTTTTACCATCGATGGAAAAGGATATGCCAGACCTGTACTGGCAATGGCGTCATTGACAAAGTGATTCAATACTTACCTTTCAAAATCCATCTTCCAGGTTATCGTTTTTGTGGCCCTGGAACTCGTCTCGAAAAACGTTTACAACGTGGTGATGTACCCATTAATCTTTTGGATCAAGCATGCAAGGAACATGACCTTTCTTATCGCCATAGTCATCCTGGTTTAAGACATGTGGCAGATGAATTGTTATTGAAGAAAGCTAAACAACGTTTCACATCCAGTGATGCCTCAGTGGGTGAAAGGATGGCAGCCCTGATTGTCATGAGTGCTATGAAAGGAAAGTTGATGATGCATGGACATAAACATTGAGGAATTGAGGAGTGAGGAATTGGGATTTGTTTGTATTCTATTTTTCTTTTGTCAATTCACTATGACTATGAAATAAAAACAAAGGTTTACCAGAGCACGATGTTTTGTTATTTTTAATTTTAAGAAATCGTGATGTTGATGGCTTATGTTTCATTTTACACATTTCACACATGATGAATTCACACATTGCCATTTGTCATTTTGCAATTTACAGATTAAAAAAAAGTTCGTTTCCAGTTTTGTGTTTTTGATGATATGGATTTTTCCAGTATGTTGATCACACATTTTAAACAATATCCGTTTGAAGTTTTTGAATTTTCATATTTCACACATGGCCATTTCCAGTTTTTAAAAATGCCCGTTTTAAGTTTTGCGTTTTTTTTGTGATATGGAAACATAGATTTTCCATTGTGCTGTTTTCATATTTTTCCATTTGGTGTATGTCGAAAGTTGAGATTTGACAATGATGTTGATGCAAGTGCTTGACCATGGCGATGCTGCAATGTGTTTATGGGTGTTTGGAGAAACGTCGAGGTCTACGACTACTGCAGGTATGACTGTTTTTACAAAAATAATGTCTTTTGTCTGCCATATTTCAAAGAAAACAAAACTATTGAAAACAAAATGAGTATATAAGTGACCAGTTTACCCCCTTCCCACCCACCCACCCTACCTCACCGTGTTTGCTCTGGTCAACCATACACACCAGTTTTCTCTCTCCACTCATACATTCACACCTGTCTTTGGGAACAAACACAACCACTTTATTTATTCCCAAAAGCACATTCTCGACATGCACACTCATCCCAAAAGAACCTTTTAGTTTATCATTTACATTACGAGAAATAATTAAATACTAGTTATTAAAGGTACTAAAAATCTTACTTATTTCATATTTACAAAAAAACTCAACTTTGTACAGCGTTAAAAGAATCAAACTATTCACCAATCAAAATTTTTTTAAAAAATAAGGTTGCATAGAACTTTTTAAAGAGCAAAAGGTCCAAGTGGGTTGCCACTATTTACAAAATCTACTATTTACAATGGCAGAAACCAATATTTACAAAATACTAAATCTACAAGTTACATAAAGCTATGTCCCATAAACGGTTAAACAGTGAAATCACACCTCCTCCTCCTTGCGATCATAACCCCAGGGCAGGCTAGTGAGCAGGTCATCAGCCCACACACGCTTGTTATCCATGGAGGCGAGGGTGAGTTTTCTCTGTTCCACAAGATACAAATGATGGTTGCTGGATTGTAGCCTGCACTGTGTATGAGACATAGCTTTGCCAGTGCGTGAAACCGCTAGATAGTCATCAACACGTACCGATTTTACCACTGCCCTACCTACACCTTTTGCTCTTTTGGCTTTCTCACAGTCGAGTGTGTGGTAAGCATACATTTTTGAGGCCAAACCTACGAATTCCGTCATAATGGAATCATCGCATTCATCTTTTAACAAGCCTATTTCCTTATGTTTTTTATGGGCAGCTGAAACACGTTGTCAGCACTATAGTAAGAGGTGTCGAACCAGTCACTATGTTGCCTCATGAAGTCATAGGGGTTGCAGTGGCGAATGTGGTAAATGAATGAGTCCGTATCCATATACAAAAGAGAGACGTTCTCAAAATTGCGTTTGGCAAACTTATAGTGGAATCAATACATGACCGATTTAGAAAAGTCTAAAATGACTTGACCCAAGTAAATGGGTTTATCCATGGTCACGCTGGTCTTACTCATTTCAATAGTAGCCAAATCCTCATCGATAATTTTGATCGATTTGAAATTTGGCTTGGCAATGTACCGCCGGGCACCCCACTGCCCCTCCCAGACATTCACCAATTTAATGTCACGGTATTTGCGGACATTCTCCATAGACTTGCCATAGATGCAGTTGTTCATTAATTTTAAAAAAATAATTTCATACTGCTGTGTTGCCATTTGTCGGTGCTCCGTGTTGAGTTGCATGTATGGCTTGAGCCATGCTTTTTGATCAAAAGAAATACCCCTGCGGATTTTCTTCAACACCAAGCCTTGGGCGAGGCATTGCACCAACATTTGGATATGTGGCACATACCGATTTTTGTTGTAAAGTGTGCCCATGAGTTTTTCAATTTTCACTTTACTGTCAGGGGGAACCATTTGCTCAAGGCAGAATGGGAAATCGGCATGTTCATCATACATGGATGAGGGATATTCAATATTCACTTCTAGCACATATCCACGGTCTGTTTCTTGGCTAGTCTTGATCACATCAAATTCTGACACTTGTTTGTCTGTCAGCCAAGCAAACTTCCCATAGGGCAAAGGCTGACTCATGGCGTAACCGTACAAATTATTCACGTCATAGTACATTAAGTACGATTCTGGTTTGTCTGGTGAATAATCAGGCATGTAGACATTGTTCGCTTCGGCATGGCGCTGGTTAAGTGACACAAAACCGCCACGAATGCCCTTTTCAAAAAATAGAACCATGTCTACGTCAGTGAGTAAATCCAATTCCACTTGAGTGTATTTTAAAGCGGCATCAAACGAGAGTCCAGGACTCGTATAATAGTGAGTCGGGTCAAGACCGTAAATGTGTTGACACAAGTTACGGAATTCTTCAAACACATCGGTGAGCAGCATTACACCCAGTTTTAGGATATGCAAAGCATATTCACTTAGCGTCTTCATGCCAAACACTCGCCAAACTTGACATGCATGTGCATAATCTTCATCGGAAAAGGTACTGCGTGTTAGTTTCGAGTAAAATTTCTCTTGTGGTGGGAGTTTTCTTTGCTTTAACACGTCCCAGCTGTTGCAGAAATCATACGGGAATATACCTCTCCGAATGCACAATTGAAATTGCTCAGGATCATTAAAATGCATTCTAGTATTTTTTAATTCCTCCTCATTCAAGCCATTCACAAGGCTGTCTAGCGAGGATGCTATAAACTTAAAGGAATCCAAAAATCGAATGCTAAAGTCGCCCAACCTCCATGTCAGGGCTGTAAAACGCTCATGGTTTTGAGGAATAATGGTAAACGAGCCCTTGTTGACATGACCCAATTCACGAATCAAAAACTGAATGTCATAATTCGCCAGATTGCGGAAAAAGACACTAATGAAACGAGGAGCTGGAAAGTTCAAGTTGCATTTACTATGCGCAGCTCCACGAAACTCCCCCGTAAAGTGCGAGTGGTCTCTGAATTTTTCCTCTCTATTTAAAATAGGCCTTTCACAAATATGGCATGTCATGGCATGCTCATACTGCTGCTGCTGTTCTGGAGATAGGCTCATGGGTACTGGGTGGTCCAGTAATTCCTGTACATCATGTGCCAACTTGACAAGTTCATCCAAGAACCATTTGGCACAATCTGGCCCCTCGCGATATTTGTAAACGGATGGTGTGGGGTCATAGACACACACCACATTAAATCCTATGGCAAAGGGTTCATGTTTTTGAATTGGTGTGGTTGAGCTAATGGTGAGATCTGGTTCACATCCCGCCATGGGTGTAGTGAGAGCTTCGAAATCTGCGTATACCACATAGGGGACAGTGTCACGCTTATGAATGTCCTTAAACTTTAACACGGCCTTGTCCCCTTGTGGCAATATCAATCTCACCGCTACCTGAGAAACGCAATCTACCTTATGACTTTCCAAAAGCGTAGGGATTTTAAAATATTGCAAGCAACGGTCACAAATATGTTTCTTATGTTGATCTTTGGACATTTGACTGCTTAGCAATCTACATAGGCTCTTAATAAGGCAATAGAGATTCACCTCTCCCTCAGACAGATATAAAAGATGAATGTGATGTCGTTTCGGTTCTTTTGTGGCATAAAGAGGACCCACAATCTCATCACCATCAAGGCCATACACCATGAACGAAAAGTCCTGGTTGTCTTGTTCAAACCTATGGATCTCGGTTAAGTCCCTAGGGAACGACACTGGAGTTAAATTTAAAGTTTGTTTCAATTCATCAAACTTGGCCTTGTACTTTCCTGGTCTCTCACAATGACGTTGTACTGGCTGCAAATACGCAGCCACATCCCACAGAAAGCAATCGTCATCAACATTTTCAATATTCACCACAGCCTTTTTCGAAGCTATGGCTAGCGGTGTTTTAATATAGCTAGACCCAGCATTCAACGGGTTGAATTGACAAATGTTGATTTGTAGGTAATGGATTTTGTCTAACGCTAAACCACTGGGTCCTTGTTGAAGTTTATCAAATTTTGATAGCAAGGCATTCACCACATGGGTTTGATACCACTCGTTCAGATTATCGGCTATCAAAAGCTCTTGCATTTTACTGCTAATATAGAATGTCTCTTTATGCTCTACGTCCTTCTTTTTATATATGAAATCGCACACCAGTTCTGTATTCACCTTTAAAGCCGTATGCAACCTTTGCGCTGTGCAAATTTCAATTTTAAAAATTTCAAAACAAGATTCTAAAAATTATTTGTGAATCAAACTTTTTCTAACATTGACCACATGAACAGAGCACACACGCGATTTGAAACAACTGTTTAGGGGTTCCCAAGTTAACGTATCCGCAGCAGTAAAATACATTATTTTGAAACAACACTCTCACCTGAGTTTTCAGCTGTAGACTGCTTGACAATGGTCCAAAACACACACGTTCCAGGTTGTCAACAGAGGTCAAGCGTTTTCCAACACTCTAAAAAGAAATAAAATAAACAACCATAAGTATATCCATTCCATATAGTTTATGCATTTCATTAACAAAACAAAATCAAACAGGTTATATATAAAAAACTAATCTCACCTTGACGTGTAATGCTTTGCTATATTCCCGTCTCGTGGGCTAGTGTGGAAATGGTTTCCTTTTCTAGCTGTCTGTCTTTCTCTTTCTTTAATATATTTCCCACAGACACACAACAGGTAGGCTATACACGTTATCTGCAAACAAATAAATAAATAAAATCATTAATTACCTATTCAATAAATAATTGCATGTATTTATATATATAAATCAATAAATATATAAATGAATAAATATATACCTACCTCACAACAAGGTTAAGTATTTTCCACCAACACCAAAACTGTTAAACAAGACCAGGGGTTTCATGCAACGCAATGTGTTCAAAGGTAGTCACCTAAGTGAGCGTGGAAATGATAACGACATGTCTTTATATATGCTACGTTGCATGTATCATCTTTTTTCCCCCACGCTTTGAACATTCTGTTATTCTGTTATCGTGCACGTGGACAGCTAACGTCCAAGGTGAACACCTGTGTTGTATCATATTTCACATGAACTTGCATTTTGTCACGTACGAAGCAAAACAGGTTGTAACTTGTTAACAGTTATCGCGAACGTGGACAGCTAACACCCATGGTGAACACCTGTGGCAGATCAAATTTCACCTGAACTTGCATTTTGTCACGTACGAAGCAAGACAGGATGTAACTTGTTTAGCGTACATGTCATCTCACACGTGTGTGCATGCATTTCACACTCCCCTTCCACCACGATGGTCAGATTATTTCACCTTCAAGCGTCATTGTAATTTCTCCATTGCACTTGTTGTCAAGTCAGATCAGCGCCTTCCAATAAGCTCAAATGACATTCACCTCCTGCTCCTCTGCAAGTTTGTTTTCTGTACTCGCTTCGACCAACATAAAACCAAGTTCTCATCACCGTTTACACGTTAAAGGTAAAATATCAGAAATCGAACCCTCGCTCTTTCATACACCGACCCGCCGAAATATCGATTGTTCTATTAAGCATGGTCCTTGTGGTTAGCGACAGGTTCGTTGAAACTCACACCCAGCCGTATCGTCTCTCTCAACCACCACGCTTCATAAACATTATAAACAGGTAAAGAAAAAGAAAACCTTTTTTCAACATGTATGGCGTTAGGCCCTTTGTGAATTATTTTTTGGAAAACATATCTGCCACATTTGAAAGGGGGCGTTAGCCCGAGTCCTAGGACACCTCGTACACGTCTCTAGCGTTATTGGTTCGTGAGATATCGGCAAAAATCACAAAAAACACGTGTTTACCCCAAAATCGAGTTTCCAATTTTTAAAAAATTACAACGAGTGGTCCATAGCAAAGAGGACGTCAGCCGGAGTCCTTAGACCCGTCGTACACGCCTCTAGCATGATTGGTTCGCGAGATATAGCAAAAAGTCTAAAATCACGGTTTTACACCAAAACATTCTGTTTCCCTCATTCTCAAAAACTTTAACCTATTCCAAAAATAAAGAGGGTTTTGAGACAAGCCATTTGACACGTCATAGGACCAAATCCGACCATGCATTCGTGAGATATCGGAAAAATTCTAAAATCATGGTTTTATCCCCAAAAAGCCTGTTTCCCTCATTCTCAAAACTTTAACCTATTAATAACATATATAGGGCTTTGAGACAAGCGATTTGACACGTCACACTTCCAAATCCGACCTTGCGTTCGAGAGATATCGGCAAACTTCGTAGGAAAGTAGGCGACTATCTGGCTCTCTCCTCAACACCAAAACCCCTTCTTATCAATCATTTTTTTCAAAGAGCTCGTCCTCTTACAAAAATCCCAAGTGTGCATGCGTTCAAAACAAAAACAAAAATGTTAATCCATATCAGCATCCAGCCAAACGCATGCGCGATATGAGCAACAACATTTAAGTTCATTTTAGCAGCGCACCTTATACATGTCGCATTTGAAAAGCGACTTTCACTAAAAAATTACAATTTCACCCCCAGTAGGGGTAGGTTTTATTTAGGGGTTGAAATAAGTGGTCCATTGGAAAGAGGGCGTCAGCTCGAGTCCAACGACACCTTATTTGTCTAAATCCGACCATGGGTTCGCGAGATATGAATAAGCAAAAAGTGTGTACTAACTTTTTGAGCACCTTGTGGGTTAGAATCGGCCTCACTCCACTACTTGTTTACCCTATAATTTAGCTTCACACAGGTGTAATTATTAGAAGGTTCTTTAACATGCCATAAATCTATGACATGGGACCGCCGGCTTTACTTCCCCTCTGGATGAAGTCATACTGAGGGATTTTTAACGCTCTTAATATATATATATATATATACGAGCCTTACAGTAGTCGCATATGATGTGTAACATGTGACATGTTATCCTACTATGTAGTGACATCAACCTTCAACTAGTTGAACTACGGTATCCAGTCGGCCGTGGCGGAAGCCATCCCCTGCCTACTTGATGAGAGCTGTGCTCTATACCGGCCAGTTAGTGAACCCTTGCCAGCGATGTTATTGAAAATGATCTCTTTTTGCTGATAGGGAGCACTGCCAAGTATAGGCGCGATTAAACATTAGGTGTGCAGAAGGTATTGAACCCTTATTGATCTTCGATAAATAAGTATTCATATTTATTATTATTATTACTACGGCCCAGGCAGCACTTAAGGAAGTCGACTTGGATATAAGGGAGGCCAGCATTTCGTAATGATTGCAACAGGAAGCTGAGCTGGTAGCTATTCTTGGGGGACGGGTTCAAGGCCAAATTGAGCAACTACTGTACCAAAATTGGAGGCATAAAGGAAAGGTCACGAGGTACTCGCAACGAACATACGATTGAATCAGCCAATCGCAAGAGACCAAGCCATGACCACGAGGTGGACAGCGTCAGTAGTAAAAAGCCCGCGGAAGTGTGTATCTAAAGAACCGCCGAACGGATTAATCTCCGCTTGAGTGAATTGAGACGTTTGATTTATTTGGAGAAGAATGACACTAGTCCCATCTTTGTGAGACAAAAACTCTGGAAGTTTTTATCCGACTACACCCCACTCCTCCGCCCCTGTCAGTTTCTAATAAATAGTCTGGCCTGACGCCACTCGAAGCCTTTCGTTTTGGAGCCGTGAGGGGCTTACTCCACGCCAGTTTATATTGTGATTTTTGACGCTCGAAATTATCTAAGTCTTATTTTGTGGAGCCGTGAGGGGCTTACTTCACGCCAGTTTGTATCGTGATTTTTACGCTCTAAAACTAGTGAAGTTAATTTATTTTGGGAGCTCTGAGGAGCTAAAGTCGAAGCGATTGCAGTATCGAATTTTAAAGCTCGAATACATTTTTTTAAAAATTCTGGAATCAACTTTATTTTGTGAGCTAAATATTTCACGCCGGTGCGTGATAACTTGTAACATTCATTTAAAGACGACGAGTTCAGCTCTAAGGGGGAAGTATTGTAACACCCTAATTAGCGCTCACCGGACCGAGGTCCACAGTACAGGACGGAAATACCGAACAAGATAGCGACTGCTAGTGCAGCCAGGATCTTAAACTTGTTAACGAGCCAGTGGCGCGGTCTCGAGATGTATATTTTATGTACAAATTGCAGTGTATTTTATATGTGTTGTTATGGTGCGTGTGTGCGAGATATTTAGGGCCAGTCTTCGCTATTGATCGCATTAGGACAATTGTGGGTGAATTGAGTAGCCTGCAAGCGATTATAGATAGGTAAAATAATTAACATTGAACTTTTCTGCCAAGGAGTCGATACCAAGATGATCAGCACGTGGTTTGAAGTTGGGATGAGCTTCAACAAAACAACGCAGACGACTACTATGGAGTGCTAATTTGTCCATAGGGCGATGGGTTGAGGAGGATGTCCTCAGTTCTACAAGCAGAAGCGGTGATGTACTAAAATTGGATTATTTCAATTATGTAGTTAGATTTGGCCGGGGAACTTTGTAAATAGTCATGTTTTCTTTTTTTTGTTGTTTAGAGTTTTTCTTGCACCGACGCTCAATGTTTTAAATGTTCGTTGGCGCGTGGCCAAAGTGTTTGTTAGATATTTGTTTTTCCTTGAGTCATATGTAATGCGCGCGGCGTGCGTGCGTGATTTTTATCCTTGAAAATGCGGAACCTGTTACATTCGATAAATGGTGCTTTATTAACGTTAATATTTGAAATAGGAATGGGAGGAAATTACTGTAAGATATTTGCTGAACAGGTTATTATTCATATTAGGGTTGCCAAGCGCACCAACTTAAAAGTAATTTGTAGAACACCTTCGTTCTAATTTTGATAGATTTTTCTTGAGTCCTTTTCAGGTGGTCTAGTCACGGCATAGAACGGTGGCGCCAGCATGTGGATATTATTTGTGTCTTTTTATTTCAGGGTCTGTCAAAACCCATACGTGTGATTTTGTGTGTATTACTGTGTCTAGTGTGTGTTGATTCTACGTGAGGAGGGGGTAGATGTCCTACCGCTCTCATATTTTTGCTGCTGTTGTATTTTGATGGAAAGACAGGGTGCTCCAGGGAGACTGCTGATTCTTGTCCATATATTTTTCTGACACACACGTGTATTATAGTGCTTTGGGGCACACTTCTTCAAGATTCGATCCCATGTTCTGGGGGGTCGAGGTATTTGACACGTGGGTTGACAGACATGCAGAGTTCCACAAACCGCCCGTTTTGCCTGTGACTTATTTTGATAGGCGGTCCTGTTTGTCCGACTGACCCCTGTAAGCTTTCATGTAGCAAACCTGTTCATTGTGATGGTTAATTTTTTAAAGCCATGATTAATTGGGGAGTTCGCCATGTGTGTAACGGATTGTTGTACGTTGTATGGGTAAAATATTGTATTATTAACGTAAATGTTGGCTGTGTGCCTATTGCTTTGTTTATGACTCGATTCATGTAATTTTGTGTGTCACACCCGTGTGGTGTAGTGGTAGAGTACTTGTAAATTTTGACAGCGGTCATTTGTGTATTTTTCTATTGGTCACGTGTTAATGTACTTGTGTTGATTTGTGTGAGAAGTCCTAAGTTTTTAGGCAGTAAATGTTGCTACGGCAATTTGATTCCAATTTCACACGGAAATTTTGTGTTTGTTTATAGTAGATTTAGGAAGTGTCGGTTTAGTTTTAAGTATTGTAGTTGTGTTCCCCCGTGTCGGTCTAGCTCTAAGAAATGTGGATTCGTTGTCCGAAGGGTTATTCTGGATGATAACGAATCACGCATTCAAAGTACACATCGTGATGCGTGTAGAACGGCATACGCACATATATGGTCACTTTTGTATTTTATCTTAGGGACACTTGGTCCAGGTAATTAATCTCTCCAGAGATATCGCCTTTTTTTGGCATTTTTATTAAGTGGGAGTCAGTTGGGAGTTTTTGTTGTTAATTGTTTATATGAAAATATGGTGATTTGTTATTAAATTCAGTTTTTTTTAACCCTGGCTTCACTCTTTCCTGCATGTTATTTTGTTATATGTTACCCTGCAAGTTAATGAAGCGCCCTGACAGCAACTTACGAATATGAACCGTTACACCCCCCGAAACTGAGTCTCATATGCTTCTTTGCAAGGGTTCATAAAACAAAAATGGCTGCCCAAGTGGGGTTGTTGTTGTTGTTGCTTCGCTGATCTCATATTTATTTCGTTGAGAAATGATGCCAGGTCAAGCGGACATGTAAATTCAGTAAATTGAGGCGATGTTGTACCGCCATGTGCATTAGTAAAATCACTGAGTTCCTAAAGTTAGAGATATTGAACAAGATTAGAATTTGATATTGTATTTGTTATAAACTTGTTCTGGCGCCCACATTAAAATTAAAAATTTGCATTATTAACGAACTCAGTCAAAGCAGGAAGATGGTGCCTTATATTTGACATTTAATTGACTTCGGTTAATTGGTGTTTCGTAAATTCTGTTGGTTAGGAATTTAAAAGCAGATCACTAGGGGTTATTTTGTTGTTTGTGAATAAGTGTCATTGTATTCAGTAAATTTTGTTACTGAAATTTTCATTAAATTAGAGCCAGTAATATTTAAATGTGTGACATGTATGTGTGTATAGGGCTGAAACCTTGGCCCATAACCCTGTTTTTCTCTGAATATATTTTTTGTGTGTGATATGGCGAGTGTTGATGAGATTAAGGCATTGTTAGAACAGATGTCGATCCAAATGTCCGCGAAAACGGAAGAACAATTAGTGCAGATGTCCGTAAAGACGGAAGAACAATTAAATAAACAATTGAAGGAACAATTAGGAGCTCAGCGGGAGCATAGTGAAAAACAATTACACGACATGAGCGATAATATTTCGGTCCAGTTACAAGCGCAGAAGATAGACTGTGAAAAACAATTACACGACATGAGCGATACTATTTCGGTCCAGTTACAAGCGCAGAAGATAGACTGTGATAAACAATTAAAGAACTGTGAAAAACAATTACTTGATATGAGCGGCAATATTTCGGTCCAATTAGAGGTCCAGAAATTAGACACGGACAAACAATTAAATGAACTCAATCACAAATTGTCGGAACAGGCGGTAACACAAACGGCACAAACCGAACAATTAGGAAAAATCACTAATGACATTAATCAGAGCGTTAAAAAAGTAGAGAAACTGGCAGGCGAGGTTGCGGAAAACAACGTCAAACAGTTAGGCGAAATTAAGAAATTGGAGGCGAAGTTTGATAACAAATTAGTACAATTTGACGAGATGGTGGCAGATAAACTCAAGCAGATAGAGGCAGCATGGGTCAGTAACACCGCGGGAATGAAGAAAACCCAAGAGAAACTACAGCAGCAAATTAATTCGGTAGACAGCAACGTGCTGGAATTAATAAAGGAAATTGATAAAGTCGAGGTTAAGGCTGAAACCGAACGGATACACTTGCGGGAGAATTTAGAGGAGCAATTAGGCAAGACACAAGAAATCATAAGAAAAGAGATGGAAGGCCAGCTAATCAACACACAAGAGGTCATAAGACAAGAAGTAGGAGAGCAGCTCGTCAAGACTCAGGATAATCTGGGAGAACAGCTAGTAAAAACGCAAGAACAGATACGTGAAGAGCTAGAGAAAAATCAGGAAAGGAACGAGGAGAAAATTAATAGCTTGAAAAGTAGGATCCTGCGAGATTGGGACCAGCAGGCTCACGCAAATAAAGAAGACCGCTTGACAATTTTAAAACGCTTGGGGGAATACAGTTCAAGAATGCAGGAATTGGAGGAAAATATAAAGTCAAAATTACAGGAACACTCAGAATTAATCATAAAACACGAGATTAGATCTTTAGAGAATGCGACATTATTTTCAACTGAAAATATACCGGAGAAGCAAACAAGTATTGGAAGTCTTGCAGGTGTGAAGTTGGCTGAGGACACGAGTCGGGGTCAAAGTCCCAGACTAACGACTAATGCATTCCAGCAATACAGGGGGGAGACTTCAACACCGCAACCGAACTTGGCACCAGCCCAAGTCATCCAAGTCATTCGGGGTAATGATTTTAAGCCCGATAAGTTTAAGGAACATTCAGGAACCACTCCCAAAGCATTTCTACGACAATTAACTGATTACTTTAATGACCAGCACATCGGCCCTGAGAAACAATTAAGACTGGTGGAGAAATTTTTAGAAGGACCTAGCCTAACTTGGTTTTTAAGTTTCAAGTACACGTTCACAGACATGGCTCAATTCCGCGAGGCATTTTTGAAGAAGTTTTGGAGTCCTTCGTTACAGCAGGGGTTGAGAATGGACCTGTACACGCGCAAATATCATAGTACGCATCCAACCCGTTTTTCAGAATTCTTCAGTCAGCAATTGGTAAAATTCAGAGACTTTGACGACCCGCCTAGCGAGCAAAATATGGTTCTAACCATCGGGAAACAACTCCCAATGCACATCCAACAATTATTAGTCACAGGAAACATTCAGACCGCAGTCCAAGCCGAAGAATTACTCAGACACTTAGACGAAACGAGTATGGTAAGCCCACAGACAGGAAGAAGGAATTTGGAATGTGTCAACACGGCAGAGGTAGTTCAGGGACTCCAAAATAACCACAGACAGGGGAACCAAACTAAGACACAGTCCACAGGGACACAATTCACGCCAAGAAGACAAGATTTTGACGGCCGAAACCAGTTCCATAACAACAATCAGAATTATCAGAATAACCGCGGGAGATACAATCAGAATAACCAAAATCAAAATAATCAGTGGACGTACCAGCGGGAGTACACAAATTGGAGGGGAAACCAGAGACAAGGTAGACCTTACCAAAGAAATGGAGATGGTAGATGGAATAACGGCAGAGACTATCGCCAAGAAAATAGAGGAGATTATAGGAACAACTGGGACGAGCGATATATTGAATCCCGTAAATACTTGGATCAATTAAGTACTGAAGAAGCGGAGAAGGAGAAGTGGGGGCGTGCCATGGCGAACAGACAGAGCCCAGACAACCATCAAGGAGAGGGGGCAGAGAGTTTATTGAGGCAACAGGAGCGACAGAATGACAACCGGCGAAACACAACTAATGGGTCCCGGGATAAAAAAAAAAAACCAAATGAACTGAAAGGAGACAGGCTGAAAATGGAGGTCGCCAGGGAGCAAGAAGAGATGATAGTGGCCAATATAGAAGAGTGGGTAGCATTCCCGGACGACTGCCTGGAGGAAGTGGTGAAGAACCGTGAAAATGTTATCAGACAGCTACCAATTATTTACGCGCATGTTGGAGGCATGAGGGTGAGATGTTTGATTGATACAGGTAGCCAGGTGAGCTTAGTCACTGAAATTTTGATAAAGGAAACAGCAAGAAAACAGACTGTTCCTATTATGCCGGTACCGCTAATGAAAGTCAGAGGTGTCATTCCTGACAAAACTATGAATTGTAAACAGCAAGCATTTCTAGATCTGGAAATATTGAACCATACTTTTTTCACAAACATTCATTGTTATTCCAAAGATGAACTACAACGTAATTTTAGGAGCCAATTTCATTTGCGATTTTCATGCTGTAATTGATTTACATAACAACACTGTAAGCTTCAAACAAGTAGAGGGATTGAATCATGTGGGTTTAAATATGGAAGATAGTCCGTTGGAGAGAGAGGCCAATACTTGGGTTGTTGAGGAATGCACTAATGAGGCCGGAGAAAAGATCTTGATGGGGGAGCAAGTCAGCCAGACAGCAGTGCTAGAAATTGACAGCCGAGATATTTCGCAGGAACTTTGGGTGCATTTGGCGGAAGAAGAAATTAGCGGAACCAAATTCGAAATTCTACTTCAGGAGCGACTTAAGGAGGCCATCGTAGGGGAATCTGATAGAAGAAGACTGGAAGAAATTTTAAGATTACATAAAGGAGCTTTTGACACCGTACCTGGGAAAGTTTTAAATTTTCAATATGCGATGCAGGTAACAGATTGGACCCCATTTAAAAGTAAATTGTACCCGATCCCAGAGAAGCACTTTTCTCAGGTGAAGGACATTATTACTACCTTATTAGATTCTGGCATGATAAGGAAAGCGGCAACCCCTTACCTGAACGCAATATTGGCTGTGACCAAGCCAAACGGATCAATTAGGCTATGCCTAGACGCGCGAGTTTTGAACAGCAAACTGCTAGTTGAGCACGACCAAGCACCTAGGATCAAAGATGTTTTGAAAGGCTTCCGTGGGAAGAAGATATACTCAAGTGTTGATTTGACGAATAGTTTCCACCATCTTGAACTTGAAGAAAAATCCCAACTGTTGACGGGATTTTTATTCGATAATCAAAGTTATATCTGGTGTCGAATGCCCTTTGGCGTGAAAACTGCGGGATGTGCACTCATTAGAGCACTCGATAGAAATCTGACTGAGGAGGTCAAGAACTTCACCACGAGATATGTTGACGACATATTAATCGCTTCTGAGACAATGGAAGAACACTTGATAAATTTAAATAAACTGCTGGACAACTTGAGAACCATGAACTTCAAAATCAACCTAAAGAAGTCACATTTTTGCCAGAGCGAGATTTTATATTTGGGGCATATAATTGATGTCGTGCGGCCTAATCCAGCCAAGATTGATGCTATTAAGAAATTTCCCACACCTACCAAAGTCAAACACGTGAGAGCGTTTTTGGGAGTGACAGGCTTCTTCAAAGAAAATTGCCCCGGTTACACAGAAACAGTAGCGCCTATGCAGGAGATGTTGAAGAAAGCGAATCGATGGTCGTGGAACGAGGAGTGCGACAGGTCTTTTAAAGCAACGAAGGATTTATTGGAAAACTGTGTGAAACTTGGATATCCGGATTTTGAGAAGCAATTTATCATTCAAGCAGATGCTTCGTTAATTGGGATCGGTGCTATGCTGTACCAAGAGGACGCTGAAGAACCCAAGAAGAAATCCTATTTGGCATTTACGAGTCGTAAATTACGGAAACATGAGAGGAACTACACAGTTACGGAACTTGAGCTACTAGCAATTCTATATTCTCTTCAACAGTGGCGTAAGATGATCTATGGTTATTCCATCATTGTTAGAACCGACCACCATGCACTGACATTTTTATTCAAGACAACAATAGCAAGTGAGAGAGTTACGCGCTGGTCCATCTACATACAGCAGTTTGACATCACAATAGAGCCTTGTCCTGGGAAAATGAACGTCATACCAGATGCCTTGAGTAGAAATCCTGAGGACGGAAACGAAGTAACAGCGGAAGTTCACAATATTACCTTGACACCTAAGGCTCGTGAGTTTTTGGCAAGATTGAAGGATATTCGGAAGGAGCAAGAAGCAGACCCATGGATGATGATGATGATGATAAAATTCTATAGGAAGGAGTTACAACCAAATTCACCGGAGTACCGAGAAGCCAGTGCTAAACAAGCGAGATTTCACTACTTAAATAACTTGTTACATAAGTACGTGGATGAGCATCATACTAAACTGCGAATCTTAGTTCCAGCATCACTACAGAGGGGATTAACTTGGCATGTTCACGAGAGCCTAGCACATATCGGCACGGATAAGACTGAAGCTACGATAGGGGAGACATTTACTTGGCCCAAGATGAGATTCACCATTGTTGAAGTAATTAGAACGTGTGACGCTTGTCAGCGCACAAAGCCGAACAACTTTATTCTGAAACAACCTCCAAGACCACTATTACCGCAGAAACCATGCGAGATGCTCGCGATTGATTGCTTTGGTCCTTTAGTAAAAGGAAAGCGTGGATGCCGACACCTTCTGGTGTGTGTCGACGTATTTTCGAAGATGGTCGTGCTATGTCCTATTCAGAAGACGACATCAAGACAAGTCCTCAGTCGAATTAAGAACAAAGTCATTCCGATGCTTGGGAAGCCGGAATCCATTCTATCAGATCACGGTACCCATTTCACAAGCAATGTTTTTAGGCAAGGTTTGGAGAGCCTAGGAATAAAACACGTATTTTCAAGCATTCGTCATCCTTGTGGAAATCCGAGCGAGAGAACAATTCGCTGTGTTGCTAAGTACTACAGAGTAATGATTCCTAACGAACACAATAAATGGGTAGACAAATTAGGGGAAATTGAGATGTGCATGAACACTACTAAGCACGAGTCGACGGGTCAAGTCCCACTGATTGTACACCACAACAGATTGCCAGAAAGAACTTGGGACAAGATCATTCCTTGCCCAAGGGATCCATTATTAGCGCATGATTTGCGAATCCAGCGAACGAGAGAGCACATGAGGAACCAAGCGGACCGAAGGCTGAGACGGTACCGAGGAAAGAAGTTTCACCGAGAGTTACAAGAACAAGAATTAGTGCTGGTTCGTAGACCACCGATCTCCGACCCTAAGAACAAAGTCTTCGCCAAATTCTGTCCGAAGTTTATTGGCCCGTTCCGGGTAATTAAGAATCTGGGTAACAATGCCTACAGACTGGAAGAAGTGAGCACTGGTGCAAAATCTGTTTTTAATAGCGCCAATTTGAAACCGTACTACAGAAGGGAACCATTTGATGATTAGGAAAGATGATATGTGCAGAATCTGTATTGCAAAAATTTTATTTTGAGAGCCAACACTCAAATCTACGGGGAGCGCCTGAGTACGCGCTTTGTTTGTAAATAACGAGCAGCTGAGACGACAGGAGTGGCAACTAATTGAGGAGAAGGGGGAGACCTAGTGAAAATATGAATGACATTCCAGCGAGAAGGGAGCACACTAATTGAGTCAGAGGGGCTTACCCTCGAGCAGCTGAGTGAGATTTAAAGAGATGTGTTGTTACTACAGTGGATTTTGTTTTTGAAATCCAAACCAATAAATTGTTTCGAATTTCAAAACCTTGCTGAGGAAAAATGAACCCTTATTGATCTTCGATAAATAAGTATTCATATTTATTATTATTATTACTACGGCCCAGGCAGCACTTAAGGAAGTCGACTTGGATATAAGGGAGGCCAGCATTTCGTAATGATTGCAACAGGAAGCTGAGCTGGTAGCTATTCTTGGGGGACGGCCAGAATTAGTCGAGTTCAAGGCCAAATTGAGCAACTACTGTACCAAAATTGGAGGCATAAAGGAAAGGTCACGAGGTACTCGCAACGAACATACGATTGAATCAGCCAATCGCAAGAGACCAAGCCATGACCACGAGGTGGACAGCGTCAGTAGTAAAAAGCCCGCGGAAGTGTGTATCTAAAGAACCGCCGAACGGATTAATCTCCGCTTGAGTGAATTGAGACGTTTGATTTATTTGGAGAAGAATGACACTAGTCCCATCTTTGTGAGACAAAAACTCTGGAAGTTTTTATCCGACTACACCCCACTCCTCCGCCCCTGTCAGTTTCTAATAAATAGTCTGGCCTGACGCCACTCGAAGCCTTTCGTTTTGGAGCCGTGAGGGGCTTACTCCACGCCAGTTTATATTGTGATTTTTGACGCTCGAAATTATCTAAGTCTTATTTTGTGGAGCCGTGAGGGGCTTACTTCACGCCAGTTTGTATCGTGATTTTTACGCTCTAAAACTAGTGAAGTTAATTTATTTTGGGAGCTCTGAGGAGCTAAAGTCGAAGCGATTGCAGTATCGAATTTTAAAGCTCGAATACATATTTTTTTAAATTCTGGAATCAACTTTATTTTGTGAGCTAAATATTTCACGCCGGTGCGTGATAACTTGTAACATTCATTTAAAGACGACGAGTTCAGCTCTAAGGGGGAAGTATTGTAACACCCTAATTAGCGCTCACCGGACCGAGGTCCACAGTACAGGACGGAAATACCGAACAAGATAGCGACTGCTAGTGCAGCCAGGATCTTAAACTTGTTAACGAGCCAGTGGCGCGGTCTCGAGATGTATATTTTATGTACAAATTGCAGTGTATTTTATATGTGTTTTTATGGTGCGTGTGTGCGAGATATTTAGGGCCAGTCTTCGCTATTGATCGCATTAGGACAATTGTGGGTGAATTGAGTAGCCTGCAAGCGATTATAGATAGGTAAAATAATTAACATTGAACTTTTCTGCCAAGGAGTCGATACCAAGATGATCAGCACGTGGTTTGAAGTTGGGATGAGCTTCAACAAAACAACGCAGACGACTACTATGGAGTGCTAATTTGTCCATAGGGCGATGGGTTGAGGAGGATGTCCTCAGTTCTACAAGCAGAAGCGGTGATGTACTAAAATTGGATTATTTCAATTATGTAGTTAGATTTGGCCGGGGAACTTTGTAAATAGTCATGTTTTCTTTTTTTTGTTGTTTAGAGTTTTTCTTGCACCGACGCTCAATGTTTTAAATGTTCGTTGGCGCGTGGCCAAAGTGTTTGTTAGATATTTGTTTTTCCTTGAGTCATATGTAATGCGCGCGGCGTGCGTGCGTGATTTTTATCCTTGAAAATGCGGAACCTGTTACATTCGATAAATGGTGCTTTATTAACGTTAATATTTGAAATAGGAATGGGAGGAAATTACTGTAAGATATTTGCTGAACAGGTTATTATTCATATTAGGGTTGCCAAGCGCACCAACTTAAAAGTAATTTGTAGAACACCTTCGTTCTAATTTTGATAGATTTTTCTTGAGTCCTTTTCAGGTGGTCTAGTCACGGCATAGAACGGTGGCGCCAGCATGTGGATATTATTTGTGTCTTTTTATTTCAGGGTCTGTCAAAACCCATACGTGTGATTTTGTGTGTATTACTGTGTCTAGTGTGTGTTGATTCTACGTGAGGAGGGGGTAGATGTCCTACCGCTCTCATATTTTTGCTGCTGTTGTATTTTGATGGAAAGACAGGGTGCTCCAGGGAGACTGCTGATTCTTGTCCATATATTTTTCTGACACACACGTGTATTATAGTGCTTTGGGGCACACTTCTTCAAGATTCGATCCCATGTTCTGGGGGGTCGAGGTATTTGACACGTGGGTTGACAGACATGCAGAGTTCCACAAACCGCCCGTTTTGCCTGTGACTTATTTTGATAGGCGGTCCTGTTTGTCCGACTGACCCCTGTAAGCTTTCATGTAGCAAACCTGTTCATTGTGATGGTTAATTTTTTAAAGCCATGATTAATTGGGGAGTTCGCCATGTGTGTAACGGATTGTTGTACGTTGTATGGGTAAAATATTGTATTATTAACGTAAATGTTGGCTGTGTGCCTATTGCTTTGTTTATGACTCGATTCATGTAATTTTGTGTGTCACACCCGTGTGGTGTAGTGGTAGAGTACTTGTAAATTTTGACAGCGGTCATTTGTGTATTTTTCTATTGGTCACGTGTTAATGTACTTGTGTTGATTTGTGTGAGAAGTCCTAAGTTTTTAGGCAGTAAATGTTGCTACGGCAATTTGATTCCAATTTCACACGGAAATTTTGTGTTTGTTTATAGTAGATTTAGGAAGTGTCGGTTTAGTTTTAAGTATTGTAGTTGTGTTCCCCCGTGTCGGTCTAGCTCTAAGAAATGTGGATTCGTTGTCCGAAGGGTTATTCTGGATGATAACGAATCACGCATTCAAAGTACACATCGTGATGCGTGTAGAACGGCATACGCACATATATGGTCACTTTTGTATTTTATCTTAGGGACACTTGGTCCAGGTAATTAATCTCTCCAGAGATATCGCCTTTTTTTGGCATTTTTATTAAGTGGGAGTCAGTTGGGAGTTTTTGTTGTTAATTGTTTATATGAAAATATGGTGATTTGTTATTAAATTCAGTTGTTTTAACCCTGGCTTCACTCTTTCCTGCATGTTATTTTGTTATATGTTACCCTGCAAGTTAATGAAGCGCCCTGACAGCAACTTACGAATATGAACCGTTACACCCCCCGAAACTGAGTCTCATATGCTTCTTTGCAAGGGTTCATAAAACAAAAATGGCTGCCCAAGTGGGGTTGTTGTTGTTGTTGCTTCGCTGATCTCATATTTATTTCGTTGAGAAATGATGCCAGGTCAAGCGGACATGTAAATTCAGTAAATTGAGGCGATGTTGTACCGCCATGTGCATTAGTAAAATCACTGAGTTCCTAAAGTTAGAGATATTGAACAAGATTAGAATTTGATATTGTATTTGTTATAAACTTGTTCTGGCGCCCACATTAAAATTAGAAATTTGCATTATTAACGAACTCAGTCAAAGCAGGAAGATGGTGCCTTATATTTGACATTTAATTGACTTCGGTTAATTGGTGTTTCGTAAATTCTGTTGGTTAGGAATTTAAAAGCAGATCACTAGGGGTTATTTTGTTGTTTGTGAATAAGTGTCATTGTATTCAGTAAATTTTGTTACTGAAATTTTCATTAAATTAGAGCCAGTAATATTTAAATGTGTGACATGTATGTGTGTATAGGGCTGAAACCTTGGCCCATAACCCTGTTTTTCTCTGAATATATTTTTTGTGTGTGATATGGCGAGTGTTGATGAGATTAAGGCATTGTTAGAACAGATGTCGATCCAAATGTCCGCGAAAACGGAAGAACAATTAGTGCAGATGTCCGTAAAGACGGAAGAACAATTAAATAAACAATTGAAGGAACAATTAGGAGCTCAGCGGGAGCATAGTGAAAAACAATTACACGACATGAGCGATAATATTTCGGTCCAGTTACAAGCGCAGAAGATAGACTGTGAAAAACAATTACACGACATGAGCGATAATATTTCGGTCCAGTTACAAGCGCAGAAGATAGACTGTGATAAACAATTAAAGAACTGTGAAAAACAATTACTTGATATGAGCGGCAATATTTCGGTCCAATTAGAGGTCCAGAAATTAGACACGGACAAACAATTAAATGAACTCAATCACAAATTGTCGGAACAGGCGGTAACACAAACGGCACAAACCGAACAATTAGGAAAAATCACTAATGACATTAATCAGAGCGTTAAAAAAGTAGAGAAACTGGCAGGCGAGGTTGCGGAAAACAACGTCAAACAGTTAGGCGAAATTAAGAAATTGGAGGCGAAGTTTGATAACAAATTAGTACAATTTGACGAGATGGTGGCAGATAAACTCAAGCAGATAGAGGCAGCATGGGTCAGTAACACCGCGGGAATGAAGAAAACCCAAGAGAAACTACAGCAGCAAATTAATTCGGTAGACAGCAACGTGCTGGAATTAATAAAGGAAATTGATAAAGTCGAGGTTAAGGCTGAAACCGAACGGATACACTTGCGGGAGAATTTAGAGGAGCAATTAGGCAAGACACAAGAAATCATAAGAAAAGAGATGGAAGGCCAGCTAATCAACACACAAGAGGTCATAAGACAAGAAGTAGGAGAGCAGCTCGTCAAGACTCAGGATAATCTGGGAGAACAGCTAGTAAAAACGCAAGAACAGATACGTGAAGAGCTAGAGAAAAATCAGGAAAGGAACGAGGAGAAAATTAATAGCTTGAAAAGTAGGATCCTGCGAGATTGGGACCAGCAGGCTCACGCAAATAAAGAAGACCGCTTGACAATTTTAAAACGCTTGGGGGAATACAGTTCAAGAATGCAGGAATTGGAGGAAAATATAAAGTCAAAATTACAGGAACACTCAGAATTAATCATAAAACACGAGATTAGATCTTTAGAGAATGCGACATTATTTTCAACTGAAAATATACCGGAGAAGCAAACAAGTATTGGAAGTCTTGCAGGTGTGAAGTTGGCTGAGGACACGAGTCGGGGTCAAAGTCCCAGACTAACGACTAATGCATTCCAGCAATACAGGGGGGAGACTTCAACACCGCAACCGAACTTGGCACCAGCCCAAGTCATCCAAGTCATTCGGGGTAATGATTTTAAGCCCGATAAGTTTAAGGAACATTCAGGAACCACTCCCAAAGCATTTCTACGACAATTAACTGATTACTTTAATGACCAGCACATCGGCCCTGAGAAACAATTAAGACTGGTGGAGAAATTTTTAGAAGGACCTAGCCTAACTTGGTTTTTAAGTTTCAAGTACACGTTCACAGACATGGCTCAATTCCGCGAGGCATTTTTGAAGAAGTTTTGGAGTCCTTCGTTACAGCAGGGGTTGAGAATGGACCTGTACACGCGCAAATATCATAGTACGCATCCAACCCGTTTTTCAGAATTCTTCAGTCAGCAATTGGTAAAATTCAGAGACTTGGACGACCCGCCTAGCGAGCAAAATATGGTTCTAACCATCGGGAAACAACTCCCAATGCACATCCAACAATTATTAGTCACAGGAAACATTCAGACCGCAGTCCAAGCCGAAGAATTACTCAGACACTTAGACGAAACGAGTATGGTAAGCCCACAGACAGGAAGAAGGAATTTGGAATGTGTCAACACGGCAGAGGTAGTTCAGGGACTCCAAAATAACCACAGACAGGGGAACCAAACTAAGACACAGTCCACAGGGACACAATTCACGCCAAGAAGACAAGATTTTGACGGCCGAAACCAGTTCCATAACAACAATCAGAATTATCAGAATAACCGCGGGAGATACAATCAGAATAACCAAAATCAAAATAATCAGTGGACGTACCAGCGGGAGTACACAAATTGGAGGGGAAACCAGAGACAAGGTAGACCTTACCAAAGAAATGGAGATGGTAGATGGAATAACGGCAGAGACTATCGCCAAGAAAATAGAGGAGATTATAGGAACAACTGGGACGAGCGATATATTGAATCCCGTAAATACTTGGATCAATTAAGTACTGAAGAAGCGGAGAAGGAGAAGTGGGGGCGTGCCATGGCGAACAGACAGAGCCCAGACAACCATCAAGGAGAGGGGGCAGAGAGTTTATTGAGGCAACAGGAGCGACAGAATGACAACCGGCGAAACACAACTAATGGGTCCCGGGATAAAAAAAAAAAACCAAATGAACTGAAAGGAGACAGGCTGAAAATGGAGGTCGCCAGGGAGCAAGAAGAGATGATAGTGGCCAATATAGAAGAGTGGGTAGCATTCCCGGACGACTGCCTGGAGGAAGTGGTGAAGAACCGTGAAAATGTTATCAGACAGCTACCAATTATTTACGCGCATGTTGGAGGCATGAGGGTGAGATGTTTGATTGATACAGGTAGCCAGGTGAGCTTAGTCACTGAAATTTTGATAAAGGAAACAGCAAGAAAACAGACTGTTCCTATTATGCCGGTACCGCTAATGAAAGTCAGAGGTGTCATTCCTGACAAAACTATGAATTGTAAACAGCAAGCATTTCTAGATCTGGAAATATTGAACCATACTTTTTCACAAACATTCATTGTTATTCCAAAGATGAACTACAACGTAATTTTAGGAGCCAATTTCATTTGCGATTTTCATGCTGTAATTGATTTACATAACAACACTGTAAGCTTCAAACAAGTAGAGGGATTGAATCATGTGGGTTTAAATATGGAAGATAGTCCGTTGGAGAGAGAGGCCAATACTTGGGTTGTTGAGGAATGCACTAATGAGGCCGGAGAAAAGATCTTGATGGGGGAGCAAGTCAGCCAGACAGCAGTGCTAGAAATTGACAGCCGAGATATTTCGCAGGAACTTTGGGTGCATTTGGCGGAAGAAGAAATTAGCGGAACCAAATTCGAAATTCTACTTCAGGAGCGACTTAAGGAGGCCATCGTAGGGGAATCTGATAGAAGAAGACTGGAAGAAATTTTAAGATTACATAAAGGAGCTTTTGACACCGTACCTGGGAAAGTTTTAAATTTTCAATATGCGATGCAGGTAACAGATTGGACCCCATTTAAAAGTAAATTGTACCCGATCCCAGAGAAGCACTTTTCTCAGGTGAAGGACATTATTACTACCTTATTAGATTCTGGCATGATAAGGAAAGCGGCAACCCCTTACCTGAACGCAATATTGGCTGTGACCAAGCCAAACGGATCAATTAGGCTATGCCTAGACGCGCGAGTTTTGAACAGCAAACTGCTAGTTGAGCACGACCAAGCACCTAGGATCAAAGATGTTTTGAAAGGCTTCCGTGGGAAGAAGATATACTCAAGTGTTGATTTGACGAATAGTTTCCACCATCTTGAACTTGAAGAAAAATCCCAACTGTTGACGGGATTTTTATTCGATAATCAAAGTTATATCTGGTGTCGAATGCCCTTTGGCGTGAAAACTGCGGGATGTGCACTCATTAGAGCACTCGATAGAAATCTGACTGAGGAGGTCAAGAACTTCACCACGAGATATGTTGACGACATATTAATCGCTTCTGAGACAATGGAAGAACACTTGATAAATTTAAATAAACTGCTGGACAACTTGAGAACCATGAACTTCAAAATCAACCTAAAGAAGTCACATTTTTGCCAGAGCGAGATTTTATATTTGGGGCATATAATTGATGTCGTGCGGCCTAATCCAGCCAAGATTGATGCTATTAAGAAATTTCCCACACCTACCAAAGTCAAACACGTGAGAGCGTTTTTGGGAGTGACAGGCTTCTTCAAAGAAAATTGCCCCGGTTACACAGAAACAGTAGCGCCTATGCAGGAGATGTTGAAGAAAGCGAATCGATGGTCGTGGAACGAGGAGTGCGACAGGTCTTTTAAAGCAACGAAGGATTTATTGGAAAACTGTGTGAAACTTGGATATCCGGATTTTGAGAAGCAATTTATCATTCAAGCAGATGCTTCGTTAATTGGGATCGGTGCTATGCTGTACCAAGAGGACGCTGAAGAACCCAAGAAGAAATCCTATTTGGCATTTACGAGTCGTAAATTACGGAAACATGAGAGGAACTACACAGTTACGGAACTTGAGCTACTAGCAATTCTATATTCTCTTCAACAGTGGCGTAAGATGATCTATGGTTATTCCATCATTGTTAGAACCGACCACCATGCACTGACATTTTTATTCAAGACAACAATAGCAAGTGAGAGAGTTACGCGCTGGTCCATCTACATACAGCAGTTTGACATCACAATAGAGCCTTGTCCTGGGAAAATGAACGTCATACCAGATGCCTTGAGTAGAAATCCTGAGGACGGAAACGAAGTAACAGCGGAAGTTCACAATATTACCTTGACACCTAAGGCTCGTGAGTTTTTGGCAAGATTGAAGGATATTCGGAAGGAGCAAGAAGCAGACCCATGGATGATGATGATGATGATAAAATTCTATAGGAAGGAGTTACAACCAAATTCACCGGAGTACCGAGAAGCCAGTGCTAAACAAGCGAGATTTCACTACTTAAATAACTTGTTACATAAGTACGTGGATGAGCATCATACTAAACTGCGAATCTTAGTTCCAGCATCACTACAGAGGGGATTAACTTGGCATGTTCACGAGAGCCTAGCACATATCGGCACGGATAAGACTGAAGCTACGATAGGGGAGACATTTACTTGGCCCAAGATGAGATTCACCATTGTTGAAGTAATTAGAACGTGTGACGCTTGTCAGCGCACAAAGCCGAACAACTTTATTCTGAAACAACCTCCAAGACCACTATTACCGCAGAAACCATGCGAGATGCTCGCGATTGATTGCTTTGGTCCTTTAGTAAAAGGAAAGCGTGGATGCCGACACCTTCTGGTGTGTGTCGACGTATTTTCGAAGATGGTCGTGCTATGTCCTATTCAGAAGACGACATCAAGACAAGTCCTCAGTCGAATTAAGAACAAAGTCATTCCGATGCTTGGGAAGCCGGAATCCATTCTATCAGATCACGGTACCCATTTCACAAGCAATGTTTTTAGGCAAGGTTTGGAGAGCCTAGGAATAAAACACGTATTTTCAAGCATTCGTCATCCTTGTGGAAATCCGACCGAGAGAACAATTCGCTGTGTTGCTAAGTACTACAGAGTAATGATTCCTAACGAACACAATAAATGGGTAGACAAATTAGGGGAAATTGAGATGTGCATGAACACTACTAAGCACGAGTCGACGGGTCAAGTCCCACTGATTGTACACCACAACAGATTGCCAGAAAGAACTTGGGACAAGATCATTCCTTGCCCAAGGGATCCATTATTAGCGCATGATTTGCGAATCCAGCGAACGAGAGAGCACATGAGGAACCAAGCGGACCGAAGGCTGAGACGGTACCGAGGAAAGAAGTTTCACCGAGAGTTACAAGAACAAGAATTAGTGCTGGTTCGTAGACCACCGATCTCCGACCCTAAGAACAAAGTCTTCGCCAAATTCTGTCCGAAGTTTATTGGCCCGTTCCGGGTAATTAAGAATCTGGGTAACAATGCCTACAGACTGGAAGAAGTGAGCACTGGTGCAAAATCTGTTTTTAATAGCGCCAATTTGAAACCGTACTACAGAAGGGAACCATTTGATGATTAGGAAAGATGATATGTGCAGAATCTGTATTGCAAAAATTTTATTTTGAGAGCCAACACTCAAATCTACGGGGAGCGCCTGAGTACGCGCTTTGTTTGTAAATAACGAGCAGCTGAGACGACAGGAGTGGCAACTAATTGAGGAGAAGGGGGAGACCTAGTGAAAATATGAATGACATTCCAGCGAGAAGGGAGCACACTAATTGAGTCAGAGGGGCTTACCCTCGAGCAGCTGAGTGAGATTTAAAGAGATGTGTTGTTACTACAGTGGATTTTGTTTTTGAAATCCAAACCAATAAATTGTTTCGAATTTCAAAACCTTGCTGAGGAAAAATGAACCCTTATTGATCTTCGATAAATAAGTATTCATATTTATTATTATTATTACTACGGCCCAGGCAGCACTTAAGGAAGTCGACTTGGATATAAGGGAGGCCAGCATTTCGTAATGATTGCAACAGGAAGCTGAGCTGGTAGCTATTCTTGGGGGACGGCCAGAATTAGTCGAGTTCAAGGCCAAATTGAGCAACTACTGTACCAAAATTGGAGGCATAAAGGAAAGGTCACGAGGTACTCGCAACGAACATACGATTGAATCAGCCAATCGCAAGAGACCAAGCCATGACCACGAGGTGGACAGCGTCAGTAGTAAAAAGCCCGCGGAAGTGTGTATCTAAAGAACCGCCGAACGGATTAATCTCCGCTTGAGTGAATTGAGACGTTTGATTTATTTGGAGAAGAATGACACTAGTCCCATCTTTGTGAGTCAAAAACTCTGGAAGTTTTTATCCGACTACACCCCACTCCTCCGCCCCTGTCAGTTTCTAATAAATAGTCTGGCCTGACGCCACTCGAAGCCTTTCGTTTTGGAGCCGTGAGGGGCTTACTCCACGCCAGTTTATATTGTGATTTTTGACGCTCGAAATTATCTAAGTCTTATTTTGTGGAGCCGTGAGGGGCTTACTTCACGCCAGTTTGTATCGTGATTTTTACGCTCTAAAACTAGTGAAGTTAATTTATTTTGGGAGCTCTGAGGAGCTAAAGTCGAAGCGATTGCAGTATCGAATTTTAAAGCTCGAATACATTTTTTTTTTAAATTCTGGAATCAACTTTATTTTGTGAGCTAAATATTTCACGCCGGTGCGTGATAACTTGTAACATTCATTTAAAGACGACGAGTTCAGCTCTAAGGGGGAAGTATTGTAACACCCTAATTAGCGCTCACCGGACCGAGGTCCACAGTACAGGACGGAAATACCGAACAAGATAGCGACTGCTAGTGCAGCCAGGATCTTAAACTTGTTAACGAGCCAGTGGCGCGGTCTCGAGATGTATATTTTATGTACAAATTGCAGTGTATTTTATATGTGTTTTTATGGTGCGTGTGTGCGAGATATTTAGGGCCAGTCTTCGCTATTGATCGCATTAGGACAATTGTGGGTGAATTGAGTAGCCTGCAAGCGATTATAGATAGGTAAAATAATTAACATTGAACTTTTCTGCCAAGGAGTCGATACCAAGATGATCAGCACGTGGTTTGAAGTTGGGATGAGCTTCAACAAATCAACGCAGACGACTACTATGGAGTGCTAATTTGTCCATAGGGCGATGGGTTGAGGAGGATGTCCTTAGTTCTACAAGCAGAAGCGGTGATGTACTAAAATTGGATTATTTCAATTATGTAGTTAGATTTGGCCGGGGAACTTTGTAAATAGTCATGTTTTCTTTTTTTTGTTGTTTAGAGTTTTTCTTGCACCGACGCTCAATGTTTTAAATGTCCGTTGGCGCGTGGCCAAAGTGTTTGTTAGATATTTGTTTTTCCTTGAGTCATATGTAATGCGCGCGGCGTGCGTGCGTGATTTTTATCCTTGCAAATGCGGAACCCGTTATTTCGATAAATGGTGCTTTATTAACGTTAATATTTGAAATAGGAATGGGAGGAAATTACTGTAAGATATTTGCTGAACAGGTTATTATTCATATTAGGGTTGCCAAGCGCACCAACTTAAAAGTAATTTGTAGAACACCTTCGTTCTAATTTTGATAGATTTTTCTTGAGTCCTTTTCAGGTGGTCTAGTCACGGCATAGAACGGTGGCGCCAGCATGTGGATATTATTTGTGTCTTTTTATTTCAGGGTCTGTCAAAACCCATACGTGTGATTTTGTGTGTATTACTGTGTCTAGTGTGTGTTGATTCTACGTGAGGAGGGGGTAGATGTCCTACCGCTCTCATATTTTTGCTGCTGTTGTATTTTGATGGAAAGACAGGGTGCTCTAGGGAGACTGCTGATTCTTGTCCATATATTTTTCTGACACACACGTGTATTATTGTGCTTTGGGGCACACTTCTTCGAGATTCGATCCCATGTTCTGGGGGGTCGAGGTATTTGACACGTGGGTTGACAGACATGCAGAGTTCCACAAACCGCCCGTTTTGCCTGTGACTTATTTTGATAGGCGGTCCTGTTTGTCCGACTGACTCCTGTAAGCTTTCATGTAGCAAACCTGTTCATTGTGATGGTTAATTTTTTAAAGCCATAATTAATTGGGGAGTTCGCCATGTGTGTAACGGATTGTTGTACGTTGTATGGGTAAAATATTGTATTATTAACGTAAATGTTGGCTGTGTGCCTATTGCTTTGTTTATGACTCGATTCATGTAATTTTGTGTGTCACACCCGTGTGGTGTAGTGGTAGAGTACTTGTAAATTTTGACAGCGGTCATTTGTGTATTTTTCTATTGGTCACGTGTTAATGTACTTGTGTTGATTTGTGTGAGAAGTCCTAAGTTTTTAGGCAGTAAATGTTGCTACGGCAATTTGATTCCAATTTCACACGGAAATTTTGTGTTTGTTTATAGTAGATTTAGGAAGTGTCGGTTTAGTTTTAAGTATTGTAGTTGTGTTCCCCCGTGTCGGTCTAGCTCTAAGAAATGTGGATTCGTTGTCTGAAGGGTTATTCTGGATGATAACGAATCACGCATTCAAAGTACACATCGTGATGCATGTAGAACGGCATACGCACATACATGGTCACTTTTGTATTTTATCTTAGGGACACTTGGTCCAGGTAATTAATCTCTCCAGAGATATCGCCTAGTTTTTTTTGGCATTTTTATTAAGTGGGAGTCAGTTGGGAGTTTTTGTTGTTAATTGTTTATATGTAAATATGGTGATTTGTTATTAAATTCAGTTTTTTTTAACCCTGGCTTCACTCTTCCTGCATGTTATTTTGTTATATGTTACCCTGCAAGTTAATGAAGCGCCCTGACAGCAACTTACGAATATGAACCGTTACACCCCCCGAGACTGAGTCCCATATGCTTCTTTGCAAGGGTTCAGTATATTAAATGTGTTTCTCCCAATGATATGTTTAGACCAAAGACGTTTCAATTATTGTTAGTAGTCGGCGTTAATATACTGAATTCCTACGTTGTTTGGAGTGTTTGTTGATGCGATATAGATTCCACATAGCCGACGACAGTAAATCGAGTGCTTACATTAAATAAGAATACAGCAAAAGTATGAAGATTTAATAAATCGTAATTGTTTTCAGCAAATATGATAAAATGAATATTTTCACACCAAAGAACGACAACTTTAAGATGATTTTTTGTAGAAATATCTTAAATGGGGTCTCCAAACCTTGAACTAAACTGTATGCGATATACATTCCCCATAGCCACATGGCCTACAGTACGTCGTTGTACCGATCTCCGCCACCACGCGCGCTCATTGTTTCCGTCCCTTGCACTTCCGTCCCATCCACTTCCGTCCCATCCACTTCCGTCCCTTTTACAAAATCACTCCCACAAAAATGTCCAGCTACCGAGTGCCACAAAATATCCAGATACCGAGTGGAAAGATGTTACACATCAAAAAATCGACGACTCGGCCGGGTTCGAACCCGCGATCTTCGGCATAGAACACCACACGTGTACTTACGATATATTAATAGTTGCGTGCAGTCAATGGTTAATGTGTCCTTATCGAGAGCTTCTGATAGGGATTACAGTACAGTTCATATTAAACAAGGAAATACGAGTGGTATGTGATTCCAGGATTCAGGAAATGCTCCCCAATGAAACAGATTGAACGTTTATCGCCCAGTTTATTTAGTATGGGAGTGAAGGAACTAGTACCGTGGGCACAAGGATTAAGATGGATTATAATTTAATCGATTTATTTAGACGTCTTTTTAAGAAAATGGTCCAGGAAATGTTGTACAATGGGATTACAGATGAACCAGGAGTATTACTTACACCATCTTCGTTTTGCTGATGACCAGATGATATAGCCTCAAGATATAGACGATGCCTCTTATATGATGAGGATATTGATTGAGGAGTGTCAAATGTGGGGACTAAATATCAATTACAAGAAAACGGAATACCTTATTAAAACTCAGCAATTCTTCTAGGTTTGTGCCGTGTCTTGTGTGGGGTTTCGCCTAGGACACCAAGCTAGCTCATAGGTGGGCTCTTGGTGTCCCCGCTCGGACCCCCACAGGAGTAACGAACTGCGCGCTACCTCCCTTTATATAGAGTGCAACTGCACTTCTTGACTGCGAGAGCTAAAAGCTCAAGCAGCCTGAACCTCCCTATAAAGGCTTCCATCTTTTTGGAATACCTTACATAAGAGAATAATGGTGGTGAGAAACTACAGATCGGAAATGCAGAAATTCAAACAGTCACTAAATTTAATTATTTGGGTTCAATAATAGAAGCTGGGGGTAAGCCTCCGTGGCTTAGGCGGCAGCTGTGCTGGACAAAACGGAGGCAGACAGGTTTTTCTCCGGGTACTCCGGATTTCCCTGTCAAAATTTCACTCCAGCAACACTCTCCACAATCATTTCATTTCATCTGTCATTCATTTAATCACTGCCCCAGAGGAGTGCGTCAGGCCTCGGCAGCCGGCACAGTTCATATCCTCGCCGCTAGATAGGGGCTTCATTCATTCCATTCCTGACCCGGTCGGAGACTGAAAGCAGGCTGTGGATTTTTTTCAATAGAAGCTGGGGGAACAAGATCATCTCAAATTGAGAAAAGAGTAAGTGAGGTTAGAAGAACAATTGGAGCATTAAATTCCGTATTATGGAGCAGAAATATTTTAAACAAGACTAAGAAACTTATTTACTGTTCAGTGGTACAAAGTATTTTGTTATATGGAGCAGAAACATGGACGTTAACAGAGATGGATTATTGGAGGAGGGCGGCAAGAAAATCAAGATTGGATAACATTAGGAACACGAGAATCAGAGAAATTGTGCAATAAAAAGTATTAGAAGTGGTTGAAGAATGAAGATTGGACATGTGAAAAGGACACAGAATAGTAGAATTCCAAATTTAATGTTACATTGGCGAGGTGAAGGCAAACGGAAACGGGATAAACCAAGAGAACAATGGATGGATGGTGTAAAGAGAATCATAGCTACCAGAGGCTTAACCGAGGAAGATGCTGACGACCGATATTTGTGGAGGAGTAGAGTATTTGTGGGTTGAAGGAAAATACTGTATTGTAGAATATTCCTGATAAAGAAGATAGTTTAATCCTGAAGTAAGATCTCACCCGTTCCCTTAGCTTTGCTAGCGATGGTGTTCCGCTCCGTGCCCCTTGGTCAACGAGCGTCCGACGAGTAAACGTGCCCAATCTTCCGATCGATAGGCAATCGACCATTGCGATTGTGACTGACTGACCTTTTATGACCTGAGCCCACAGATTTTTATGGTGAGGCTCTCGCTGAACAGGTTAGTTAGTTAGTTAGTTAGTTATTGTTGTTTTAAGGGGCGGAAATACGAGGTCATCTGCCCATTGAACAGGTTGAACTGGGGTGCAATGTCCGATACGGTTTCGCCTTGAACCGAAATCGGGACAGAACAATATCACCCCCTCCGTCCTCACGTAGCGATAATCATTAGTAGTGGTGCCAACTTCAGTACCATGAATACTTCTCAAATCCTCATTCCTCTTGCGAATCGTCACAAGGGTCTCCAGAGGATGATAACAACTTCCCGCATGATGTTATAAAAGAGAAACTCTGCCAGTTGAATAACAGTTCAAATAAACAGTTTAATAACTTAACAAGAAGTTCCGTGACGAACTAAGGAGCCAACTTTTCACGAAATGTAAGATTCATTCCAACGATTAATCTATATGGACCTAATTAGAATAATGACGAAATTCAGTTGGTAATATCGAAATGTCTAATTAGTTCGAAATATAACTGGCATAATGTAGCCTAATAGAGCACTACAGTTGGCTGCCCTGGTGACTGAATATATTCTTAGTGCCATCTCTTAAGTTGCAGAATACAAAATTTGTTTGAAGTACAATGGATAGCATGGACATTGCATGAAGTTAGACATTGGACCTATCAGCGCGCATAAAAACATGTTGGCAACAATGTCATGCATGTGTTGGTCAGAAATTATCTGAAGTATTATCGTCTATTGTTGTGCCAATTTTGGATGAAATCCATTTATTTGTAGAAAAGTTACATGTATTTTAAAATTGGACCAATCCACAGGCTTAGAATCATGTTGGAAGCACTGACGTATATTAGTTTCTCCAAATTAATCTAGAATGTAAGGTACTATACGTTTGCAAAGTTTAGAGCTGTTGGCTTGAATACTTTCTGATATATTGATATTAGGGTAAAAAAATAGAGACAGCAATTATAACAGTTGGCAGCGCTGGTTGCTCTTAAGATTGCGCATAGTCCTATCTGTTATAGTACACATAGCACATACGAAATTTGGTTGAAATTAATTGATAGTATAGAAGTTACCTGTATTCACAATTGGACCTATCAGCATAGTTTAAAGCTGTCGGCTTGCATACTTCCTGATATATTGGTATTTGGATAAAAACAATAGAGAGTGCATTTATTAACAGTTGGCAGCCCTGGTGGCTCCTAAGATTACGCTCAGTCATATCTGTCTATCTACACATAGTACATACCAAATTTGGTTGAAATCCAATTGATAGTGTAGAAGTTATATGCATTTAAAAATCGGACTTACCAGCAGGCTTAGAATCATTTTGGCAACACTGTCATGTATGGCCTCCTGGAAATTAAACTAAAATATTATTATCTATAGGTGTGCCAATTTTGGCATAGCTTCCATGCATACCTTCCAAGATAAACAACATGGAGCTGAAATTTCAATTGCGATTTTTCAGCAGTGACAACATTTTCAAATACAGCATTGAGATATTCAGAAAGATATCTTTACTCATACCAAATTTGAGTTCGATTGCTGCAGCCGTTTAGGAGTTGATACGGACACACACACACACACACACACACACACACACACACACACACAGCCAGACAGACCGAAGGACAGACAGACACACATTTCCTCGGATTGATCTCATTAGTCTACCTTTTCCTTATTTTTACAAAATGCGAAAAGTAGACTAAAAACAAGAAGTTCCGTGAAGAACTATACAGCCTACATTTCATGCCAATGATTATTCTACAGAATATGAACCTATCTAGAATAATGACGAAATTAAGTTGCTAATATCGAAATTTCCAATTAGTTCGAAATACTGTATACCTGGCATAATGTATCCTAATAGAGCACTACAGTTGGCAGCCCTGATGACTGAATATATTCTTAGTTCCATCTCTTAGGGTACAAAATACAAAATTTGGTTGAAGTCCAATGAATAGCATGGACGTTACATGCAGTTAAACATTGGATCTAACAGCGCGCGTAAAATCATGTTGGCAACAATGTCATGCATGTATTGGTCAGAAATAATCTGAAATAATATGATCTATTGTTGTGGCAATTTTGAATGAAATCCATTAGTTAGTATAGCAGTTACATGCATTTTAAAATTGGACCTATCAGCAGGCTTAGAATCATGTTGGCAGCACTGACGTATATTAGTTACTCCAAATTCGTCTAGAATGCCAGGTACTATACGTGTGCAAAGTTTAGAGCTATTGGCTTGCATACTTTCTGATATATTGATATTAGGGTAACAAAAATAGGGACAGCACATATTAACAGTTGGCAGCCCTGGTTGCTCCTTATAATACGCATAGTCATATCTGTTATGGTACACATAGCACATACGAAATTTGGTTGAAATCCAAATGATAGTATGGAAGTTACATGTATTTAAAGTTGGACCTGTCAGCAGGCTTAGAATCATGTTGGTAGCACTGACGTATATAAGTTACTCCAAATTAATATAGAATGTCAGGTACTATACGTGTGCATAGTTTAAAGCTGTCGGCTTGCATACTTTCTGATATATTGGTATTTGGATAAAATAAATTAGGAGCATTTATTAACAGTTGGCAGCCCTGGTAGGTCCTAAGAATACGCTCAGTCATATCTGGTTATGTACACATACAACATAAGAAATTTGGATGAATTCCAATTGATAGTGTAGAAGTTATATGCATTTAAAAATTGGACCTATCAGGAGGCTTATAATCATTTTGGCAACACTGCCATGTATGGCCTCCTGGAAATTAAACTGAAATATTATGATCTGTACGTGTGCCAATTTTGAAATAGCTCCCATTCATACTTTCCAAGATATCCAACATGGAGCTCAAATTTCAATTACGATTTTTTAGCTGTTGGTAGCACTGACATCATTTTCAAATATGGCCGTGAGATATTCAGGTATAGATCTTTACTCTTACCAAATTTTGTTTTGATTGCTGCAGCCGTTTAGGAGTTGATAGGGGGGGGGGCACACACACAGACAGACAGACAGAAGGACAGACAGACAGACAGACAGACAGACAGACAGACAGACAGAAGGACAGACAGACAGACAGAAGGACAGACAGACATTTGCCCGATCTCATAAGTCTACTTTTTCCTCATTTTTGCAAAATGTGAAAAGTAGGCTAATAATAATGTGGATGCTTATATAAACGAGAAATTCATAACCCTACGTATGTTAATTGCCTCTATCACCACACATAATTTCAGTATAATTGCTGTAATAGATTCGTAGATATTGAGAAACGTCTAAATATTTCGGATGGTCGCCATGTTGGATTGGTAAGACGTAATAAAATTTGAAGAACTCAGTCCGGGTCGGCCAAAATAGTACTATGACCTCACCGAGTTTCATTGAAATCGCCCCAGCCATTTAGAAGTTATTTGGGGACACACACACATGACTTAAGTAAGATAACAGTTTGAATTGTCAAGAAGCTTTCCACTGCTAAATCTGTTAATTGGGGAAACGTTTTTCTTCCATCGTGGGAATTATTCTACTGAGAAGTAATTTGAAAGTTTGCCTTAGACTCTTCGAGAGACTTTCTACTGGTTCTTTTTGAAAAGACAACTAGCTATTTTCATTCCGCAAAGGGATTTCTTTTACTGGTCCATTCTACTCAACCTACAACTTGTGATTTCAATCAAGCAATAGACTCTGAATTTTACGAATTAAAGTTAAGAAACTCATCAAAATCCTATCAACATTGAACTACCGTTAATTACTAAATCCAAACAAACAACATAAAACTCAATAGTGACCTTTCCCTTGTGCTTCGATATATTGGTTTTTCAGTGGGAGCCATATGTGTTGGGCACCCAAAATATGAACTCATAAAGACTCGAAACAAACCCAAATTATTGTTTCACGTTCCGCATTTACTAACACGTAACTTAAGTAATCAATCTTTGATTTTTTTTTCTTCTTGTAAATTTGAGGTTTCACTGAGGTGTCCTCTCCCCTTTTTTGAATTTACCATTAATTAACGTCTGCGTCAATATTCCAGTGGTATATTTAGCCACCCTTTAAGCTAAACTTAAAATTGTTTGGGCCTCCTTTTTCCCATTTGTTGTACATGGGATTTCTTGTTAAAGGCTGCTTCTCCCAATTTTTAAAGAGCAATCAAATTCTAGTGTTTTATGCTCGCTCCAATCATTGCTTAGCTGTGTTAAGAACTCTTTGTGTATTTCTTGTTACTTTCCCATGCCTTCTATTCTGCCTAACTTAAGGGGTATCTTAACCACAACAATTGAGTTGTGAAGTTGCCGTTACTGCTAACACTGTGTAGCTATTTATTGCCTCATTGACGTGGCCCCTGCCTTTGTCTAGTACTCGTTTAATCTATTTCTTGTTTCGAGGTCCATCCTCGGTGGTAACCAAGCTATTCTTTATCTATTCCATTTCTTGCAACATCTTAGGATGCTCTTTGAAATATTTCCGCTTAATGTTGTTGTGCCTTAATAATTAAAGCTTTTTGTTTCATTAATCAACATGTTCCTCGCATTATTGCATAAGGTTGTAGTTGCAACTTGCTTTGCTAGTTTTTTATGCAAATTGTTTATGCACACTCTTGGTTGCTTTTTGCACAGGCAAGACTGTGATCCCTTTGTTCGCTTTATTAGTCGTGCTTTCAGCATTCTTTCTTGCTAGAGTTATAACCTATCTTTAGCACAACAATCCTATTTATAATTTAAAGTTTAAATTGTTTATTACCCAGGCTAGTTTGTTCTACCATCTTGGACTCTTTAGCCTCGCGTAATTCTTTTCCTTATCCTGTTATAAACAGTGTTATTAATTATCCCCAATTCAATTTGTTAGTTTTTATAATAACAACATCTTATTGGATTCGTTCCTGTGCTGGCTAATCTTGCTTTGATCCCCAAGCCTGTTCCCTTTTCCCTCCGGCGTGGTCAAGCCTCGTCTTTCCACTCCTCCTCGACCTGGTACAAACTGTGTGTTCTATGGCCTCGTTCACTCACGTGAAGACTGCTGGATTCAATAGATATTGCATTCCCTAAAATGGAGACATGCTCCTCTCGAGTAGGAAGCAGTATCTTGCGGTCCCCGCGTTAAACTGTTTAGAGGTCTACCTCAAACTAATTACAGAGGGTAACTCAGGAATGTCGACATCGATCTTGTCTCAGGTCGATAGTAAACACGACCACTCTGAGATGTTGAACATTAGCTTGGGGGACTATGTCACAGGTTTGAGCACGACGCAGTCACAATTTTACTTGAGGGAGGCTTGGCTCAAGCTAAATGTACATCCAAAGTTTTGAGATGACGCACGCTGCTGTGGTGTTGTTTAATATCTTATTCCCTTGTTTTCTCCCGAGCACACCGGAATTAAACCCTTCTGCCTGTGCCCTTAAAGACAACAATCACCAGTACCAAATATTAATATAATTATATTTGGAAGAAAGTATTAAAGAATGTTTTGATGGAAAAGAGGTGTATGCTTAGGAGGTAAAAGATTTGAGTGTATTCGTTTTGCAGATGATATGGTGGGTGTGTCCCCCGGTGGCAATGGTGGTTATGGGTGAGAATTAAAACAAGCAACACGAATGTTGAAAAACCTAGATAAAATTTGTAAAATATTTGGCATGAAAATAGATGAGAAAAACAAAAAAACAAAATGTATGGTCATAGGTGGCAAAGGTGAAAAAATTACAATAAAAAGACACGGATAGTCAGTCTGAAAGACTGGACTTTATATAATTTTAAATGATAGCAGCCGAGTACCAAGAAGGCAGTGCGAGAACAGAGTTTCAAGATTCTATTTTGTTTCTTCACTGCCTACTTGATTGTTCTCGCACTGCCTTCTTGGTACTCAGCTGCTACATTGTACTATGGCGTCCTACACCTCAGTGCATTCTAGGTACATTTCGTCCCGTCACGGTAATGTAACACCAGACCTTAGCGTAACGACGAAGTCGACAAGATCATTTAAAATGATAAAATTGGAAGATAAAATTAGAAATTGAACAAGTAGATAGTTTTAAACACCTAGGAAGTTGGGTTACACAAGAAATGATGTGCACTAAAGAAATAAAACGAGGATTGCAATAACAAAAGAAGCCTTCAGGAAGAAAAGAAAATTATGTTGTGGAGCAATGAAAGTGAGCCTATGGAAGAGATCAGTGAAATGTTTTGTTTGGAGAGTAGCGATGAATGGAGCGGAAACTTGGACGCTTGGGAAAGAAGACGAGAGGCTTTTGAAATGTGGCTGTGGATGAGAATGGTGAGAATAGGTTGGAAGGACAAAGTGAGAAATGAAGAAGTATCAAAGAAAGGGGAAGAAAGAATGGTGCTAAAGAAGGTAAGGAAAAGAAAGATGAATGGGATTGGACACTGCCTAAGAGGAGATGGCTTGGGGAAAAGTGCATTAGAAGGGACAGTCCAAGGGAGAAGAAGGTTTCAGATGCTGGATTCCATCAAGATCGATAAATGTTATGAGCTGATGAAACGTGCTGCTGAAGACCGGATAAGGTGGAGGGACCGACCATGAGGAAACCTGCCATCAGGCAGATAAACTGGTGATGATGATGGCATGTAAATACTCTATTCCCCAACGAAAATATAATGTACTTGCACTAATACCCGGCTTCGACCGATAGATGTATTTGTTTTATGGATGATAATGAATGCTACTAATGAACTGACAGATCAAATCTACAAACAAATAGAAAAAATAAATAAAACTATAACATTTCGTGGTGGGGTGAGCAGTGTAACATTTCCCCCGAATGATTATCACTAGGGTTCGGAAGTTTAAGACCTAAAGAAGCACAAAATATGCAAGCAAATATGCCCTAAAAACTATAAGATACTAGCAGAAGTACCCGTTCTTCGAAAGGTGTTGTTAACACCAGACATTATCAATTGAGCTACTGTTGCAATGGTTAGCGGTTTGTCATTCCTTCTAGTTTATCAGAACGAAGTTAGTTTTCTGGGAATATCACACACACTGTTAATTTAAGGCCCTTAAAATGTAGTTTTCGGAGACCCTTTATAGATTCCCGAATTTTGTGTCTCACATTGAGAAGCGCAACATATGCTTTAGTCGTCCTTGTAGGATAATTTTTATATTTCGCCTATTTTACCATATATTGAGAAGTTTTTCTCTATATCCACCCTTCTACTGTATGAAAAGTACGGTGAAGAGTTTTAAAAATGATTGGTGTATTGACTCTCATGGTTACCATACCTAATTTTACGATGCACCAAGCATCCGAACACGAGGTACAGGCGTACATAAAGATACACAGAAAGACAGACAGGCAATTCTATTGTCTACAACATATTACCCAGATATCCAAATATGGGTATATCTACCACACAGTATCAAATAAAATCATCCTTACGATGAACCCGTATGTCGACAAAAAAAAAGTTAAAATGTGCTCTCAGACTAAATTCACCTAACGTGTACTTCCTGACGTGAAATACAATTGAAAGCCTTGTAGACGAAACGCAATACACGTCACATAAAAACTGACCCTCTACGTTGTGCTAGTTGCCCATACACAGGAAGACCCCTTTCATAAATTATAAAGGCTTGTGGTGCATGAAAATGCAGGTTCTTTAGCCTCAAATTGCCCAAATTCCTAAAAGCCGCAAAAAATGCTGGTTCAATTCAGGAATATTTGAAAATAATGTTGCTGTTTGGAGATATAATAGACCTTCTGTACTATATGTCGAACGTGAAAATTGCATGAAAAAATTCTAGGTTATCACTTCACCCCCTTAATTGCATTGATGAATTATACGGTCTACGTTAGTTCCGTGATAACCTTATAGCCATTTGCAAACTTTCACAGAAATGTAATAAATGGAGTGACATTGCATCTTACAGAAATAGATGGAAAGTTGTATGCCACCCCTTGAGATAATGTTCTCATGGTTACCGATTTGCATTCCTTCATTAGTATGTTAAATTAAATTAAATTAGTTTTCTAGGAATATTTTAGAAACTGTTGGATTTAGAGCCTTATAATGTAGTTTTCGAGGATCCTTTAGGGCCCCCGAGTTTTGTTGCTGGCACCGAGGGGCTTTGTCTCGTCGTTGTACGCCATAATATAATACTAATAATAATATAATATAGGGAGAAATTAAAACACCTATTTTTATTTTATTTTTAATTCAGCCAATGGCCATGTACTTTTCTTTTCAGGACGGGTCAGGGAAGGGATATTATCAGAGAAAGAAGCATTCACATCACGCATGAGCAAAATGGAAATTGCCTACCATTTAACTAAGGGCATCTATAAGAATAGGTCAATATCTTTCAACGCAAAACTAAAACATTACTGCAGTGTCATCCGTCCGGAGGTCTTGCATGCTTCTGAATGCCTCACGATGAACAAAAAAGGCTTGGTCGAGAAACTGGAGGCCAAAGAAAGGAAAATTTTGAGAAAGATATTGGGTAACCATCAAAGACAATGGGGAATACAGAAGACGGCATAACCATGACCTATATACTCATGTGGAGAAGATAAGCAACGTCATCCGGAAGAGAAGGTTACCATTTTTTGGGCATGAGAAACGAATGAGCCCAGCGAGACTGACCAACCGCAACATAACTTACTTTCAGGAGAGGAAAACAAAATGGGCCTGGTGCATTGAACTGGATAAAGATCTGAAAGAAGTGGGGATTACACCAACAGACATTCAGGAGCGCGCCCCACTCAAAGGGAAACTTCAAGCTTGTAAAGATTTCCAAGAAAAATCGAAGCTGAAAACGGGAAAGATTTGGACCCAGGGACGGAAGGAAGTCCACCGAGAACGAATGCGGGCGTACAGGGCAAACATCAAAGCCAGTAGGAGACGGTTGGAATGACGCGGTCCATGGATGGCCTATACGAAATGAATGAATGAATGAATAATATGGGGATAGGAATATAATAGACCTGCCTTACCACACCCGCAGGTGTAAATCGCGTGAACATATTCTAGAGTACTCCTTGATCCCCTTAAGCGCATTATACGTATTGATGAATTTTACGGCTTAATTTGGTTCCGTGATAACCTTCTAGCCGTTTGCAAACTTTCACACTAATGTAATTAATGGAATTGCGTTGCGTCTTACAGCAATAGATGGACCTCTGAGAATCCGTTGGCATGGTTACTGGCGCGCATCCATCATAAAACAGTCTGAAACGTGTAAACAACTGAAATTTTCGTAGAAATTCAGAGAAAAACACACACATTTTCATTTTCATATATAGAGAGATATACTGCACCGCTCGGTGTTGACCGTGTTTTATTGCACAGATTCTGGTTTTACTCGCTAACCGTTGGAGATATACGAAAAGTGATAAGGACCTTTCGGATAGAAAATTAAATGTTAAAGCTCATGTATACCATCAAAAGTTTGCTATTTCTTAGCGTTCTCTTTTTATTTGAAAAGGAAATATGAAATTTTGAAACCAAAGGGTGTAGTGACGTCACAAATGTCGGTTTTACTCGCTAACTGTTGGAGATAAACGAAAAGTGATAAGGTCCTCTCGGATAGGAAATTAAATTTCAAAGCTCATATGTGCCATCAAAAGTTTGCTATTTCTTACCGTTCTCTTTTTATTTGATATGGAAGTATGAAATTTTGAAACCAATGGGTCTAATGACGTCACTAAAATTGTCGCCATTTATTAATAGTGCAACATTTCGAAATCAAAAGTATCCTATATGTAAACCTGGTAAATCAGCTACATCCATGCAAAATTTCATTTAAATCGGACCAGTGGTTCTTGAGTTATTGAGTAACTGACAGACAGACAGACACACACCATCTCATTTTTATATATTAGTATGATGACATAAAAAACTATGAAATAAGACACGAATTTTTGGGATAGGTAGAGTATCACTAACATACAGTAAACGTCTTAAGTGCCGAAACCTCATCAGCGATAATACACCAGACACCTGTAGGCCTGATCATACAAACTGACACAGAGCTACAGGACATTAACATTTTTAACATTCATTCTTCAGTATCATAGCCTTCAGATACAATTCTTGCTCAGTTTTCCTAAAAGAAAGACAAAAAAAAACACGAAGTAGTAGCATGTTTTATGATATCTGTCGGAATAAGTCCGTAGAGGAGCGCCTTCTTGGAATCAGGTCTTCTAAACGTGCTATCTGCCTGCTGCGGGAAAAGAAAGAAAAATATATCTACTACACTATTCGAAAATCCTGTGTTTGAAACTCGACTCAGATAACAAGTACCTTGTTAAAACGCCTCAATTTAAACAAAAATGCTGAAATTATAACCAAATATGACCAAAACAATAAAAATGGCCGAAATATGCATTTATAGGCAACATCAAATTGCTTTAAACGTGGTCAGGGACCCGCCATTCAAACTTATTCTTCAGATTTCGGGTAAAATTAGCTCAGGAAAAAATATGACTTTTCCTTAACATCCGAACCTTAATAACGGCAATAATGAACAAGGAATCAGCTATTTACTAACTACTCACACATGTAATTTACTAATGAATTGAAAATATTGATTTGAAAGAGGAGTAAATGCTGCGGTTTCCTGCAGTAGCGGTACCGCTTTCTAGCGACCGTAATGTGACGGCGAATGGCGTCACAAAAACAGAGGCGAGTGGTTTTCTAGGAAGTTGCGGTGGCGTCATTCCTAGGACGGTGGTGAGTGCGGTAGCAAACAGTTCGTCACTGTTTTTGTACGGTGTGTGAATCATATACAATGACTGATAACATGATATATTGGAGTATGGAAGAAGAACAAACATTATTATTTATTATTATTAGCGTATGGCAAGGAAATTATATACATAATATATACAATAACAAAAAAACATTGATTCACGTCAGGCATTAGAGTTATCCATTAAAGCTGAATGTCCAACTTTTGAACCGACTGCGTGCCTCCGCTGTTGGTGATACAAAGTCTTCCAATCTACCTGGATAAGCCCGTAGTTGACATTCGCTTAAAATGTGGGGAATGGTCTGGCGAGGGGCTTCACAATCACATTCTGGAGATGGTACAAAGTTCCACTTATAGAGGGAATCCCTGCACCTTCCATGACCTGTCCTGATCCTGTTCAGTCTGGACCAAGTTGCACGCGGTAGTTGGAATCCGTTAGCAATTTTTTCACCTCTGAAGATGTTATGTAGGGGCAAGTCAGTGGAGTTATTCCAGCGGCCTTTCCATTCCTCCAAAGCATCGAAGTTGGTGGATGTCTTCAGAGCTGCATCACAAAGAGGTGGATGTCGTGATTTCAATCTTTGGAGACTAAGAGCTGGTATGTCGCCTAGAACAGGTAGCAGAGGATTCTTGCAGATCTTGTTGTACTCTCGAACAAGAGCACTGGATCTTCTTAAGTCAGGTGGCATTATACCAGACAATAGTGGGAGCCAGTGGACTGGAGTTGGTCTGATGGTGCCAGATATAAGACGCATGCTGGTATTCAATTGTGGGTCAATATACTTCGTATACGGGCTATTAAGCCACACTGGAGCACAATAGTCGGCAGTAGAGAAAACCAGTGCTAAGGCTGAAGAGCGCAGGATGTTCGCAGCAGATCCCCAAGTAGTACCAGTTAGCTTCTGAATAATATTGTTTCGGGTTTTCAGTTTCTTCGACAAGTTCAAAAGATGTTGCTTGAAGGATAAAGTCCGATCCAAGGTAACACCAAGATATTTCGAAAACCTATTGTGATTAAGTATTCTATTGGAAAAGGTAATATTTAGTTTGAAGTTAGCAAGCCGGTTACTCAAATGGAAGCAAGAGACCTCCGTCTTGGCTGCACTGGGTCTGAGTCTCCAGTTCCTGAAATATTCTGTCAGGGTGGATAAGTCCTTAATCAAAATGTCTTCAGTTTTCTCAATGATCTTGAGTGGTGTGGCAAGGGTCAAGTCATCAGCATAGCAGAACTTTCTGGATATTGTTTCTGGAAGATCAGAGATGTATAGATTAAACAGTAGTGGCGACAAAACTGATCCCTGGGGCAAACCATTATGCAGTTTTCTCACTGAGCTTTTCTTTTCACCTAAACAGACCTGAAATTTTCTGTCACTGAGCATGTTGTTGATAAGCTGTGCAATTGTTCTGCAGGGTATAGCTCTGAGTAATTTATAAATCAGTCCTTCCTTCCATACGGTATCAAAGGCAGCAGTGAGATCTGCAAAGACAGCAGATGTTTTAAGCTTTTGCTGGAATCCGGCCTCAATGTAAGATGTTAATGAAAGTACTTGATCACTGCAGTTTCGGTTAGGTCTGAAGCCTGCCTGATCCACAGGAATGAGTTCTAAAATGGAGCAAACATTAATAGATTTCGTAAAGAATGAAGAGGCATTGTATAATGTGAGGAGTAACCTTAAAAATACACCGAGTTTCTGTTCAGAAGATATTGGTCTTTTGTCTCTGTTGTACGGCACTGAAGTTATGACATCCTTTATACAATTCAGAACATAATCAAATAACACTGGTGTCAACCGAAAACATTCTCTGAATTTATCTTCATTGCAGTGTAGATGACGACGCACTAACATTTCATATGCACCTTTTGTAGGATGCCTTTTAAAAATGACACTTCCCCCGAACGTTCCCTATCATCTTGGGATGACTCTTCTTCCTCTTCCAAAAATATTACGAGCGCCATGTCAAGATCATCCATTTCTTATTTAACTTTATGACAACATGCCGTCACGACACACACCTCTAACGTTACACCATTGTTCTCCGTCGAGACGGTCCTCAGTTTCTATACGTCATTCGAAGTCACAATACGGCTGCTAGAAAAAGTAGAGAGCAATAGTGTCGTGTTTTGCCGCATAGCGCTGTAGGAGAATAATCTGAGCACTTCGGAAAACTTCGGCTGTCCCGAGCTCCTGGAGAGCAGTTAGTGCCATTTTACACCACATAGTGCTGTTCAATAGCTCATCGATGTGCCAACGGTCTAAATGTAGGGAATGGGGAGGACTGTCCAAATATCTAGCAGGCAGTGATACCCGCAGTGTTCCAAATGGTAAGCGCATAAAATTTGGTTCAGTTTGGTGAAACGGTGTAGATTTGTATAGACAGACCAACATTCAGCTATTCTGTAAGACGATACAACATAATCCTTTTACAAACCAGAAAACTACTGCATAATGTATTTACAAACAAGATGCTCAGTAAAAAGATGGTATATTGGCTTTCACGGCCAGTTAATTAAAACTCAGCAATGTTTCTAGGTTTGTGCCGTGTCTTGTGTGGGGTTTCACATGGGACACCAAGCTAGCTCATGACCGGACTCTTGGTGAACCCGCCCGGACCCCCACAGGAGTAACAAACTGCGCGCTACCTCCCTTTTTATAGAGTGCAACTGCACTACTTTACTGCGAGAACTAATAGTTCTAGCAGCCTTAACCTCCCTTCCCTGGACGCCTTGGCTGATGACCTTGTAGTTTGGACACAAGTCGCTTCCCACATAAAGGTATGTTTTTTTCTAAAATTTGGGAGATAATGATAAAGTTATTGGTTTTACGTCCCTTTTAACTACCCTGGCTTTTAGAGACGCCGGGAGAGACCCGATATTTAGTTTAGTCGTAATTTGATTAAAGCGTTGAACATTTTGGGTGGTCGCCATTTTGTTATTTTAGTTAAGATGGCGGAAATATAAAATATGAACCTGAGGTGCTTTTTGTAGAGCTACCTCTGTACTAAATTTGTTGCAATTCGGGTTTTTCGTGTTTGAATTGAAAGGAGCGCAAGCAGACGCAAAGGTATTCGGGATTCAAGTTCACAGCCAAATGCACGTAAGAAAACTGAACGTGGCCATAGTGTGTGTTTATTTAATCGATAGCACTATTACAGAGCACGTAAAATCAACACTTCAAATCTTGCCACATGTCTGTTTTCTCTCTGCCCACATTCGATTCATCCTCTCTGATCTCTGCTTCCGGAGCTATTCAATGTTCCGTGGCTGCTTTCGTTGTCTTTCTTGTTTCTTCCTGAAGTTCACTTTTTGAATTTTGTGTATATTTATTTATTTATTTATCGTTTGGCAATACAAGATTTCAGAGTAAGTTACAAAGAAAATCATTTTAGAATCTACTGTACATTATTTTTACTGTTTACACTATTATTACAGTCTCAGGTCTAATGAGTCTATCCATTGGACCACGTCAGGTGTCGCCAACAGAAAGTCGATCCAGTCCCCTCCATATGCCCTCAGAGGACAGGCAGTTGTAATGAGTTGGATGGTTTCATTAGGAGCACCACAATCACACTGAGGAGACGACATTTTTCCCCGTTTGAACAAAGTTTCATTGCATACTCCGTGGTTTGTCCGAATCCTATTGAGAGTTGCCCAGGCCCTCCTAGGCAGATCGGAACCTGGAGTGGATGTTCTTGTAGGGTCCAGGAAGGAAATCGACTCAGGACAAGCTTTTAGTGTCCATTCACTAATCCACTGCATGCTGGAATCAAAATGGTTTCTTACAAGCCTCTGGGCTTGACAAATGGGTGGCTTCCTGGATTTGAGCCTGTTCATTTGAAGAGAGGGGATATCTTCATGAATAGGTAGTGTAGGGTGATCCATGATCTTGTAGTACTCCCGTAGCAAGGCAACTTCTCTACGAAGGTGAGGTGGAAGAATATTGCTGAGGGCTGGAAGCCAATATGCTGGTGTAGTTCTTATACAATCAGTGATTAGTCTCATGGTGTTGTTCAACTGGGTGTCAACGAGTTTGACATGTGGGCTATTGAGTCAAACTGGGGCGCAGTATTCAGCCACAGAGAAGGCTAGACCTAAGGCAGAGCATCTTGTAGTAGTGGCAGAAGCTCCCCAAGATGTTCCACATAGCTTTAGCAATATATTGTTGCGGCTTCTAATTTTAGCTGCTGTGCTCTGGAGGTGTTGCTTGTAAGAGAGTGTTCGGTCAAGTATTACTCCTAAGTACTTTGGGAACTTGTTATATTTCAAAATCTTCCCCTCAAATTTTACATTGAGTTGGGTATTAGCCAATATGTTGCTCAGGTGGAAACAATATACCTCAGTTTTTGTAGCACTGGGTTGGAGCCTCCATTTGTGGAAATATCTTCCAAGTTTAGCCAAGTATTTGTGTATATAATAATAATAATAATAATAGTAACAATAATATCAGAGAAGAAGGTACACCACAGAGATATATTTTCAGGTAAAACGTGCTAAAGATAGAAGCATTTTAAGGGAGAAAGGGAAAGTAAACCGGCTCAAAATGGTCCGAGGAAAGGAAGAGGAAACATAGTGAGATAACGAAGGAATACTGGAGGAAAAAGAAGGAACAGCAAACGACAAAGCATTATAATTGGCTCGTGGTCCCTAGACGACCGAAACGAAAATAATAATAATAATAATAATAATAATAATAATAATAATGAATGACATTCTCTCTCAGCATCTGTCCCAGAAATCATATTGTTTCAACCATGTTCAGACTGCAATTTACGCTGGAGCGATAGCTGCGATACGAGTGACAGGAGGTAGATTATGGCGACCTAAATATACGTCAGGTCGACAGAAGAAGATGCCAGCTTGGGAGATACGTTTACGAAAGTCTGTTGATGAACTGAGAGTAAATATCGGAAGAATGCATCAGTATGTTGCAGGCAATAGAAGTAAGAAGGTTGTTCAATGTGTTAAAATGTTGAGCCATACGAAGAGTAAACATGCGAAGTATAATCCTCCGAACTGTAGCCCCCTTGAGATCCTAGACACATTAAAGCAACAACTTGAGGCAAAGGCACAGAGATTACGTCGATATAAAGAATCGAACGAACGAAAGCAACAGAACAAGCTATTTGTTACCAATGAGAAACGGTTCTATAGGAATCTTGACGATCCTGGAACTCAAATGGGCAGTTCACCGCAAAAAGAAGAGGTAGAGAATTTCTGGTCATCCCTATGGTCGAATGCTGGAGATTATAACAGCAGCGCTAAATGGATTACGGAGGAGGAGGAGAGAATGTCAGAAATTGACACGATGAGTGACTCTTCGGTATCAACTGAAGATGTGACCCGTGTGGTTAAGGAGACCCAAAATTGGAAAGCGGTAGGACCAGACAACCTCCACAACTTTTGGATCAAACGTTTCACTTGTACTCATGAGCATCTTGCCCGCTGCTACACAGATTTCATCCAAAATCCACAGCTTATCCCCTCTTACTTGATGCGAGGTAAAACATACCTTCTGCCGAAAGGTGATAGAACCAATGATCCTTCCAAATATCGACCTATCACCTGTCTGTGCACCCTGTATAAGATATTTACATCTTGCATTGCGCGTAAGATTTGTGAACACATAAATCTTAATAACATCCTGGCTGAAGAGCAGAAGGGGTGCATGAAGAAGTCTCAAGGTTGCAAAGAGCAACTTGTAATCGATGCAGTTACTATGGAACAAGCAGGAAAGATGATGCGTAACCTCTACATGACCTTTATTGATTACAAGAAAGCTTTTGATTCAGTGCCACATTCCTGGTTAATCCAAATCCTGAAGATATATAAAGTTGATCCTGCCATCATTATAAGTCTGCAACATATGATGTCCCATTGGGGGACCAATTTATTAATGTCTAATGGAGACACATGTATGGAATCGGGATTTATTCAAATCAAAAGAGGTATCTTTCAGGGTGACAGCTTGAGCCCTCTATGGTTCTGTTTGGCGCTCAATCCACTATCATCATTGCTGAACAATGCAAAGTGTGGTTTTCCAATTAAGCACCATGGTATAGTCAAATACAAAATTTCTCATTTGATGTATATGGATGACATTAAACTATATGCATCCTCTGAGAAACACATCGACAATCTAATTGCAATTACTGCTTCATTTTCTTCTGATATTGGAATGTCCTTCGGATTAGATAAGTGTCACACCCTCACCATTCGGCGTGGAAAATTAGAGGCCCGAGCATTTCAACTTGATGACGGTTGTTTCATAAAGCCTATGTAAGGTAATGAGACCTACAAATATCTTGGTCTCCTGCAATCTAATCGAATTGATCATAAAGGTATTAAAGATAGAACCATAGCTATCTACAATCAACGCCTTAACAAGATTTTAAAATCAAAGTTGAATGGAAAGAACACCTTTAAGGCTATTAATACCTATGCTATCCCTGCTCTGACATATACTTTCGGTATTATCAAATGGACGCAGACTGACTTGGAGAACATCCTAATTAGGACACGTACCATCTTAACAAAACACAGATGTCTCCACCCTAAGTCAGCTGTTGAGCGATTGACAATCCCACGTCAAAGAGGTGGACGAGGGCTCACGGACATTATCCAATTGCATGCAAGGCAAGCGAGGAACCTTCAGAGATATTTTCTGGGAAGACATGACTCTCCCATACATCAAGCCGCTGTGAAGGCAGATGACAAGTGCACACCGCTGGATCTTCTTCACGTAAGGGATATACAGTTAGCCACTGATGAGGAATGTTCAGCCACCAAGCTTCAGCAGTGGACGCAGAAAGCTCTGCACGGTCGTCATCCGTATGATCTCAACCAGAAACATGTCGACATTGATGCGTCGAACAGCTGGTTGACTAATGCTGACCTATTCACTGAGCCTGAAGGATTCATGGTTGCAATCCAGGATCAAGTTGTGGCTACCAAAAACTACCTGAAATATATAGTTAAGGCAAATATTCAGGATGATAAATGCAGAAGATGCCAACTAGAACCGGAAACAATTCAACATATCACAGGAGGCTGCCAAGCAATCTCCTGTACTGATTACATGAAAAGGCACAACCAAGTGGCCAAAATAATGCACCAACACCTTGCTCAAAAGCATTTATTATCTGATAATATTTTGCCTTACTATCAGTATGTTCCTGACGCCGTTTTGGAAAATCCCAGTCACAAGTTGTTATGGGACCGATCAGTTATTACTGATAAAACCATACCAGCAAACCGGCCAGATATCGTTCTTGTGGACAAGGTGCAGAAGAGAACCTTCCTAATTGATATTGCAGTGCCCAATTCCCATAATCTGCAGCAAACCTGCTGTGATAAGATCACCAAATATCTGCCCTTGGCTGAGGAAATACGGCAAATGTGGAGACAGGAAAGTGTAGTGGTTCTGCCCATAGTAATTTCTTCTACCGGCATCATCCCCAAATTATTGGCTCGTAATCTACAAATATTGGGAATACATCCTGGTCTACATATCACCATGCAGAAGGCCGTCATCTTGGAGACCTGTTCCATTGTTCGCTCGTTTCTCAATGTGCCACCTTAAGAGAATTAGCCATACCGTCTTGCAAACAAGCCGACGATATGTTGATATGTCCCACTTCTGTGGTGAAATGAATGTAGAAATAATAATAATAATAATAATAATATCGTATGGCCTAGGATGCCGGGTGCAAGCTTTGTTATGTGAAGCCCAGAGGGCAGCTTGAATGTTGAATTTTGTTGTTCCTTGGAGCGCTATGAAAGTCAAGGAGGTTAGATATCTAAGCTCCTCGACACTAGTAGAGAAAGCAGGAACATTTGTGTTGGCGGAAAATCCCGAGATTAATGTTGCCATTATGAACACGGCCTACGACATTCAAATGGGTTCTTTAACATGCCAACAATGTACGACATGCGTGTGCTGATTTTTGTCGCCTTTCAAAAAATCTCTCATCACCGCCAGGAGCGAACCTGGAAGCTTGGGGTTGGTAGTCCTACACGATAACCACTCACCCACAATGGCAATCACAATAATAATAATAATAATCATGCTTACGACGTGTCGCATAGTAAGGCTATCAAGCCCGAAGGAGTGAGGTAAAAGAGCAATGATACTACAGATTGCAGTCGCTGAGAGATTCAAGATGTTGCTCGTTATGATGTACTTAATATCTTTCTTCATGTTTTCCTTTCCTGTAAATAAGCTGAGAATGTGTAAGCGCATGCGCAAAATAATAATAATCCCTAGCCCTACAAGTACCAATGCTATATTCCGTAGTGCCAGGCGTTAATGCTGAAATTATAGTGGTTTAGAAAATAATTTATAAAATCGGTCAATATTATCAGAAATCAACAAAATAAGCACCATTTTGATCAGAAAGAATTGTTTCATGATAAAAAGACATAAAGAATGAAAATATACGAACTAAAGTCTTTTATAGATAGCAAACTTTTTGATGGTTTCAATTTTTGCTATCCTGAAAACTCAAAGTGATATTGCAAAAAAAAAGTCTTCATAACAAACAAAACTGAAATATACAAAATGTTTCTCATACAATACTGAAATAACACTGAAGGTTTCAAGAAAATAAGTACATAATTAGCACACTTAGAACACTTTTTGTCACAATAGGGGCCTACTTACATGTGCATGATAAGTCTGGTCTACAATGGTGTAACATCATCTGGTGAATTTTCCGAACTTCCTCCAGCCTCATCTGCATTTCCATTGTCATGAGAATCATTATCACTGCCAATTTCACTATTTTAAAAGTCACTAAAGTCACTACCCTCATCAAAAGCTTGTAAAATATCCAGTTCAGTTAGCAATGTTTTAGACTTCCGCGCTGCCATGTTTGTTTATTACAGTCACATGACCAGTACTAGATACTGTACTAGATTTTTGTAGACATAAAACTCCAACAAATAATACCAAAAGCGACAGTAGTGGTGATATGCGTGAACTATAGACATTCAAGCTCATGTAGTACCAATGTTTCACCAACAGATGGCATAGCAGTCAAGAAAACACACTTTTACTAAGGATCTCAAAATGCGATCCTGGCACCACAAGAAGGCGCAGTGAGCCACTTTTAGCGATCCTTGGCACTTCCTGGGCTAGGGGTGCCTCCTGTGCATCAAAAGGCATCAGGGTGGATCTGTACTGTTTCCTAACACAAACCTGGCAGTATGTATAAAATGCCCTCAACGACAGGTGGCTACATCTCTCGGAATCTCTGTTTTCCAGAAGCCTTACTCCGAGTGACATATGCATTATGAAAGGACTAACTATGCTTCAGGACGCAGCAATCCATCGGAAAGTCAACTGCACACCATCGTGAGTTAGCTCGTTTGCATCCAGGGGACCAACTGGAGTGCTGCAATTGGGTACACGGTGTGGCAGCAGTAACATTGCTTGTTAATTCTAGCCATTGTTTTCCAATGTGTTGCCTAATATTCACAGTATCATGATAATTGAGTTTTTAATACATTTTATTGTTGACAGGTGTCGGTAGTAGTTGCGGTCAATCAACGTCATATCGGTTCATGTCCATCCAGGTTGCATCTGATCAAATCGCTGCCCATATTATATCCCCACAGGTTGGATGCACAGTGACAAGAAGGAATTCTGGGATGGCTTTGACTCCTATCTACGAACAACTGAGAAGAGTGAACACATCATCATTGAGCTAATGACAGTTTAATACATTACTACACGCATCGCAGACCATTCGATGGTTCACCAACAAGATCTGAAGATGGTGAGTGATACCAACATGATTCAGTTTGACAGCGTCACTGCTTGTGCAAAACATCCCAGTGAATGAGAATAATATTCTTTGGACCTAAAAGTATCGGACGGGGACCACGAATGCTGACTGGAACAACTTTTTGGCTAACTTCTCAGTGAAGCAAAATCAATGTTAGTGGATGAAGATGAAGTGAGTGAGTTATTGAAGTTTCAAGGGGAGGAACTGCCATGAAGATGAAGAATGGGAAGGCAACTGGTCTAGATCACAGAACATCTCAAACCTGAGGCAGAATTCCTTGCAATGCTCTTCAACTAAATCATAGCAGATAACAAGCCTTCTGACTCATGGACTATCAGCTTTTCTGTAAGAATATAGAGAGGAACAAGATGTTCAGTAAAGAACATATAGCCTACTTTCTCCTAAATGCATGGGTATTGTTATAACTCTTTGTCCTCTTCAAGGAGTATAATTGAATGTTGGATGTAGTAGCGTGATGAAAGACAACGTGCTATACGGATATTAAACGCGAATATGAGGTGCTATTTGCTAGTGCTACCTCTGTAAAAAAAATAATTCAATTCGGTTTCACCGTGTTTGAATTGATATGGAGATATATATTTTCAAAAGAAAAATATGTATTGTCCGTTGAGCCATTATATATTTAAACACAAATTGTGCTAAATGTTCCGGCATAACTCAACAAAATGACAGTGTTTCGCCCCGGTGTGCGATTGGGCTCTTCAGTTGGTTAAAGCACACCTCACCAAGACACTGTCTAGTACACACTGGGAAGGCCATTGCAAGACGTATTTGATACATGTGTATCCACGTCACGAGCAAAGCCAGTGCACTATGGGAGTCGAAACTCCAATCCAAAGCAATTATAACCTTACCTTGGCGTTGAATATATATTTTCAAAAGAAAAATATGTATTGTCCGTTGAGCCATTATATATTTAAACACAAATTGTGCTAAATGTTCCGGCATAACTCAACAAAATGACAGTGTTTCGCCCCGGTGTGCGATTGGGCTCTTCAGTTGGTTAAAGCACACCTCACCAAGACACTGTCTAGTACACACTGGGAAGGCCATTGCAAGACGTATTTGATACATGTGTATCAACGTCACGAGCAAAGCCAGTGCACTATGGGAGTCGAAACTCCACTCCAAAGCAATTATAACCTTACCTTGGCATTGAATATATATTTTCAAAAGAAAAATATGTATTGTCTGTTGAGCCATTATATATTTAAACACAAATTGTGCTAAATGTTCCGGCATAACTCAACAAAATGACAGTGTTTCGCCCCGGTGTGCGATTGGGCTCTTCAGTTGAGAAACCCCACTTCCGAAGATTTACTTTTGTTCTGCCGACTTCTGTACGGAGTCTGTTAAGGGATTTCCAGGTTGTCCACTTCTCCTGGTGTCCACATGGAGGACTTTCCTTCGGCTCCATCCAGTTGGAGAGATGGCTGGTTCTTTCTTTCCACATCTTGATCCTGGCATTCTCCGCTTTCCCCTCAAGGTTAACTGATGTGCGGAGAAAACTTTTTCTGGATTTCAGCCTCCGGGTTGCTGGGTGGTATCCATAGAGGGGATGTGCTTCTGAAGTAGATGATTGGAGCCTTTCTTTGTTAGCTGCTACCTCCCTACGAATCTCACCAGGAGCAATACCAGCTAGAAGTTGGATCTTCTCAATGGATGTAGGTTTCAGGCATCCAGTAATGATCCTGCAACTTTCGTTGAGAGCGATGTCGATCTGCTTCGCATGAGCTGACCTGTACCAAACCGGGGAGGCATATTCACCTGCAGAGTAGCATAAAGCTAGAGCTGATGTTCTGATTGTTTGTGGTTATGTTCCCCAACTGGTTCCTGACAATTTGCGTAGAATGTTGTTTCTAGCAGCTATCTTTTGTTTTACGTTTTGGCAATGTTTCTTGTATGTTAGTGTGCGGTCCAGCATAACTCCCAAATACTTTGGTGTAAAGCAATGCTCCAGTAAGTTCCCTTTCCAGATAACTTTGAGTTTCTGAGATGCCTCTGCATGCCGCAGATGGAACGCGCAAATTTGGGTCTTAGCTGGATTTGGTTTCAGTTGGTTTTTTCTCATAATAGGTACCTAGCTCTTCTAATGCAACAGTTAAAGAGGTTTCTGCTTCATCAAAGGTATTAGTCTGAGTAGTAAGTGCTAGGTCATCGGCATAGATAAAGCTTTTAGTACCTTCTGGCAATGGCTGGTCATTTGTGTAGATGTTGAAAAGAATAGGAGCCAGTACACTGCCTTGAGGGAGTCCATTCGTTTGATTTCTCCATCTACTTCAGCGTCCTTGGAATTCAACAAAAAAGCGACGATTTTCCAGGAGAGTAGCTATCATCTTGGTTACTTTGATGTCTGTAATCATTCTGTAGAGCTTGTGTAATAATATCCTGTGAATTACCGTATCGTAGGCGGCGGAGAGATCCACAAAAGCCACACCAGTGATCTTCTTCTCAAATCCATCCTCAATGTGTTGAGTTAGATGTAGAACCAGTGCTGTGCAGCTCTTTCCTGGGCGAAGCCACACTGCTGAGGTATTAGAGCGTGGTCTACTACTCCAATTAGGCGGTTCAACAGCATCCTTTCCATTATTTTGTACAGATGGCAGAGTAAGGAGATTGGTCTGAATTTTTTTGGGTCCGAAGGATCCTTTCCAGGTTTCAGAAATGCAATCACTTTGGATTTTCTCCATATTTTAGGAATTTTCAGAGAAGTAAAACAATTGTTGAAGAAGTTCAGACGCCATCCCTGTGTGGTTGAACTGAAGTGTTTTATTTGCTCTATTGTGATGTCGTCTAATCCTGCCGCTTTTCCATGTTTGACATATTGAATAGCTTTCTGTAATTCCTTTATTTCAAATGGCCGGGAAAGGTTACTGGACTTCATTTCTCCATTTTCCAGGATATTGTGTTCCATTTTCCTTAATGGGCGATTGGTTTTCCCATTGGTGACAAGCTGATTTGCGATTTGGTTTGCCGTAACATTTGCATGGACTGGTACCTTGGTTGGATCGTTGCTAAGTAGTTTTAGAAGCTTCCAAGCCTTTCTGCTGTCCCTTGACATATCTGTTTCCTCCATGAGTTTGATCCAAGCATCTTTGTTTGCCTCTGCAATTAAGGAAAGCAGTTTCCTTCCAGCTGACACAGTGTCTTCACTTAGTGGATCTTCCTGAAACAGTGAAATATATGTGTTCATTTGAGCAGCCGTGTCTGAAGTTAGGCCTTGTATATAATTAACTCTGCAGCCTCGTGGTATGGAAACGCGGGAAGCTTCCTTCACTGCTTCAACTAACTGATCATACACCTCTGGTGTTGGCTGGATATCTGATATTATTGTATCAAGAGTTGAGCTGAACTTCTGCCAGTCTGCTTTTTTGAAATTATACCGCCTTCGAAATGGAACCTTTATTGGCCGAATTACTATGACTGGTAGATACTTCTGGAATGCTGACGTTCAGTTCAGTAACGGAAATTCAATTCCGACTACCTATGCAGGGGCACCACGGGCAGGAATCTGCTTCACCCCCACTATTGGGCTGATGACCTTGAGGTTTGGTCAAAAGATGCTTCCCACAAAAAGGTATGTTTTTGCAAAATTTGGTAGAGATCAAATGAATAGGTTGGTCGTAATTTGATTCAAGCTTTTAACATTTGGGTGGCCGCAATTACGTTTTCGTCAAGATGGCGGCGATATAAAAATGACACTGAAGTGCCCTTTGCTAGTGCTACCTCTGTATCAAATTTCGTTCATTTCGGTTTCACCGTGTTTGAAAAGATAGGGGGAATCGATTTGCACACATACATGGCCGCCATCCGCAAATTATTAGGCTGATGACCTTGTAGTTTGGCCAAAAGATTTTCTATACATAATGGTATATTGTTGGGAAATTTGGTAGAGATCAGATGATAAGGTTTGTCGTAATTTGATTCAAGCTTTTAACATTTGGGTGGCCGCCATTACGTTTTCGTCAAGATGGCGGCGATATAAAACATTACACAGGAGTGCCCTTTGCTAGTGCTACCTCTGTACCAAATTTTGTTCAATTCGATTTCACCGTGTTTGACATGATTGGGGGAATCGATTTGCACACATACATGGCCGCCATCTGCAAACTATTGGGATGATGACCTTGTAGTTTAGGCAAAAGACGCTCGCCATATGAATATATGTAGTTGAAAAATTTGGTAGAGATCGGATCATCAGGTTATTCGTAATTTGATTTAAGCTTTTAACATTTGGGTGGACACCATTACGTTTCCCTCAAGGTGGCGGCAATATAAAACATGACACTGAGGTGCACTTTGCTAGTGCTACCTCTGTACCAAATTTCGTTCAATTCGGTTTCACCGTGTTTGAATAGATAGGGAGATTCGATTTACTTACAAACATGGCCGCCATCCGCAAAGTATTGGGCTGATGAACCTGTAGTTTGGTCAAAACATTTTTCAGTCATAATGGTATAATGATGCAAAATTTGGTAGAGATCAGAGCATTAGACTGGTCGTAATTTGATTTAAGATTTTAACATTTGGGTGGCCACCATTACGTTTTCGTCAAGATGGCGGCGATATAAAACATGACACTGAGGTGTCGTTTGCTAGTGCTACCTCAATACTAAATTTCGTTCAATTCGGTTTCACCGTGTTTGAATAGATAGAGAGATTCGATTTCCACAAAAACATGGCTGCCATCCGCAAAGTATTGGACTGATGAACTTGTAGTTTGGTCAAAACATTTTTCAGTCATAATGGTATAATGTTGCAAAATTTGGTAGAGATCAGATGATTAGATTGGTTATAATTTGATTTAAGCTTCTAACATTCGGGTGGCCGCCATTACGTTTTTGTAAAGATGGCGGCAATATAAAACATGACACTGAGGTGTCCTTTGCTAGTGCTACCTCTGTACGAAATTTCGTTCAGTTCCGGTTCACCGTGTTTGAATTGATAGAGGAGGGGGGGAGGGGGGCAGACATTCAGAGTACACACACTCACACACACACACACACAGACACAGTCTACTTTAATTTTTTGCAAAAATTGGAAGTAGGCTTAAAATGAGATGCCACATATTGCACGAATCAGCAGTGAATTGAACGTCTATGCCATGTCATGAAGATTTTTGGATAGCGCCTCTGGCGTGCTCGCTTCGCTCGCAGCCAGCGGCATTAAAAACAGATTATCAGCCCTCGCGACCTATCTGGACATTGTGTGTGTTAGTTGGGTACAACTCCTTAATCGCAATGGTACAAGTGTGAGTTGGGATCATACCGTCTTTTAGCATCATTATAGGCTCCACGATAACTGCTAAAGGTCGTCTCACCGAGGAGGTCAATGTAAGAATTAATGCTGCGTGGATGAAGTGGCGATCAACGACAGGTGTCATGTGCGATCGCCAGATGAAAGCCCTCCTAAAATCGAAGATTTACCGCACTGTCATTCGTCCCGTGGCGCTTTATGGTGCTGAATGTTGGCCGATCACCAAGGAAGCGGAACGTCGGCTAAGTGTCTTGGAGACCAAGATGCTCAGATGGACAGCTGGCATTACTAGGTTGGATCACATCCCCAATGAAAGAAAGAATAAAGGAACGATTTGGTGTCGCGCCAATTAACAAAAAGAATGCGTGAGGCTCGTTGGGGATGGTTTGGGCATGTGGTACGGTCAGGAGCGGACACCATTGCAAAACAGGGCTACACACTGGAGGTCACCGGGAAAAGACCAAAGGGGCGACCGAGATAACGTTTGGCCGATACACTACACAGGTATCTGAAGAGCGTCCGACTACATCCAGACATGGCCCATGACCGAGTGAAGTGGAGACAGCGGACCCTGCCACTAGGCGGGACAAACGCTAAAGCAAAGTAAGAAGAAGATAGGCGTTCACGAGGATTCAGTTACATCACCTCTACTCTTGATACTGTGTATCTAATATACAGTCACCACATACCTGAACGTTTCTGTATGTGTATAACCGAGCACCAAACATACAAGCTGGTAGGACAGGCTGTTTGTGACTCAAGATTGATGCTAAACGTCTCAAGACAAAACTGTATTGCACCCAGTAGCCGTCTCTGGGGAAGAATGTCGTTATTATTGAGTTTATGGGAACGTACACAAAATATATAACATATTACAAACAATGTACATGTTAAAACAATCAACTGGGCACCTGTTATATTTGAAGTATTAAATCTAGATTGTCCAACCACTCTACAGCCTTTGTAGAGGCTTGCACAAAGTCTTCCAGCGCGCAGTGGGTCAAAATCGAAATCTAGGAGGACAACATTATTTATTTTCATAATTAAAAAAATCAAAATTCATTACTTCTACAGTATTCTCATATAATTGCCGCTCACTATTCTGGGATATAAACGCATCTTAGTGTAAATCTGTCACCACTGTTCGAGCAGTCTGAATTGGAGGGTGAATGTAAGTGGCTGTGGTTTGGTTGTCTTTGTGGTTAGTGTGATGCTTTAAGATGGAACATGCAGCTGAAGGTATGATCTTTGTAACGGGTTTCAGTTATTAATGGGTGTAATTGTTACGTAATTTTATCTATATTTGCATTATATAATACTTAACTATTATTTTTAAAATTATATTTTCACTTTGATTTTTAGTATGTCGCGTCACTCTGCGTTACTTTATACTTAATGTTAAAATGTAGATACAGTCTTGTAGTTTACGCCTGTTATAAGATTTTTTGCATCTTTTTGCAACTTGCGTAGTTATTTTTAGGTTTCCGAAGATGCCGCGCAACCAGTTCTCACACGTTTACAACTGTTTGAAGCACTGGGTTCGACGATTATGTCAAAAGTGGAACATTGTGAATTTGTTAAAAGTAAATTAGGGGTAGAAAATTGTTCTGACGAGATAACTGAATGCTCTACCCAACTCCTAGTCATAGACAATTTCTTGCATGTGTAGACATAGCTTAACAAAGTCTTAACTGATGTTTATTATGAAGTAAACAAATTATATACGTTGCGTTCACTCTAAATGCATGATTAAAACGTAAACATAATTTAGTCCCACTAGATTTCGATTTTGACCCACTGTGCAGCGGTCCCAAGTTTCAATACTCTGTCTGTCTCAGTGCACCACAGTTGAGGGTGACGTTAACATGCCCCACCTATACAGCCCATGGTTGGTTCACATCCTGTCAAGGGCAACCCATGTTTTAGGCGGCAGATCAAAACCTGCTGGTGGCTGTTGGGTACAAAGTAGTGACTGCCATTCTTCTGCAGCGTTAAACCCTCTCCTAACCGACTCTTGGGCTTTCAACTCAGACGGAGAACGTGATTCCAACCGACCAAAGTTGTGAAATAGGCCTATGTCTTCATGGATTCGGAGAGCTACGTTCACGGATAGTTTTGTGAACTCACAGCTCAGATACAGTATCTCCTTAAACTTGGTGGTTCGATATGGCTCAGCACAGGCAACCAGAAAAGAGGAGTAAATTTTACTGTACCAAAAACGCATTGTCTGTTTCAGGAATGCAAGAATCTATTGAAATATATCAAGCGAAGAAAGATAATTGAGCGAACCGAATGAACACACATGTTTAGAAAGATCACCACTCTTCGCGTTGCTAAGAAAATAATAAAAATGAAAACCACATTAATAAAATGAGGCAAGGAATGCGAAGGGGAAGGGATATGTTATAGCATGAGGATGCACATTGTGTCTATTTTCAGCAAACCAAGACCTGTATTAAGTAGTATCGTAGGGTCCTGTACCGTCTAATAGACCGGGTGGCAACAGATGGACAGATGTCTAAGTTGTGGCAAGACGACCGAAATGGCCTACGATAGTAATGAAAACAGTTCCTGAGTCAATAGCATACATTTTTCATAATTCTTTCCAACCTCATTATGTTGGTTCAGGCACAACGATAATTCATACAAAACTTCAGTTAATATTTCCAACAACAGATAGCGTGAGGACGACAAGCGAGCTAGATGGAAACATCATCGCGCCAGTAGCGGTGGGGAGGTCTCTAAGTCAGTACATCACTCGCTGGTATTCTAGGGATATTCATTGTGGTCACACTTGTGTAACACCCTGTGTGCGAGGAGGGAAGATAATTAACGTAACCTCCATCCTCTGATAAACTTAACGAGCTCCTAATCTGATGAGGGACGGGCCTCAGGTCCCAACGAGGCGGCCGGCAATCATCTGCGATCGATCGCGCGCCTCCGTCCAGTCAATAACAGTCCGACAATATTAATACTAATATCGAATTAATTAATCTTAGAATCTGGAAATTAGACTGAGCCTATCACCTGACGAAAAATCTCTATAATAAGAAGTCGCTGAGCATTGGAGCCAAATTAAGACACTACAGCACGGTTGTTAAACCTGAAGCATTATATGCTTCGGATACTTTGACTATGAACAGGCGGGGACTAGTCGGCCAGTTGGCCAAAAGAGAACGCAGGGTATTGAGAGAAATTTTAGGCAACAGATGGGTTAACGGACACTTACATTTGAAGTCAAACGAAGAGTTATATAGAAAGATAGAACCAGTCACGTCAACAATAAAAAGGAAAAGGCTGTTGTTCTATGGACACATTTTCAGAAAGTCCAACGATCGTCTAACTAAGAAAATTTGGAATTTCGTGAAACCAAAGAGGAAAAAATTGGCATGGTTCGAAGAATGTAACAAAGACCTTACAGAAATTGGTATTCCGGACTGCAAAATTATGAACAGGTGTGAATTCAGACACCAAATCAAAACTTACCAGGGATTTATGGTAGGGGCAGAACCCAAAAGACGGAGGGGACCTCTTTCAGAAGATCGGAAGAAGGCGCTGAGTGATGGGCTCAAGAGATACTGGCAGGACATCAAAGCTGGCAGACGATCTAGAACGAAACATTGATTTTGATAGTTACTCCGTAGTCCACAGTGGCTCAATTCGAATGTAAAAATAAATAAATAATATCGTATGGCCTCGGGTGCCAGGTTTGTTATTTGCGCCCAGAGAGCAGCATGCATGTCAAATTATTGTTGTTCCTTGCAGCGCTATGAAAGTCAAGGAAGTTAGATATCTAGAAGAGAAAGGAGGAACTTTTGTGTTGGTGGAAAATCCCGAGATTAATTTTGCCATTATCAACATGGCCTACTGAATTTAAATGGGTTCTTGAACATGCCAATAGCGGCTTCTATGCCGAAGATCGCGGGTTCAAACCCAGCCGAAGTCGTCGGATTTGTTAAGAGCGTTAAAATCCCTCAGTATGCCTTAGGAGGGGAAGTAAAGCCGGCGGTCCCATTTCATAGATTTATGGCATGTTAAAGAACCTTCTACTAATTACACCTGTCTGAAGCTAAATTATAAGTTCCAACGTTCGTCGCCAGGAGCCGACTGTGGTGGCATCTGGTAACCTAGTTTTGCACTAGTTGTCGTTGACAGTGGCGTTTGGCGGCAAAAGTAGGAACTAGTTGAAAAAATTCAATGTCTGCAGTCCTTACCTGAATTGAAAACAGTTAACACAAACTAATACAGCCATCACAATTAACACCGGTTATCAGACAGATTCTACACACACCCAAAGTACACGGGGCTACATGACCGCGTTGTCGCAGCCCCTAAACTGAGGAACCAACCAACCACCTAACATGCCAACAACGTGACATGCGTGTTGTGATTCTAGTCGCCTTTCAAAAATCACTTACCACGGCCAGGAGCGAACCTGCAAGCTTGGTGTTGGTAGTCCGACACGATAACCACTCACCCATCGTGGCAATAATAATAATAATAATAATAATAATTTTTTTTCGTCGTTTCGGCCATCAATGGACCACGATGTTCTTCACTCATATGATCACTGTAATGCTTGTTTTCTTGTCTGCCAGTAGATCTTCATTCTTGACGAATGTTCAGCTCTCCTTTCTTCCGTCCACTTGCAGTGAGGGCGAGGCATCACAGATGTTAAAGGGTGTAGATTACTGGTTGATTTAACCGCTTTTCTGAACAGGTTTCTATCCCAAAGCAGAGGTTGATTGATTCGAGCTTCTGTTAGGTCCTTTTTAACTTGCATCGACCAAGGAAATTAGAGAAAAATTTAAAGTGGGAGTGAAGATTCAAGGAGAAATAATTTCAACTCTGAGATTTGCTGATGACATCGTCATCTTGGCCGACAAGCCTGAGGATTTGAATGAGTTTTTGAATGGTATGGACTCCGTCTTACGGAAAGAATTCATGATGAAAATTAATAAATGTAAAACAAAAATACTGGAATGCAGCCGAAATAAATCAGAAACCTCTATGGAGATCAAATTGGCAGGTGAAAAGCTGAAGGAAGTAGGAGATTTCTGTTACTTAGGAAGCAGAATAACCAGTGATGGACGAAGCAAAGAGGATATAAAAAGTAGGTTGGCTCAGGCAAGAAAAGCATTTCTACAAAAAAGGAATCTGCTGACATCGAATATAGATTTAGGTATTAGGAAGTCATTTTTGAAAACCTTTGTCTGGAGCGTGGCGCTCTATGGAAGTGAAACTTGGACTATTGGTGCAGCAGAAAAGAGGAGAATTGAAGCATTTGAAATGTGGTGTTACAGGAGAATGATGAAGATCAGATGGGTAGATAGGGTTACAAACAATGAGGTATTAAGACGAGTGGGAGAGGAGAGATGTTTCTGGCGACTGCTAATGAAGAGAAGAGATAGGTTGGTAGGACACATACTAAGACACCCAGGAATAGCAAGCTTAGTTATGGAAGGAAGGGTCGAGGACAAGAACTGTAGGGGTAGACCAAGGTTAGAATATGTTAAACAGATTGCCTCGGATGTAGGGTGTGGTAGCTATGTAGAGATGAAACGATTAGCTCAGGACAGGGAGGCATGGAGAGCTGCATCAAACCAGTCAAAAGACTGAAGACTCAAACAACAACAACAACCATTTACAATAGGATTTTTTTTTAGAGATTGATGAGTGGATTCGATATGAAAGTCGATGATGCTCCATCCGCTCCAAATGTCCAAAGAAAGACATTCTCCTTTTTCTCATCACACTCACCAAATCTTCTATATGTTCAAATAATTCATTGTTATGTCTTCTTCTGTAAGTACCATTATCATTAACAGGTCCTAATATTTTCCTTTGAATTTTCCGATCCTTAAGTTCTAATTTTCTCAATGGGCCTTTGTTTGTCATCTGTAAGCATTCTGCGTCATACAGTGCTGACGGCCTAATTACTGTGTTATAATGACAAAGTTTGACATTCCGGGACAAGCTTTTACTTTTGTAAATGTTTTTGCAGGTTTGAAAGGCACCTTCCAATTTGTTACATCTGCTCTCAATGGCAGCTATTTCTGAATTATTAGGGGTAATCCATTCACCTAGGTATTTAAATTTTCGGACTTTTTTGATTTTTTGCAGACCAATCGTGATGAATTTTGAGGCATCTTTGACATTTGTGATAAAATTAGTTTTATGGAAGGCCACTTTAAGTCCAGTTTTAGCAGCTATGATTTGTAGTTTATTAAGTTGGTCAGTGGCCTCTTCCATTGAATTAGCGAACAAAGCAATGTCATCTGCAAATGCGAGACAGTTTATATTCAGGTCTTCTTTTTTACAACCAATTCGAATACCATAATTATTTGGTAAGATTGTTAACCATTCTCTTAAAATTTTTTCCAAGACACAGTTGAACAGCATCGGTGATCCCAGATCACCTTGTCTACAGCCAGTCTTGATTGCAAAGGCTTCGGACAATTCACCACGAAATTTGACCTTAGAAATGGTGTTTTCTAAGCTTGCTTTGAACAAATTAATTGATTTATTGTCTAGGCCAAACTCACGTAAGGTGTTAATAATTGTGTCTCTATGAATGCAATCATAAGCCTTTTGAAAGTCCACAAAAATCACAACATAAGGTTTTGATCGTACCGTACAGTAGGAAATTATGGTCTTAATGTTATGAATTTGTTCAGGACAGGATCTTGATTTCCTGAACCCAGCTTGATATTCCCCTAACTGACGGTCTAATATCGGTTCTGCTCTGTTCAGAAGAGCCCTTGCAAATATTTTGTACGTTACCGATACCAGTGAAATACCTCTATAATTATTTGGGTCGGATTTATCCCCTTTCTTATGTATAGGATGAATGATGGCAGAAGTCCAATCCTCCGGCAACTTTTCACTATGCCATATTTCTTCAATGGTTTTCTGGAGACAAATGATGGAGTCATTATCTGCATATTTCCATAATTCAGCCACAATACTATCCTCCCCAGAGGCTTTATTATTTTTAGCGCCTTGATGATTTGTGTTATTTCTTCGACGGGGGGTGGGGAACTGTCGTGGTATGCAACGCTAGGATAGAAAGCAAGTTGTTCAGTAGGTATGTCCGTGTTCAAAAGGGTTTCAAAATATTCTCCAAAAGCTTTAGCACAGTCTTTATTATTGAGATTAAGTTTACCATCAGATCCTCGGATGTGAAGAGTAGCGGTGACGTATTTGGACAGTTGGTGTTTAAAAGTTTGATAGAAATCCCTTGTTTTGTGCCTTTGAAAATCATCTTCAATTTGAATAATTTGAGATTTGTGGAAATTTCTTTTTGCCAATTTTAAAATTTTACAAGTTTCTTTCCTGATGCAGAGAAAGTTCTCAAGGTTCACATCGTCTTTCTTGTTATTCCACTTGATCCAAGCTTTTCTTCTTGCCTCTATTGCGTGATCACATTGATCGTTCCACCATGGATGCTTGCGCGTTCTATCAAGAGGAATTGATTCCGAAGCCGCAGTAACAATGGCGTTCCTTAAAGTAGACCATGTTCCATCTTTTGGTTTGTTGTGGAGTGTTTCCGCAAAAGTGTTGTTATTTGACTTCAGACCACCGATGTTGTACTTTTGCGTTTTCATTCCCATTTCAACATTCACTCTATTGTTCCTAAACGGAATACCTTTCATTTTAATAAGGGACAGATAATGATCTGAGTCTATATTCGCATTACGCAGGACCTTCACATTTTCGATTTCACGATCTGATTTTTTTGATATTGCCACATGATCCAGTTGAAATTCACCCTTAAGTGGATTTGGATGTCTCCATGTCTTTGCTTTCCGAGGAAGATGTTTAAACGCAGTAGATTTCAAAACTAGGTTGTTATTTTTGCAGGTGTCAATCAGCCGTTCGCCATTTTTGTTTGTTCGTTTGTGTAGTCTAATAATAATAATAATAATAATAATAGTAATAATAATAATAATAATAATAATAATAACAGCAATGATAGATCTCATGTACAAACACGAGTTTCATGTGACTCAAACAGAAGAGCGAAAGGACGAATATTCTCCACTGAAGAAAGGATATTGACACCTTATCTCTTGGACAAGGGTCAATGAAAGACACCAAAGAACTCGGATATCCTAATACCATCGGGATTGGAAGATGTGATGATGATGATGATGATGATAATTGTTGTTTTAAGGGGCCTAACATCTAGGTTATCGGTCCCTAATCGTTTGGGTGATAGTGAAAGATGAGATGAGAATGAAAACTATAACTAATACTAACTACAGACTTACAAACTAGAAGAAGAAATGGTAAACAAATTAGGAATAAGGCAAATAAAGGACAGGAAGAAAAGAAATGCACTCAACCCTCGAAGAATGAGGATTGAGGTATTTGGAAGGAAGGAGAGCCATGAAAGGCAGATAGGGAAGGTAAAGAGGAGAGGGCCCGTCCCGAGGTCAGTGGTTAAAGGGGACAAAACGGATCCAGCTCTGGAATCCCTCAGGATCACCAGCTCCCAAACTCACCAGCCATGAGCCCTTGATGGTGTAGCAATATCCAGGGTGCACCAGAAGTGGTGGGGCTACATAAACCCTGCCTGCTTGAGGGCCTTGAGCAGAAGGCAGGAGATAACATGAAAAGAAAAAGAAGGCTGACCCCTCGAAGATTGAGGGTATCAGGAAAGATAAGATGAGGGCCAATGAAGGCGAGAAAGGAAGAGACTCCCTAGGCCTCGGATACCCTAATACCGTTGGGGTCGGAAGAGAACAAGAGTTGACCAAGAGAGGTCGACAGGAAAGAAGACGAAGAGGAGCCCGGCACAAGTAAGTGGAGGCAATGCGGGATTCAGCTGGGGTCCCGTGGTCGCCAACCCACGTACCACTAGATGTGAGCCCCTGGGAGACGGGGGGATCGGAAGAGAACAAGTGTTGACCAAGAGTGGTCGACGCTATTAAAGAGAGGAGCCCGTCACTAGTACGGATTCAGCTGGAGTTCAGTGGTCGTCAACTTGTTGGGAGCCCCTGAAACCTCAGCGAATACAATGGGCCAGTTTGTGTGGAACAATCTGCGAGGAATATTAGGAGCTAGCCAAGTGTGAATAAAACACACAATTAATTAATCTCTCGTTCTGTGGAACTTTGTTTACAATCTGCTTAGCTCGCTCCCAACTTGAGAAACAGTGTCGCAAGAAATCACAAAACTTGCACAACTCTCTCGCAACAGATTTATACAATTAATCTCCAGCATTCTCTTTGTTCCTGGAGAGCTCGTCATTTGTGGCTACCATAAAGCTTATTGGGCACTGATAACAATCCTCAAAGCGCGCAGCCTCAGTAGAGATCAAAACCGAACAGTTATAAGACCAGTGGTAATGATGGACTATGACCGTGACAGAAGAAGGAGCTTTTGAGAAGATGGGAAAGGAAAATACTGAGGAAGATTTATGGAGCAGTGAATGAGGCAAGCCATCCTGATATAGTTTCGGAAGTAAAGAGTAATAGGCGTTGATGGCTGGGACACGTGGAGAGAAGAAGGTGGAAGAAGATGCAAAGGAAGACCTAGGAAACGATGATTGGCTGATGTGGCGGTCGACTTACGCAAGACGGGAGTAAGAAGATGGAGGAAATGTACAGACGATCGCCAGGATTGGGCAACGATTGTTGGAGAGGCCAAGGTTCTATATGGACTGTAGTGCCGAGGAGTAAGTAAGTATATAGCTCTAGTTGAGTCCAGCTTCTTGCGGTCCTTCATCACGACCTTTCTCCGTGAAAACCCTTTAAAGGATAGTGCTCTATACAGGGTCACTGAAAAGGTTGCAGCAATTTCAAGAAATCATATCTCCCGTTGTAAGTGAGACACATTAATAATTCAACCTGAAAACTAATTAGGAACTTATCGAGTTTTAGTTTTAGATGTGACTGTACTCCTTCCGTGACCTTCAACCGATGCGCAGAATGAGTGCGCGATAGGAAGCTGCCATGCCGGTCCTATTCAATGGCCTCCTAGAAGACCCGACTTGACACCCCTATATTTTTTATGGGATACGTAAACAGCATTGTATTCAGTGAACCGGAGAGAGATTTGTAACATTTAAGACAACACATCACCGCTGCTGTTGCTACAATCACGCCTGAGATGATCCAGCGCACATGGTCCAAAATCGACTATCGACTGGATATTTGCAGAGCAACCAAGGAACGCACATAGAAACATTATCTGGTATGAAAAAACAACTTTTGAGTTGGTGAATTTAACAACAAAAAATACTCGTTATAATATTGTTTTAGATCCCTTATTTGGGGGTGGATCTAAAAGGGAGAGTTGCTGTACTAATTTATGAGGTTGTGCCTAAAGAAGGGTAGCTCCCCTTGACAGGGCAAGCTGACCAGTGTAGTGTGTTGTGGTGTGCTAGGAACTAGGGGGCGTTCCTATAAATAATGTGGTAGTGTTTGAGGGGATGGGACCCACTGCAAAGGGTCGCTGTACTAGTCGCTCAGCTGACTGCTTGTTATGTAATCGACTCTGCTCGTATCAGCCGGGTGGCACGCGCTGCTTGCTGGCAGCCGGCTCGAGAAACACAAAGATACCTGAGTTAGCGCTAATGGCTTACCGTCTGTCACGTCTTTACGTGACGGGAATAAGGAAGGGCGTTGGGATGTAAAGAGGCGTATAACAGTAATGCTAGTGTAGAGTGTGGACCAAGTGTTTTATTGGTCTGTGATATTCTTTGTGTGAGTCCCTTGTAGGGAATGAAATTATGTTTATAATGTGATACAAGTTGTGGGTTGCAGGTTACATAAATAGGAACTCTGAACACGATTGACTGACTCACCTCGGTTGACACCAGCGTAGCTTCGGCCGTCTTGATGGAGCACTGACAATGGAGAGAGGGTTTGACCTCATTAGGACGTCTTCTTATACCTTCAGACGCCCTCCTGTCAGCAATGTATTGGCCCAGTTAGTACTATGTCGCTGAGTGTAATGATTACGTAAGGCTTGAGCTGCTTTATGGAGTAGCAAGCTGTCCTTACAGTATTAATGGATGTTGCCCCGGCTTTCCAAGGGTTGCCATTTTAGGGGATTTAGCCAGATGTTGGGGGGATGGTCCCCAAGGGGTGCATACCCCTGGGATGCTGTACAATATCTCTATAGTTCCTGAGATATGATTCCTTAAAATTGCGGCAACCTTCTACGATGCCCCTGCATATTAACCACCTACTATAAAAATAGTTTGTAGGCTGTTATCAAAGGTGCTAATAGTTGAAACTTTCAGCCTAATTACTGCAACATTTCTTGTAGATGTAAAATTTCTGTTGTTCTTTGAGTCTTCAGTCTTTTGACTGTTTTGATGCAGCCATCAATGTCTCCCTGTCCTGAGCTAATCGTTTCATCTCTACATAGCTACCACACCATACATCCAAGGCAATCTATTTAACATATTCTAACCTTGGTCTACCCCTACAGTTCTTGTCTTCAGCCCTTCCTTCCATAACTAAGCTTGCTATTCCTGGGTGTCTTAGTATGTGCCCTACTAACCTATCTCTTCTCTTCATTAACAGTCGCCAGAAACATCTCTCCTCTCCTACTAGTCTTAATACCTCTTCGTTTGTAACGCTATCTACCCATCTGATCGTCATCATTCTCCTGTAACACCACATTTCAAGCGCTTCAATTCTCCTCTTTTCTGCTGCACCAATAGTCCAAGTTTCACTTCCATACAGCGCCACGCACCAGACAAAGGCTTTCAAAAATGACTTCCCAATACCTAAATCTATATTCGATGTCAACAGATTCCTTTTTTCTAGAAATGCTCTCCTTGCCTGAGCCAACATACCTTTTATATCCTCTTTGCTTCATCCATCACTGGTTATTTTGCTTCCTAAGTAATAGAAGTCTCCTACTTCCTTCAGTTTTTCCCCTGCCAATTTGATCTCCATAGAGGTTTCTGATTTATTGCGGCTGCATTCCAATATATTTGTTATACATTTATTAATTTTCATCATGAATTCTTTCCTCAAGACGGAGTCCATACCATTCAAGTCCTCAGGCGTGTTGGCCAATCTCAGAGTTGAAATTATTTCTCCTTGAATCTTCACTCCCGCTTTAATTTTTTCTCCAATTTCTTTCATTGCTTTCTCAATGTAAAGATTGAAACGTATGGGTGATAAGTTGCAGCCTTGCCTTACACCTTTCTGAATACCAGCTTCTCTCTCATGTCCTTCAACTCGAATGACTGCTGTCTGGTTTCTGTACAGATTGTATATCACCCTCCTATCCCTGTACTTTATTCCAATCATTTTCAAAATGTCAAACAATTTAGTCCAATCAACGTTATCAAAAGCCTTTTCTAGGTCTACAAATGCCATGAACGTTCTCTTATCTTTCCTTATTCTACCTTCCAAAATCAGCCTAAGACATAGTACAGCGTGTTGGCCAAGATGACGATGACGCCTGAGGATTTGAATGAGTTTTTGAATGTTATGGACTCCGTCTTGAGGAAAGAATTCATGATGAAAATTAATACTGTAAATGTAAAAGAAAAATATTGGAATTCAGCTGAAATAAATCAGAAACCTCTATGGACATCAAATTGGCAGGTGAAAATCTTAAGGAAGTAGGAGACTTCTATTACTTTGGAAGCAAAATAACCAGTGATGGACGAAGCAAAGAGGATACAAAAGGTATGTTGGCTCAGGCAAGGAGAGTATTTCTACAAAAAAGGAATCTGTTGACATCGAATACAGATTTAAGTATTAGGAAATCATTTCTGAAAGCCTTTGTATGGAGCGTGGCGCTCTATGGAAGTGAAATTGGACTGTTGGTGCAGCAGAAAAGTGGAGAAAAGAAGCGTTTGAAATGTGGTGTTACAGAAGAATGATGAAGACCAGATGAGTAGATAAGGTTACAAATGAAGAGGTATTAAGACAGCGTTAAAAATCCCTCAGTATGCGTTCCTCCGGTGGGGAAGTAAAGCCGGCGATCCCATGTCATAGATTTATAGCATGAAAAAGAACCTACCTCTACAAGTACAGTATATAAATTTGTAGGTTATTTGGTTTAGAAACGCTGTATGAAGTTGCAACGTTCGCCACTGGGTGTCTGGCATCTGGTTGCCAAAGTTGGAACTACTTGAATTTGCACTTTCATTCGTCTCTCATTAACTCCTAACGTGAGGTTGTCGTCAGGAAGTGCATCCGGCCTTAGAAACCATCAGCGACGTGGAATTTCATCGCATCTTATTCCTGACTCCGTTGGAAAAGGGATTAATGAGGGGTGGACATAGCTAGAGTTGTACAATACCAGCTGATGGCGGAGATCTTCAATGACGATGGTTTAACTTGTCAGTGTTTTATACAGATCCGCGCGGCGTGTGGAGGGTCGGACGAGCACATGACCAGCACACATAATAACACATAATCAAAGTAAAATACTCACCTTATCACATGAGGTTGAAAATGTCCTCCATCTGCATCGTTGTAGATTCTTCACCTATGTCCCCTTGAGAAAGCGTACACGAGACTAATTTCGGGGGTGTTCTGTTCATCGACGTGAGGTTGGATATTTTGTACTTTGCTTCCTAATTTCAAGGTAACATAGGGAGAATATATCTAACAAGAAGGATGACCCAAAATTCAACAAACCAAATAACTGTAATACTCCGATAAAATAGACATCATAACAACACAAATATCCCATGTGACACCCTTATTAAACCACAAAAATCAATCAAACAAACAGTTAATAGTCATGAATAAAATTACAGCTGCAATGCTGTCAAATAAAAAAATACACGTATATCGCCCTTACTTCACTTATTCTTGTGTGTTTGCGTATGACGGATTATGACAAAACTTAGCTCAGAATGAGTTCACTTGTCATGAGATATGCCTCCCTTGATCCAGGTTGCAGGACGCATATTCATGAACGTTTTCACCAGACTTTGGCATCGGAACCCATACTTATAATGGCTAACAAGAAAATAATTACCAACCGACTGTGCTACCCTTTACTATAATACAAGAATACTTCCGCGTGAAGTCTTACACAAGTGCGAAAGCACACAAAATCAAACGGCCTAAAACATAGGTCTTACAGACACACATCATGAATACTCGATCGTGGTCATTAGCAACTAACACTTGGGCAAACCGACAGTTTCCCGAACACAACAAAGTTACAATTTGCACACAAATATGCATCAAAAATATCTACAATAATTATGAGACAGTAACTAACATGAAAAAAAAACCACAAATCAATGAATTCCTGATGGATTATGGAGAATACATGGTCATATTCCAGTCTAGCTCAGCGATCGGGGGTGTTACGTTCAATCCTACCGTAAGACACATATATTCGGAGTATGAGCAATCAGGTTTAACAAGCTACACAAATAACAATAGGTTACTATAAAAAGCTTTAATTTATTTTAAAGCACCCAAAAACAATGTAAAATAGTAACACATAAGAATACAAAATGAAAATACTACAATAAATGATCATCAAAATCAACACATTGCATTATGATCTCTTCACAAAAACATCTTGCTTGGAATCATTACTCGGATCCATGAAAGGCCTGGCTTTATTATTTATTAATTAATCAAATCTCACCTTCAATATGAATTACAATAAACTTCATTCCACAATATCAACTTAACTGAATTCATTTTCATTCAAAACCTTTCGTATAATGAATCATATTCAACTTATTACTTCTCCCTGTCGGGTGTCGAACTCAAGTTGTTTACTTTACTCACAACATAATATTCAACTTATTGAACTCAAGTTAACACTCTTGCATTTACAATGGATGATATTACAAGTTTCACCATGCACCATTCTCTGGACTTTATAGGATACTCATCTTCATGCAATCTAAATCCAGTATAATTCATTACCCGTTTGTATATTTTACAGATAAAATAACTCAAATTATCATTAATGTAGAAACATGTATGGGCTTTGTGGGGTTTGAAGCCATTTTTCAGTGTTGCTTTAGTAAACAAAAGTTTGGTGCTTTTCAGTCGTCAACACGAATGTTCACAAAACAGCTGGGTTTTGCCCTAATCCTGAAAAACAAATCACATGAGATTAATAAATACTATATGTGGCAGAATACTGATTTCTTACCACCAAGTTCTTGAGATTGACTGTCGAAATTTCAAGCCCAGTCATGTCGTAATATTCAAAGTAATAGTTCGTAGACAGAATAATGAATCGTGAATAAAATTCAAGATAAGAGGCGTCTCAACATAGCTGGGAAGAAGCCAATATGCCTTCTTCATAACTCCCACCATTCCAAATTCTTCTCCTCCAATCAGGCCACCTTTGTCGTAGAAACGGTCCCTTCCATCAATTCTTCTCTCTTCTCCATTCCTGATACACTGATAAAGTCATTTGATAGTTTCTTAATAGTACATTATGCAACGAGCCTATAATGGCTATAATTAAGACACGAGTATTTTTTATAAAACGAGCGTATGCGAGTTTTATAATTTCCATACGAGTGTCTTAATTACCATTATAGGCGAGTTGCATACGACTGTTTATGTTCGACGATAATTATAACTTTATTATTGGCAACTCCAGCTATCTGATATGACATCTAGCGGTAAAAATGAGAAACTTACCAAGTAGGGTACATTTGTCACGTGGTGACTGTTTGTATATGGTTTCTTGTATTCGTAAGCAGATCGAGGTAAATTCTTCGTGTCTTTATACATAAGTAATAAGTTTTACTCGTTGATGGAGAGTAACATGAGTAAAAGCAAAGTATATTGCTCAGTTTACGGCTGTAAGTCGATGCATAAGAGGGCTGCGGATATACGTTTTCATCAATTTCAAAAGATGTACATAGCAATAGCCGAAAGGTGACGATACCAAATAAATACGGGCAACAGGAACGGGTTGTTCACTGTTACGCCGAGCCAAGCCGAACCTAGACAGCCAAGCTTACACCAGCCGACGACAGCCAAGCTTCATCAGTCAGGTATCCTTCCCCGCTCGCTAGTTCATTTCCAATAATCCTACCAACCGCCATCACCTCGCTCTGCGATATCCAAGCCCCCACTACGAGTCATATAGGCCTAATTTGACTTCGCAGGGTAAATATCTACTCTGCGAGAACCTGCTACTCCGATATTCAACACCAAACCCTCCTGCTAATCATCCAAATCAAACAATTCCTGTGTCCCCCGAACTTGAATACAAGTTAAACTCATCCCTTCGCCCTACCAAGCAGCAAATAATTTCTAGAGTCTATGGTACAGGGAGCAAACTCAAATATAGCTTTTAAACGTAACAGCGCCATGACTCGAACGGCTCAAAAATAAATACCAGCGACAACTGATGCTTGATAATATGCAATTGACACATAAAATCCAGTGGAACACACAAATTAGATCACGTGTATCGCACAGTTATACATGTATACAATCAAAAATAACACTGCCATTATTTTAGGGACCACATTTACTGATTATAATCGAAAAATAAAAAGTGTTCCATATCAAACGCGTGTTATTGAGTATTTTTACCCTACTTATCCAGACCGACCGCAGCGCCCCAAGTGGTAGTTTGAGTTGCCAATATGTTTTAACATAAATATTCATAAATATCTGTTGAGAGTCAGCTACTGGAATGTTGTGATCGCAGAGCGAGCGTTGGGTATTATATCTTTGTCTTTCAAGAGCTTTGAACAACCGACGCATGCGCTCTGTGTGGTTGCAATGCCGTATGCAGCCATATGTTTACATCAGCCGTCCCTCAGTAATATTGTCACCGCAGTCATTTGAAGACAATGCGCTCTGTAGAAATTAGTGTTGGTGATTTTAAGGTACAGTGCTATTGCTTGTCTCATATTCGCCAGTTTATTTACGCGAACATATGGACGGTGGGTATTCCATGTCGGTAATTTATTATAGTTCGATGTTGTGATTATGTCCGACATGTTGGATTTTGAGCGCATGCGCGAAGTTATCGTTACCTAATTGGTCAATGAACGAGCTCTGATTGGCTGGAGAAACTGTATCATAATAGAAAACAGTGTTATAATGACCATCATTATGATACAGTTATCTGACACATAATAGTGAGGGTCGAACATAAACCATCAATTTCTTCAAATTTCGAGAGTGCCTGGATGAAAGGCTAGTGGCTCACGGCTAAAATTTTCCTATCTCTTGAGCGCCTGGGTTAAGGCTAGGTAGCCTACGTGATGTGTCTTTATAGCGTGTTTCTCCAGCCCATTGGCCACGAGCTCACTTCTTAGAATCTTGCGACATAGGGCTGGCCGATCCTCTTCTAAATTGGTGTACCACCAGCCGTGTTTGTTTTGAATAGTCAATAAAAATGTGTCGCCATAAGACTTGAGTTTCTCGATCCCTATCTTAATTTCAAAACAAAGCAACTCTCCATATTTCAGCCTGATTCTACTTAACACTAAGATTGGCATAATATATAATAATTTATATGTGAATAGATTATATTCAACATATATATTATAGCCCTAATAAAACACTTGGACGTTGATTAAATTGATAAATTAATTGATAAATTGATATAAATAAATTAATGAAAATAATTCAATGGGACCATTACATTTCGCCCCAGAGGATCACGGTATTGTGCCCGATCGACAAGGGTGTCAGGAGACCACAGAACACCAACGGACTTCCCAACGCCCCCATCCATCGAACCCATATATTCAGAGGATAGAATGTGTTCTCAGACTAGCCCGCACGAGAATGTTACACCCGGGTAGTGTCGCGTTGGGTGAGAGGTCAGTGGTTATAAAAAGACCAGCCCAAAGAGAACACACCCCCCAGACTTAGGTAAAAGATCACAAATTTATTCATCAAGAACAAATCCCTAACCTACTTTGGAGGGTATAATTTGGCTAATCCGCAAATCTGAATAATAGTACATTATCCAACGAGCCTATAATGGCAATAATTAAGACACAAGTATGTTTATAAAACGAGCGTAAACGAGTTTTATAATTTCCATACGAGTGTCTTACTTACCATTATAGGCGAATTGCATACGACTGTTTATGTTCGACGATAATTATTATAACTATTTTATGTTCGAACAAAAATATTCATAAATATCTGTCGAGATTTCGCCAGTTTTATGTACTGAACAGAGCGCATGAAACGCAGGGAATGCCTTGTATTTCACCATGGCCACCTCGATTACTCTACTATGACTGTGATTTACATTAGAAGGCCGTGGAACTCAGTGCATCTAATTATATAATTGGTCAAACAACTGTTTCTTGAGCTCTGATTGGTGGGAGAAACTGTTTCATAATGAAAAATAGTGTTATAATGAACCTCATTATAGTACAGTTTTCTTACAGATAATAGTCAGGGTCTAACATAAAAATAAATAAGCATCCCTCAACTTAATTTAAGCTAAACCCTCTCGAAGACCTTTCAAAAATGAACTAATTGCTATCAAGCTAGGAATGCGATATGTAAACAAGCCCTAAGCACTACAAGAATTCATGAAGAATACGAATAATTACACCCTTAGTCTAAAGCAAAACAAGTGAATTTTAACGTTGACAATAGCAAAAGTGTTACATTACATTTAACAGCACCAATAAAAATATCTAAGTTATGATGGAGTCACTTCCAACATTTAACGTTATTTTACATTTTGTTAGCTAAATCCTATCTTTACATTAAACTGTAGATGGCGTTAAAAATCCCTCAGTATGCCTTCCTTCGGAGGGGAAGTAGAGCCGGCGGTCCCATGTCATAGATTTATGGCATGTTAAAGAACCTTCCACTAATTACACCTGTGTGAAGCTAAATTAGGTTAAAATGTAAACAACGCTCAGGTTCCTACGTTCGTCGCCAGGAGCCGACTGCGGTGGTGTCTAGTAGCGAAGTTCTGAACTATTAGTTGATGACGGTGGCGTTTGGAGGCAAAAGTAGGAACTACTTGAAAATTTCAAAGTATGGAGTCCTTACTTGAATTAAGAAACAGAAACACAAACTAATACAGTCATCACAATTAACACCAGTTATCAGATAGATTCTACACACACCCAAAGTACATGGGGCTACATGACTGCGTAGTCGCAGCCCCGAATGCGAGGAACCAACCAACCGAACTGTAGACGAAAAGCGTCTACATCAAAGAAAAGAAACAAAGCTTTGCACCACTTTATGCCTATCAAAAGAAACATTTAACTAATACACACAGGTTACATAAAATGGGCATACAACAACAGTATGCAGGCAGGTCGTCTAAAACCACCTATAACCATGAGTGTTAAAACACGCACAGCGACTGCATGTTGCAACTTGGCAACCCGATATCTCGCGAACCCATGGTCCGATTTTGGACATATGGGTTATCAAATTACTCAGCCTGACGCCATATTTTCTAAGGACAACGTATTTCCACCCTAAAATAAAACCTACCCCTACTAGGGGGTGAAGTAATATTTTTTACTAAACGTTGCTTTGCACGTACGACATGCAGCAGGCCCGATACTAGTATGAATTTAACATTGGTCCACATGAAAGTCATGCGTAGGGTTGGACGCCATTATGAATTAACAATTTTGTTTTTTGTTTTGTATCCATGAGCACTTGTTTTTTAAGGGGGCGTGCTTTTTAAATAATTATTTATGGATTAGTTATTAAAAAAATAACCAAAAGATCGAAAACTAATAGGTCATGCGCTTTTTAATATCTTAAGGCTAGGGAATTGAATGAAGTGTCGTAGCACTTGGGGTGACGCCATGTTTTGAATGTATTATTCATTTTTGTCAAAAGGGCCTAACTACAATTTGTTAATATTTCGCAAACCAATAAGGCTACGGACTTGTATGAGGGGTCGTTCGACATGAGGTAACGCCCTGTTTTTGAATATATTTTTTAATTTTTGTCAAAAGGGCCTAACTGCACTTTTGTTAATATCTCGTGAACGAATAAGGCTAGGGACTTTTATGAGGGCTTGTAGGACTCAGGGTGACGCCCCCTCTTATCCTATAGCCCCCTAAGGCAACCAAAGGAGCTAAAACTAATAGGTCATTGGCATTTTAATATCTCGCAATCTTGCTAACCATTTTGTGCTGCAGTGGCAAGCACTTTTGGCTCTTGCACTAGAGGCCTTAACTCGATTTAACTTTAAGGCTTAGAACGAACCAAACTAAGAAAGATGGTTATAGTGGTGCAGTGGTTAAGCTGTTATCCATTGACTAAGGTAGACCAGGGTTTGATTTTAGATTAATACGCATGTCAAAAACATATCAAAAAGCAGGGATAATGTTTTAAGACTGATTACACTTGTATATTTTTTTTCAAATTCTTACTTAGATTACAAATACAAAGGTGGACTGGGTTCAATATACAGTTAATGCAAGTAAGATTTTTTATTTGTTTTTTATTTTAGACTTTAGATCTTAGAATTTACATTTTACATTTTAGATTGTACAAAAAGACCAAACCATAATGCCATGACTTTAAATTTTCGGTAACTAATTATTAAAGAAAAACATATAAGGATTTGTATTACTTGGAATTATGTTTTCTATACTATAATTTATTTTTGGTTTTAGATTTTAGAAATTTGATATTGGATTTTAGATTTTAGGTAAAGACCAAACTAATATTGACTATTTGTTAGGCACTGGTATGTAGATAGAAAGATGATTAGACTGTACATTAAGACGAATTTTTAGGTCTTGACTGGCCTTGGAATAAGAATTGACTAACCAGACATGAGTTAGCTACCAACAAAACACTTTGGCGACTATGGTTGTTATTGACCATTGAGTAGGGTTTTAGAAAACTGTTTGCTATTTTGGGTTATATACAACAGATGCTTAGATCTACTGATTGACTATGTCTGCTAAACAAGACTTTATACCAAGGACGATTAGGATACTTCTCTAGCTCAGACAAGGGAAGCATTTCTACAGAATCTGTTGACATTGAATATAGATATGGGTACTAGAAAGCCATTTTTGGAAGGCGTTTGTCTGGAGCGTGGTACTTTATGAAAGTGAAACTTGGACTATTGGTGTAGAAAAATTAGTAGAGAATTGAAGTGTTTGAAATATGGTGTTACAGGAGAATGATGACGATTAGATGGGTAAATAGGGTTACAAACAATGAGGTATTACGACGAATGGGAGAGGTGAAATGTTTCTTGCGACTGCTAATAAAGACTAGAGATAGGTTGGTAGGACACATACTAAGGAATAGCAAGCTTAGTTATGGAAGGATGGGTCGAGGACAAGAACTGTACGGGAAGACCAAGGTTTTAGTATTTTTTTAAATTTATGTATTTTATTTCCTTATGTTTCTTTGGATAAACATCTTTCGCCTTTCATTATGGTGCACCATAATAGGTTTTTTGAAGGGAATATTTTATGAGTGTTCAGCTATCCGACCACCTGTTTGCCTTGACTTTTTATCTAAACAGGCTGATGAAGGGGCCAAAACAATTAGGCCCCGAAACATGTACCAATGACCACTAAGTGATCATTTATATTTAGTACAATAAAGGTATTGATTAGGTGGAACTTTTGCAAAATATTAACACTAAGACCAAGGTTAGAATATGTTAAACAGATAGCCTTGGATGTACGGTGTGGGAGCTATGTAGAGATGAAATGATTAGCTAAGGACAGGGAGGCATCACCCTGAGTCCTACAAGCCTTCGTACAAGTCCCTAGCTTTATTCGTTCGCGAGATATTAACAAAAGTGCAGTTAGGCCCTTTTGACAAATATTAAAAAATATATTAAAAAACAGGGCGTTACCACAAGTCCAACGACCCCTCATACAAGTCCCTAGCCTTATTAGTTCACAAGATATTGCTCATATCAATGCTCAATCATTAGTTGACTCCTCTCACTATTCTGAATTTTGTTTTCGATCCTTTGTTTTTTTAAATGACTCGTCCATCTCCAACATATATCTTCCATGGTGGCTTAACGCTCGGAGCATCAGTCCAGAATTTTTTTCATATAGGTGTCAAATAAGTATTACGACGGTCTTGTGAGGTGCTATTGGATCACTGAAGTGAAGGTGATCTGTGAAAGTGTTAGTGAAGTGAGCGTGAGTGTAGTACGATATTTATAGTCATATTGGAATTTGTAAATCGTCACTTTGAGGTTAGTCATGGCGGGAAACAAAGACAAAAGAAACGCAACTCGCTCTTCAAATGTCAGTGTACAAGGAAAGATTACAGCCAAGCGCGCAGCTAGCTCGTCAGCTGTTTCCGGTGAGGTCTCATCCCCTCAACAGGGAATTACTAGCCAGCGCTCTCCCTTAGCGACCAACGGTACAACACACAGCCCCTCTGACAAAGCAGCTAATGACATCTTATCACATGATAACATCGGACACTTGGTGCAAGGTATCGTAAAGAACTTATTTCAAAACAATGACTTCCTTCAGCCCCTTGTGACAGTTTTCGCTCAAAAGGTATGCGAGGAACTAAGGGAATCACTGGCTTTCAGCAATGAGCTGATTGCAGAATTAAAACATGAACTCAAAGCTCGCGAAAATGAAATTCTTGAACTGAAGTCCTCACTTCACAACAAAATTGAGGAAACAGAACAATATTTAAGGAGGAACAATCTAAGAATCTTTGGTGTGCCTGAAGAGAGAATTGAAAGTACAGACCAATTAGTGCTCAATGTTGCTGCAAAGCTTAACGTCCCGTTGACCGTGGATGACATTGACCGTTCGCATAGGGTTGGAGCCCCGGGGGGTGGAATGCCTAGAGCTATCCTGTGCAAGTTTGTTTCGTATGGGAAACGGTCGGCGATTTTTCGCGCAAAGAGGGCGTTGCGTGGAACCAAGGTGACAATTCGAGAGGATCTCACCTCCACCAGACACCATCTACTGAAGTAAGCGGTCTCCATCTTCACGGAGAAGCAAGTGTGGACGTCAGATGGTACGTTAATTGTACTGCGAGGTGACATCAAACGCCGTGTGAGAAACGCAGCCGAGCTTAAAAAGCTCACCCCCTGCTAAGTTCCAGGTACAATGAAGATAACTAGCGTACTCATATTACTCACTCTTTTTCCTCCTTTTAGTTTTTAAAATTTTATTTTTAATTTACTTCACATATTTAGATAATTATGCAACATTTCTTTTTAGGACCATCTTCTAATATTTCTGGAAACTCTTTGTCTGTAGTTAGTAGGCATACAGCTGAATTCCACTCCCCTCCTTCCAGGCATACTTTCCGCTATCAGCCTGAAAAACACCAACTGCCTAAAAATTGCTCATATAAATGCTCAATCATTAGTTGACTCCTCTCACTATTCTGAATTTTGTCACGTCTTTGGTGGTTCGTCTTTTGACATAATTGCAGTAAGTGAGTCCTTTTGCAAGCCCTCAATTCCAGATGCTGCTGTCTCTCTCACTGGCTATAAAGTCATTAGAAATGACAGATTAACCGTCGGTGGAGGTGGTGTTGCAGTTTACCTTAGGGATAACATAAAGTATAGCGTGCTAAGTCAGTCTCCTGGTGAATATAATAAGAGGCCTGAATACATTATACTTGACATCTCTCTTACCGAAACTAAAATTCTCTTTGCTTGTGTGTACCGTCCACCGAAAGCTGGCTACCTAGATATTTTTCTGAATGACATGTACAGGTTCATTCTTGATTATAAATATGTTTTTATTGTTGGGGACGTTAATGCTCGGTTTGGTAGTGGAGCTTTTGAAACTGAACAGGTATGTGATGTGATCTGTTCCTGTAATGTTGAATGTTTACCATTCGATACTACATTTCACACAGCTACTTGTGACAGCTCTCTCGATATTATCTCTTCAAAGTGTAATGACCTCGTTGTTGACTACGGACAAGAACCAGCTGCTGGATTCTCAGCCCATGATCTTCTGTGTGCAGTGTTTTCTCTATCTACCCCGAAACTTCGACCAAAATCAATCTTTGTACGTGACTTCAGTAAATTTAATTTAAATGATTTTAAAACGGATGCAGAATTACTCCCTTGGCAGAATTTCTACCAATCCACTGACATAGATGAGAAAGTGACTCTATTTAATGATTGTGTAAATGAACTATATGATATGCATGCACCACAAAAGAAAGTGGATATAAAACATAACTCTGCTCCGTGGATCAGTAAAGAAATCAAAACGCTTTTAAAGAAACGTGATAAAGCACGTAGAACATTTATTAAATCTAAACTTACCATTGACTATGAAGGGTACAGAATTCTGCGTAATAAGACAAAACAATCAGGAACACAAAAGTGAAATATATGTACAACCTCTTCAGTGACTGTAAAACCACCTCCGCCAGATGGCGTGCTGCAAAATCATTGGGAGTTGGTGCCAGTTCAGTCACTGATGTTGAGATGCCTGTCTCCGCATCACAATTAAATGAACATTACTCAAATGTTGCCTCAATTGGTGATGTATTAAGAGTATCAGAGACCGTCACGAAATACACATCCATCCCTGCCCCTGCCCATGAAAAATTTTCTTTATGTATGTTTACCCACACCAGATTGTGAAAGACATCAAATCAATTCGTACAAAAGCAAGAGGCCCTGATAGCATCCCAATTTCTCTTATTTCTAACTGTCTTGAAGTATTTCTACCCCCAATTATCCATCTATTTAATTTCTCTCTACAAAGTGGAATATACCCGTCTCTTTGGAAGTGTGCTAACATACGTCCAGTGCCAAAAAATAAAAACCCCACTAGCTGTAGTGACTTTAGACCAATAAATATCCTTTGTGCCCTTAGTAAAGCGCTTGAGAAAATAGTTCATGAACAAGTATGTGAATACCTAACGAAATTTAATATCTTCAATCCTTACTAATCTGGGTTTAAAAAGGGTCATAGTACCACCACTGCATTGTTAAAGGTCAGCGATGATATACGCTCAGCTATGGACAAGCGTCAGCTTACAATCCTATGTCTTTTCGATTTCAGTAAGGCTTTTGACTGTGTGAACCACATTATACTTCTTGCAAAGCTGAAATCTTTTGGCTTCTCTCAGAGTGCTCTTACCCGGTTCAAATCCTACCTTTCCATGCGTACACAGAGAGTGGTCCTCGCGGATGGCTCCTCCTCAGACTGGAAATCGGTAGAAAGTGGAGTACCCCAGGAATCTGTCTTAGGTCTACTATGCTTCTCGCCATATATAAACGATGTTTCTAATGAATTCCTAAATAGTTCTGTTCATATATACGCTGATGACCTCCAAGCCTATTTTCACCTCACGCCTAACACTGCATGTGATCGTATAAATCTGTTTAATGAAGACATTGACAGGCTTTGTGAATGGGCCCAAAATCATAATCTTAACTTGAACATATCTAAAACACAACTTATATCCATTGGATATACAGAACTTCTGAATTCAGTAATTTTAATTCACTACCACCCATCAAGGTACTAGATAATAATATTAAATATAGCAACACTGTCAATAATCTCGGAGTGATGTTTGATAGAACACTGTCGTGGGCAGAGCATACGTCTAATGTGGTAAGGAAGGTTGTATCAACTATGCATCTCCTGAAAAGAACTGTTTCTTACACCCCACCTAACATACGTAAGCTCTTCGTCCAAACTCTCATCTTTCCAATCATTGATTATGGCTCTGCTGTATACAAAGATTTACCAGAAACACAGAACATCAAATTACAAAGAGTCCAGAATGCATGTGTTCGGTACATTCTGGATGTAAGGCGAGATGAACATATCACACCTTACTACGTGCAGCTGAAATGGCTGAAACTCCACGAGCGCAGGCAGTTATCAGTTGCCATTTTGACACATAAAATATTACATACCAAGACCCCGTTATATCTCTACAATGCCTTTACACCAATGCATTCTGTTCATAATCGAGAAAATAGATACACAAAATTAACACTCCAGATTCCTATACACCGAACCATGAAGTTCAATAAATCTTTTGTTTGCACCGCCTCACGCCTCTTCAACACCTTCGATTTATATAAGTTCGTCAACATTGCAAGCACAGCAGCTTTCAAAAGACATCTTTCATCCCGCTTCTTGGAGCAGTATACCTCTCACATTTGATTACTGTATTATGTTAAAATACTTTTTTAAAGTTCAATTATAACACAAGGACAATAGCTGACAACCTGTCTACTTTAATAGCTTTTCTTGTACAGTATATGGTGTTTGTTTTTCGGGCTGATAGGCTGTATGCACTCTCACTCTTTTGTATATAATTTTTCCATTCCCATTAGTATTATTATTATTATTGTATTGTTACTATATTTTTGTTACTATAATTGTTAGACTATGATTATTTATATTGAAATGTAGGTGAAATGTTTTATTTTTATAAGCCCTAACCTTATTTTATGTAGGGCGCTACTGTACAGGAGCTCTTAAGCTCTAAGTGTAGCAGTGAAAATAAATCAAATCAAATCAAAATCATAAATAATTATTTAAAAAGCCCGTCCTTTTACAAAAAACCCAAGTGCTCATGCATACAAAACAAAAACAAAAAATGTTAATTCATAATGGTGGCCAACCCTACGCATGTCTTTCATGTAAAACAACGTTTAATTCATACTAGTATCGGACCTCATGCATGTCGTACTGTGCCCGTTTGGACCGAGATCCAAAGACCACATTTTGTAAAATACCGAAATCAGATTAGCACGAGAAAATCTATCTCAGGGTCAATCTAGGTGAATATTAGGTCTATATCTGGCATCCATGATCTCGGTAATTCACAAGTAAGGTAAGGAAATAAATTATTTTGAAAATAGCACACTTCTTGAAAATCTCAATTTATTTATAGTTAAAATATTAAATTGACTCGTAATAAACTCAAAACACAAAGAAAACAATCACACATAAAAAATCAACAGTCCCTAAAAATACCCTTGAACTCCGCAAAATTGATATTCAGAAAAAGTATTAGTCCATTCTGATATCAAAAACGAAAATTTCTAATTATTTACACTGGGGTAATCACTATTCAATGAAGAGTTCGAATGATCCCTCTATTTACATATTTGTAGTTTCACTTCACGAAGAATTGCTTTGATTGTTCAAGTACACGTTGTAAAGTTATTTCGAAAAATTGTCACTTGGTTAATTCGATGATGTTCCAAAAATAATTATTGGAAAAAATTATTTCACTGTTTCATTGAAGTATAACAACAACCTCATATCAATATTCGGCTAACATAAAGTCGAATGTTAATATTGTTGTGTTTGTAAAATTTTTGTTTCCAAAAACAAAATTGTTTATAAATTTTTCATTATCATAATAATTTGAAAAATAATCTTTTTCTTTTCTCATATTCATTTGTTTCAATGTAAACAAAATTTAAATTTACTCATTTCAAAATTTGTTATGCACATTATCATAAATTGTTGTTAGCAATATAAATTGTTGTTATCCACTTTCAGTGGATTAAATCATTATCTCTTTCAACAAAACTTTTCTCATTCAGAAAATTTACATATTATCTCACACAAAATAAATGTTAACCATAGAATTTATTATTATACTTACTTACTTAGTCGGATCCTCTTCTACCCATCGGTGTCGAGGTTTTACAAAAGGAGCGCCAAGCCTTCCTGTCTCTGCTCAGCTGTTTTGCTTTCCTCCATTCTATTCCCCCCTCCTCGACTGCCCTCCTGACATTTTCCTCCCACGTAGTCCTTGGTCTCCCTCTTGTTATGAAAGCCGGATCTAAAGATCCTATAGGCTTTCATATAGCCGTGGTATGTGGGAAAAAGTCTGTCTGTATGTATGTATGTATGTATGTGCGTGACGCTTTTGCGTTTAGCAAAGTACAGGTCGCAATTTTCAAGATATCGAGCTGAAATTTGGTACGGTGAAAGAGTTGGGGCCTGTGACGAACCCTATTGTTGGGCGTTAAAATCGGTGCAGGGCCGGACCTTTCTTTGGGGCCCTGAATTTCATCCTATTTTTTTGAATCGATATATCTCGGAAACGGTTGGTCGCATCGAAAAATGTTAAAGGTATAGGTGTAAGATCTCCGCGGTATGCAACTTTTTTACTAAAAACGATTTCTTGATATCTCTCACCGTTTTCTTTTTTTGGGGCCCTGAAAATGTCCATTGTGCGTGACATTTTTGCGTTTAGCTAAGTACTGGTCGCAATTTTCAAGATATTAAGCTGAAATTTGGAGCGGTGAAAGAGTTAGTGACTGTAACGAATACTATTGTTGGGCGTTAAAATCGGTGCACGGCCGGATCTTTTTTGGGGGCCCTGAATTTCAAACTTTTTTTTGGAATCGATATATCTCGGAAACGGTTGGTCGCATCGAAAAATGTTAAATGTACAGGTGTAAGACCTCCGCGGTATGCAACTTTTTTACTCAAAACGATTTTTTGATATCTCTCATCGTTTTCATTTCTTGGGGCCCTGAAAATGTCCATTGTGTGTGACATTTTTGCGTTTAGCTAAGTACTGGTCGCAATTTTCAAGACATTAAGCTGACATTCGGTACGATGAAAGAGATAGTGACTTTGACGAATCCTATTGTTGGGCGTTAAGATCGGTGCAGGGCCGGAATCGTTTTTTGGGGGCCCTGAATTTCATACCGTTTTTTGGAATCGATAAATCTCGGAAACAGTTGGTCGCATCGAAAAATGTTAAATGTACAGGTGTAAGATCTCCGCGGTATGCAACTTTTTTACTCAAAACGATTTTTTGATATCTCTCACCGTTTTCCTTTTTTAGGGCCCTTAAAATGTCCATTGTGCGTAACATTTTTGCGTTTAGCTAAGTACTCGTCGCAATTTTCAAGATATTAAGCTGACCTTTGGCACGGTGAAAGAGTTCGTTTCTGTGACGAATCCTATTGTTGGGCGTTAAGATCGGTGCAGGGCCGGATCTTTTTTGGGGGCCCTGAATTTAAAACTTTTTTTTTGGAATCAATATATCTCGGAAACGGTTGATCGTATCGAAAAATGTTAAATGTATAGGTGTAAGACCTCCGCGGTATGCAACTTTTTTACTCAAAACGATTTTTTGATATCTCTCACCGCTTTCGTTTTTTGGGGCCCTGAAAATGTCCATTGTGTGTGACATTTTTGCGTTTAGCTAAGTACTGGTCGCAATTTTCAAGATATTAAGCTGAAATTTGGTACGGTGAAAGAGTTTGTGGCTGTGACGAATCCTGTTGTTGGGCGTTAAAATCGGTGCAGGGCCGGATCTTTTTTGGGGGCCCTGAATTTCCAACTGTTTTTTGGAATCAATATATCTCGGAAACGGTTGGTCGTATCGAAAAATGTTAAATGGACAGGTGTAAGATCTCCGCGGTATGCAACTTTTTTACTCAAAACGATTTTTTGATATCTCTCACCGTTTTCGTTTTTTGGGGCCCTGAAAATGTCCATTGTGCGTCACATTTTTAGGTTTAGCGAAGTACAGTTCGCAATAATCAAGATATCGAACTGAAATTTGGTTCGGTGAAAGAGTTAGTGACTGTGACGAATCCTATTGTTGGGCGTTAAAATCGGTGCAGGGCCGGATCTTTTTTGGGAGCCCAGAATTTCAAACTTATTTTTGGAATCGATATATCTCGGAAACGGTGGGTCGTATCGAAAAATGTTAAATGTATAGGTGTAAGACCTCCGCGGTATGCAACTTTTTTACTGAAAACGATTTTTTGATATCTCTCACTGTTTTCTTTTTTTGGGGCCCTGAAAATGTCCATTGTGCGTGACATTTTTGGGTTTACCTAAGTACTGGTCGCAATTTTCAAGATATGAAGCTGAAATTTGGAACGGTGAAAGAGTTAGTGACAGTGACGAATCCTATTGTTGGGCGTTAAAATCGGTGCTGGGCCGAATCTCTTTTTTGGGGCCCTGAATTTCAATTTTTTTTTGAATCGATATATCTCGGAAACGGTTGGTCGCATTGAAAAAAGTAAAAGGTACAGGTGTAAGATCTCCGCGGTAAGCAATTTTTTTTACTCTAAACGATTTTTTGATATCTCTCACCGTTTTCTATTTTTTGGGCCCTGAAAATGTCCATTGTGCGTGACATTTTTGGGTTTAGCGAAGTACAGGTCGCAATTTTCAAGATATCGAGCTGAAATTTGGAGCTGTGAAAGAGTTGGACCCTGTGAGGAAACCAGTTGTCGGGCGTTAAAAACGGTGCAGGGCCGGATCTTTTTGGGGGGCCCAGAATTTCAAATTTTTTTTTGAATCGATATATCTCGGAAACGGTTGGTCGCATCGAAAAACGTTAAATGTTCAGGTGTAAGATCTCCGCGGTATGCATCTTTTTTACTCATAACGATTTTTTGATATCTCTATCCGTTTTCTTATTTTAGGGCCCTGAAGATGTTATTAAATGTTTTTGGTTTTTGAAAGAAAAATGGGGCCCAAATGTATATAATAATAGGTTAAAATTTAAACGATGGTCTAATTGGATTCTACGGAAAATTATCTATAATAACCCGTTTTCACCTTTTCAATAAGTTAAATAATGTATTTACAGCTGTAATATACTTTCCATTTCCCAGCACGTCCGGCTTTCATAACCACGTGATGGTGTCAGCATTGCCTAGAATAACATTTTATAATATTCCTACATTACCACACAATTCGGGCCAAAGGCCCGAAATGCTAGGCATCAGGCCTTGCCGCCAAACAAGTTGTTGTTTGAGATTATAACCCCTCTTGCTGGCCCCTTGCTGCTGCGCCACTGTCTCATCAAAAGCTGTTCATGCTGCGGGGACTCCTACTTGTTATGAAAGCCGGATCTAAAGATCCTATAGGCTTTCATATAGCCGTGGTAGGATTTTTCGAGATCTCGGAAACTACGCGTCTTCCAGTGGTCAAACCTTTACCAATCGAATCGGAGTTGAAAAAAAATAATTCAAAAAAAGTCTGTCTGTATGTATGTATGTATGTATGTATGTATGTATGTATGTATGTATGTATGTACGTATGTGCGTGACGTTTTTGCGTTTAGCAAAGTACAGGTCGTAATTTTCAAGATATCGAGCTGAAATTTGGTACGGTGAAAGAGTTGGGGCCTGTGACGAACCCTATTGTTGGGCGTTAAAATCAGTGTAGGGCCGGACCTTTTTTTGGGGCCCTGAATTTCATCCCATTTCTTTGAATCGATATATCTCGGAAACGGTTGGTCGTATCGAAAAATGTTAAATGTACAGGTGTAAGATCTCCGCGGTAGGCAACCTTTTTACTCAAAACAATTTTTTGATATCTCTCACCGTTTTCTTTTTTTGGGGCCCTGAAAATGTCCATTGTGCGTGACATTTTTGCGTTTAGCCAAGTACTGGTCGCCATTTTCAAGATATTAAGCTGAAATTTGGTACGGTGAAAGAGTTAGTGACTGTGACGAATCCTATTGTTGGGCGTTAAAATCGGTGCAAGGCCGGATCTTTTTTGGGGGCCCTGAATTTCAAACTTTTTTTTGGAATCGATATATCTCGGAAATAGTTGATCGTATCGAAAAATGTTAAATGTATAGGTGTAAGATCTCCGCGGTATGCAACTTTTTTACTCAAAACGATTTTTTGATATCTCTCACCGTTTTCTTTTTTTGGGGCCCTGAAAATGTCCATTGTGCGTGACATTTTTGCGTTTAGCTAAGTACTGGTCGCCATTTTCAAGATATCAAGCTGAAATTTGGTACGGTGAAAGAGTTAGTGACTGTGACGAATCCTATTGTTGGGCGTTAAAATCGGTGCAGGGCCGGATCTTTTTTGGGGGCCCTGAATTTCAAACTTTTTTTTGGAATCGATATATCTCGGAAACGGTTGATCGTATCGAAAAATGTTAAATGTATAGGTGTAAGATCTCCGCGGTATGCAACTTTTTTACCCCAAAAGGTTTTTTGATATCTCTCACCGTTTTATTTTTTGGGGCCCTGAAAATGTCCATTGGGCGTGACATTTTTGCGTTTAGCTAAGTACTGGTCGCCATTTTCAAGATATTAAGCTGAAATTTGGTACGGTGAAAGAGTTGGTGACTGTGACGAATCCTGTTTTTGGGCGTTAAAATCGGTGGAGGGCCGGATCTTTTTTGGGGGCCCTGAATTTCAAACTTTTTTTTTGAATCGATATATCTCGGAAACGGTTGATCGTATCGAAAAATGTTAAAGGTATAGGTGTAAGATCTCCGCGGTATGCAACTTTTTTACCTTAAACGATTTTTTGATATCTCTCACCGTTTTCTTTTTTTGGGGCCCTGAAAATGTCCATTGTGCGTGACATTTTTGCGTTTAGCTAAGTACTGGTCGCCATTTTCAAGATATTAAGCTGAAATTTGGTACGGTGAAAGAGTTAGTGACTGTGACGAATCCTATCGTTGGGCGTTAAAATCGGTGCAGGGTCAGATCTTTTTTGGGGGCCCTGAATTTCAAACTTATTTTTGGAATCGATATATCTCGGAAACGGTTGGTCGTAGGCCTATCGAAAAATGTTAAATGTACAGGTGTAAGACCTCCGCGGTATGCAACGTTTTACTCAAAATAATTGTTTGATATCTCTCACCGTTTTCTTTTTTTAGGGCCCTGAAAATGTCCATTGTGCGTGACATTTTTGCGTTCAGCTAAGTACTGGTCGCAATTTACAAGATATGAAGCTGAAATTTGGTACGGTGAAAGAGTTAGTGACTGTGACGAATCCTATTGTTGGGCGTTAAAATCGGTGCTGGGCCGAATCTTCGTTTGGGGCCCTGAATTTCAAATTATTTTTGGAATCGATATATCTCGGAAACGGTTGGTCTTATCAAAAAACTTTAAATCTACATGTGTAAGATCTCCGCGGTATGCAACGTTTTTACTCAAAACGATTTTTTGATATCTCTCACCATTTTGTTTTTTTGGGGCCCGGAAAAAGTCAATTGTGTCTGACATTTTTGGGTTGGGCGAAGTATAGGTCTTAATTTTCATGATATCGAGCTGAAATTTGGAGCGGTGAACAAGTTAGACCCTGTGAGGTCACCTGTTGTCGGGAGTTAAAAACGGTGCACGGCCCGATTTTTTGGGGGGGCCCTGAATTTCAAACTTTTTTTTTTGGGAATTGATATATCTTGGAAACGGTTGGTCGTATCGAAAAACGTTAAATGTACAGGTGTAAGATCTCCGCGGTATGCAACTTTTTTTACTAACAATGATTTTTTGATATCTCGCACCGTTTTCCTTTTTTGGGCCCTGAAGATGTCCATTGTGCGTGACATATTTGGGTTCAGCGAAGTACAGGTCGCAAGTTTCAAGATATCGAACTGAAATTTGGTGCGGTGATAGAGTTAGACCCTGTGATGAAACCAATTGTCGGGCGTTAAAGACGGTACAGGACCGGATATTTTTGGGGGGCCCTGAATTTCAAACTTTTTTTTGAATCAATATATTGTGGTGTTTGAAGCCATATTTTCAGTGTTGCCTTAGTAAACAAGAGTTTAGTGCTTTTCAGTCGGTCAACACGAATGTACCCAAAAGAGATGGGTTATGCCCTAATCCTGAAATAAATTACATGAGATTAATAAAACACTAGGATGACCAGTTTCGATCGTCAAGCGATCATCATCAGATCCAATACACTTAGGCTATAAAATCTATGTTTGAAATACAGGTGAAAATATTTACAATATGTACAATTATTTAGTTGCAGTATTGGTACTGCAACTGTCAGTGTATGCTAAATGCAGTATATATGTTAGGTGAAATGCTAAATGGTGATGGCTATCCGGAGATTGTACTTTAGAGAGATTATATGGTTGTAAACTATGGTTAAACTATACAATTTTAGGCTAACTACTTATCTGATTGTCTTCCGTACTACAGCTATTCGCAGTTTCCGTGCTCACTTGAACTCGCTGTGCGGCCGACTGCGGCAGTCGGCCGCACAGCGAGTTCAAGTGAGCACGGAAACTGCGAATAGCTGTAGTACGGAAGACAATCAGATAAGTAGTTAGCCTAAAATTGTATAGTTTAACCATAGTTTACAACCATATAATCTCTCTAAAGTACAATCTCCGGATAGCCATCACCATTTAGCATTTCACCTAACATATATACTGCATTTAGCATACACTGACAGTTGCAGTACCAATACTGCAACTAAATAATTGTACATATTGTAAATATTTTCACCTGTATTTCAAACATAGATTTTATAGCCTAAGTGTATTGGATCTGATGATGATCGCTTGACGATCGAAACTGGTCATCCTAGTGTTTTATTAATCTCATGTAATTTATTTCAGGATTAGGGCATAACCCATCTCTTTTGGGTACATTCGTGTTGACCGACTGAAAAGCACTAAACTCTTGAATCAATATATCTTGGAAACGGCTGGTCGTATCGAAAAACGTTAAATGTATAGGTGTAAGATCTCCACGGTATGCAACTTTTTTAGTCTAAACGATTTTTTGATATCTCTCACCGATTTCTTTTTTTAGGGCCCTGAAAATGTCCATTGTGCGTGACATTTTTGCGTTCAGCTAAGTACTGGTCGCAATTTTCAAGATATGAAGCTGAAATTTGGTACGGTGAAAGAGTTAGTGACTGTGACGAATCCTATCGTTGGGCGTTAAAATCGGTGCAGGGTCAGATCTTTTTTGGGGGCCCTGAATTTCAAACTTTTTTTTTGAATCGATATATCTCGTAAACGGTTGATCGTATCGAAAAATGTTAAAGGTATAGGTGTAAGATCTCCGCGGTATGCAACTTTTTAACTCAAAACGATTTTTTGATATCTCTCACCGTTTTCTATTTTTGGGGCCCTGAATATGTCCATTGTGCGTGACATTTTTGCGTTTAGCTAAGTACTGGTCGCAATTTTCAAGATATTAAGCTGAAATTTGGTACGGTGAAAGAGTTAGCGACTGTGACGAATCCTATTGTTGGGCGTTAAGATCGGTGCAGGGCCGGATATTTTTTGGGGGCCCTGAATTTCAAACTTATTTTTGGAATCGATATATCTCGGAAACGGTTGGTCTTATCGAAAAATGTTAAATGTACAGGTGTAAGATCTCCGCGGTATGCAACTTTTTTACTCAATACGATTTTTTGATATCTCTCACCGTTTTCTTTTTTTGGGGCCCTGAAAATGTTAATTGCTTGTGACATATTAGCGTTTAGCTAAGTACTGGTCGCAATTTTCAAGATATTAAGCTAAAATTTGGTACGGTGGAAGAGTTGGTGACTGTGACGAATCCTACTGTTGAGCGTTAAAATCGGTGTAGGGTCGGATCTTTTTTGGGGGCCCTGAATTTCTAACTGTTTTTTGGAATCGATATATCTTGGAAACGGTTGGTCGTATCGAAAAATGTTAAAGGAACAGGTGTAAGATCTCCGCGGTATGCAACTTTTTAACGAAAAACGATTTTTTGATATCTCTCACCGTTTTCTTATTTTGGGGCCCTGAAAATGTCCATTGTGCGTGACATTTTTGCGTTTAGCTAAGTACTGGTCGCAATTTTCAAGATATTAAGCTGAAATTTGGTGCGGTGAAAGAGTTAGTGACTGTACCGAATCCTATTGTTGGGAGTTAAAATCGGTGCAGGGCCGGATCTTTTTTGGGGGCCCTGAATTTCAAACTTTTTTTTGGAATCGATATATCTCGGAAACGGTTGGTCGCATCGAAAAATGTTAAATGTACAGGTGTAAGACCTCCGCGGTATGCGACTTTTTTACTCCAAACGATTTTTTGATATCTCTCACCGTTTTCATTTTTTGGGGCCCTGAAAATGTCCATTGTGTGTGACATTTTTGCGTTTAGCTAAGTACTGGTCGCAATTTTCAAGATATTAAGCTGAAATTTGGTACGGTGAAAGAGTTAGTGACTGTGACGAATGCTATTGTTGGGCGTTAAGAGCGGTGCAGGGCCGGATATTTTTTGGGGGCCCTGAATTTCAAACTTATTTTTGGAATCGATATATCTCGGAAACGGTTGGTCGTATCGAAAAATGTTAAAGTACAGGTGTAAGATCTCCGCGGTATGCAACGTTTTCACTCAATACGATTTTTTGATATCTCTCACCGTTTTCATTTTTTGGGGCTCTGAAAATGTCCATTGTGCGTGTCATTTTTGCGTTTAGCTAAGTACTGGTCGCAATTTTCAAGATATTAAGCTGAAATTTGGTGCGGTGAAAGAGTTAGTGACTGTGACGAGTCCTTTTGTTGGGCGTTAAGATCGGTGCAGGGCCGGATCTTTTTTTGGGGGCCCTGAATTTCATACTGTTTTTTGGAATCGATAAATCTTGGAAACAGTTGGTCGCATCGAAAAATGTTAAAGGTACAGGTGTAAGACCTCCGCGGTATGCAACTTTTTTACTCAACGATTTTTTGATATCTCTCACCGTTTTCTTTTTTTGGGGCCCTGAATATGTTCATTGTGTGTGACATTTTTGCGCTTAGCTAAGTACTGGTCGCAATTTTCAAGATATTAAGCTGAAATTTGGTATGGTGGAAGAGTTGGTGACTGTGACGAATCCTATTGTTGAGCTTTAAATTCGGTGTAGGGCCGGATCTTTTTTTGGGGCCCTGAATTTGTAACTGTTTTTTTGGAATCGGTATATCTCGTAAACGGTTGGTCGTATCGAAAAATGTTAAAGGAACAGGTGTAAGATCTCCACGGTATGCAACTTTTTTATTCAAAACGATTTTTTGATATCTCTCACCGTTTTCTTTTTTGGGGCCGTGAAAATGTCCATTGTGCGTGACATTTTTGCGTTTAGCTAAGGACTGGTCGCAATTTTCAAGACATTAAGCTGAAATTCGGTACGATGAAAGAGTTAGTGACTGTGACGAATCCTTTTGTTGGGCGTTAAAATCGGTGCAGGGTCGGATCTTTTTTGGGGGCCCTGAATTTCAAACTTTTTTTTTGAATCGATATATCTCGGAAACGGTTGGTCATATCGAAAAATGTTAAATGTACAGGTGTAAGATCTCCGCGGTATGCAACTTCTTTACTCAAAACGATTTTTTGATATCTCTCAACGTTTTCATTTTTTGGGGCCCTGAAAATGTCCATTGTGCGTGACATTTTAGTGTTTAGCTAAGTACTGGTCGCAATTTTCAAGATATTAAGCTGAAATTTGGTGCGGTGAAAGAGTTAGTGTCTGTGACGAATCCTATTGTTGGGCGTTAAGATCGGTGCAGGGCCGGATCTTTTTTGGGGGCCCAGAATTTCAAACTTTTTTTTTGAATCGATATATCTCGGAAACAGTTGGTCGCATCGAAAAATGTTAAAGGAACAGGTGTAAGATCTCCGCGGTATGCAAATTTTTCTTACTAAAAACGATTTTTTGATATCTCTCACCGTTTTCTATTTTTAGGGCCCTGAAAATGTCCATTGTGCGTGACATTTTTGCGTTTAGCTAAGTACTGGTCGCAATTTTCAAGATATTAAGCTGAAATTTGGTACGGTGAAAGAGTTAGTGACTGTGACGAATCCTATTGTTGAGCGTTAAAATCGGTGCAGGGCCGGATCTTTTTTGGGGGCCCTGAATTTCTAACTGTTTTTTGGAATCGATATATCTCGTAAACGGTTGGTCGTTTCGAAAAATGTTAAAGGAACAGGTGTAAGATCTCCGCGGTATGCAACTTTTTAACTCAAAACGATGATTTGATATCTCTCACCGTTTTCTTTTTTTGGGGCCCTGAAAATGTCCATTGTGCGTGACTTTTTTGCGTTTAGCAAAGTACTGGTCGCAATTTTCAAGATATTAAGCTGAAATTTGGTACGATGAAATAGTTAGTGACTGTGACGAATCCTTTTGTTGGGCGTTAAAATCGGTGCAGGGTCGGATCTTTTTTTGGGGCCCTGAATTTCAAACTTTTTTTTGAAATCGATATATCTCGTAAACGGTTGATCGTATCTAAAAATGTTAAAGGTATAGGTGTAAGATTTCCGCGGTATGCAACTTTTTTACTCAAAAGGATTTTTTGATATCTCTCACCGTTTTCTTTTTTTTGGGGCCCTGAAAATGTTCATTGTGTGTGACATTTTTGCGTTTAGCTAAGTACTGGTCGCAATTTTCAAGATATTAAGCTGAAATTTGGTACGGTGAAAGAGTTAGTGACTGTGACGAATCCTGTTGTTGGGCGTTACAATCGGTGCAGGGCCGGATCTTTTTTGGGGGCCCTGAATTTCTAACTGTTTTTTTAGAAACGATATATCTCGGAAACGGTTGGTCGTATCGAAAAATGTTAAATGACCAGGTGTAAGATCTCCGCGGTATGCAACTTTTTTACTCAAAACGATTTTTTGATATCTCTCACCGTTTTCTATTTTTGGGGCCCTGAAAATATCCATTGTGCGTGACATTTTTGCATTTAGCTAAGTACTGGTCGCAATTGTCAAGATATTAAGCTGAAATTTGGTACGGTGAAAGAGTTAGTGACTGTGACGAATCCTATTGTTGAGCGTTAAAATCGGTGCAGGGCCGGATCTTTTTTGGGGGCCCTGAATTTCTAACTGTTTTTTGGAATCGATATATCTCGTAAACGGTTGGTCGTTTCGAAAAATGTTAAAGGAACAGGTGTAAGATCTCCGCGGTATGCAACTTTTTAACTCAAAACGATGATTTGATATCTCTCACCGTTTTCTTTTTTTGGGGCCCTGAAAATGTCCATTGTGCGTGACTTTTTTGCGTTTAGCAAAGTACTGGTCGCAATTTTCAAGATATTAAGCTGAAATTTGGTACGATGAAATAGTTAGTGACTGTGACGAATCCTTTTGTTGGGCGTTAAAATCGGTGCAGGGTCGGATCTTTTTTTGGGGCCCTGAATTTCAAACTTTTTTTTGAAATCGATATATCTCGTAAACGGTTGATCGTATCTAAAAATGTTAAAGGTATAGGTGTAAGATTTCCGCGGTATGCAACTTTTTTACTCTAAAGGATTTTTTGATATCTCTCACCGTTTTCTTTTTTTTGGGGCCCTGAAAATGTTCATTGTGTGTGACATTTTTGCGTTTAGCTAAGTACTGGTCGCAATTTTCAAGATATTAAGCTGAAATTTGGTACGGTGAAAGAGTTCGTGACTGTGACGAATCCTGTTGTTGGGCGTTACAATCGGTGCAGGGCCGGATCTTTTTTGGGGGCCCTGAATTTCTAACTGTTTTTTTAGAAACGATATATCTCGGAAACGGTTGGTCGTATCGAAAAATGTTAAATGACCAGGTGTAAGATCTCCGCGGTATGCAACTTTTTTACTCAAAACGATTTTTTGATATCTCTCACCGTTTTCTATTTTTGGGGCCCTGAAAATATCCATTGTGCGTGACATTTTTGCATTTAGCTAAGTACTGGTCGCAATTGTCAAGATATTAAGCTGAAATTTGGTACGAAGAAAGAGTTAGTGACTGTAACGAATCTTATTGTTGGGCGTTAAAATAGGTGCAGGGCGGGATCTTTTTTGGGGGTCCTGAATTTCAAACTGTTTTTTGAAATCGATATATCTTGTAAACGGTTGATCGTATCTAAAAATGTTAAAGGTATAGGTGTAAGATTTCCGCGGTATGCAACTTTTTTACTCAAAACGATTTTTTGATATCTCTCACCGTTTTCTTTTTTTGGGGCCCTGAAAATGTTCATTGTGTGTGACATTTTTGCGTTTAGCTAAGTACTGGTCGCAATTTTGAAGATATTGCGCTGAAATTTGGAACGGTGAAAGAGTTAGTGACTGTGACGAATCCTATTGTTGGGCGTTACAATCGGTGCAGGGCCGGATCTTTTTTGGGGGCCCTGAATTTCTAACTGTTTTTTAGAATCGATATATCTCGGAAACGGTTGGTCGTATCGAAAAATGTTAAATGACCAGGTGTAAGATCTCCGTGGTATGCAACTTTTTTACTCAAAACGATTTTTTGATATCTCTCACCGTTTTCTATTTTTGGGGCCCTGAAAATATCCATTGTGCGTGACATTTTTGCGTTTAGCTAAGTACTGGTCGCAATTTTCAAGATATTAAGCTGAAATTTGGTGCGGTGAAAGAGTTAGTGGCTGTGACGAATCCTATTGTAGGGCGTTAAGATCGGTGCAGGGCCGGATCTTTTTGGGGGGCCCTGAATTTTTAACTTTTTTTGGAATCGATATATCTCGGAAACGGTTGGTCGTATCGAAAAATGTTAAATGACCAGGTGTAAGATCTCCGCGGTATGCAACTTTTTTACTCAAAACGATTTTTTGATATCTCTCACCGTTTTCTATTTTTGGGGCCCTGAAAATATCCATTGTGCGTGACATTTTTGCGTTTAGCTAAGAACTGGTCGCAATTTTCAAGATATTAAGCTGAAATTTGGTACGAAGAAAGAGTTAGTGACTGTGACGAATCTTATTGTTGGGCGTTAAAATAGGTGCAGGGCGGGATCTTTTTTGGGGGCCCTGAATTTCAAACTTTTTTTTGGAATCGATATATCTCGGAAACGGTTGGTCGTATCGAAAAATGTTAAATGTACAGGTGTAAGATCTCCGCGGTATGCAACTTTTTTACTAAAAACGATTTTTTGATATCTCTCACCGTTTTCTTTTTTGGGGCCCTGAAAATGTCCATTGTGCGTGACATTTTTCCGTTTAGCTAAGTACTGGTCGCAATTTTCAAGATATTAAGCTGAAATTTGGTGCGGTGAAAGAGTTAGTGACTGTGACGAATCCTATTGTTGGGCGTTAAGATCGGTGCAGGGCCGGATCTTTTTGGGGGGCCCTGAATTTTTAACTTTTTTTTGGAATCGATATATCTCGGAAACTGTTGGTCGTATCGAAAAATGTTAAAAGTACAGGTGTAAGATCTCCGCGGTATGCAACTTTTTTACTCTAAACGATTTTTTGATATCTCTCACCGTTTTCTATTTTAGGGGCCCTGAAAATGTCCATTGTATGTGACATTTTTGCGTTTAGCTAAGTACTGGTCGCAATTTTCAAGATATTGAGCTGAAATTGGGTACGGTGAAAGAGTTAGTGACTATGACGAATCCTATTGTTGGGCGTTAAAATCGGTGCAGGGCCGGATATTTTTTGGGGGCCCTGAATTTCTAACTGTTTTTTGGAATCAATATATCTCGGAAACGGTTGGTCGTATCGAAAAATGTTAAACGTACAGGTGTAAGACCTCCGCAGTTTGCAACTTTTTACTCCAAACGATTTTTTGATATCTCTTACCGTTTTCTTTTTTTGGGGCCCTGAATATGTCCATTGTGCGTCACATTTTCTGGTTTAGCGAAGTACAGGTCGCAATAACCAAGATATCGAGCTGAAATTTGGTACGGTGAAGGATTTAGTGACTGTGACGAATCCTATTGTTGGGCGTTAAAATCGGTGCTGGGCCGAATCTTCTTTTGGGGCCCTGAATTTCAAATTATTTTTGGAATCGATATATCTCGGAAACGGTTGGTCTTATCAAAAAACTTTAAATCTACATGTGTAAGATCTCCGCGGTAAGCAACTTTTTTACTCAAAACGATTTTTTGATATCTCTCACCGTTTTGTTTTTTTGGGGCCCTGAAAAAGTCAATTGTGTATGACATTTTTGGGTTGGGCGAAGTATAGGTCTTAATTTTCATGATATCGAGCTGAAATTTGGAGCGGTGAACAAGTTAGACCCTGTGAGGTCACCTGTTGTCGGGAGTTAAAAACGGTGCACGGCCCGATTTTTTGGGGGGGCCCTGAATTTCAAACTTTTTTTTTGGGAATTGATATATCTCGGAAACGGTTGGTCGTATCGAAAAACGTTAAATGTACAGGTGTAAGATCTCCGCGGTATGCAACTTTTTTTACTCACAATGATTTTTTGATATCTCGCACCGTGTTCCTTTTTTGGGCCCTGAAGATGTCCATTGTGCGTGACATATTTGGGTTCAGCGAAGTACAGGTCGCAATTTTCAAGATATGAAGCTGAAATTTGGTACGGTGAAAGAGTTAGTGACTGTGACGAATCCTATCGTTGGGCGTTAAAATCGGTGCAGGGTCGGATCTTTTTTGGGGGCCCTGAATTTCAAACTTTTTTTGAATCGATATATCTCGTAAACGGTTGATCGTATCGAAAAATGTTAAACGTATAGGTGTAAGATCTCCGCGGTATGCAACTTTTTAACTCAAAACGATTTTTTGATATCTCTCACCGTTTTCTATTTTTGGGGCCTGAATATGTCCATTGTGCGTGACATTTTTGCGTTTAGCTAAGTACTGGTCGCAATTTTCAAGATATTAAGCTGAAATTTGGTACGGTGAAAGAGTTAGTGACTGTGACGAATCCTATTGTTGGGCGTTGAGATCGGTGCAGGGCCGGATATTTTTTGGGGGCCCTGAATTTCAAACTTATTTTTGGAATCGATATATCTCGGAAACGGTTGGTCGTATCGAAAAATGTTAAATGTACAGGTGTAAGATCTCCGCGGTATGCAACTTTTTTACTCAATACGATTTTTTGATATCTCTCACCGTTTTCTTTTTTTGGGGCCCTGAAAATGATCATTGCTTGTGACATTTTTGCGTTTAGTAAGTCCTGGTCGCAATTTTCAAGATATTAAGCTAAAATTTGGTACGGTGGAAGAGTTGGTGACTGTGACGAATCCTAATGTTGAGCGTTAAAATCGGTGTAGGGTCGGATCTTTTTTGGGGGCCCTGAATTTCTAACTGTTTTTTGGAATCGATATATCTTGGAAACGGTTGGTCGTATCGAAAAATGTTAAAGGAACAGGTGTAAGATCTCCGCGGTATGCAACTTTTTAACGCAAAACGATTTTTTGATATCTCTCACCGTTTTCTATTTTTGGGGCCCTGAAAATGTCCATTGTGCGTGACATTTTTGCGTTTAGCTAAGTACTGGTCGCAATTTTCCAGATATTAAGCTGAAATTTGGTTCGTTGAAAGAGTTAGTGACTGTAACGAATCCTATTGTTGGGCGTTAAAATCGGTGCAGGGCCGGATCTTTTTTGGGGGCCCTGAATTTCAAACTTTTTTTTGGAATCGATATATCTCGGAAACGGTTGGTCGCATCGAAAAATGTTAAATGTACAGGTGTAAGACCTCCGCGGTATGCGACTTTTTTACTCCAAACGATTTTTTGATATCTCTCACCGTTTTCATTTTTTGGGGCCCTGAAAATGTCCATTGTGTGTGACATTTTTGCGTTTAGCTAAGTACTGGTCGCAATTTTCAAGATATTAAGCTGAAATTTGGTACGGTGAAAGAGTTAGTGACTGTGACGAATGCTGTTGTTGGGCGTTAAGATCGGTGCAGGGCCGGATCTTTTTTGGGGGCCCTGAATTTCAAACTTATTTTTGGAATCGATATATCTCGGAAACGGTTGGTCGTATCGAAAAATGTTAAAGTACAGGTGTAAGATCTCCGCGGTATGCAACGTTTTCACTCTATACGATTTTTTGATATCTCTCACCGTTTTCATTTTTTGGGGCTCTGAATATGTCCATTGTGCGTGACATTTTTGCGTTTAGCTAAGTACTGGTCGCAATTTTCAAGATATTAAGCTGAAATTTGGTGCGGTGAAAGAGTTAGTGACTGTGACGAGTCCTTTTGTTGGGCGTTAAGATCGGTGCAGGGCCGGATCTTTTTTTGGGGGCCCTGAATTTCATACTGTTTTTTGGAATCGATAAATCTTGGAAACAGTTGGTCGCATCGAAAAATGTTAAAGGAACAGGTGTAAGATCTCCGCGGTATGCAACTTTTTAACGCAAAACGATTTTTTGATATCTCTCACCGTTTTCTTTTTTTGGGGCCCTGAAAATGTTCATTGTGTGTGACATTTTTGCGCTTAGCTAAGTACTGGTCGCAATTTTCAAGATATTAAGCTGAAATTTGGTATGGTGGAAGAGTTGGTGACTGTGACGAATCCTATTGTTGAGCGTTAAAATCGGTGTAGGGCCGGATCCTTTTTTGGGGCCCTGAATTTGTAACTGTTTTTTGGAATCGGTATATCTCGTAAACGGTTGGTCGTATCGAAAAATGTTAAAGGAACAGGTGTAAGATCTCCACGGTATGCAACTTTTTTACTCAAAACGATTTTTTGATATCTCTCACCGTTTTCTTTTTTGGGGCCGTGAAAATGTCCATTGTGCGTGACATTTTTGCGTTTAGCTAAGGACTGGTCGCAATTTTCAAGACATTAAGCTGAAATTCGGTACGATGAAAGAGTTAGTGACTGTGACGAATCCTTTTGTTGGGCGTTAAAATCGGTGAAGGGTCGGATCTTTTTTGGGGGCCCTGAATTTCAAACTTTTTTTTTGAATCGATATATCTCGTAAACTGTTGATCGTATCGAAAAATGTTAAAGGTGTAGGTGTAAGATCTCCGCGGTATGCAACTTTTTTACTCAAAACGATTTTTTGATATCTCTCACCGTTTTCTTTTTTTGGGGCCCTGAAAATGTCCATTGTGTGTGACATTTTTGCGTTTAGCTAAGTTCTGGTCGCAATTTTCAAGATATTAAGCTGAAATTTGGTACGGTGAAAGAGTTTGTGACTATGACGAATCCTATTGTTGGGCGTTAAAATCGGTGCTGGGCCGAATCTATTCTTGGGGCCCTGAATTTCATTTTTTTTTTTGGATTCGATATATCTCGGATACGGTTGGTCGCATAGAAAAAGTTAAATGTACAGGTGTAAGACCTCCGCGGTATGCAACTTTTTTACTCTAAACGATTTTTTGATGTCTCTCACCGTTTTCTATTTTTTGGGCCCTGAAAATGTCCATTGTGCGTGACATTTTTGGGTTTAGCGAAGTATAGGTCGCAATTTTCAAGATATCGAGCTGAAATTTGGAGCTGTGAAAGAGTTGGACCCTGTGAGGAAACCAGTTGTCGGACGTTAAAAACGGTGCAGGGCCGGATCTTTTTGGGGGGCCCAGAATTTCAAACTTTTTTTTGAATCGATATATCTCGGAAACGGTTGGTCGCATCGAAAAACGTTAAAAGTTCAGGTGTAAGATCTCCGCGGTATGCATCTTTTTTACTCATAACGATTTTTTGATATCTCTCACCGTTTTCTTATTTTGGGGCCCTGAAGATGTTATTAAATGTTTTTTGTTTTGAAAAAAAAAAATGGGGCCCAAATGTATATAATAATAGGTAAAAATTTAAACGATGGTCTAATTGAATTCTACGGAAAATTATCTATAATAACCCGTTTTCACCTTTACAATAAGTTAAATAATGTATTTACAGCTGTAATATACTTTCCATTTCCCAGGACGTCCGGCTTTCATAACCACGTGATGGTGTCAGCATTGCCTAGAATAGCATTTTATAATTTTCCTACATTACCACACAATCGGGCCAAAGGCCCGAAATGCTAGGCATCAGGCCTTGCCGCCAACGAAGTTGTTGTTTGAGATTATAACCCCTCTTGCTGGCCCCTTGCTGCTGCGCCACTGTCTCATCAATAGCAGGTCGTGCTGCGGGGACTCCTACTTGTTCTATTACCCTGCACTTGTGTTTCACATACTATCTTGGCAATTCGTGATTCCGGCATACGTTGGATGTGGCCGTACCACCTCATCTGATTCTCTTCGACCCTTTGCTGAAGTGGTACAACTCCTAAACTCGTTCTCATGGTCTGATTCCGGATCCTGTCACGTCTCGTCTTGCCTTCCACTTTCCTCAAATACCTTATTTCCATTGCCTGCACTTTGCTGCGGTACTTGTCTGTGAGGCACCAGGTCTCACTGCTGTACATAAGTACTGGTGTATAGACAGCCCGAAATATTGCCAGCTTTGTGTTCTTCGAAACTTCTCTGTTGTTAAGGAAACTTGCCTTTATTGAATTGAACAATCTACTGGTAGCCTGCACTCTGCTATTGATTTCACCCTCAATTTTTCCATCTCTTTGTAGTGTTGCTCCCAAATATTTGAAGCTTTCAGTTTGTTCCAGGTTGGTTCCTCTTATATTCACCTGCTGCACAGTTTCTTCTCGTGACACTAGCATTGTCTGTGTCATCCCACTATTGGATAATTTTTCATCCAATACGTTAATGTTATGTTGTAGATGTTCTTGGGTGTCTCCCATCAGCAGGATGTCATCTGCAAAAACGAAATGTGTAACAAACACTGGCCGCATGTTCCTATAGCCAAGATGGAACTTCTTCACTCTCACATTACAGTTTTTAATGACCGAGTCCATAAGAGTTATAAACAGGAGTGGACTTAAAATGCATCCCTGTCTCACTCCCGATGTCGTCTGGAACTCCTCCGACTCTGCATTTGATGTTCTGATATAGTTTCTACACTTCTTGTACGTGCTCTTCAGTGCTACCAACAGGCTGTCCTCCACTCCCTTCTGTCACAAAGCTTCCCAGATCTTGTACCGCGGGACACTGTCGAAAGCCTTCTCCAAGTCAATGAAGGCCATGTGGACCTCCTTTCCCTTTTCCAGCATCTTGTCACTTATCTGTCTTGCACTGAAAATCAAATCCTGTGTACTCCTTTCTGGCCTAAATCCACACTGTGCTTCATCAAACTGGGGTTCTACAATTGTCCGAAGTCGGTCTTCCAACACTCGTGCATAAATCTTTCCTGGTACGCTTAGCAGTGAGATCCCTCGATGATTCCCGCATTGCCGATTATCTCCTTTCTTAAAAATGGGGATGATAATGCTGACTTCCCAATCTTTGGGGATGCTCTTTGTCCTCCAGGCAATGTTCAATACTTTTAACAGTAGTCTCTCTCCGTCCTCGCCCATATACCTCAGCATCTCCGGGGTGATCTGATCATGCCCGGCTGCTTTACCCAGCTTCATTTCCTTCAGTGCCTTTTGACCTCCTCCATTGTAATCTCTATTCCTTGATTTGTCTCTCTTCTTAATTCCTGTTCTTCTTGGTCTGTTTCTTGCCCTTCCGCTACTAAGAGTTCCTTAAAATGTTCCTTCCATCTTTCCATTATATCCTTTTCTGTTCTTAGTAGGTTTCCATGCTTGTCTTTTATAAATTTGAGTGGGCATTCCTTCCCCTTTCTCATATTCTTCATAACTTTATAGAAGAGTTTTTGATTTGCATTATAATTCTCTTCCATCTCTTTACCAAATTGTCCCATGTCGTTTTTCTTGCTTCTTTAACTGCATTTTTTGTTTGTTGCCTCTGGTTTTTATAGAGATCATAATCCCCCTGTGACCTAGTTGTAAGATACTTCTGCCAAAGCTGCTTCTTCTTCTTCACCTCTGCTTGCACCTCCTCAGTCCACCATGCCGTCCTCTTCTGTTGTACTCCAGCCTTTGACACTCCACAGGTTTCTTCTGCCACCCTCAGAATTGTTTGCTTAAACAAGCCCCATGACTCCTCCAAGTCCAAATCCTCTGTTCCTATCCCCTGTAGTCTATCAGATATCTTCTCCTGGTATGCTGCTCTCACATCTTCCTCCTCCTTGAGTCTATACCCCTTTATCTTCTTCTTAGGTTTTTTCCTCCCCTGCTGTTGTTTCGGCTTCGATGTAACTGCCATCTTCATAACCAGCAGGTAGTGATCGCTACCAATCTCGAACCCCCTGTGTACCCTGGCATCCACCACATTCCTCATCATCTCCTTCTCTACAAGTACATAGTCTATTATAGACTTCTCTTGTCGGTTTGGCTCTTCTCTGGTATACATATGAATCCTCTTGTGTTGAAACAAGGTATTGGAGACAACCATCTAATTGCTGTTGCATAGGTCTAAAATCCTCCTTCCATTGTCATGTTGTGTCTCTTCACCATGTCTTCCCATCACCTCTTCCCACCCTTCTACTATGTTGCCAACTCGGCCGTTAAGGTTACCCAGTACGAACGCTCTTCCTTTTGCATCATCTATGGTCTTCTGCAGTTCTTCATAGAAGACCTTCTTCACTTCCTTAGTGTTATCCTCATTGGGTCCATAAGCCGCAATAAAGGTCATATCCTGAAAGTCTCTATCTCCCATTTCTATCGTCAGTTGTATGAACCTCTCACTAGTGCATTGCCATTGCTTGACATATTGCCTATATCCTTCCGGCACCAATATTCCGACTCCTGGGCTTGCTCTCTCACTCTGTGCCACTCCTGAGTAGAAAACACAGAAATCTTTTTCCACTTTCCTGATCCATTATTTGTTCACATCCTCGTCCTTTCTTCTTGGTTTCTGTAATAGCTAAAAGCTCTACTTGTGAGTTCTGGAGTTCAGTTGCTAGCTCTATTTCTTTCCCCTGTACACCCCTTACGTTCCATGTCCCTATTCTCATTATCCTTTTTCCCGGCATAGTCGTCAACGATTTAATCAGGCCGGTTTTCTCCTTTTGATTTCTTTTAACTTTGGATTTTCGGGCTAGTGAGTTGTTGGCCCACTGCGCCGTAGTCCAGTGGAGGGGCTGCCTCCTCATAGTCCCTGGACTTACTAGATTTTTACAGGGATTTCTCCCTTCTCCCATGTGGACAATCTCGTCCACTTGTCTCTGGTGTTCGAGACCTACTAGCTCGGGGATATACCGCCCCATCTCGGTCCCTGACTGCACTCAGCCACTGTAATTCAGTGTTGCCCGCCCCCCACGACGAGGACGTGTCAGCCAAGAGTTGCCCAGATGCACACAGTTACAGCCCACGCCCCCTGTATGCCCTAGGCCGAGGGGCTAATATTATTATTATTAAAAATTTCAAAATTTCTCATTAATTTATCTACAATAAGTTTTCTCACCGTCTCATATTGTGAATATTTAATTCTCATTTCCACTGTTACTATTATTATTATTCCAAGCACAAAATAAAAATATATTCAATTATTTATTTTATTTTTGCATTTGCAACTATTCATTTGATAAAAGATGGTATATTGGCTTCCACCACCGGTGAATTAAAACTCAGCAATTCTTCTAGGTTTGTGCCGTGTCTTGTGTGAGGTTTCGCCTAGGACACCAAGCTGGCTCATCGGCGGGCTCTTGGTGTCCCCGCCCGGACCCCCACAGAAGTGACGAACTGCGCGCCACCTCCCTTTATATTAGGTGCAACTGCACCACTTGACTGCGAGAACCAAAAGCTCAAGCAGCCTTAACCTCCCTATGAAGGCTTCCAAAAAGATGGTATATTTGGCTTTCACGGCCGGTCAATTAAAACTCAGCAATTCTTCTAGGTTTGTGCCGTGTCTTGTGTGGGGTTTCGCCTAGGACACCAAGCTGGCTCATCGGTGGGCTCTTGGTGTCCCCGCCCGGACCCCCACAGGAGTGACGAACTGCGCACCACCTCCCTTTATATTAGGTGCAACTGCACCACTTGATTGACAGAACTAAAAGCTCAAGCAGCCCTAACCTCCCTATGAAGGCTTCCAAAAAGATGGTATATTGGCTTTCACGGCCGGTGAATTAAAACTCAGCAATTCATCTAGGTTTTTTGTGTCGTGTATTGTGTGGGGGTTTCGCCTAGGACACCAAGCTGGCTCATCGGCGGGCTCTTGGTGTCCCCGCACGGACCCCCACAGGAGTGACGATCTGCGCGCCACCTCCCTTTATATTAGGTGCAACTGCACCACTTGACTGCGAGAACTAAAAAGCTCAAGCAGCCTTAACCTCCCTATGAAGGCTTCCAAATAGATGGTATATTGGCTTTCACGGCCGGTGAATTAAAGCTCAGCAATTCTTCTAGGTTTGTGCCGTGTCTTGTGTGGGGTTTCACCTAGGACACCATGCTGGCTCATCGGCGGGCTCTTGGTGTCCCCACCCGGACCCCCACAGTAACTATTTAATCACAATTAACAATTTAATTTAATTCCTAAATTGGTGCTATCATCTCCCTAAATAAATTATTTATAACTTTAAATGGTGTAGTTATATTTTTTTAATATTATTAACTTATTTATTTCACAGTCATTTATTATTATTAAATAAAATTATTTAAATAATCCAAGTTATAATCGAGCCTCTTCTCATAATAAGAGTTAAAGAAAAAAATCCTATCCCTTGGAAATAACTTAAACATTTCATGTCGAAACACATGAACTGACTGTTGTCCTGACAAAGATAGTAAAATAGAATAATAAATTGTCGGACTACAAGCTCCATTTGTCATCCTGGACAAATATAATGGACGTTCTCATTACCATGACAATTATGTTGATTTCTTATAGTGACAGTATAAAAATGGAATTCTCAAATACTACTATAGGCTAGTGGATAGTACATGAATAGTTGTCTTACTTCATTCTTGCTGTGTAGGTAGAGCGTGTCCTTCGGTGTTCACTATCCCAATAGTGTCCTCCCATGGTCATCTGCTGTTCCATATCACATCGTTCACCTCCATATCTCACCTATCCTCGAGTAGTTTAACGGTGCATGTTGATATTTAATGTCACTCGTTCAAAAATCTCCCGTTATTCTCAGTACAGTCTAACATGTTGAAATGTTGTACAGTCTTATACTGATATAGTACTCTTGAAAGATTGAGAACAAGTCCCATATCCGAACAATGCGGTTTCGTTCGCCTGCTATTACAGGAACACCTGTTAGCTGCATAGAACGAACTGTAAGAATAAATTCTTCCTGATATTATTTGAAGTGCCTGATGTACCGTTTCACCACAAGAAACACATCATTTTGTAGGCTAACTTCCGTGAATGGCTTTACAAAACTACCTTCACCTGACTGGTTAGAATAATTGACCATAAAGTCAGTCGATATTCTAAGTCCTTCGCAGATATCATATATGTTCATTCACCTGAACAGAAACTAAGTCCACTGACTGCTCGTCCAGCGACTAAGTCCTTTGGCGGTCAGAATCACGGCGTAAACACTCGTACTTGATGTATCGTAGATGCGCACATGAGCAAGTGCTCTGATGGAATACAATATTGTCTTGATTCTCTGGCTCCTTATATAGTCCAAGCGGTCTTCCTTCTAGAAGCTTCCATTCCGTATCTCGGCTTCTACTGAACGGATTTTCATGCTTGATAGCTCAAATTTCTTCTCATTCAATTGCCAGTAAACTGTACTACTTTTCTATGTTCCATTTCGTCTCCTAGAGGAAATCCTAGAAAACTTATTTAATTACGTAGGCGAGCTCCCACGTCTCAGTTCCACGTCACACGCCTCTACGTTGCATACTTCCCTCAACACTCGGAGTCTCCTAGCGCGCTATTCAAAATATCAGCCGCTCCATCCCTCAAATCAATCAACATCTCTGCTTTATAATAATGACGTCAACATGTCACGGACGTGTGAACGATCAGGGTACATCCACCCCTCACGCCATTAAAAAAATATATGACACATCATTTTTATCTTACTACTGTTGTCTGGTTCTTGAGTGATAAATCTTCAAACTTGCCGCATTAAATTTTACCACGACGTTACCAGATTCTTCTTCAACCAGTTTATAACTTCCGTTATCAAAACTTACCGTAATCATGAACGGGCCGTGGTATAAACTAGGAAATTTTGAATATACTCTATTCATGACGTCAGACGTAACAGGTTTCCTTACAAGTACAAGAGTTCCAACATTCAGAGGTCGTCTGAATTCTTCCCTCGGACTCTCCTTTCCCTCTTGTCAGCTTGCTTGCGAATTTTCTCCATCACTTGCACTTCTCTGAGTTGTCTGATAGGCTCTAATTCTGGTGGTATGGAAATGATCCTATCCCATGGTCTTAAGGGTTTATTTCCATGATGCAATAACATCGGTATCTGATTCGTAATCTCATGTACAGTAGAGTTAAGTGAGTGTGATGCAATGTCTAACACATCCATCCACTTCCAATGTTCAATAGAATAAAACAAACAACAAAATTCTGCTATTTCTGACATTATTCTTTCAGCTGGGTTGCTTTCAGGATGGCTTATTGAACATAGGATCTGCTTAATATCCAATACTTCCATAGCATTTCTAAATTCGTAAGATGTGAATTGTGATGCATGATCGGTTAAGAGATATTCAGGTTTCCCTGCTTCAGGAATCACACTATCTCTAATCCTCTTCAAGATGTAACGTGTATTCGCTTTTTGGATGGGGTGTAACGTTGTGAATTTGGTAAAAACATCAATGGTTACCAAAATGTATCTATTTCCCCTCTTCAACTTCGGTCAAGGTCCATAAATATCCATAGGGAATAATTCCCGTGGTTTCAGCAGAATAATAGGACAAGGCGCTTCTCTCAACAGCTTAGAATTGTGCTTGCTTCGTTGACATAAGTCACATGTCCTAATCGTCTCTCTGACTGTAGTCCTCATCTTCTCCCACGAAAATTTCTCTTGCACAAGTTGTACTGTCATATCCAATCCAGCGTGTCCCGAAATCTTGTGTGCTAACCATATAATCCGTTTCTGAAGTAAGGGTGGTATCGCTACTCTCAATATTTTATGGTCTGTATCAATGAACCGATACACAATATCATTCATGACCACATAATTCCTCGAAATTCATTCTGTTTCCTGATAATCTGCGTCAGTATTATCCATGTTCCCTTTTAAAAATCGATATATCTCCCTCAAAGGTGTGTTCCTCTTCTGAGTAACAGATATCCTTTCCAAACCTTCTAGAGTGTCTTCATCTTCTTGCATCAAAGTAATAGGCATCACCTTAAAAGTTGGTTCAATCGCACGACTTAACAAGTCGGCTCCTACATTCGCTTTTCCAGGTTTGTGCTCTATCGTGATGTTGAATTGCTGTACAAACAAAGCCCAACGTGTGATCCTCTCACTTGCAAAATTCGTTTTCAAAATAAACTCAAGTGCATGATGGTCTGTTCGAATAATTACAGAATGACCTATCATCATTTTTTCCAAGTTTCTAGAGCGTGAACAATGGCTAAAACTTCAAGTTCAGTCGTGTAATGGTTTCGGTCTGAAGGTCACTGGTTTCTACTTATAAAAGATAAATAATGCCTAGTGCGATATTCGTCTTCCTGTAATAGGATAGCTCCTATACCCACATTTGAAGTATCTGATTCGATAATAAAATTCCTCTGAAAATCAGGATGTTCCAGCTTTACACTATTCATCAACAATTATTTCGCTTGTCTGAAGGATTCCTCGTGTTCTTCACTCCACTTCCATCTGTTTCCTTGCTTGAAAAGATTTTGCAAAGGCGCAACAAAGTTGGTGTAGTTATGACAATGTCCAGCGAAAAATTGGCAAGTCCCAAAAAACTACGGACATGCTTTATCCTCGAGGGTCTTGGAAAGTTGGCAAGTGCTTGGATCTTGGCCTCATTTGGGCGATATCCCTGTCCATCTAGGATATGCCCTAAGAATTTAATCTCTTCCTTAAAAAATTGGCATTTCTTCAAATTCACCTTGAAATTTGACTTCCTCAAGTCATTGAATAAATTCCTTAGGTGTAACAGATGTTGTTCTTCAATCTCAGACGCAACCAGTATGCCATCGATGTAACATATAACTGAGTTCTTCACTTCTGGACTAAGATTCTTGTCTAATGCTCTAATTAGAACGGATCCTGATGTTTTCATTCCAAACGGTAACCTTTTGAAAACATATGTTTGTTGGTCAAACATGAATCCCGTGAATTTGTTTGACCCTCCACTTAATTTCACATGATGGTAGGATGATGTAAGATCAATAGTGGAAAACCATCTCTTGCCTTTAAATTTCCTCAACAATTCTTTAATAACAGGGGGTCGGTCATATTCTGGCATAATTTTGGAATTTAGAGTTCTTGCGCCTAAACAAATACGAAGACTTCCATCCGGTTTTGGCACAACCGCTAATGGATTCACATAAACTGTGGTATATTTCTATATTATTTCATCCTTTTCCAAATCTGCAATAATGACTTTCGCCTGCTCTCGATACTTCTCTGCAATAGGGTAAAGTCTACAATGATATGGGGCTTCATCACTGACTTGGATGTGATACTCAAAATCCTTAATCTCCCCAGGTTTCGTACCTAATATATCCTCAAATTCCAGTAACATCCTCTTCAATTTAGGTTTTTCCTCCACTTTGACCACTTCTTCTTCTTCTTCTTCTTCTTCTTCTTCTTCTTCAGTATTATGAATAACCTGTGACCATCGGATATTTCCCTCGGTGAATCTCTCTTCGTCACCTTCAGAATATTCCTCTCCAGTTTGATGAAAACGTATGATCTCTGACTTCATATCGATAATAGCCTTGTACTTTGTTATAAAATCATTTCCTATGATCAAGTCATGGATAATGACCTTCATAACCACGTAAACGTGCTCAAAATAGTAATCTCCAATTTTCAGTCTTAAATACAACTGTACTTTGCATGTAGTCACTTTGTTAGGGATAATTCCTTGTATCTTGATGCCTGATACAGGAATTTCCTCTAAACTTTCTGTGAGCTTCCACAAAGCATAGAGCTTCTCACTAACTACACAAAGCCTAGCTCCAGTATCTATCAGTGTATGAATTGTCGTGCCATAGACTTCACATTCTATAATAGGTCATTTAGATCTTTTCTCTAGTCCAATTCTCTCTTCCTTCAAGTCTATCAAATCTTCGTCCTCTACTTGCCATTCAACAATCTTCGAAATGTAACTACTTATTGACATTTTTTCATCAACACCTGTCGACTTCTGCAACCCGGAAGTACTAGGTTTGTTGTGCTGCTCATCTAGGAAGTGCTTGCTATCTTGATATCTCCCGTCAAGATCTTCCCTAGCCTGTTGCTTGAAATTCTCCTTCCCTCGTTGTTCCTCTCTTCTGTTCTGTGGTTGATTATTATGATAAAATCCCTGTCGATGTTGATTTCCATACTGTTGTTGTAGCATACTATATGGTTTCGATTGAAAACCAGGTTTTCTCCATTGATTCCACCTGTTTTGGTATCTGTATGGCCTTACATATGGTCTATTTTGATATGGAGTGTCCCTAGTGTTGCTCCATTCCTTATTTTCAACATGGTCCTTAGGTTTGTTCCAGTGTTGATTCGTCTGACTTCGACGATCCGTCACTACAGCATTTATCGTATGATTTTCGGTTTTGCTACCTCTTAAGGGAAAGAACTGTGCATTGGCATGATCTAACCTCGGCAGTACCTCATCAAATTCTTCCATATTTCCTATATTAGCTGCAATCAGTGTCCGTTGCACCTCTATTGGAAATTGTCGAATTAGCACAGATATCATTTCAAAATCTGGCATTGGTGGTTCGAGAAATTGTAATTTAGATAATTGTTGCGAGAAATAAGCCGAATACTTCGTTGGCTGTGATGTTGAATATCTCTTGGCATACAACTACGCCCTTATCTGTTGCTGAGTTTCCGGCGACCAAAATTTTCTCATCAGCCCCCTTGAAAATTCTTCGAAATTATGGAAACTGGACCTAAATGCCGTGAACCAAACCAGTGCAGGTCCATCCAAAAATCTGCTCACAACTCTAATCTCTTTCTCCTTCGAAATGTTCGAATCCCGGATGTAATCCTTGACTTCCCTTAGAAATTCTGCCGGTGGAATACTTCCAGTTCCGGAAAACTTCCCTGGTTTATCATCCTTGTCCTTATATATGGCAATAGGAATAGAATTTGTCATGATTTTCTGATCTTCTAATTCTTTGGAAATCTCTTTCTTCTTATATAGCTCGAAAGTTGGGATCTCTTCCAATTTTCTTTGCTCCAGTTGAGATTCGTACAAAGCAAGTTTCTCTTCTAACGTTCCTACTGTCTTTTTCAGTTCATAATCATCCATCTTCCTTTCCATCTCTCCTCTGATTTCTTCTAATGTCTTCTCGACAAACTCTTTAGTTAGAGGATCAATTTCTTTCTTTCTTTCTTTCTTTCTTTCTTTCTTTCTTTCTTTCTTACGTTCTTATCCGTTTCCTGAACATCTTAACTAACTTTCCGATTATTGTCTCGTGATTTTTCACCAGATTATTCACGTGAGACACATCTTTTTGAATTTTTCCCACATCTTCAGATATCACCTTGATATGTGTGGAAAAAGAACTTCTCAATTCTTGGACATCTTCTTTTGCTTCCTCCAGTATTGAACTTCTGACCTCGGTAAGTGCTATTTCTTTTACATTCTTACTAAGTTCTTGGATCACCTTATCTCCTTTCAGTTGTTCTAAAATAGTCTCCTGAAAATCGGTGGCCACTTTCTGCAACACCTGCTTTGCAGTAATATTACACTCTTCTGTAATTTTGATTTCCCACTTTACCAAGACTTCAGCCACTCTTCTGGAATGCTTTTCAAAATTTTTCTCCATGCCCTTCAATTTATCATGCGATTTTCCTAATTTGTCCTCTAAGCTTTTCATACTTTCATTAATATTGGTTTCAAGGGAAACTTTGTTTTCCTCTAACCTAGTTTCTAAATTCTTGGATTTTTCAATTAATTCGCCAAGTTTTTCCCCAAAAATTTTTGATTTTCCGCGAATTGTTTCCCCAGACTTTCTGACAATCGGTGTTCTAACAGTTTAGAATTATTAGCTAAATCTAACCTTAGAGTTTCTGAAATACCAATGATTTTTAAATCTATGGAATGGTCGGAAATCTCCCGTTCCAAAGTTTCTCTTAGAGATTCTGTGCTAATACTTAATCTGTCCTCAAAATGTTTATAGAGTTTTCTGAAAGTTTACTGTCAATATCTGATTTAAGTGAATTAGAATTTTCTGACAACTTTTCAGATAATTTAGATTCAAATTATTCATTTAATTTATCTTCTAATGTTTCAGAATTTTCTTTTAATCTGGATTCTAGTGAGTCTGATTTTTCAGATAATTTAGATTCAAATGATTCATTTAACTTTTCTTCTAATGTTTTAGAATTTTCATTTAATTTGTCTTCTAATGTTTTAGAATTTTTAGTTAATTTGATTTCTATTCTACTTTCCAAATATTGAGAATTTTCTTGGATTTGTTTTTCCAACTTTTTGGAATTTTCCAATAACATGTTCTCCAATTGAGTAGCCTTCTCGATGCTCTGCTTATTGTTTGACTCCATTCGAGCCAACGCCTCCAAAACTTAATCCATTATTTTCCAAAGAGAAATACAGGATAGGTATTCTATGGATGAACGAAGCCTTAATACTAAACATATACTAGCCAAATAGTATTTGAGAGTTCACAATAAATTGAGATAAACCCTACGTCGATGTATAATGAAAAAAATCTACTCATTTAAATTTACTTTCAACCAACAACAAATAGTATGCAAAATTCAAAAATCCTCCATCTGGATATTATAAATGTGCTTTTTTCATCTAACCAAAAAACGACTCCCAATTCTAACATTTATATGAAAATATTTAATTTAATAAAACTCCCTTAAGAATTACTAGACTCCCATACGAAACAAAGTCGTCACAACAAAACAAAATTCAACATGCTTATTCCAAAATGCAAACTTTACTATGTCCTCAAACAAGGACTTAATTCAAAATATTTACTGGACTTTTGTCAATTGTCGAAACAAGTGGCAAAATTAACAAGTCTACTCGAAGGCCTCTTCGAAAACAAATTCGAAATACCCATTCGGTATCCCCTTAGTACGGGCGCCAAACTTCTTAACCTCTACCTTATGTGCCCGTTTGGACCGAGTTCCAAAGACCACATTTTGTAAAACACCGAAATCAGATTAGCACGAGAAAATCTATCTCAGGGTCTATCTAGGTCAATATTAGGTCTATATCTGGCATCCATGATCTCGGTAATTCACAAGTAAGGTAAGGGAAGAAATTATTTTGAATATAGCACACTTCTTAAAAATCTTAATTTATTTATAGTTAAAATATTAAATTGACTCGTAATAAACTCAAAACACAAAGAAAACAATCACACATAAAAAATCAACAGTCCCTAAAAATACCCCTGAACTCCGCAAAATTTATATTCAGAAAAATTATTAGTCCATTCTGATATCAAAAACGAAAATTTCTAATTATTTACACTGGGGTAATCACTATTCAATGAAGAGTTCGAATGATCCCTCTATTTACATATTTGTAGTTTCACTCCACGAAGAATTGCTTTGATTGTTCAAGTACACGTTGTAAGGATATTTCGAAAAATTGTCACTTTGTTAATTCGATGATGTTCCAAAAAAAAGTATTGGAAAAAATATTTCAATGTTTCATTGAAGTATAATAACAACCTCATATCAATATTCGGCTAACATAAAGTCGAATGTTAATATTATTGTGTTTGTAAAATTTTTGTTTCAAAAAACAAAATTGTTTATAAATTTTTCATGATCATAATAATTTGAAAAATAAACCTTTTTCTTTTCTCATATTCATTTGTTTCAATGTAAACAAAATTTAAATTTACTCATTTCAAAATTTGTTATGAACATTATCATAAATTGTTGTTAACAATATAAATTGTTGTTATCCACTATCAGTGGATTAAATCATTATCTCTTTCATCAAAACTTTTCTCATTCAGAAAATTTACATACTATCTCACACAAAATAAATGTTAACCATAGAATTTATTATTATTATTATTATTAATATTTATAATTTCAAAATTTCTCATTAATTTATTTACAATAAGTTTTCTCACCGTCCCATATTGTGAATATTTAATGCTCATTTCCACTGTTGTTATTATTATTATTATTATTCCAAGCACAAAATAACAATACCTTCAATTATTTATTTTATTTTTTCTTTTGCATCTATTCATTTGATATTTTTTTTCTCGGTCAGGTTCATCAACTCTAAACTCATGTTCTTCAATTATTTAGGCATACTATTTAAAATTCAAGTTGATCCAGAAAAAAATATTAAATATTTGATTTGACAGTTAAATGGAATTTGACTAGAATATGGGGCGGTCTACTTGCCTAACCCTTCTTTTACAACTAAGAGCACACATGCTCTTCTAATGACACACGCACAACCATGTGTGCACATAACTACGGGAACAAATGCCCTCCTGGATGGCCCCTTGGTCTCCAGACAACTTTAAGTGTCGCCAATTCGCACACTAAAATCATCATATTATTTGACCTCAAATATTCTTCTCCACAAAACATTATGTTTTTTATTATTTTTTTCCTGTTTGTAATATTCTGTCTTATCACTGTACTGTGTGTTCTTCAATTTTATTTCTCCGATGAAAAGATGTATTTAATTCTGGTCAATTTCTCCTTGTCTCCCATTTACATAACCTCACCCTAATTTATACATTTAATACCTGCCGCTTTCTTTTCCTTCATCTAAATATTTTTAGTGCTTTTGGAAAATTTTACTGAACTCAAAATTTTACTATTTCACTTCATTCATATACTCATTTAAATTTATTTATAAATCCAAACTTCTATTCCACAAATAAACAAAGTTATCTTATTCAAATTCTTCCAATTATTTAAATTCTTACACAAATTATTATTATTATTATTACTACTGAAAAATATTTAGGCATCGTTAACATCAGAATGATTATTATTTCCCTATTTCATCCATAAATAAATGTTTAAATCCTATTCGTAAATGATTAATAACATCTCACTTTCTGATTATTAATGCAGTAACTATTTAATCACAAATAACAATTTAATTTAATTCCTAAATTGGTGCTATCATCTCTCTAAATATATTATTTATAACTTTAAATGGTGTAGTTGAATGAAAATCCACAGCCTGTTTCCAGTCTCCGACCGGGTCAGGAATGGAATGAATGAAGCCGCCATCTAGCGGCGAGGATATGGACTGTGCCGGCTGCCGAGGCCTGACGCACTCCTCTGGGACAATGATTGAATGAATGACAGATGAAATGAAATGATAGTGGAGAGTGTTGCTGGAATGAAATTTTGACAGGGAAAACCGGAGTACCCGGAGAAAAACCTGTCTACCTCCGTTTTGTCCAGCACAGATCTCACATGGAGTGACCGGGATTTGAACCACGGACCCAGAGGTGAGAGGCCGGCGTGCTGCCGCCTAAGCCACGGAGGCTTCCTAAATGGTGTAGTTATATTTCTTTAATATTATTAACTTATTTATTTCACAGTCATTTATTATTATTATTAAATAAATCAAATTATTTAAATAATCCATGTTATAATCGAGCCTCTTCTCATAATAAGAGTTAAAGAAAAAAATATTCCTATCCCTTGGAAATAACTTAAACATTTCATGTCGAAACACATGAACTGACTGTTGTCCTGACAAAGATAGTAAAATAGAATAATAAATTGTCGGACTACAAGCTCCATTTGTCATCCTGGACAAATATAATGGACGTTCTCATTATGATGATAATTATGTTGATTTCTTATAGTGACAGTATAAAAATGGAATTCTCAAATACTACTATAGGCTAGTGGATAGTGCATGAATAGTTGTCTTACTTCATTCTTGCTGTGTAGGTAGCGCGTACCCTTCGGTGTTCACTATCCCAATAGTGTCCTCCTATGGTCATCTGCTGTTCCATATCACTTCGTTCACCTCCATATCACACCTATCCTCGAGTAGTTTAACGGTGCATGTTGATATTTAATGTCACTCGTTCAAAAATCTCCCGTTATTCTCGGTAGAGTCTAACATGTTGAAATGTTGTACAGTCTTATACTGATATAGTACAATTGAAAGATTGAGAACAAGTCCCATATCCGAACAATGCGGTTTCGTTCGCCTGCTATTACAGGAACACCTGTTAGCTGCATAGAACGAACTGTAAGAATAAATTCTTCCTGATATTATTTGAAGTGCCTGATGTACCGTTTCACCACAAGGAACACATTATTTTGTAGGCTAACTTCCGTGAATGGCTTTACAAAACTACCATCACCTGACTGGTTAGAATAATTGACCATAAAGTCAGTCGATATTCTAAGTCCTTCGCAGATACCATATATGTTCATTCACCTGAACAAAAACTAAGTCCACTGACTGCTCGTTCAGCGACTAAGTTCTTCGGCGGTCAGAATCACGGCGTAAACACTCGTACTTGATGTATCGTAGATGCGCACATGAGCAAGTGCTCTGATGGAATACAATACTGTCTTGATTCTCTGGCTCCTTATATAGTCCAAGCGGTCTTCCTTCTAGAAGCTTCCATTCTGTATCTCGGCTTCTACGGAACGGATTTTCATGCTTGATAGCTCAAATTTCTTCTCATTCAATTGCCAGTAAACTGTACTACTTTTCTAGGTTCCATTCCTTCTCCCAGAGGAAATTATAGAAAACTTATTTTCATTACGTAGGCGAGCTCCCACGTCACAGCTCCACGTCACTCGCTCCTACGTTGCATACTTCCCTCAACACTCGGAGTCTCTTAGCGCGCTATTGAAAACATCAGCCGCACCATCTCTCAAATCAATCAACATCTCTGCTTTATAATAATGACGTCAACATGTCACGGACGTGTGAACGATCTGGGTACAGTACGTACAAAGCAACGTTTACTGAAAATACTTTTACACCCCTTAGTAGGGGTAGGTTTTATTTTAGGGTGGCAATAAGTTATTCATAGGAAAGAGGGCATCAGCTCGAGTAATTTGATACCTCATATGTCCAAAGTCTGACCATGGGATCGCGAGATATCGTGTTGCCAATTTGCAACATACAGTCGCGGTGCGTGCTTTAACATTCATGGCTACAGATGGTTTTTGACCCGCCTTACCCCCTACTAACAACAAATAAATAGTACACTCCTATCATTTATTCATATTTACAAAGCCCTCCTACACAATCGTAATGTTGTTTACAATAAATCGTCATCTACGTGTAACGTTAGGATGGCGAAAGCGTAGTTACAACTACGGCTCACATCACTGGATTCCCAATCGCCGGTGCCTTGCAGGTTGTCACCGCGATTACAATCAGTCGTCTCAAAAATAGTGTAAAAACTGTCCTAGTGTGTCTAATGTCTCACAAGCGGTCGAAGAACGAAATAACATCGCAAAAAGCGATGTGAAGAAGCAAAACAAAACATCAGAGAGGCAAGAAGGCATTAATTAAGTATCAATATCGGGTTCAATATTAGCAAATGAATTACATCTCATGATTTTTAGAGTATTAGGTCGTAAATTATTCCCTCATCGAGTATGAAAACAAAGAAGAATGAAGAACTCCACTGCATGTGGAAACTAGCATCAAGACTCCGGAAAACACTCTCAAAATATAAGCAGGCGATCCACATAACACAACGTCCTAGTGACGTCATAAAATGGCTCTCACAGCTCATCATAACTTTGGTCGACTGGGCAAAAATGGCCTCATGTCCCCTGTAACCAATAACACATCGGTCTAACAGCGGAAATCCTCGTAGGAATAAATCATCTACGGTAATAAACACATGAATTTCGCCCTACATTATACACGAAAGGTCATCTGTACTATTAAATGGAAACATTCTATCATAAATTATTCAGCGTAGTATTAAATCATGGCCTGAAACTCCTCCTAATACATTATGCTTGCAGTTAAAATTAAGAATGTTGCTCTGATATAAAATGAAATGTACAGCGTCAAGCTAGCTGTGACCTCACTCACTCCCTCGAACACAGGACATTCTACAAGTCAAGGCAAAACCTTCTGTCTTTATTTTGTCGTCTCGCTTATTGTAATCATTTCAGACCTTGGCACAACACTTACATGTTAGCAGAATAAAACAAGTTTCTGTGAAGTGTCCACTGTCTTGTAAATCTTACAGACATGAAAATCAAGTTGGCAGTGACACAAACAGCTACAAAATTACACTCCCATTCCTTTTCATAAATGCTAACACAGTGATTTCAAATTTATTTATTTATCGTATGGCGTATACATGAGTCACAAATTTATATTTACAGTATTTACATAGTTAATTGCATGTGGCGTCCCCAGGAAAAATTCTCTTCTACCTCCATCGAAACGGCTCAGTGTGCATTCTTGGGTGATGTGCTGCGCAGTTTGCCTCTCAGCACCACAGTCGCAACAAGATGATGACTTTTTCCTCCATTTGTATAGCAGATCTGCACACACACCATGGTAAGTTCGGATCCGGTTTAGCTTGGACATACTTTCCGAGGTTGTTCAAAGCCAGGTACTTTCTGTGTGATGCATGGCATTTCCAAAGACTCTGCTGGGGCGAATTGTCTCCATTCATTAGACCATTTCTCAGTCAGGTTGAAATTACACATTGCCAGATTCTCCGCCGTTCAGATGGGTGGATATCTTGACTTCAGTCTATCTATATGTAAGTGGTGGATATCCTCATGAATGGGCAGTCTTTGATTAATCTGGATCTTCTTGTATTCATTCATCAAAGCATTGCATCTGCGGAGGTGGGGTGGGGGAATATGGCTTAATACAGGCAGCCACTGAATAGGAGTTGATCTGATCGTGCCTGTGATCATTCTCATTGTGTAATTTAATTTAACATCTATTCAAATCATTGCCTCATTGCAATCTTATATGGGCTATTCCAAACCTTTTGGAATCTGAACTAAATGTTCCAGGTAGTATAAAATGAAAGATAAAACAGTGTGTTTCTCCACAACACTTTGAAATGGTTAAATATTTTATACAAGATTTAGCTCAAGTCTTCCATGCATTATAATTGTTCTAAGCATTATGATTGTCCAAAACTCTTGGACTGAAGGTATTCCACTAGTTCATTGTGGTATTAAATAAAGAAAATACATCATTCAACTAAAAATGGGGAATACACTGCGTCTATTTGCAGGTAAAATAACTGGAATCTTCCAGAGTTATAAAATCATAAGTGGCCTCCTTAGACCTCTCCTGGAATTCTCCTAGTTAAATTTATAAAGAAAAAAAATATCGACGATTAGCATTTGATGACCTGTTCAAATCTGAAAGCTGTTGAATAGAGTAATATTAGACTAACTACAAGTTCCCTGCCTGTATAAAGTCGTGGTCTCTAAAACTAATCTACGAGCATCTACAAAGATTTAATCGTAACTCACGGACTCGATGTACTTAGTTTTAACCATTACTCTGGCATTATGGCAACCATGCCATTGATGTGAGTGACCATGCGTTCCGCTCGGTTGAGCTTAGATATTTCTTCTTTATCCGTCTCATGGCTCCTCAATATTGGTGTCCCCAATGCATGGTTTAAATTATTCCATCATCCTCCTGGTCTTCATTTGGGAATAATACCACGTGTAGTTGGTCTGATGTTACATGATTATTATAGCACAGAATTTACGTGTAGTTTCGATCGTTGTGAAAAATTAAGGCACTGGCTTTACACTTGCAGACAGATTACAAAATTGGCCATTGGTCTGCCACAGACTTTAGACAGTGGTCATTCAGCGTCACCTCACTGATTCTGATTCTTACTTTCAGTTCGCTGAAAAATTATGGCATTTCTACGGGATTGCCTCGTGGTCAAATTTTCAACTGTTCACAAATGTTACAATAATTCACAAAATACTGTTCTCGCTCACATTTTATAAACTTCTCGCGTGCTCACAGCACGTATTCAATTTGCAATTCTCAAGCGATACACGCTGATATTAATTCAACCACGTTATATGAAATAGCAAAATTTTCTCCCGCCTCACGCGGGTCACGAGTTGAGAAGTACTGTCTCTTCTGGATACGACTGCTCGAGTCAACAGTCATCACCGCCACGTTGAGCAACTGTATTCAGCCAAAAATATGTTTGTGGCATGAAAATATCAGGTTCCACCAGTCGTAAAATCCTCGAATTAATTGGCCTCTTCAATTATTAATTTATAGTCTTTACATTTTTATCCAGTGTGTAAAAATCATCCTCATGGCAATATTTAACAGTTCAAAGAATAGCATATCTCCACTACTCGAGTCAAAGTTATCCTCCTCGGGCTCCTCCAGATGAGCTTCTGGGGCGCAGTATGTAGCTCTATGTTGCCGTGAATCTCTAAAACCTAAAGTCAATATTAATTTGAATTTCTTATTGTATCGCTTTCGGCTGCATTGTGGCCTTCCTCAGCGCAAATGATAATAATAATAATATCATATGGCCTCGGGTGCCGGGTGCAAGCTTTGTTATTTGACACCCAGAGGGCAGCTTGCATGTCGAATTTTTAATGCTCCTTGGAGCGCTATGAATGTCAAGTAGGTCAGGTATCTAAGCTTCTTGACGCTATACCGCTTTCTAGTAGAGAAATGAGGAACTTCGTGTTGGCGGAAAATCCCGAGATTAATTTTGCCATTATGAACACGGCCTACCGAATTCAAATGGGTTCTTTAACATGCCAATTCGTTGAAAATCCCTCAGTATGCCTTTCTTCGGAGGGGAAGTAAAGCCGGCGGTCCCATGTCATAGATTTATGGCATGTTAAAGAACCTTCCACTAATTACACATGTGTGAAGCTAAATTTATAGGTTAAGAATATAAACAACGCTCTTAGGTTCCTACGTTCGTTGCCAAGAGCTGACTGCGGTGGCGTCTAGTAGCTAAGTTCTGAACTAGGCCTAGTAGTCGTTGACGGTGGCGTTTGGCGGCAAAAGTAGGAACTAGTTGAATAAATCACAGTTGCAGTCCTTACTTGAATTTAAAAAAAACAGATACATACACTAATACAGCCATCACAATTAACACCGGTTACCAGCCAAATTCTACACACACCCAAAGTACACGGGGCTACATGACCGCGTTGTCGCAGCCCCTAAACTGAGGAACAAACCAACCATGCCAACAACGTATGGCATGTGTATCGTGATTTTTGTCGCCTTTCAAAAATCATTTACCATGCCCAGGAGCGAACCTGCAAGCTTGGGGTTGGTAGACCGACACTATAACCACACACCCACCGTGGCAAGCTAGCGCAAATTATAATATGAATAGAAATGCAAGACTTAAATTAATTTTCTTTTACCATAAAAAGGTAGTTTTCAAAATTATTTATAAAAATAATCGTCTGAAGGTTGAAAACACACATTAAAATTAAAAAAATAAACCCAGATCTGTTACAAAAATATGTTAAATACGAAAGAAATGCAGTAATATTGACTTAAGGTGTTTAATATTCAGAACTTATTATACTTAGGCAATAAGGAACAGATCATTTTCATATCTTAAAAAATACCCTAACAAAAGAAAAACAAGTAGTTCCTATTTTCATATATCCTACTGGTCTTACTTAGAACACGAGAAATGAAGACGAGATTTTAAATTTAACAAGAAATTCCGTGACGAACTTAAGAGCCTACTTTTCTTAAAATTTAAGATTCATGCCAATGATTAATCTATATGGATCTATCTATAATAATGACGAAATTAAGTTGGTAATATCGAAATTTCTAATTAGTTCGAAATACCGTATACTAATAATAATGTTATTGGTTTTACGTCCCTTTTAACTACACTGGCTTTTAGAGACGAAATACTGTATACCTGGCATAATGTAGCCTAATAGAGAACTACAGTTGGCAGCCCTGGTGACTGAATATATTCTTAGTTCCGTCTCTTAGGGTACAGAATACAAAATTTGGTTGAAGTCCCATGGATAGCATGGACGTTACATGCAGTTAAACATTGGATCTAACAGCGCGCGTAAAATCATGTTGGCAACATTGACATACATGTATTGGTCAGAAATAATCTGAAATAATATGATCTATTGTTGTGTCAATTTTGAATTAAATCCATTAGTTAATATAGAAGTTACAAGCATTTTAAAATTGGACCTATCAGCAGGCTTAGAATCATGTTGGCAGCACTGAGGTATATTAGTTACTCCAAATTAATATAGAATGTCAGGTACTATACGTGTGCATAGTTTAAAGCTGTCGGTTTGCATGCTTTCTGATATACTGGTATTTGGATTTAAAAAAATGAGAGCATTTATTAACAGTTGGCAGCCCTGGTGGCTCTTAAGAATACGCTCAGCCATATCTGTTAATGTACACATGGCATATACGAAATTTGGTTGAAATCCAATTGATAGGGTAGACGTTATATGCATTTAAAATTTTGACTTATCAGCAGGCTTATAATCATTTTGGCAACACTGCCATGTATGGCCTCCTGGAAATTAAACTGCAATATTATTATCTATACGTGTGCCAATTTTTAAATAGCTCCCATTCATACCTTCCAAGATATCCAACACGGAGCTCAAATTTTAATTGCGATTTTTCAGCAGTTGGTAGCACTGACATCATTTTCAAATATGTCCGTGAGATATTCAGGTATAGATCTTTACTCCTACCAAATTTTGTTTGGATTGCTGCAGCCGTTTGGGAGTTGATAGGGGGGACACACACACAGCTAGACAGACAGACAGACAGACAGAAGGACAGACAGACAGACATTTGCCCGATCTCATTAGTCTACTTTTTCCTCATTTTTGCAAAATGTGAAAAGTAGGCTAAAAACCACATATACTGTATACAAATCAATACCCCGGAAATTCACAATTTTTGACATATTTCGACGTTTGTACGTCAGTGTTCTATCTTCCTCAAATGTCTGTTTGTACCTTTTGTACACTTCACAATCAAAATAAATACCCTCCAAAACATTGTATATATTCCACTTTTGCTCAACGTGATTCCGTCATCGATCAATTCTTCTTGTAGTTGGGATTGTATGATAACACTCATATATAATTATATCATTTGATGGGGACACTGCGAAAATTCAAGAGTTGATTAATTTAAAATGTACGATTGTTTATCGTATATCTTGAATTGCTTTTAATTTCTCACAGACACAAGCACACGAAATTGTGATACACGCGAACGTGCCCTACCCAAGTTCTCTGAACAAAAAATAGATCGTGCACTACTTGACTGAAAAGAAATGGCAAACCTAGATATTTCTGCAGACATCACTATTCTCTGTGCAGGCCTGCATTAATATATTGTACCCAACATATACAGACACATTCCATCAGTCTCACTGGCGTGTGGCCTTTAGACACCTTATCTGATCTCTCTATCTCAGATATATCCTCACACAACCCACTTGTACTCCACCCGTCAGAACCCACTGTCTAGACCAGTGAACTTGACCCACTTAATTGCTATAGTACAACTTCTCACACACTCTCTACTGTTATCTTACCTCATAATTACTTTACTCAAGACACATATCTCCGCAGAGATCGTATGTTATACGTACCATACAACTTCTTCCCCTCGACCTCCAAGACGTAAGCACTTCGTATTAAAAGAAGAACCATACTCTTACCATATCTGCTTACCTCAGATAGCACACCTTTAATGGATACGATATGGCCTAGAAACGTGATCTCCTGTCTGCAATACACTGGCTTGGATAATTTGAGTGAAACCAGCTCTGTCTAACTTCCTAAATACACAGTCTAATAATGTCCTCAAACTGATGACTGAATCATCGATATAAATGAAGGTTACAGGGAAATAAAGGGTTATGTCCATCTTTTACCATACTTATTTTATTGTGATATGAAAGGTTCTTTCATGGTCCTAAACAATACCTAAGGTGGTTTTGAAAACAATTGCTTGGATCCAAGTTTACCAGGAAAACAAGAAATAATGCACTGAGAAAAAAGGTTTATAAGTTTATCTTTCCTACAATATAACGGTTATACTGTTGCGTAAAATTTCTCGACCAATTGAATACATAATATAGCTTTGGGGCGGGGTTATTAGATCGAGTGAAAATTTAAAAACCGACATTGAGACAACTACGAACGTGTCCTTTTATCAAGGATTGTCAAGAAAGAAAGGAAAAAAGAAAAACAAGTAGTTCCGTGAAGAACTATACAGCCTATTTTCATATATCCTACTTATGTTAATTGCCTCTATCAACATACAAAATTTCAGTTTGATTGCTGTAATAGATTCGTAGATATTGAGAACCGAATAAATATTACGGATGGTCGCCATGTTGGATTTTATATATGTAGGTCCTAGAGTTATGTACTGTTACGTGAAGATTATTGTGTACGTGTAGCATTCAAACTTCAATCGCATGATTAGGACACAAGAAGTAACAGGGAGATTTTAAAATTTCGCACAGCTGCAATCTGGTGGTTATGGAAACAATTGAAATAAATTTGATGCCAGTGGATTAACATTCGTATAAGGATTTACTGTACCAAGTTTCACTGCACTCGGATGGTTAAATTGCGAGAAACGTCCATGGGAATATTTATAATTCACGTCGCCGCCATGTTGGATTTGTGATCACCAGGTTATTTAACGTCCTATAGGTGATCTTAAGTTCATAGCCCCTATGAACGTAAAAAAATCAGTTTGATTGCTATAATAGATTCGTAGATATTCAGAGCCGTCTAAATATTTCAGATGGTCGCCATGTTGGATTGTTAAATGTATAGGCCATAGAGTCATGTACCATTAAAGGAAGATTATTGCGTAGGTTCATTACTCAAACTTTCATTTCGATCGCATGATTACGACAGAAGAAATAAAACTTAATTTTAAAATTCGCACAGCCGCCATTTTGAGGTTATGAAAACAATTGAACTAAATTTGATACCACTGCATTACAATGTGTATAAACATTTCCTGTACCAGATTTCATTGCGTTTGGAACATTAAATCGCGAGAAAGGTCTATTTAAAATTTTCAAAATCACTTGGCCGCCATGTTCGTTTTGTAGTTAACCGGTTTTTGGAAGTCTTATAGATGAACTTCCAGTAGTGTCGTTTATCTCCGTACAAAATGTCAGGGTGATACCGCTAATAGTTTCAGAGATATAGAATATCAGTGAGATATTTCGCTCATCCGCCATCTTGTGGTTATGTAAACAAATGAACGAAGTTAGATGTCGGTGCATTACAATGTGTATAAACATATACTGTACCAAATTTTATTGCGTTTGGTTGGTAAAATCAGGAGAAACGTCTATTTAAAAGTCGCAAATTCGCGTGGCCGCCATGTTGGTTTTGTAGTTACCAGTTTTTCAAAAGTCACATAGGTGAACTTGTAGAAGTTCCCTTTATCACCGTAAAAAAATCCAGGGTGATATCGGGAATAGTTACGGAGATATTGAATGCTGGTGAAATAATTCGCACAGCCGCCATGTTATATTGGTGAGACGTAACAACATTTGAAGGGCACGGTCGGGGTCGCCAGGGATAGAGCTATGAACTTCCCGAGTTTTATTGAAATCGCACCAGCGGTTTAGAATTTATTAGGGGGGACACACACACGGACAAAAGGTGATCTCATAAGCCTATTTTTTCAAAATTGAAAATAGGCTAAAAAGAAAGAAAGAAGAGATGAGTAAACAATGGCATAGCCTACATAGATAACTGGTATAAGATAGGAAGCCATGACCTCCTGAGACCAAGAACATGTTGGTAATGAAACTACAGAGGGCAGCCATGATAACCATCACCTCTATTAAAGTTGTGTGGTTGTTTACTTATTCCAATCGCCTCCCGAATCATACGAGTTGTGAAATGTTTCCTCATACAGATGACATAAGGTTCATCAAAAATAATTTGATGGCCATTCTGTATGCCATGTTCAGCAACCGCAGACTTCTCTGGTTGGTAAAGACGTAAATGCCCATGTTCATTGCCTCTTGTTCTGATTCTCCTACCTGTCTGACCAATATATACGTTACCACAGGAACATGGAATCTTATAAACTCCAGCACAGATAAGACCAACTGAATCCTTGACTGATCGCAAGGATTTGCCTACGGTGACATTAGGCTTGAATATGGTTTTGATATTGTGCCTTCTTAGACTATTGGTAATCCTGTCCGTTACAGATTGCACGTATGGCAGATAGGCCAATTTCGCAGGAGGAGGATTCTGCGATAATCTGTCTTTAGGTTTCGGATGTAACACTTTATTAATCTGTCTCATCGAGTAGTCATTCTTCTGGAAAGTATCGGCCAGAAACACAAGTTTGCCGTCTAACTTATCCTTTTAACACACCGTCCTTGCTCTGTTAACAACAGTGTTAAGGGCAGCCCATTTCTGACAAGGATGGTGGTGAGAGGACCCATGAAGATAACGGTAGACAGTGTGTCGCAGGCTGCCATCAGCATTCTTGGAAACCAAGACATCCAGAGAAGGCAGGCAACCTTCACGTTCCGTTTCCATAGTAAACCTAACATTCAGATACTTGTTCAAATGATCCAGATACATGGATAACGTGTGATCACCATGGGGCCATACAACGAAAATGTCATCAACATACCTCAGTTGCAAGATTGAAGGCAACGTTCCTCAAAGTTTTGCATATAAAAATAAAAACAAGAAGTTCCGTGACTAACATAAGAGCCTACTTTTATTAAAATGTAAGATTCATGCCAATGATTAATCTATATGGATCTATCTAGAATAATGACAAAATTAAGTTGGTAATATCGAAATTTCTAATTAGTTCGAAATACTGTATACCTGGCATAATGTAGCCTAATAGAGAACTACAGTTGGCAGCCCTGGTGACTGAATATATTCTTAGTTCGATCTCTTAAGGTACAGAATACAAAATTTGGGTGAAGTCCAATTGATAGCATGGACGTTTCATGCAGTTAAACATTGGATCTAACAGCTCGCGTAAAATCATGTTGGCAACAATGACATACATGTATTGGTCAGAAATAATCTGAAATAATATGATCTATTGTTGTGTCAATTTTGAATGAAATCCATTAGTTAGCATAGAAGTTACATGCATTTAAAAATTGCACCTATCAGCAGGCTTAGAATCATGTTGGCAGCACTGGCGTAAGCCTATATTAGTTACTCCAAATTAATCTAGAATGCCAGGTAGTATACGTGCGCATATTGGCTTGCATACTTTCTGATATATTGATATTAGGGTAACGAAATTAGAGACATTATTTATTAACAGTTGGCAGCCCTGGTTACTCTTAAGAATCGGCATAGTCATATATGTTATGGTACACATAGCACACACGATATTTGGTTGAGATCCAAATGATAGTACAGAAGTTATATGAATTTAAAGTTGGACCTATCAGCAGGCTTAGAATCATGTTGGTAGCACTGACGTATATACGTTACTCCAAATTAATATAGAATGTTAGGTGCTATACGTGTGCATAGTTTAAAGCTGTCGGCTGGCATACTTTCTGATATATGGGTATTTGGATTTTTAAAAATGAGAGCTTTTTTAACAGTTGGCAGCCCTGGTGGCTCTTAAGAATACGCTGTCATATCTGTTTGTGTACACATAGCACATACAAAATTTGGTTGAAATCCAATTGATAGTGTAGAAGTTATATGCATGTTAAAATTTGCACCTATCAGCAGGCTTATAATCATTTTGGCAACACTGCCACGTATGGCCTCCTGGAAATTAAACTGCAATATTATTATCTATACGTGTGCCAATTTTGAAATAGCTTCCACTCATACCTTCCAAGATATCAAACATGGAGCTCAAATTTCAATTGCGGTTTCTCAGCAGTTGGTAGCACTGACATTATTTTCAAATATGGCCGTGAGATATTCAGGTATAGATCTTTACTCCTGACAGATTTTGTTTCGATTGCTGCAGCCGTTCAGGAGTTGATAGGACACACACACAGCCAGACAGACAGGCAGCCAGCCAGACAGACAGACAGAAGGACAGACAGACACACATTTGCCCGATCTCATAAGTCTACTTTTTCCTCATTTTTGCAAAATGTGAAAAGTAGGCTAATTATCGATGGCAGGAGATAATGATGATCCCTTGGTAACACCATCCAATTGTTCAAAGATCTTACTATGAAAACCGAAATACGAGGTGGTGAGGACATGACGAAACCGATTAACTATATCAGTAGGGAAAATCCCTTCTAACAAGTATATGGTATCCTTGATGGGAATCTTAGTGAATAGACACACAATAAATTGATCAGAATATCATCAGGAAGTCGTCGGATTCCTTAAGAGCGTTAAAATCCCTCAGTATGCCTTCCTTCGGAGGGGAAGTAAAGCCAGCAGCGGTCTCATGTCATGGATTTATGGCATGTAAAAGAATCTTCCACTAATTAAACTTGTGTGAAGCTAAATTATAGGTTAGATTTCGTTGGTACGCTCTATCAAAGTTCCAATGTTCACTACTAGGCGTCAGTGTCTTCTGGTAGCGAAAGTTGGAACTGCTTGGAATTGAACGGAACTTGTGGCTCACCCCATGGGTGTCCGCATTGAAACACCTACAGCCTCTGGCAAGTCGAACATGTCCACGGACACTCTCGGCATTAAAAGCCATACCCTAAATAAATAATAATAAACATGAGTTTCTCGATCCCAATCTTATTTCATAATAGGGCAACTCTTCATATTTCAGCCTGATTCTACTAAACACTAAGATTGGCAGAATATACAGGGTCTTTATTTTTGCATGGCAAGGTGATTCCGCTCGACCTTGGCCGGCTGTTACAGGTTGGCGCACGGTCTCCGGCCGTATTCCCACGCTCTTGCTGCGGTAGATGTGTGAGCTCCGAGCTAATTGGGTGTTCTATAAAGCTGCTGTGTACTGTATATCGTATTTTATAGAGTGTTATTGTGATTGTGTATAGTGCTGTAATGCCTTATGTGAAATATTGGTTACGTGAACGAGTATATCTGCACAATATGTACATTAAGTGCAGGAAATCGTGCGCTAGAACAAGACAAAAGTTTCGAGTGAAATTTCCAGGAAGACCCATTCCTATAAATCGGACAACTTGCTAAGAGATTCAAACGTACAGGCTCAATAAACAATAAAAATAGACGTTAAGGTCGTTATTTCCTTACTGAAGCTAAATTAACCGGAGTGACCGGAAACTTCATAAGGAGATGCCGATTATGTTTGGCAGCGGATGTGGAACATTTTCAGCATCTACTGTAAGCATGGTGAGTAACAAGAAGTTCCGTGACGAACTAAAGAGCCTACATTTCTTAAAATTTAAGATTCATGCCAATGATTAATCTATATGGATCTATCTAGAATAATGACGAAATTAAGTTGGTAACATCGAAATTTATAATTAGTTCGAAATACTATATACCTGGCATAATGTAGCCTAATAGAGCACTACAGTTGGCAGCCCTGGTGATGGAATATATTCTTAGTTCCATCTCTTAAGGTACAGAATACATAATTTGGTTGGAGTCCAATGAATAGCATGGACGTTACATGCAGTTGAACATTGGATCTAACAGCGCGCGTAAAATCATGTTGGCAACAATGTCATGCATGTATTGGTCAGAAATAATCTGAAATAATATGATCTAATGTTGTGTCAAATTTGAATGTAATCCATTAGTTAGTATAGAAGTTACATGCATTTTAAAATTGGACCTATCAGCAGGCTTAGAATCATGTTGGCAGCACTGACGTATATTAGTTACTCCAAATTCATCTAGAATGCCAGGTAATATACGTGTGCAAAGTTTAGAGCTATTGGCTTGCTTACTTTCTGATATATTGATATTAGGGTAACAAAAAGAAGGACAGCACATATTAACAGTTGGCAGCCCTGGTTGCTCTTAAGAATACGCATAGTCGTATCTGTTATGGTACACATAGCACACACGAAATTTGATTGAAATCCAAATGATAGTATGGAAGTTACATGTATTTAAAGTTCGACCTCTCAGCAGGCTTAGAATCATGTTGGTAGCACTGACGTATATAAGTTGCTCCAAATGAATATAGAATGTCAGGTACTATACGTATGCATAGTTTAAAGCTGTCGGCTTGCATACTTTCTGATATATTGGTATTTGGATAAAAATAAATTAAGAGCATTTATTAACAGTTGGCAGCCCTGGTGGTTCTTAAGAATACGCCCAGTCATATCTGGGTATGTACATATACAACATACGAAATTTGGTTGATTTCCAATTGATAATGTAGAAGTTATATGCATTTAAAAATTGGACCTATCAGCAGGCTTATAATCATTTTGGCAACACTGCCATGTATGACCTCCTGGAAATTAAACTGCAATATTATGATCTATACGTGTGCCAATTTTGAAATAGCTCCCATTCATACCTTCCAAGATATCCAACATGGAGCTCAAATTTCAATTGCGATTTTTCAGCAGTTGGTAGCACTGACATCATTTTCAAATATGGCCGTGAGATATTAGGTATAGATCTTTACTGCTACCAAATTTTGTTTCGATTGCTCCAGCCGTTTAGGAGTTGATAGGGGGACACACACACACAGCCAGCCAGCCAGCCAGCCAGCCAGACAGACAGACACAGATTTGGCCGATCTCATAAGTCTACTTTTTCCTCATTTTTGCAAAATGTGAAAAGTAGGCTAAAAATGCATGATACTGGTTTTAACTTCCGTATTCTGCCGTACATATGCGGGCGTGGTCGCCGGCAACTGAGCAGTCACTGGCGGAGCGCTTGAGCGAGAATGGCCTTGCCAAGCAAATATATACACCCTGTATAATAATTTTTTAGCCTACTTTTCACATTTTGCAAAAATGAGGAAAAAGTAGACTTATGAGATCGATCCGGGAAAATGTGTGTCTCTCTGTCTGTCTGTCTCTCTGGCTGTGTGTGTGTGTGTCCCCCTATCAACTCCTAAATGGCTGCAGCAATCAAAACCAAATTTAGTATGAGTAAAGATGTGCACCGGAATATCTCACGTCCATATTTGAAAATGATGTCAGTGCTACCAACTGCTGAAAAAAAAACTAGAAATTTGAGCTCCATGTTGGATATCTCGCAAGGTATGCATGGGAGCTATTCCAAAATTGGTACACATGCAGATAATACTATTTCAGTTTAATTTCCAGGAGGCCAACAATGACAGTGTTGCCAAAATAATGTTAAGCCTTCTGATAGGTCCAATGTTTAAATGCATATAACTTCTACACTATCAATTGGATTTCAACCAAATTTTGTATGTAATATCTGTACATAAACAGATATGATTGAGCGTATTCTTAAGAGCCACCAGGGCTGCCAACTGTTAATAATTGCTCTCTCTATTTTTTTTTATCCAAGTACCAATATATCAGAAAGTATGCAAGCCAACAGCTTTAAACTATGCACACGTATATTCTGACATTTTAGATTAATCTGGAGTAACTTATATACGTAAGTTCTACCGACATGATTATAAGCCTGCTGATAGTACCAATTTTTAAATACATGTAACTTCTATACTATCAGTTGGATTTCAACCAAATTTCGTATGTGCTATGTGTACCATAACAGATATGACTGTAAGTATTGTTAAGATCATTCAGGGCTGCCAACTGTTAATAAATGCTGTCCATATTTGTTTACCCTAATATCAATATATCAGAAAGTATGCAAGCCAACAGCTCTATACTTTGCACACGGATAGCACCTGACATTGTAGATTAATTTGGAGTAATTAATACAAGGCAGTGCTGCCAACATGATTCTATGCCTGCTGATATGTCCAATTTTGAAATACATGTGACTTCTATACTAACAAATGGATTTCATTCAAAATTGGCACAACAAGATATCATAATATTTCAGATTATTTCTGACCAGCACACGCATGGTATTGTTGGCAACATGCTTTTACGCGTGCTGATAGATCCAGTGTCTAACTGCATGTAACGTCCATTGGACTTCAACCAAATTTTGTATTCTGTACCTTAAGAGATGGAACTAAGAATATATTCAGTCACCAGGGCTGCCAACTGTAGTGCTCTATTAGGCTACATTATACTAGGTATATTTTGAACTAATTTGATATTTCGATATTACCAACTTAATTTTGTCATTATTCTAGATAGGTTCATATACTGTAGAATAATCATTGGCATGAAAAGTAGGCTGTATAGTTCTTCACGGAACTTCTTGTTTTATATGTGATTGAATTATATTCAACATATAAATTATAGTTATAATAAAACAATTAATTAAATTGACGTTGATTAAATTACGATAAATTGATATACGGTAAATAAATTAATTAAAAGAATTCCATGTTTATATTTTAGGACAGTGCGCGTAACATACAGTCTAAAGTTGTTATCACGTTGACTGCAGAGTGTCCTTATAAACAGGGTGACACACAATCTTGGGATTCATCGTGGAGAGGATACGGGTCAAAAGTGGTCTAATGAACGTATGTCCGGATTGCATGGTGTCCATGCTAGCGACCATGTATTCAATCATACTGCGCTGTACCATGCCGCCCCAGCTACAGTTTGCGTGGTTCCCTCCTAGAGAGTGGTACTGTTTCTCACACATCATGCCCTAGCGCCCTTTACTGATATAGTCATTGGTACCGTTGTGTCCGAGTCACTTGTCATCAATGATCATTCGTCACTTTTGGTTATAGAATTTCCGAGAGAGAGCACCGCCTGAGGCTACGTACTGCTCCGGCAAGTCTGGCAAGTCATATGAATGTAGCCTTTATTACACGTAATTGAACAGTATGTTCTGCGATGAGTTATTGATTATACGTCTAGATAGGAAAATAATACATTTTGATATATATCAATGTTGGCAATAGATTTGTCACGAAGGACACAGTTATACCGTTCTGGAGCTTAATTCACCTTTAGGCTAATTAAACATTGCTCTTCTACTCTACAGAATTGTGGGGATATTCGATGAATATAAAGAAAACTGTCCAAATGCACACACTATATTGCCATAACCTCACTTTTTGCCTAGCATGCCCGCTGCCACCCACCCCTCCCCGTAGCCCTAAACCACAAATTTTATTGGAATGCAAAGAAGAATGGGTAAGAAAACAAACCAGAGATGAAATGCACACATTATTCTCTCTATATATTTTTATTCGAGAGTAGTCCAAATTGCCCACTAGTTTTACACATGGTCAACACCAGGAAGATGAAAATTGCCGTATTGTTCTTACTATCATTATAATTCTTACATCCCGGTGCTTGGCAATTTTTCCTCCCTTGCAGTGGCATGATTGACTCTCAATTCAATTCAAATAAATAATCAAAATACTGAACAAATCAAAACAACCAACAACACCACGAGGAAAATCAATCAAAACGGATTATTCCCGCTTCCGCCAGTCGGTTTGATGTAAGCGTTCATGAGTGCCAACTACGGAACTTTAGTGCTAAAATTAATTCTTCATTGGCAGAACATCCAGAGCAGAGCTTTACCGCGACCCATGATCTGTCTTCCCCCTGCTTCTCATGCTGACTCACCTGGTGGTGGTAGTGTTGTACACAATGGTTCCGAGCTTTACTTACGGGCAGCGGGCAGCACGCTTGTATCGGAAGACCTATCCCCGCCGACAACAACCACAGCATTCAATGTTTGCAACAGTGTTGCGCCGTCTGTCTGAGACAGGGTCGTTTAAGGAAGCAGGAAATCATGAAGGACGTACCCGCCCTGTTCGGACACCAGACGTGGAGGAAATGTGAAGGCGACCACCGTGTCAGTTGGCCCGCCAGTACAGGGTAAGCCAGACGACCGTGTGAAACATTCTCCATGACAACTGTTACTACCCTTTTCACTTATAGCGCCAGACATTCCACACCGGGAGCGGTTTTGTCACTGGTTTATTCACCAGGCAACAACGATTCCGGGATTTGTGGCATCCATCCTATTCACAGATGAGGCCAACTTTACGTGGAGAGGTCACAGTCATCTGTGGGATTGTATGCAGAACCCCCATGGTTCGGTGCCAGCGAAATATCAGCAGCGGTTCAGTCGGAATGTGTGGGCCGGGATGATTGGCGACCGTGTTCTTCCTTCCACGTCACATAACAGGCCAGACCTATCGGCGTTTCTTGCGGGTTACTTTGCTTCCCTTGCTGGAAGATGCACTATTGATGATTCGCAGGGTTATGTGGCTGCTACATGATGGTGCTCCAACCCACTTCGCCGTTAACGTCCGGACGCATCTAGATCGTGTCTTCCCTGGTCGACGGATTGGACGAGGAGGTCGAGTTGCATGGCCTGCTCGGTCACCAGATCTCAACCCGTGCGATTTCTGGTTATGGGGCCATCTCAAAAGTATCGTGTATGCAGAGCCCATTACAGATGTGGAGACACTGGAGTGGCGTATTCATGCTGCCGCTGATACTGTTTGGAAGCAGCCTGGCCGATGTGAACGTGTGAGGTGAGACAGCACGTATTAGACCACCATCTCTATAAGAAAGGATGATCAAATAAATGGTCCCTAACAAACAAACCATACGTTCATTAGATCGTTTCTGTTCCGTATCCTCTCCTCGATCAATCCCTAGAGTTACTACCCGGTGGAAAAAATCACGCTGTATAACTAGACTATCTGATTCCCATGATTCATTGTATCGTACGTTATGGATTATATTGCTTGCATAGCTTGCCACGGTGGGTGAGTGGATAGCGTATCGGTCTACTAACCCCAAGATTGCAGGTTCGCTCCTGGCCGTGGTAAGTGATTTTTGAAAGGCGGCAAAAATACGACACGAATGTCATACGATGTTGGCATGTCAAAGAACCCATTTGAATTCAGTAGGCTGTGTTCATAATGGCAAAATTAATCTCGGGAGTTTCCGCTAACACAAAGTTCCTCATTTCTGTACTAGAAAGCGCTTAGATATCTAACCTTCTTGATTTTCATAGTGATTCAAGGAACAACGAAATTCGACATGCAAGCTACCCTCTGGGTGGCAAATTACAAAGCTTGCACCCGGCACCCGAGGCCATACGATATTATTATTATTATTATTATTGCTTGCATTATTCACCTGGCCGCTATCTTGAAATTATTTGGTTTATAACCTTTTAGTGTGGGCGTCAGGCGCTCCCCACAGGATGGTATATTTTTTCAATATTTGGTATTGATTGGATGATTAGTTAAGTCGTAATTTGATTTTAGCTTTGAACATTTGGGTGACCGCTTTTTTGTTGTTTTGGTTAAGATGGCGGGGATATAAAACATGGGACTGAAATGTCCTAATTCTGTACCAAACTTGGCTCAATTGGTGGGGACAGACAATCACACGGAAAATTGACCCGTGTAGAACTCGAAGGTAGGCTAAAAATCTGGTATTGGATAATTTCGTGCCGTACGCATTGTACAGATTTTGCTGGAATGTATCAGTCATACATAGTGATTAACCTCCTTGCTCAATGATATAGGGCGCCAGGGAATGTGCCTACACGCTGCTGCGAGAGATGACGTCACCAGTTACGTTGGCAGCACTCCTGTCGCTTGTATCATAACTAGAGGGCGGATTTCTATGACAAATCATATTTTCCCCTTAACATTATATCTTATAGTCTTGTATTTTCAACACGTTTCCAAGCATGATAATCAAAACTAAACAGGTTTTATTGGGCATATAAATGCATATTTAGACTTTATTAAGTTTTATGGCATATTTTGAACAAAATATCATTATAAACGCCATATGTTGGTAATTTTCATTTAAATTTCGTTTTATAAAAATCAGAATAAGCTCTAGAAATTATTGTTCAGGATAGACTGGAATATACTACTGAAGAACCATTCTAAAGTAGTGTATGGAATATTTCTAACAGGTAGGAGCTATTGTTTGCTAGCTGGGTCAATTCCTGGAAACCGGGCTATTGTTTACACGGAAGCAGAGGTAATTCCGCAGTTATTTGTCATCGTTCTTATCCCTCTCATTTGCCCTTCTCTCTTACACCTTCAACACACTGAATGACCTTGGTCACTCATTAGGGAGCTTCAGTCATTCAGTTCTTTTCAATATGCCTAAAACGAAAGTCTGAATTTGTGGGAAGTTACGAAGTTTTGTTCGCGAGTTCGGTGAAAACTTATTTAGTACGGATGGAGTGATATTGTTCTGTAAATTGTGTGAGGTTAAAGTCATATTTTGAATTTAATAGGTCATATTTTTATGTTTTTAGGTCATAAATGCATACATATTTCATACATTTTAGGTCATAGAAATCCGCCCCGTAATCATAACAAACAAACAGTAAACTTTATACTCACCACAGCCATTCATAACATACTGTGCACTTTTCCAATAATCTAACTATACACACTGACGATTTCGACAGCCCACAGCCCACACATGTGCCCTGCTCCCTATCAAGGGCACTGTGCTGCCAACTAAACTGATGACGCAACCTCTTGCAGCTGCAGGTAGCCACTGTGGGGAACATTTTGTATTTTTAGAGGATCTTAAAGCGATTTTAGTGTATGAACTGCCATAGAACAAAAGTTTGGTGCTTTTCAGTCGGTCAACACGAATGTACCCAAAAAGAGCTGGGTTGTGCCCTAATCCTGAAATAAATTATATGAGATTAATAAATACACTAGGATGACCAGTTTCGATCGTCAAGCGACCATCATCAGATCCATTACACTTAGGCTATAACATCTATGTTTGAGAATACAGGTGAAAAATATATACAATATGTACAATTATTTAGTTGCAGTGTTGGTAATGCAACTACATATACTACATATACAACTAGGTATACTACATTTAGCATACACCGACAGTTGCATTACCCAGCTCCATTTGGATACAATCGTGTTGACCGACTGAAAAGCACCAAACCTTTGTTTACTTAGGCAACACTGAAAAATGGCTTCAAACTTCACAACTGCAATAAATATAAAAAATCAATAACTAAATTAATGAAGCCGGCCATCAAGTTTTTTATTATGCATTAATATATGGTGCCGTCTGAGTATGTTCGCCTGTTTGTCCGTAGACACGCTGTACTTTTATCTGGATTCGAAATGGTTCCATATTCGGCGCTCCTGTCTGCGTTGCAGAGCACGTACAGTAGGCCAACAGAAAGGAGCAACACAAGAAGGGCAATCATCACTCCAAGACTCCAACAAACCGCGTTTTGCATATACCTGTCGCTGCCTTGCGAAGCAGGCATGCTTTGTTCTGTATTCATATCGTCCTCAATATATTGTGTGGACTCAGTTTGTACGGAAACAGCATTGATGGTTTCTGCTTCCTTGACTGGAGCCCTGGTCAGTAGGTTCTTCTTGAGTATGGCCTCATACATGTCTGGGCTGTGAAAATTGGTCCAGCGATTTGCTGCGATCCTCCTCACTCCCACAATGGTAAAACATTCGTCAGTTGTGGTATTCATTTCAGTTCCCAAGGCAGCGTCCGTTGGCCATTTTTTACTCTTTTTCTTCGTTTTTGAGACCTTGCTGCGTTTATCACCATCTTTGCCATGCTTCTTTATGGTTTCAGTTGAAGTGTCTGTTTTCGGGGCTTTGCCATACTCTTCATCATCTTTGGTATGCCTCTCAGTTGAAGTGTATGTTTTTGGAGTATTAACGGACGTTTCACCATATTTGGTTTTCTTCATTATGGTATCGCTTGAACTGTCTGTCAATGGGGCTTTGCCAGACCTCTCATCATCTTCATTATTGTTTATGATGTTGTTACTGCTGTCATCTTCCTCCGTACTGGACGTGGTGTCAGTATCCATGACCCCTCTCTGGCTACTACTGGTGTATTCAGCCGTTACTTTTAGCACCGATGGAATCCTTTTACTGTTCGAGTACGCTATTTGGGCCATGTGCGGTTTAACCTTCTTAATGGGGACATCCATTGGTATTAAATACTCGGCACTGTCATCCAGTGGTTCTACGAAATTATGCTTTCTATGTACATCGTCTGGTTTAAGATAATTCGTTTTGGCTGAGTGGAGTCTATACATAAGAGGTGTAAGTGTCCGCGCTCCCAACCACTGCCTGTGCTGTATTCCAGGTTTCCATAATCTGCGTAGATTCGCATCCAGTCCTAGCTTTTTCAGCATATACTTTGAATACAAATACCTTCCCGTGTTGATATCAGAAAGTTGATTCACATTACCGTCGCCAGCCTCATCTGGACTGTAAACGTGTTTGTTCAAAGTGCGATGAAGAGGATGACGAACATGAGTTATTCCATATTCACTGTTGTCTTCGTTAGTGGTTTGATTTGCTCCAGATGGGGTGCTGCCAAAATGCATTGGATCGTACGAGTCTACATCTTGGTACTCGAAATCACGTGGGCTTATTTTCTCTAGAGACAAGGGAGCTCTATTGCCAGGCGCAGCATTAAACTCCCGGTCAGCGTTCACGCTCTCATAGCAGAAGGTAGGTTTCCTGTAGATATCGACGGGAATGATGTCGGCGGGGGAATCATAAACAACTGGCTGTGATGTGTCTACCGCCTTGGCGTTATTTAGTTTTGATGGTAGAAATGTATGAACATCCTTGCCTTTATACGGGAGGGATACATGAACTCCATCACCCTTCCGAGATTGGCCAACATAAGCTGATTTGTGCACATTCGCTGTATTAACCTTGTTGGATGCTCTATAGGTTGAGTTTGATCCATACATCCCATAATTGGGCATACTCATCAAGACCCTTGATTGGGATCCAAAAGACGTTCCCACGTTAGAAGCCTTTGCTTCATTTTGATTTCCTCCATAGTTAGCCTCTTCTCTATGATATAATCCATTGGTCCCTGCCAAATTTAGGTTTAATCCATACTTTGCCACTTCATTTGGATTTAATCTAGAATTGATCCCTGCATAATTCAGCTTTGTTCCGTATCTTGCTTCCTTATAAGGATTGGTTTCATAATTGGTACCGGCATAATTTAGCTTTATTCCATAGCTTTCCGCTTCTTGTGGATTTAATCCATAATTACTACCAGAATTATTTATATTTGTACCTTGACTTCCATCCTTCCTAGGATTTGATCCATAATTGGCTTCTACATTATTAAGGTATGTTCCGTAGCTTTCCACTTCATTTGTATTTAATCCATAAATGGTGCCTGCATGATTTAGCTTCGTTCCATAGCTTATCCCTTCATATGGATTAAATCTATAATTGATACCTGCAGGATCTATCTTTTTTCCATAGATTACGCCTTCATTTGGACTCAATCTATAATTGATACCTGCAGGATTTATATTTGTTCCATAGCTTACCCCTTCATCAGGACTCAATCCATAATTGATACCTACACGCCTTGCCGTTCCAATTGGATTTGATCTGTAATTGGTCCCTGCATACTTTAGATTTGTTTCGTAGCTTGCTTGCCTACTAGGGTTTGATAGATAATTTATCCCTACATTATTCAGTATTTTTCCGTAGCTTTGCGCGTCTTTTGGGTTTAATCCATAATTGGTCCCTATATTATTTAGCTTTGTTTCGTACCTTTGCACTTCGTTTGGATTGAGTCCATAATTATTAGCGGCATTATTCTGCATTGTTTCATAGCTTTGCGCTTCGATTGGATTTAATCCATAGTTGTTACGTGCATTATTCTGGATTGTTCCGTATCTTGACTCTTTACTTGGGTTTGAGCCATAGTTGGAGGCTACGTTACTAGGATTTGAATCATATTTGGTACCTGTATTACTTTGGTTCGAGTCATAGTTGGTACCTGTATTAGTCGGATTTGAGCCATTGCTGGTACCTGTATTACTTTGGTTCGAGTCATAGTTGGTACCAGTATTACTTTTGTTCGAATCATTGCTGGTACCTGCATTACTTTGGTTTGAATCATAGTTGGTACCAGTATTACTTTGGTTCGAGTCAGAGTTGGTACCTGTATTACTGGGGTTTGGTTCGTAGTTGGTACCTGTATTACTTTGGTTCGAGTCATAGTTGGTACCTGTATTACTTTGGTTCGAATCATAGTTGGTACCTGTATTGCTGGGGTTTGGTTCATAGTTGGTACCTGTGTTACTTTGGTTCGAATCATAGTTGGTACCTGCATTACTTTTGTTCGAGTCATAGTTGGTACCTGTATTACTTTGGTTCGAGTCATAGTTGGTACCTGTATTACTTTGGCTTGGTTCATAGTTGGTACCTGTATTACTTTTGTTCGAGTCATAGTTGGTACCTGTGTTACTTTGGTTTGAATCATAATTGGTACCTGTGTTACTTTGGTTCGAGTCATAATTGGTACCAGTATTACTTTGGTTAGGTTCGTAGTTGGTACCTGTATTACTTTTGTTCGAGTCATAGTTGGTACCTGTGTTACTTTGGTTCGAATCATAATTGGTACCTGTGTTACTTTGGTTCGAGTCATAATTGGTACCAGTATTACTTTGGTTTGGTTCGTAGTTGGTACCTGTATTACTTTTGGTCGAGTCATAGTTGGTACCTGTATTACTTTGGTTCGAATCATAATTGGTACCTGTGTTACTTTGGTTCGAGTCATAATTGGTACCAGTATTACTTTGGTTTGGTTCGTAGTTGGTACCTGTATTACTTTGGTTCGAATCATAATTGGTACCTGTGTTACTTTGGTTCGAGTCATAATTGGTACCAGTATTACTTTGGTTTGGTTCGTAGTTGGTACCTGTATTACTTTGGTTCGAGTCATAGTTGGTACCTGTGTTACTTTGGTTCGAATCATAATTGGTACCAGTATTACTTTGGTTCGAGTCATAATTGGTACCAGTATTACTTTGGTTTGGTTCGTAGTTGGTACCTGTATTACTTTTGTTCGAGTCATAGTTGGTACCTGTATTACTTTGGTTTGGTTCATAGTTGGTACCTGTGTTACTTTGGTTCGAATCATAATTGGTACCTGTGTTACTTTGGTTCGAGTCATAATTGGTACCTGTATTACTTTGATTCGAGTCATAGGTGCTACCTGTATTACTCGGGTTTGAGCCAATGTTGGGACCTATATTACTTGGGCTCGAATCATATTTGGGGTCTACGTGGCTTGGTTTCGAATCGCAGTTGTTGTCTACATTGCTTGGTCTACTTGGATTCGAATCATGGTTGGTGACTATGTTGCTTGTTTTCTTGTCATAGTTGGTACCTGCATTACTTAAGATAGAAACATAGTTAGTGTATACGTTTTTTGGGTTTGAGTTATAGTTATTGGCTTTGTTGCTTGGTTTCGACTTATAATTATTGGCTACTTTACTAAGGTCTAGGTTATAGTTCTTCCTTACATTATTTGGATTTGGTTTGTAGTTGGGGCCTGTGTTACTTGGATTTGATTCATAGTTGTTCTCTGCATTGAGTTTGTAGTTGGTAGGCCTATCTGCATTTTGCTCATGGTTTGTACGTACGTTATTTGGGTTTGATTCATCACTAGTTTTCGCATCATTTGGATTACTTTCGTATATTGTGCCTGTATCATCTGTGCTGGGCCCAAGTCTAAACATCTCTTCGTTTGAGGCAGTTGGGGCACCATACATATCTGGTTCCTCCACGTACATATCATCCGGGTTGTAATCATACATTTGATATGTTATCACTGTTGGCGCAACATCGTATAACTCATACCCGGGATTAATGGGACGATTTACCAAGACCAAGCCCGGACTAGTTCTGGTTCCAACACCTACCGGTATTGTAGATGAAGAATCCTGGGCGTCCAAACCGTAGATGATTGTGTTACCATTGATGTCAGTTGCACCCTCAAGAATTAAATTGTTCATCTTGCTGTTTTCAGGCTGATCTATGCTGGTTGATTCGTATGTTACAGCGCAGTTGCCACTGTTAATTTTACGCGGGATAAAATTTCCTTTGCTCTTCGTGTCAACGATAATTTTGTGGTTGTCACCATCACTGTTCAGGAAACTAGCCTTGTAGTTTTTCTCCAAACAAACATTTTCAACCTCACACTCCTTACTAGGGTTTACTGTAATCGGTTTATGCTTGTTTCTGGCATTTTCGTCGCTCGAGTTATAGATGGTCTTCAGATTGTAGATTTTAACAGTTTCATCTTTCGTCTCTCCATTTGTGTTAGAATAGGATATTGGTTTAATCTTGACTACTTCACCAGTGTTGTCCTTACTCACTTGGTACAGACTGGGAAGATGCTTATGGGCATCTCCCTTGCTGTGTGTACTGCCAACGTGATTCATTTGGATGATGTGGTCAGAGCCTCGCTTGTTGAGTTGAAATGCTTTTAATATGTCACCGTCGTCTATTTGGTACGTGTTAAAAGCATTAATATGTCCATTCTTGTTGTCAATCTTAATAGGATCATCGTTTTTGAATTTAATTTTTCCAAGACCATTTAGATTGCTTCTTGGGATATGAGAAGCAACACTACTTGAACCTAAGCCATTTTTAGGCTTAGCAACACCGATGAGGGAATTGCTACGCTTCCAAGGAATGTTGTCCCAATTATCAATGATGGCGTCATTTAATTTATTGCTATTTTTAAAACCGATATTGTTCCTGCTGTATCTAGTCATGTCATCAGAATCCATCCCAATTGTACCGTCTCTAGGAATAATATCACCTTCATCACTTGGAGGTAACTCTTCTTCTCTCAGCCTTGCTCTTCCGTTCACCATGTTTGGATGGAAATGTTCTGTGGAGCAAAAACGTCACGTAATGATCAGATCAGGGTAGTCAAGTAAATTACTACACAAATTCTATTGGAATTCTATAAATGCTACTAGCAGGGCCGTATTTCTAAAAAGGCTAAGTAGGCTGCGGCCTAGAGCGGCAGTTTGGCAATTCATTCAAAAGCTCAAATGAAGTATTTCACACGTTAATGATATTGTCCGTGCGAATTTAAGAATGCATGTTATTTAAAACTATGTTTTAGTCCTTCTTCCTGTCTTAGAAGAGTTAAGAACTCTCTGAGAACTAGTATTTCTGAAATACGGTTAAACTCACGTCCATTACTTTGTATTGAGGCAAATACAACAAAAACACTTTCATATGAGGACATTATTAACGAGTTTGCCGTTAAGAAACCTCGCAAGAAAGCTATGTAAATTGGAACTTCAAGATTACTTAGGGCGAGTTGTTTTAGAGAGGTTTGTATATTTTTCAACAAATAAACCAGTAATTAACTACATTTTGTGTAATTTCATTTCACCGTGTAGGACAACTTAATTCAAATTGAACACAGTTCTTCAATTACGCAAAAGAAAGTCATTAATATTAGAACAAATTAATTAATTAAGTTCGAAAACCATTTTATTTTTAACGAATCTTAAAATAAGTAAGTAAAAAAAGACACGTAGATAACTAATTTCAGTAGGCCTATAACATTTATTATGCAAGCCATTAAAATTGTAGTTTTATCTAAACTAAATGAACTTAATGTTAAAAAAATATGAAAACGCCAATGAAATCTATCCTTTTGTTGTATAAAACAAATGTATTAAGCAAATATGAACTATGGAGGGGGCGGCCTATGGGCGACATACTGTTAAATCCGACCCTGGCTACTAGGCTGTTTGGCTACAACATAATTCAACAATTTAGCATGGAAAACTCAAAAAGCAATGATTTTGAAGTTTTGGCGTTCTTCATTTACAGGGTATTAAATGTTGTTTTAAGTGGCGGAAACTGCACATTTAAAAATACAATCCATGGTTATTTAAAATTTAGAGATAGTTGCAGAAATATGAAGAGAACTAACAAACATTGTGAGGTTTGAAGCCATTTTTCAGTGTTGCCTAAGTAAACAAAAGTTTGGTGCTTTTCAGTCGGTCAACAAAAATGTATCCAAATAGAGCTGGGTTATGCCCTGATCCTGAAATAAATTACATAAGATTAATAAATACACTACCTATATTCGTGTTGACCGACTGAAAAGCACCAAACTTTTGAGAACTAACAAAACGATATCACTCAAGTTGAGCATTAGAGGCTTACGAAACACGAGCACAATCATCTGGAATACGGTGTTACTTTCAATAAGGACGAACTGCGTTACTGCCACACAGAGCCACTCCATACGTTCGAGACGTCATCAAAAACGTTGAGAAAAAGATCAGCAAAATGCCTACTGGGGAAACATTTTGGACAAAGTTTCAAGACAGTCTTTAGATGAGGAATGCCGAGAAGAACTGTATTCACTGACTGAACGATTCACCTCACTTGCACGGAAAATAAGCATTAAATTCTATGGACATATACAGTAGCTCAAATGGACAACTCCCGATGTCGAAAAAATTCGTGTTCGTCATCAACGGAACTCGACAAACCAAAGTACTGTACTCTGCCTAGCACAGGCCCAAAAGGACCAAACAGAAAACAATATTGCACACTAGCAACGACACGGACTGCAAATAGACATAAGTTGCCACCCAAAATCCCGACAGCAAAGAATGAAACTCAAAGGTGCATGGACACAAGAATGAAGACAGCCAAATAGTGAACGGATGGGGAAGTTATGGAAAGGTAAGATGCACAAGACGTGCCCCTTGGAGAACCACAAATTGTTTATAACACTCCAAAATATACAGAATACAGAAAGTTCAATTCAAAATATAACAAATTCCTTGATTCACGGAACACTTATTGATTTACCCACTTTTACTTATGAAGCGGTCGACGCGATAATCAGTCACCACATCATCAGCTGATATAAGATTGAGTGGATCCTGAAGAACAAGGTTTCTTCGTGAATCCACACACTCAGTTAAATTGTAGGCCACGGCTTCACAAGTTCAAAGCGGAAGGTCTTCCCTTCTCGTTAGATACGAGAGGTATGCACAAAATGACGGACTCCCTCTGTGACCGGAAGGGGCGAGTAGTTCCCCTTCTCTCAATTTATTGGGCACTGGGTCAGCTAGCCACTACTCTCCCAAAATGCCAGTACTTGTCGGGATAACTGAGAGCGAATGTCTCTAGCGGGTACCTCCATTGGCCGAGGTGGAAGTGATTGCAGGTTGATCAGCTAACTCATATCCCGCAGCGCTGTGCAACCAAGCGAGGCCAGTATCATTAGGTCCTGAAGATTAGAAACCTTAAGGCAATATACTATTTATTGTGGCCTTCCTCAGCGCAAAATAGAGAGGCAAGACTTACGATACATGAACAATTTTACCATAACAGAAGGTTGTTCTCAAAATTATTTCCAATAAATTAATAATCTAAACGCTGGCGGCTTCGGTGGCGTAGTGGCTAGCATGCTGAGCTTCTATGCCCAAGATCGCGGGTTCAAATCCAGCCGAAGTCGTCGGATTTTTTAAGAGCGATAAAATCCCACAGTATGCCTTCCTTCGGAGGGGAAGTAAAGCCGGCGGTCCCATGTCATAGATTTATGGCATGTTAAAGAACCTTCCACTAATTACACCTGTGTGAATCTGAATTGTATAGGTTAAGAATGTTAACAACGCTCTTAGGTCCCTACGTTCGTTGCCAAGAGCCGACTGCGGTGACGTCTGGTAGCTAAGTTCTGAACTAGTAGTCGTTGACGGTGGCGTTTGGCGGCAAAAGTAGGAACTACTTGAAAATTGATCGTCTGCAGTTCTCACTTGAATTAAAACAGATTCACACACTAATAGAGTCATCAAAATTAACACCGGTTATCAGACAGATTCTACACACACCCAACGTACACGGGGCTACATGACCGCGTTGTCGCAGCCCCTAAACTTAAGAACCAATCAACCAACCAAGTCTAAACGATAAAAAAAACTAAAAAACACATACACAAAAAGTTAAAAAACAGATATGTTACAAACATATGTTAATTCGAAATAAATAAAACTTGATATGAAAGTGGCTTGAAGAAGGAAACAGTGATGTGGATGTTATGTAGACAAGAATTTTGAAGTTACGATGGAATTTGTCAGAATGGGTATCTTGGTATCCCCCAAACATTCTATATTCCCCTATCTCCAGATTGTAATATCTTCTCAACGATAGGCTATCTTTCCTCAGTTTCATTATACCCATTCTGACAAATTCCTTCGTAACCTCAAAATACTACAGTTCTGGAACTTTCCATTGAAAAAAAACTCTAAACACTGAAGAACTATACTCAACACCGTCAAAATTACTGCAAATTTTAAGTTAAATGGAACTATTAATTGCAACCCAAAAACTTTATAACGCAAGAAACATATTAAAGTTCAACTCAGTGCATCTCCATAAACTGCAATAACTTTTCCCTTATTCAACAAACTTTCAGTGCTTCAAAAGTGATTGTGTGGCTACTTCCGCGTCGCGATTCGCTCGTATCAATAAAACTGGCCAGGACTCTAATCCCATGTTTCCTACACTCCTAATTTCCATTACTAACAATTTAGGGTATATTTAAACTAGTTACTTTTGCACAACGAGGCCTCGCCTAAAAATAGGCGCCCTCCCCCTTTTTCTCCACTTAACATTTATTCACTCTGTTTAAATACATGGGGTTATAACCCACATTTTAATATGCATTTTTTCCTGCTACGACCAGGAAGTTCTACTTTTTCTAATTGTTAGATAATTATCTAATTTATGTAATCCAGATTTCGTTAATACGGGGCACGTCCAGAAAGTAAGTTCATTTACAAAATGTTCAGAATTAGGCGAGTCAATGAAGTAGATCTGCATTGGTCTGTACAACAAGAATTTTTTCTATGTTTTCAGTTTTGAATGATTTTCTTAAATCAGTCAATAAAAGTTTCAATGACGAGAACGACCTCACTAAAGGTTAAAAACCTGCGGTTCTATTATTCGCACCAGATAGGCTTTTCAATAATTATTTCTGTTTTCGAACCTTAAGGATGGTCAGGGCCTGAACCCGGGGGAGGGGGGGGGGGGGGGGAGAATTCGAAAAATACTATTTAGACGAAAACCACAAGAATATGCATTTATATGCTTCTATTCTGAAAACCACGGTTTTATGCATTTATATGCTCGATAAATTTCAATTCTGTTGGTCCCAGAGAGGTGAAAATACCATCGAAAGGCTTCTTTCAATGTGTAGGGAAAAAATATGCAAATATGCTCGAATCCGAGCCCTAGTCATCACAATAACGACACCGTCAACTCTGTGATATTCTCATTCGATGGAGGTATGCATCATAATAACCATGGCCAGAGAGAAACATGGTAATGTAATAATTAACCTCACCATATTCCCTCGACAACCATGGCTTCAGTTGCTTGATGAGCCTAGCGGTCCACCTGCCTCGATGTTCACGTTCTCATTCTTCCTGCCATTCCAGAAGAGATCTGTCTCTTTCCTCCCCCTTCATGCGTATCTTAGAATGTTCTTCTTTGCGTAAAATATACGGCGCCTTTCCTTGGTCAGGATGTAAATGGGTATCGCCCCAGCTATTACTAGCACTGCCGGTCCAGACACTGTACGATAGGCAGAAGTTACTCTGAGGGCAGCTCTTCTGTGAACCGAGGTTATCCGCTCAGAGCTAAGAGCTACAGACCAAATCTCTGCACCATACAGAATAACTGATTCCGCCACTCTAATCAGCAATTTCCTCTTCAAGGGTGAAGGGCCGCGAATATTAGCCATGAGTCGCGACAAGTTGTTAACAATCCTTGCAGCCCTATCAGCAATCTTGCTGATATGATTCCAGAATGTTAACTTGCTGTCAATCATAACATGAAAGGAGCCTCCCCGAAGATTGCGATGACCGATGCTTAGGGTATGAATAGCAATCGGGGGTGCCCTGGGCAACGCCAGAGAATGACACGAACAGTCCTGGCGGCAAATCCTTTCACTCCAGAAACATCAAAATCTCAGTCCTTTTCAGGACCACAATTAACAATCATTTCTGTTAACATAGAGGGCATATCACCAGCCAAAAAAGAACTGCTGCAATATTTATGTAGACACAGTGCCATATACTGTGCATACAGGAGATCCATAGGAGCTGCGAAATGCGTAGACCAAGGATACATGGAATGCACCTTGCCATTGAATGATCTCACGACAAATAAGGAAGCGCTATATTTGTTCACCCGGATATCCAGGTACTGTCAACAGCATTCACGGAAGAAAACGATATTGTATTTCTTACTATAGAAACAAATGATTGCACCATCTCATCAGTGTATAAACCACCTGGCGCTGAATTCACTTTTTCCCAACCAACTAATTTCCACAATAAACATGTGCAGATTGTCATAGGTGATTTTAATAGCCATGTTTGGGGTTACAGGTATGAAGATGAAAATGGGACAGCAGTACAGGAATGGGCAGAATTAAATCACCTGCTCTCATCCATGATGCAAAACTACCTTCTTCATTCAACAGTGGTAGGTGGAAACGTGGTTTCAACCCTGATCTCATATTCAGTAGTAGTGGTATCAACTGTCAATGCATAAAATCTGTCTGTCCCCCGGTACCTAATCCCCTGCATAGACAGACTTATAATGTGTCAAATATTTGCTGCTATAAGACCTCAAAAAGTGCCTTTTCGTAGGAGATACAATTTTAAAAAGGCAGACTGGACGAACTTCACAAAACTACTGGACGTCGAAGTATCTTCAATTGAACCAATACCAGAATCCTATGATATATTCACTACAGGTGTAATGAGATGCTCAAAAATATATATTCCTCGTGGTTGTCGGACATCTTACATCCCCGGCATCACAACAGAATAGTCTGCTCTACTGAAAGAATACACCAATTTATTTGATGACAATTCATTCAGCGAAACAACGGCGGAAGCTGGAAATAAACTTATCTCGTCTATAAAGGAGACGAAAAGGATCAATTGCATAAGAACCATCGAAGATCTAGACCTGAAAAGAGACAGTCATAAATCACGGAGACTTTTGAAGCGTCTAAACAATGACCCAACTCGTGACACTGAACACTATAACAATCCTGCAAATCAAATAGCACACCAAATACTGCTAAATGGAAAGGCGGATCACAAATCTAATCTTCCTACATCGCAAAGAGAACAACTGGAGGAAAATGACATTATGACTCCATTCAACATTAGAGAAGGCCTTCAAACGGAGCAAAAACGGGAAATCAGCGGGCCTGGATGAAATTCGAACTGAACAAATTAAGCATTTCGGCACAGAAACAAATAAATGGGTTCTGCAACTTTTAAACAACTGCATAAGCAGTTGTCACATTCTAAAGATCTGTCGTAAGAGCCGAGTGATAGCCTTGCTGAAACCTGGCAAAGAAGGAAACAGCCCAAGTAGTTTTAGACCCATTGCTCTTCTGTGTCTTCTCTTTAAATTGTTAAAAAGAATGATCTTAAACCTCCTTATACCCATAATCGACCCTTTGCTTATACCGCAACAAGCTGGATTTCGTCCTGGTAAAGGTTGTACTGGACAGCAGACTGTTGAACTTAACTCAGTACATAGAAGATGGTCTTGAAGCTCACGCCGTAACTGGAGTGGCAGTTGTTCATTTATCAGGAGCGTATGGCACTGCCAATCATCAGATATTATTAACTAAGCTCTACAAAGTGACGAAAACAAAAGTTTGGTGCTTTTCAGTCGATCAACACGAATGTACCCAAAAGGAGTTGGGTTATGCCCTAATCATGAAATAAATTACAAGAGATTAATAAATACACTAGGATGACCAGTTTCGATCGTCAAGCGATCATCATCAGATCCACTACACTTAGGCTATAACATCTATGTTTGAAAATACAGGTGAAAAATATTTACAATATGTACAATTATTTAATTGCAGTATTGATAATGCAACTGCCGGTGTATGCTAAATGCAGTATATATGATGTTAGGTGAAATGCTAAATGGTGATAGATATCCGGAGTTTGTAATTTGGAGAGATTATATGGTTGTAAAAATCAACTATGGTTAAACTGTAATGTTATAGGCTAACTACTTATTTGATTGTCTTCCTTGCTAGAGCTATGCGCAGTTTTCGTGTTCACTGTAGCTCCAGGTGTGGTCGACTGAGATGGCCTGTTATCTCAACGACACTGGTTTTTCCTTTTTCTCCCCCCTGTTCATATGGCTGTGTGGAGTCAGGCGATGTGTTTATGTGGAGTGTTGCCAACCTAGATAAGATGTATGTTATTGAATACAGGAAGATCTACAACTATTAAAGACCGTGGAACTGTCTTCGCCACTCGTGAACTAAAAGGCCATTCGAACTAAGGGCTGGCCGGTCTATTGAAGACGTCCCGGCACCTTTAATACTGCCGCGCATACCGGCCTAGGTTCATAGCAGAAAAAGTACATAGTACACCTGATCCAGATACAAAGTGACTAAGGACCCTAGCCTAACCAACTTCATTTCCACTATCTTGCAGAATCGCAGGTTCGTTGTTGATTTTCAACGTAGCAGATGGAGACCACAGAAGAATGGTCTCCCAAAAGGAAGTGTGTTGGCTCCAATATTATTTAACCTTTACACAAATTATCAACCTATTGCCCCGCACTGCGGGAGCTTTGTGTATGCTACACAGTGCAGAGACTTTGTATCAGTGGAGAGCAATCCCAATAATGCCCTTGAAACCCTCTCAAGATACTATACTACAAATCATCTCGAACCTAATCCATCAAAAACACAAGTATGTGCTTTCCATCTAAGATATAGAGAAGCTGGAACGTAAGTTAAATGTTGTACGGTTAGGGGTTGCATTGGAAAACTGTTACACTCCAAAATACTTAGGAATAACACTCGACAGGTCTCTCACATACAAGAAACATTGTAAAAACACTAAGCAAAATGTTTCCACAAGGAACAATCTTCTCAGAAGATCGCAGTGGGGCAGCCAACCTGCAACCATCAGATCTTCTGCAATGGCATTATGTTATTCCATCGCAGAGTACGCTTGTCCTGTTTGGTATAACTCAGCTCTTGCCAAACAGGTGGAGGTGGCTCTCAATGGTACGTGCAGAATAATAACTGGGTGTCTCAAATCCACATTAAATGGCTTTATCACCTCGCAGGGATAGCACCACCTTCTGTTCGAAGTGAAATAACAGCGAACAAGGAGAGGAAGAAGGTGGAGCATGAAAGTACTCATCAGTTATATGGGTACGAATTGCACACACCAAGACTGAAATCTAGGAAGAGATTCCTAAAAACATCAAAGGAACTCACAACCACCGATAAAAATGCTAGACTACAATCTTGGAAAGCTAAAGGTCTTCTTTCTGGTGGCTGTACAACACCATCTGAAACTTTACCACCGGGTCATAACGAGCAGGCGGGGTTCTAGGGTTTGGCTTTGGGGGAGAGGTCAGAGAATCGAAATTGTTAAGAAAAATGGTATCACTAAAAACGCAATCACAAAATAACCATACGTACAAAACCAGGCGATTTTTTTGCAAGCTACATGGATTGAAATTTGATGTGTTTAGCGCACCAAAAATATTCGTACAAATTGCAACGGCGTGTTTTGCGACTTCTACATCGAGCTTCGAGAAAAGTATCAAGGTACGTTACAGTTTCGGCAAGTCGAGTTGGTACCGACAAAGGGAGAAAGTCACAGCTTAAATTGCCAACCAAGCTTGCAGTTTGGACGTCGGCAAAACTTTTTGGTGTGAAAAGCCCCAAATTCCTATCCGTGCATTGCTGCACATTCATCGTGACATCACTATAAACATCGATTCGGTAATCACAAGGTTTGCTAAACAAAATAGACGAGTTGATTTTGTTATATAAATAATCGTTTTTATATAACAGGTATGAAGTTGTAAATATGTACAGTTGTAACAGAACATAATAATTGCAATATAGATATTTTCAGTATTGAATAAAATGAAAAAAAAAAACAACCTGTTTTTCAGTTAAAATTTGTTAAGTTTTATTTGTCTGATTATTGTGATTTCGTTTTTTGATTTTTCAAAAAAAAAAATTGGTCACCGTTTGGGGGGGGGGTTCATGACCCTCGTGACCCCGCCCCCCCTCCCTTGAATCCGCGCCTGATAACGAGGCATGGATGACATGGAAATCCCTAAATAGTTTGAGATCAGGAGTCGGCAAATCAAGGGCTAATATGGCAAGACGGAACTACGCTAAAGACGGAAACATCAATTGTGATTGCGGAAAAGATCCGACTGTCAACCACATGATCCAATATCGTATGTGTCCAACCACCTGCACACCGGAGTACCTACACCTAGCCTCAGAGAATGCACTACAAGTCGCACTGTCAACCACATGATCCAATGTCGTATGTGTCCAACCACCTGCACAACGGAGGATCTACACCGAGCCTCAGAGAATGCACTACAAGTCGCACTGTCAACGACATGATCCAATGTCGTATGTGTCCAACCACCTGCACACCGGAGGATCTACACCTAGCCTCAGAGAATGCACTACAAGTCGCACTGTCAACCACATGATCCAATGTCGTATGTGTCCAACCACCTGCACACCGGAGGATCTACACCTAGCCTCAGAGAATGCACTACAAGTCGCACTGTCAACCACATGATCCAATGTCGTATGTGTCCAACCACCTGCACACCGGAGGATCTACACCGAGCCTCAGAGAATGCACTACAAGTCGCACTGTCAACCACATGATCCAATGTCGTATGTGTCCAACCACCTGCACACCGGAGGATCTACACCTTGCCTCAGAGAATGCACTACAAGTCGCACTGTCAACCACATGATCCAATGTCGTATGTGTCCAACCACCTGCACACCGGAGGATCTACACCGAGCCTCAGAGAATGCACTACAAGTCGCACTGTCAACCACATGATCCAATGTCGTATGTGTCCAACCACCTGCACACCGGAGGATCTACACCGAGCCTCAGAGAATGCACTACAAGTCGCACTGTCAACCACATGATCCAATGTCGTATGTGTCCAACCACCTGCACAACGGAGGATCTACACCGAGCCTCAGAGAATGCACTACAAGTCGCACTGTCAACCACATGATCCAATGTCGTATGTGTCCAACCACCTGCACACCGGAGGATCTACACCGAGCCTCAGAGAATGCACTACAAGTCGCACTGTCAACCACATGATCCAATGTCGTATGTGTCCAACCACCTGCACACCGGAGGATCTACACCTTGCCTCAGAGAATGCACTACAAGTCGCACTGTCAACCACATGATCCAATGTCGTATGTGTCCAACCATCTGCACACCGGAGGATCTACACCTAGCCTCAGAGAATTCACTACAAGTCGCACTGTCAACCACATGATCCAATGTCGTATGTGTCCAACCATCTGCACACCGGAGGATCTACACCGAGCCTCAGAGAATGCACTACAAGTCGCACTGTCAACCACATGATCCAATGTCGTATGTGTCCAACCATCTGCACACCGGAGGATCTACACCGAGCCTCAGAGAATGCACTACAAGTCGCACTGTCAACCACATGATCCAATGTCGTATGTGTCCAACCACCTGCACACCGGAGGATCTACACCTTGCCTCAGAGAATGCACTACAAGTCGCACTGTCAACCACATGATCCAATGTCGTATGTGTTCAACCACCTGCACACCGGAGGATCTACACCTTGCCTCAGAGAATGCACTACAAGTCGCACTGTCAACCACATGATCCAATGTCGTATGTGTCCAACCACCTGCACACCGGAGGATCTACACCATGCCTCAGAGAATGCACTACAAGTCGCACTGTCAACCACATGATCCAATGTCGTATGTGTCCAACCACCTGCACACCGGAGGATCTACACCTTGCCTCAGAGAATGCACTAAAAGTCGCACTGTCAACCACATGATCCAATGTCGTATGTGTACAACCACCTGCACACCGGAGGATCTACACCTTGCCTCAGAGAATGCACTACAAGTCGCACTGTCAACCACATGATCCAATGTCGTATGTGTCCAACCACCTGCACACCGGAGGATCTACACCTTGCCTCAGAGAATGCACTACAAGTCGCACTGTCAACCACATGATCCAATGTCGTATGTGTCCAACCACCTGCACACCGGAGGATCTACACCTTGCCTCAGAGAATGCACTACAAGTCGCACTGTCAACCACATGATCCAATGTCGTATGTGTCCAACCACCTGCACACCGGAGGATCTACACCTTGCCTCAGAGAATGCACTACAAGTCGCACTGTCAACCACATGATCCAATGTCGTATGTGTCCAACCACCTGCACACCGGAGGATCTACACCTTGCCTCAGAGAATGCACTACAAGTCGCACTGTCAACCACATGATCCAATGTCGTATGTGTCCAACCACCTGCACACCGGAGGATCTACACCGAGCCTCAGAGAATGCACTACAAGTCGCACTGTCAACCACATGATCCAATGTCGTATGTGTCCAACCACCTGCACACCGGAGGATCTACACCTTGCCTCAGAGAATGCACTACAAGTCGCACTGTCAACCACATGATCCAATGTCGTATGTGTCCAACCATCTGCACACCGGAGGATCTACACCTAGCCTCAGAGAATTCACTACAAGTCGCACTGTCAACCACATGATCCAATGTCGTATGTGTCCAACCACCTGCACAACGGAGGATCTACACCGAGCCTCAGAGAATGCACTACAAGTCGCACTGTCAACCACATGATCCAATGTCGTATGTGTCCAACCACCTGCACAACGGAGGATCTACACCGAGCCTCAGAGAATGCACTACAAGTCGCACTGTCAACCACATGATCCAATGTCGTATGTGTCCAACCACCTGCACACCGGAGGATCTACACCGAGCCTCAGAGAATGCACTACAAGTCGCACTGTCAAGCACATGATCCAATGTCGTATGTGTCCAACCACCTGCACAACGGAGGATCTACACCGAGCCTCAGAGAATGCACTAAAAGTCGCACTGTCAACCACATGATCCAATGTCGTATGTGTCCAACCACCTGCACACCGGAGGATCTACACCTAGCCTCAGAGAATGCACTACAAGTCGCACTGTCAACCACATGATCCAATGTCGTATGTGTCCAACCACCTGCACACCGGAGGATCTACACCTTGCCTCAGAGAATGCACTACAAGTCGCACTGTCAACCACATGATCCAATGTCGTATGTGTCCAACCACCTGCACACCGGAGGATCTACACCGAGCCTCAGAGAATGCACTACAAGTCGCACTGTCAATTACATGATCCAATGTCGTATGTGTCCAACCACCTGCACAGCGGAGGATCTACACCGAGCCTCAGAGAATGCACTACAAGTCGCACTGTCAACCACATGATCCAATGTCGTATGTGTCCAACCACCTGCACAACGGAGGATCTACACCTTGCCTCAGAGAATGCACTACAAGTCGCACTGTCAACCACATGATCCAATGTCGTATGTGTCCAACCACCTGCACACCGGAGGATCTACACCTTGCCTCAGAGAATGCACTACAAGTCGCACTGTCAACCACATGATCCAATGTCGTATGTGTCCAACCACCTGCACACCGGAGGATCTACACCGAGCCTCAGAGAATGCACTACAAGTCGCACTGTCAACCACATGATCCAATGTCGTATGTGTCCAACCACCTGCACACCGGAGGATCTAGACCGAGCCTCAGAGAATGCACTACAAGTCGCACTGTCAACCACATGATCCAATGTCGTATGTGTCCAACCACCTGCACACCGGAGGATCTACACCGAGCCTCAGAGAATGCACTACAAGTCGCACTGTCAACCACATGATCCAATGTCGTATGTGTCCAACCATCTGCACACCGGAGGATCTACACCTTGCCTCAGAGAATGCACTACAAGTCGCACTGTCAACCACATGATCCAATGTCGTATGTGTCCAACCACCTGCACACCGGAGGATCTACACCTTGCCTCAGAGAATGCACTACAAGTCGCACTGTCAACCACATGATCCAATGTCGTATGTGTCCAACCACCTGCACACCGGAGGATCTACACCGAGCCTCAGAGAATGCACTACAAGTCGCACTGTCAACCACATGATCCAATGTCGTATGTGTCCAACCACCTGCTCACCGGAGGATCTACACCGAGCCTCAGAGAATGCACTACAAGTCGCACTGTCAACCACATGATCCAATGTCGTATGTGTCCAACCACCTGCACAACGGAGGATCTACACCTAGCCTCAGAGAATGCACTACAAGTCGCACTGTCAACCACATGATCCAATGTCGTATGTGTCCAACCATCTGCACACCGGAGGATCTACACCTTGCCTCAGAGAATGCACTACAAGTCGCACTGTCAACCACATGATCCAATACCGTATGTGCCCAACCACCTGCACAACGGAGGATCTACACCTTGCCTCAGAGAATGCACTACAAGTCGCACTGTCAACCACATGATCCAATGTCGTATGTGTCCAACCATCTGCACACCGGAGGATCTACACCTTGCCTCAGAGAATGCACTACAAGTCGCACTGTCAACCACATGATCTAATACCGTATGTGCCCAACCACCTGCACAACGGAGGATCTACACCTAGCCTCAGAGAATGCACTACAAGTCGCACTGTCAACCACATGATCCAATGTCGTATGTGTCCAACCATCTGCACACCGGAGGATCTACACCTTGCCTCAGAGAATGCACTACAAGTCGCACTGTCAACCACATGATCCAATACCGCATGTGCCCAACCACCTGCACACCGGAGGATCTACACCTTGCCTCAGAGAATGCACTACAAGTCGCACTGTCAACCACATGATCCAATGTCGTATGTGTCCAACCACCTGCACACCGGAGGATCTACACCTTGCCTCAGAGAATGCACTACAAGTCGCACTGTCAACCACATGATCCAATGTCGTATGTGTCCAACCACCTGCACATCGGAGGATCTCGACCGAGCCTCAGAGAATGCACTACAAGTCGCACTGTCAACCACATGATCCAATGTCGTATGTGTCCAACCACCTGCACACCGGAGGATCTACACCTTGCCTCAGAGAATGCACTACAAGTCGCACTGTCAACCACATGATCCAATGTCGTATGTGTCCAACCACCTGCACACCGGAGGATCTACACCTTGCCTCAGAGAATGCACTACAAGTCGCACTGTCAACCACATGATCCAATGTCGTATGTGTCCAACCACCTGCACACCGGAGGATCTACACCTAGCCTCAGAGAATGCACTACAAGTCGCACTGTCAACCACATGATCCAATACCGTATGTGTCCAACCACCTGCACACCGGAGGATCTACACCTTGCCTCAGAGAATGCACTACAAGTCGCACTGTCAACCACATGATCCAATGTCGTATGTGTCCAACCACCTGCACACCGGAGGATCTACACCTAGCCTCAGAGAATGCACTACAAGTCGCACTGTCAACCACATGATCCAATATCGTATGTGTCCAACCACCTGCACACCGGAGGATCTACACCTTGCCTCAGAGAATGCACTACAAGTCGCACTGTCAACCACATGATCCAATGTCGTATGTGTCCAACCACCTGCACACCGGAGGATCTACACCTTGCCTCAGAGAATGCACTACAAGTCGCACTGTCAACCACATGATCCAATGTCGTATGTGTCCAACCACCTGCACACCGGAGGATCTACACCTTGCCTCAGAGAATGCACTACAAGTCGCACTGTCAACCACATGATCCAATGTCGTATGTGTCCAACCACCTGCACACCGGAGGATCTACACCTTGCCTCAGAGAATGCACTACAAGTCGCACTGTCAACCACATGATCCAATGTCGTATGTGTCCAACCACCTGCACACCGGAGGATCTACACCTAGCCTCAGAGAATGCACTACAAGTCGCACTGTCAACCACATGATCCAATGTCGTATGTGTCCAACCACCTGCACACCGGAGGATCTACACCGAGCCTCAGAGAATGCACTACAAGTCGCACTGTCAACCACATGATCCAATGTCGTATGTGTCCAACCACCTGCACAACGGAGGATCTACACCTTGCCTCAGAGAATGCACTACAAGTCGCACTGTCAACCACATGATCCAATGTCGTATGTGTCCAACCACCTGCACACCGGAGGATCTACACCGAGCCTCAGAGAATGCACTACAAGTCGCACTGTCAACCACATGATCCAATGTCGTATGTGTCCAACCACCTGCACACCGGAGGATCTACACCTAGCCTCAGAGAATTCACTACAAGTCGCACTGTCAACCACATGATCCAATGTCGTATGTGTCCAACCATCTGCACACCGGAGGATCTACACCGAGCCTCAGAGAATGCACTACAAGTCGCACTGTCAACCACATGATCCAATGTCGTATGTGTCCAACCATCTGCACACCGGAGGATCTACACCGAGCCTCAGAGAATGCACTACAAGTCGCACTGTCAACCACATGATCCAATGTCGTATGTGTCCAACCACCTGCACAACGGAGGATCTACACCTAGCCTCAGAGAATGCACTACAAGTCGCACTGTCAACCACATGATCCAATGTCGTATGTGTCCAACCACCTGCACACCGGAGGATCTACACCTAGCCTCAGAGAATGCACTACAAGTCGCACTGTCAACCACATGACCCAATACCGTATGTGTCCAACCACCTGCACACCGGAGGATCTACACCTTGCCTCAGAGAATGCACTACAAGTCGCACTGTCAACCACATGATCCAATGTCGTATGTGTCCAACCACCTGCACACCGGAGGATCTACACCTAGCCTCAGAGAATGCACTACAAGTCGCACTGTCAACCACATGATCCAATGTCGTATGTGTCCAACCACCTGCACACCGGAGGATCTACACCTTGCCTCAGAGAATGCACTACAAGTCGCACTGTCAACCACATGATCCAATGTCGTATGTGTCCAACCACCTGCACACCGGAGGATCTACACCTTGCCTCAGAGAATGCACTACAAGTCGCACTGTCAACCACATGATCCAATGTCGTATGTGTCCAACCACCTGCACACCGGAGGATCTACACCTTGCCTCAGAGAATGCACTACAAGTCGCACTGTCAACCACATGATCCAATGTCGTATGTGTCCAACCACCTGCACACCGGAGGATCTACACCTTGCCTCAGAGAATGCACTACAAGTCGCACTGTCAACCACATGATCCAATGTCGTATGTGTCCAACCACCTTCACACCGGAGGATCTACACCTAGCCTCAGAGAATGCACTACAAGTCGCACTGTCAACCACATGATCCAATGTCGTATGTGTCCAACCACCTGCACACCGGAGGATCTACACCGAGCCTCAGAGAATGCACTACAAGTCACACTGTCAACCACATGATCCAATGTCGTATGTGTCCAACCACCTGCACAACGGAGGATCTACACCTTGCCTCAGAGAATGCACTTCAAGTCGCACTGTCAACCACATGATCCAATGTCGTATGTGTCCAACCACCTGCACACCGGAGGATCTACACCGAGCCTCAGAGAATACACTACAAGTCGCACTGTCAACCACATGATCCAATGTCGTATGTGTCCAACCACCTGCACACCGGAGGATCTACACCTAGCCTCAGAGAATTCACTACAAGTCGCACTGTCAACCACATGATCCAATGTCGTATGTGTCCAACCATCTGCACACCGGAGGATCTACACCTTGCCTCAGAGAATGCACTACAAGTCGCACTGTCAACCACATGATCCAATGTCGTATGTGTCCAACCACCTGCACACCGGAGGATCTACACCGAGCCTCAGAGAATGCACTACAAGTCTCACTGTCAACCACATGATCCAATGTCGTATGTGTCCAACCACCTGCACACCGGAGGATCTACACCTAGCCTCAGAGAATTCACTACAAGTCGCACTGTCAACCACATGATCCAATGTCGTATGTGTCCAACCATCTGCATACCGGAGGATCTACACCGAGCCTCAGAGAATGCACTACAAGTCGCACTGTCAACCACATGATCCAATGTCGTATGTGTCCAGCCATCTGCACACCGGAGGATCTACACCGAGCCTCAGAGAATGCACTACAAGTCGCACTGTCAACCACATGATCCAATGTCGTATGTGTCCAACCATCTGCACACCGGAGGATCTACACCGAGCCTCAGAGAATGCACTACAAGTCGCACTGTCAACCACATGATCCAATGTCGTATGTGTCCAACCATCTGCACACCGGAGGATCTACACTTAGCCTCAGAGGATGCACTACAAGTCGCACTGTCAACCACATGATCCAATGTCGTATGTGTCCAACCATCTGCACACCGGAGGATCTACACCTAGCCTCAGAGAATGCACTACAAGTCGCACTGTCAACCACATGATCCAATGTCGTATGTGTCCAACCACCTGCACACCGGAGGATCTACACCGAGCCTCAGAGAATGCACTACAAGTCGCACTGTCAACCACATGATCCAATGTCGTATGTGTCCAACCACCTGCACACCGGAGGATCTACACCGAGCCTCAGAGAATGCACTACAAGTCGCACTGTCAACCACATGATCCAATGTCGTATGTGTCCAACCATCTGCACACCGGAGGATCTACACCGAGCCTCAGAGAATGCACTACAAGTCGCACTGTCAACCACATGATCCAATGTCGTATGTGTCCAACCACCTGCACACCGGAGGATCTACACCTTGCCTCAGAGAATGCACTACAAGTCGCACTGTCAACCACATGATCCAATGTCGTATGTGTCCAACCACCTGCACACCGGAGGATCTACACCTTGCCTCAGAGAATGCACTACAAGTCGCACTGTCAACCACATGATCCAATGTCGTATGTGTCCAATCACCTGCACACCGGAGGATCTACACCGAGCCTCAGAGAATGCACTACAAGTCGCACTGTCAACCACATGATCCAATGTCGTATGTGTCCAACCACCTGCACACCGGAGGGTCTACACCGAGCCTCAGAGAATGCACTACAAGTCGCACTATCAACCACATGATCCAATGTCGTATGTGTCCAACCATCTGCACACCGGAGGATCTACACCGAGCCTCAGAGAATGCACTACAAGTCGCACTGTCAACCACATGATCCAATGTCGTATGTGTCCAACCACCTGCACACCGGAGGATCTACACCTTGCCTCAGAGAATGCACTACAAGTCGCACTGTCAACCACATGATCCAATGTCGTATGTGTCCAACCATCTGCACACCGGAGGATCTACACCGAGCCTCAGAGAATGCACTACAAGTCGCACTGTCAACCACATGATCCAATGTTGTATGTGTCCAACCACCTGCACACCGGAGGATCTACACCTAGCCTCAGAGAATGCACTACAAGTCGCACTGTCAACCACATGATCCAATGTCGTATGTGTCCAACCACCTGCACACCGGAGGATCTACACCTAGCCTCAGAGAATGCACTACAAGTCGCACTGTCAACCACATGATCCAATGTCGTATGTGTCCAACCACCTGCACACCGGAGGATCTACACCTTGCCTCACAGAATGCACTACAAGTCGCACTGTCAACCACATGATCCAATGTCGTATGTGTCCAACCATCTGCACACCGGAGGATCTACACCTTGCCTCAGAGAATGCACTACAAGTCGCACTGTCAACCACATGATCCAATGTCGTATGTGTCCAACCACCTGCACACCGGAGGATCTACACCTAGCCTCAGAGAATGCACTACAAGTCGCACTGTCAACCACATGATCCAATGTCGTATGTGTCCAACCATCTGCACACCGGAGGATCTACACCTTGCTTCAGAGAATGCACTACAAGTCGCACTGTCAACCACATGATCCAATGTCGTATGTGTCCAACCACCTGCACACCGGAGGATCTACACCTTGCCTCAGAGAATGCACTACAAGTCGCACTGTCAACCACATGATCCAATGTCGTATGTGTCCAACCACCTGCACACCGGAGGATCTACACCGAGCCTCAGAGAATGCACTACAAGTCGCACTGTCAACCACATGATCCAATGTCGTATGTGTCCAACCACCTGCACACCGGAGGATCTACACCTTGCCTCAGAGAATGCACTACAAGTCGCACTGTCAACCACATGATCCAATGTCGTATGTGTCCAACCACCTGCACACCGGAGGATCTACACCGAGCCTCAGAGAATGCACTACAAGTCGCACTGTCAACCACATGATCCAATGTCGTATGTGTCCAACCACCAGCACACCGGAGGATCTACACCTTGCCTCAGAGAATGCACTACAAGTCGCACTGTCAACCACATGATCCAATGTCGTATGTGTCCAACCACCTGCACACCGGAGGATCTACACCGAGCCTCAGAGAATGCACTACAAGTCGCACTGTCAACCACATGATCCAAAGTCGTATGTGTCCAACCACCTGCACACCGGAGGATCTACACCTAGCCTCAGAGAATTCACTACAAGTCGCACTGTCAACCACATGATCCAATGTCGTATGTGTCCAACCATCTGAACACCGGAGGATCTACACCTTGCCTCAGAGAATGCACTACAAGTCGCACTGTCAACCACATGATCCAATGTCGTATGTGTCCAACCACCTGCACACCGGAGGATCTACACCGAGCCTCAGAGAATGCACTACAAGTCGCACTGTCAACCACATGATCCAATGTCGTATGTGTCCAACCACCTGCACACCGGAGGATCTACACCTAGCCTCAGAGAATTCACTACAAGTCGCACTGTCAACCACATGATCCAATGTCGTATGTGTCCAACCATCTGCACACCGGAGGATCTACACCTTGCCTCAGAGAATGCACTACAAGTCGCACTGTCAACCACATGATCCAATGTCGTATGTGTCCAACCACCTGCACACCGGAGGATCTACACCGAGCCTCAGAGAATGCACTACAAGTCGCACTGTCAACCACATGATCCAATGTCGTATGTGTCCAACCACCTGCACAACGGAGGATCTACACCGAGCCTCAGAGAATGCACTGCAAGTCGCACTGTCAACCACATGATCCAATGTCGTATGTGTCCAACCACCTGCACACCGGAGGATCTACACCTAGCCTCAGAGAATTCACTACAAGTCGCACTGTCAACCACATGATCCAATGTCGTATGTGTCCAACCATCTGCACACCGGAGGATCTACACCTTGCCTCAGAGAATGCACTACAAGTCGCACTGTCAACCACATGATCCAATGTCGTATGTGTCCAACCACCTGCACACCGGAGGATCTACACCTTGCCTCAGAGAATGCACTACAAGTCGCACTGTCAACCACATGATCCAATGTCGTATGTGTCCAACCATCTGCACACCGGAGGATCTACACCTTGCCTCAGAGAATGCACTACAAGTCGCACTGTCAACCACATGATCCAATGTCGTATGTGTCCAACCATCTGCACACCGGAGGATCTACACCTTGCCTCAGAGAATGCACTACAAGTCGCACTGTCAACCACATGATCCAATGTCGTATGTGTCCAACCATCTGCACACCGGAGGATCTACACCGAGCCTCAGAGAATGCACTACAAGTCGCACTGTCAACCACATGATCCAATGTCGTATGTGTCCAACCACCTGCACAACGGAGGATCTACACCTTGCCTCAGAGAATGCACTACAAGTCGCACTGTCAACCACATGATCCAATGTCGTATGTGTCCAACCATCTGCACACCGGAGAATCTACACCTTGCCTCAGAGAATGCACTACAAGTCGCACTGTCAACCACATGATCCAATGTCGTATGTGTCCAACCACCTGCACACCGGAGGATCTACACCTTGCCTCAGAGAATGCACTACAAGTCGCACTGTCAACCACATGATCCAATGTCGTATGTGTCCAACCATCTGCACACCGGAGGATCTACACCTTGCCTCAGAGAATGCACTACAAGTCGCCAAATTCTGGTCTAATTGTATTTAATGAATTGTTTTGTAATTGTGTAACATGTTTCTGATACGAGAATAATAATAATAACACCCAAGTAACCAACAGCTTGAGCTGTTTCTATCACTTGATTGGCACAACTCGTTGAACTCTCATATTAGTAACAAGGACTAGTTCAGTTTTATGAACTGCTAGTTGGAGACATGTTCGTTCATCCAAGTGGAAACACTCCGCATTACCTGATTGAGTTTATGCTGCAGACCCTCCATGGAGCGCTCCATAATGAGCACAACAAGATCATCAGCATATCCCACAAAACAAGTGTCCCCTGGCATCTCCATGCGTAAAATGCTGTCATAATTAACGTTCCATGAATCAGGACCTAACACGGAGCCTTGAGCCGGGTATCGTAGTTTCTTGGTAATAATAATAATAATAATAATCAGTTAATAAACTAGAACTGACTAAGAACACCTACGCCTCTCCCGCAACACCAAACTGAAGGACGCATCCTCCCTGAAGCCTCATATGCCTCTGAATGCCTCATATAAAATAGGTTAGTTAGTTGTTGAGGTTTTAAGGGGTGAATATACGAGGTGGTTACCTAAATATGAAAAGTCCGAAAAATAATAGAACAAAAAATTAAATAAAACTAATAGGTTTAATTATAAACAAACATTTACGGGAAAACAAAACAATTCTGAATTCAAACAAGAACAAAGTCTTTTAATCAATAATCACTTGTAAATTTAGATTGCTGGCACTAACCCACTCTCACTTATAAAGCGGATGACGAGATCAGCAGCCACCACGTCATGGGCTAATATAAGTTTGAGTGCCATCTGCAAGCCAAGGTTTCTTCGTAGCTCAGCAAATATGCACACACTCGGTTAAAATGTGGGCCACAGGTACAAAGTCTTCCCTTCTCATTAGATACGAGTGGGTGGATCTTGCATGACCTATCCTTAGCCTACAGAAAATGACGGACTCCCTCCGTGAACGGAAGGAGCTCCGCCACATGTGATTAGTTCCCTTGATCGCTCACAGTTTACTGGGCATTGGGTCAGCTAGCCACTGACTCTCCCAAAATGCCAGTACTTGTCGGCGTAACCGAGAGTGTTGTGTGAAGACAATTGACTACCCGTCTAAAGTCCACCACCCATCTTAATTAGGAAATAGAGCACTTTCAACTAATATAATACAAACGTTTGGTGCTTGTCAGTCGGTCAACACGAATGTTCCCAAAAGAGCTGGGTTATGCCCTAATCCGGAAAAAAAATACATATGATTGATAAATACACTAGGATGACCAGTTTCGATCGTCAAGCGATCATCATCAGATCCATTACACTTAGGCTGTAAAATCTATGTTTGAAAATACAGGTGAAAATATTTACAATATGTACAATTATTTAGTTGCAGTATTGGTATTGCAACTTATCAGTGTATGCTAGTTGTAGTATATATGATGTTAGGTGGAATGCTAAAATGGTGATAGAAATCCAGAATTTGTCTGTTTGGAGTGACTATATGGTTGTATTGTATAGTGCAAGTTATTACTTATCTGGCTGGATGTCTTCCGTTCTGTAACTGTGAGTAGTATCAACTTCCCTCTTGGAGTAGTGACGGTCGACAGAATTGGAATGTTGTCTCCTGAGATGGTTTTCTCCTCCCCCGCTCCGTGTTCCTATGTGTTGTGTGTAGTCAATGCATGTGTAATTGTGACGTGTTGCCAAACCTAGATAAGATGTATTGAACCCATGTACCATGGCCTCAAAGAGAGTCGAATCCATGTACTTTGAGAAAAGAATGAAAGAATCATACAGTTTCTAAGGGAACGGAGAGAGATTTCAAGCCAGGATTACAGCCTAACATTGTGCAAGCGCTAGGGCCAGGTGTTCCTTAGATGAGCTCATGCCTCTTGACATTTATAAGGAGCCAGTCATGGATATTATTAGAACGAGTGGAAAGTTTTGACTGTAAGACGAAGAAGCTGGACTCGGAAATTGCTCTTACGTTGCAGGAATATGGCAACCTCGCTGCTGAGTCAGAACAGGAATAATTAAATTTAACCCGTTTACGAGTATAAAAATAAGTAAACAGATACAGTACGGTGAATCATTTTGGATTAGAGATTTTTGTGTAAAGATAAACCTTGTAAAAATTGCACAGGAAAAAACTGCAAACGCAAGTAGACGTCATTGGGGGTTCACCGAGACCCAAGGAGTGGGAGAATAAAAAAAGAACAGCACCACCCACACAGTTGAGGACGAGAAATTAATTAATATCTCGGAAATGCACGATCGATTTCCATGCACAGGAAGATTATTTTACGTTTGGAAGACGAGCTTTCTGGATATATAATTTTTATAATTGTGCGACAATTAGTTCAAAAGTTGGTCACGAAAAGGACTAGAGTTTTATCTTTTTTTTGGCTGAAAGGTATAAAACTCCTGGCCTCACCAAGCCAATCATGCAGTTATTCTGACAGCCCGTGAGGGGGTGTTACTCTGCATCAGTGCATGCAGTCTACGAGAGCCCGTGAGGGGAACGTCACGCTGTATCAGTACATGCAGTATTAGTCCGTCCAGGGGGGCGTTACGCTGGAGCATCATAATCATCAGTCTACGAGCATTCCGTGAGCGGAAGTGCTGCACCACATCGTATACGCAGTATTCAAGAGCCCGTGAGGGGGACGTTAAGCTGTATCAGACATTGATCCAGAGCCTGTGGGAGGCTATGTTACAAGCTCACCGAGTGTAGACCAGTTACGATATAAGTACGCTACGCTGAGGGTTAGCAGTTCGAGACTTTGAAGAGTCCTAAATGATAAAGAACATTAAATATACGGACTTTAAAGCAATATCGCCAAAGTAAGATACAGCGATCAGTAGGGAACTTCGAGTTCCAGAAGAACACTAGTTCAATACAGTTACGAAGTTATAAGAACTCCAACAAATAAACGGCGTTACGTTTAGTAAAGACATTGTTAAAGACATTAAGTCCTGTAAAGGAACTTTACAGTAATTACGATCGCGAAAGATAGAAGTTCAAGCGAAAGGAACTTAGGAACTTAGTTTCGAAACCAGAGGGAAAACGTACTCTAGTGAGAAAACGTCAAAAATATACGATAGACAGTATACGGTCCTCGAAGGGAGGCCAAGATATAGAAACTATAGGGTACGATAGACAGTATACGGTCCTCGAAGGGAGGCCAAAATATAGAAACTATAGGGTGCGATAGACCACCATATATAAATAGAGGTGACGGCAAAGAAAAGACATTTATCGCCTAGTTAAAGCAGATAAAGTAAAGCCGAGTAATAGACAATAGAAGCGGTTTTGAGAGACTGAAACCAGTAGTTTCCATTGTAGGAGAGAGAAACTTTGAACGAGTAAAATCACACGTCCAATGCAGGTCGATAGGATTCACATCAGGGATCATCAACAGCCGACAGAAATTGTCAAAATCGTTGAGATACGCCCGTGTGATAGGAGTGAAGTGTAAATATTGTAAGAAAAGAAATAAGAGTATCATTTTAAGTGTTTTAGGTAAAGTGAAAGCGTTTTATGCACAGTGATATGTGTTATAATATGTACCAGAGTAATATTTTTTAGTGTTTTAATGTGTGTTCAAAACGGATACACCAGTGTATTAAAAAAAATGTTTTCAGTGTTAAATATAGTGAATATGTGTCAAGAAATTTCTGTACATAAGATGAGATTGTACAATATGGAGTAGGTCAAGAAGGTGGGCCAAAATGTCACATCAAACGAGAATAAAGGTCAGAAACCGACCTTAAACATGTAAGTAAAGATTTTCATTGTGTTTTGGTGTCGGGAAAAATTTTGTGTACAATTCCACCGGAGTTTTGAGTAGAAGGGATGTTTTTAAATGAATAATAACTAAATAAGAACGCGATCTGAACGAAAATAAAGTTTTAAGAAATAATAAATAAGTATGTGAAATAATAAATCCTGTAGAGGAAATGCATGGAATAAAATGTCAGTATTTAATGAATGTTATAAAAGCAAGCGTGATAATAATAATTATAACAAAGATATTTACATAAAGGTAAATTTGAATTATTTGAAAGAAATAGTTTTTGAGCTTTTGTAAGGAATGAAAACATGATGTGAATAACAAGGTAAAGAAATCTAAATAAAGATTAAATTGAATGTTATATAAAAATATAGAGCGTTGAAGCCTTAACAAATGTATAAGACATGATGTGAATGCGTGTTCTTAAAAAGGGAGCGATTTATTGTCAACGGAAAAGATTAATATAAGAATTAAGATATGTATCAATTGTTACTATGAAATTTATCAGTTCATTGGAAGACATTCGGCCGTAAAGTAACTGTGTAGCGTAATGGAACGCAATTAAATAAAAAGTCACGCTAGGAACGCGTAAAAGTTAAAGTACTTGGTAAGTTACTTATGGAGGGTAGTTGATTGCAGTGAATTGAGATATGTTGTAAGTCCTCTAAATTGTGACGTGGATCACGAGGCAATGTGTGTATTATTTAAAAGGGAGCTAATGTACGGTATTATTGAGCGTAGGTCCTGTAAGCTACGGCTTGACCCTAAATCGCGTTTTGTATAAGTCCTCTGATGTGGAAATGTTCCCGAGGCATGTTAAGAGATTCGAACCTAGAATCCTCTTGTTGTTAAAGCCCCTAATTATTCGTCGTAGGATGTGTATTAATCTTCCCAATCAATGAGGACCCTCTCATAATTAATAAATGCCAAGGTTACGAAAGTGGTTTATGAGCCAAAGAATATTGTTGAATGGAAATAAGTGAAGTAAAAGCCAGGTCTCTCCACAGAACTGAGAATAATGTGAAGGTTTGTTTTAAAGCATTGAAGAGAGCTGCCACCGTAGGTTAGGCAGAGAGTCGCTTTCCTTGTCATAAATCACGCCCGAGTATAATGGCCTGACCCTCATAGAGCGAGGGTGGGTAAAAACCATCTTGTAAGATGTGTTAAATACACCGTGAGTGTTTAAAGTTGTTAATGACCCGGGCGTTGAACCGAGGTCCTTGTAGATTGATATTATCGCTTGCCAATTCAGATCGTAGTTTTCTTATGTGATAATGGTCTTATAAGACAAATGAATTAAATAAAATCCCTATTGTAATATTGTATGGAAAAGAAGGAATCCACGAGTTTTGTGAAGATAACTAGGTTTCGGGAGTGATCATAGTTTTTGACTTTGTCAAGTAATCTTTATAACTCTGGAGTACACAAATAGTTTTCCCGATCACCGTAGTGAATTTGCAAAACTTGAGAGAGATAGTAAATATGGAGAACATGTGATATGCCCAAATATTGAAGTGAATAATTAACATGTAATTTTAAATGTAATTATATATTTGTTTTGATGATACGAAAAGATAAAAATAATTCTTGAGGTGTACAAAAATATGACACCATTATTATGGGAAAGTATCGAGCCAAAGAAGCTCGTAGTTATTTGGAACTTTAAGATAAGTACTTTATGGAAGTGAAAATAATCGTGAATTGTTGGTTTTAAAGAAAACCATGTGTTTTAATCTAATATTTGTTTTATTTTTATGCTATTCCTTGTTCACTTTGGACAAGTAGAATGATATTGGTCAGTAGTTTATGTGTTTATTTGTTTGTAGCGCCATAATTTTTGATTAATTAAATGTGTTAAAATAGGAGTTGATTTTGTTGTTATTTTTGCAAGTGTATCCTCTATTTAATCCAAAATATGTAAGTCACAGAGTGGGAGAACTTACCGCAGCCCCGAAAAATCCCGAATTGAGCAATGCTGGCATACTGTGATTTGCATATTTCTTGCTGCAAGGGCACAGGGGGGTGAATAGAAATACTGTGCTTGGATTAATAATTAGAGGAACACTAAAGACGGTCGATTCATGTAAAAGTAAAGTAATGATAGTAGTAGCTACAACGTATAATGTTAACTGACCGCATTGGGTCCCTAGAAACTCACACCGAGCAGCCCTGGATTTAAACAACCCCCTATTATCCCTTTCATGGCGCCCAGTACGCAGGGCCGAGTTTTCCTAGGGAAAACCCGAGTTTTCTCGAAAAATCAAAATTTTCATTTTTTTGAAGAAAAAAAATGGTTTTTCGAAATTTTGAATTTTAAATACTTCCATAAAGGTCTTTGAGTTTGAATAAGAATATCAAAAGGGTACGGTGTAGTAAACACCCGTACCAAAGTAATTTTTTTTAAAGAAATTGGGACACAATGGTTCAGATTACTATCTCTCAAGCATGTTCTAGCGATGTGGCATGGGTAGCCCACTATATTCTAATATGATGTCATTAAGTGAAGAGAGGCGGAGGCTCTCTGAGAATGTAAGGGTAAAGAGTAAAGATAAAGGTAAAACTACAGATGTTAAGAAGTGCCTGAGGGAGCATTTTAATAAAGAGATGGAGGAAATGATACAAATAAATAATGAAGTATGGGAGGCCAAGAAGGCAGAAAGTAAAGCTAGAGATAATCAAGAGAACCTCCATATAGATGATAAAGAGTACCCAAATAAGGAAATTGTAAAGGTTTCTGTAGAAAGCATGCGTGCACCTGGAGACATAGTTACACGAAGAGAAGGTAACATGTCTGCAGACAACAGGGTAACAAATGAGCCTTTAGAGCGTCAAAAGGAAAAAGAAAAATGTAAACCGAGTCCAAGGGAGAATGAAATTAATACCGAGGATGATAATAGTAAAGGTAATTCAAAGTCTCACGTAGAAAGGCAGGTTCAAATAGGCTCGGAAAGCGAAGGGAAAAAGAACGATAGTCTTTGCGTTCAGGATCAGGAAAAGGTAGAAATGGCGACTTGGGATGAAGTAAAAATTCTTGGATATAATTAGGGAAATGCGGAATGAGCATGAGAAGATGGATGACGAACTTTGGGAATTAAAAGATTTAAATTCAAGGGTGAAAGAAGGAATTGAGGAACAAAGAGAAAGTATTTCCGAGGAAATAAGGAAGATATCTGAGCTCCGTGAAAGGGCAAGAAAAAATTAGTATACAATACCCAAACAGGAATTAGAGGAATTGTACAAAGAAATCCCTAAAGTTAAAGAGTCATTAAGAGAAACAAAGAAGAAATTTGCAGAACGTATGGTGAAAGAAGGAAAAATGGAATTAGCTTCGTGGGAACAGATAAAGACATTTGTGGGGGAAATTAATGAGATAAGGGAAAAATGGTCGGAGGTACATGATAAATGGAATCACATTTGGTGGAATACCTTTTATCCAAAGCCAAAAGAAGGAGATTACGTGCAGGAACAGAAACAATGGATAGGAAAAGAAAAGAGTAAGATGCATCAGTTCACGATGAGCATGTATGATGAACAAGATATAATAACTGTTCAGGAGTTAGTTGAATTGAGAAAGGTTAAGATTTCGGAATACGAAGAAATATTAGAAGCCATCCAAAAGAAATATGAGGAATACATGTGGGAGCAGAACCGTCAGGCAAATGAAATAGTTGCCCAAGAGGAAAAACAAGCTGAAATTGAAGAAGAAAAAGAAGTCACGGTGCCAGAGGAGCCCAAAATTGATATTAGAGAAGTAAAACAAGAAGAAGAAATCGTAATAATTCCAGTGGAGATTGAGAACAACCTTGAGATACTTCCTGAAGAAGATATGGATACTCAAGAGGAAGTAGTAAGTCCAGACCAGGAGGATAGCCAAAGTGGAAACGAGCTGCGAAGTGAAGAGAATCATTTTGATAAAAAGGTTGAGCTGGAAGAGCCAGAAATAATCTCCGAACAGGAAATAATGAAAGAAGCGGAAGTTGAAGAGATGGAAATAATAATTCCTGAAGAAATGGAGAAAGGAAATGAAACCATAATAGAAACTATTGTCGAAGCACCGATAGAAACAGAGGTTCAAGAGTTCATGGAAATTGAAAAGGAAAACCCCGAAGAGATTCAGGAAGATCAGGAAGATAAAAGGGCATTAAAAGAAGAAGAAGAAGGACCAAAATTGAAAGCACAGATCCTGGAATTAATGATTAAATATCAGGACTGGCAACAAAAGAAAAGAGAAATGGAAAGAGGTCCAAACACGAGCCAAGAAAACCTCAAAGGAAAAGATGAGATTGTTGGAGATAATGAAAAGAAGGAAGGAGATGCCTTTGAAGAAAATCAGGAAAGAGGAAACCGCAATTGGTAGTCGGTTTACAGGAAAACAGATACCCCATGGAAACTAGGAAAGGAGGAGAGACAAAGTACAATGCCTTGGAGGAAGAGGACGCTCAGGCATATTTCAGTTGGAAACTTCGTAAAAAGAAAGGGAAGGATAAAAAGAAGAGAAAGACGGGAGATCTGAAGGATCTAAAGAATTGGAAGAGTCGAAAAAAGAAATACTCTTTCGAAATGCCATCTCGATGCGAGATGAAGAAAAGAATTATTCCATTGGAACCAACGGGTTAAGCCAGATGCAACCATTAAATAATAAGAAGAATAAAATTAATTTTGTTTGAAATACCATGGCAAAAAGAGATGAGGAAGGTGGTAGAAAACCGAAAAGAGTCAGGTGAGGTTAGACCGAGCTCTTAAGAATTAAAATGAAATTTTACAGACTTGAGGAGTCTGACAATAATAATGATGATGTTACGGGTAAAGCCAGTTGCACCCGCAAGGTAATTTAAAGAAGGTCATTAAGTTGACAATATGTAATGTGGAAAGAGAAACAGACCGGCAGGATGTCCGTCTTATAAAAGAAGAAAAGAAACAAACTGTTTGACGCAAGCCTGGAGGGTGCACACCAGACTAGAGGAAGACTATCAAAACACCCGAACGTGACAATAAATTTATGACCCTGAAGTGTAGACGTCCACTAGGGGAATGAATGAATGAATGAATGGGACCTTTAAGAAAGACCCATACAAATATAAACCAGAGAGGAAGGGAACTTTAAAGAAATAATTGATTTTATTGAAGAAGAAAATTTCAATTTAAGGAAGGAGAATGATGAAATAAGGGAACGGGTAGGGATAGACCACACCCGTAAAGAAGAATGAGGTTCTGGAAACCTGATATCCAGACAAATAAAAAGGAGAAAGAAAGGGTAGGGACAGAGCGTACCCAACCGACACAATTACCGGATATGACTTAAAAAGATGAAAGAAATCAAATTATCGTGGAATTTTTTAGGAATAAAGAAACAAAAAGGACGGAGAACGTTATAATGGCTTCGACTATTAAAGGAAAAATAAGATTTTTATAAATAATTGAAATAAATTTCCTCAAATTTTTCGAAAATTTATTAACCTAAGGAGGGGTGAGATGAACCCATGTACCATGGCCTCAAAGAGAGTCGAATCCATGTACTTTGAGAAAAGAATGAAAGAATCATACAGTTTCTAAGGGAACGGAGAGAGATTTCAAGCCAGGATTACAGTCTAACATTGTGCAAGCGCTAGGGCCAGGTGTTCCTTAGATGAGCTCATGCCTCTTGACATTTATAAGGAGCCAGTCATGGATATTATTAGAACGAGTGGAAAGTTTTGACTGTAAGACGAAGAAGCTGGACTCGGAAATTGCTCTTACGTTGCAGGAATATGGCAACCTCGCTGCTGAGTCAGAACAGGAATAATTAAATTTAACCCGTTTACGAGTATAAAAATAAGTAAACAGATACAGTACGGTGAATCATTTTGGATTAGAGATTTTTGTGTAAAGATAAACCTTGTAAAAATTGCACAGGAAAAAACTGCAAACGCAAGTAGACGTCATTGGGGGTTCACCGAGACCCAAGGAGTGGGAGAATAAAAAAAGAACAGCACCACCCACACAGTTGAGGACGAGAAATTAATTAATATCTCGGAAATGCACGATCGATTTCCATGCACAGGAAGATTATTTTACGTTTGGAAGACGAGCTTTCTGGATATATAATTTTTATAATTGTGCGACAATTAGTTCAAAAGTTGGTCACGAAAAGGACTAGAGTTTTATCTTTTTTTGGCTGAAAGGTATAAAACTCCTGGCCTCACCAAGCCAACCATGCAGTTATTCTGACAGCCCGTGAGGGGGTGTTACTCTGCATCAGTGCATGCAGTCTACGAGAGCCCGTGAGGGGAACGTCACGCTGTATCAGTACATGCAGTATTAGTCCGTCCAGGGGGGCGTTACGCTGGAGCATCATAATCATCAGTCTACGAGCATTCCATGAGCGGAAGTGCTGCACCACATCGTATACGCAGTATTCAAGAGCCCGTGAGGGGGACGTTAAGCTGTATCAGACATTGATCCAGAGCCTGTGGGAGGCTATGTTACAAGCTCACCGAGTGTAGACCAGTTACGATATAAGTACGCTACGCTGAGGGTTAGCAGTTCGAGACTTTGAAGAGTCCTAAATGATAAAGAACATTAAATATACGGACTTTAAAGCAATATCGCCAAAGTAAGATACAGCGATCAGTAGGGAACTTCGAGTTCCAGAAGAACACTAGTTCAATACAGTTACGAAGTTATAAGAACTCCAACAAATAAACGGCGTTACGTTTAGTAAAGACATTGTTAAAGACATTAAGTCCTGTAAAGGAACTTTACAGTAATTACGATCGCGAAAGATAGAAGTTCAAGCGAAAGGAACTTAGGAACTTAGTTTCGAAACCAGAGGGAAAACGTACTCTAGTGAGAAAGCGTCAAAAATATACGATAGACAGTATACGGTCCTCGAAGGGAGGCCAAGATATAGAAACTATAGGGTACGATAGACAGTATACGGTCCTCGAAGGGAGGCCAAGATATAGAAACTATAGGGTGCGATAGACCACCATATATAAATAGAGGTGACGGCAAAGAAAATACATTTATCGCCTAGTTAAAGCAGATAAAGTAAAGCCGAGTAATAGACAATAGAAGCGGTTTTGAGAGACTGAAACCAGTAGTTTCCATTGTAGGAGAGAGAAACTTTGAACGAGTAAAATCACACGTCCAATGCAGGTCGATAGGATTCACATCAGGGATCATCAACAGACGACAGAAATTGTCAAAATCATTGAGATACGCCCGTGTGATAGGAGTGAAGTGTAAATATTGTAAGAAAAGAAATAAGAGTATCATTTTAAGTGTTTTAGGTAAAGTGAAAGCGTTTTATGCACAGTGATATGTGTTATAATATGTAGCAGAGTAATATTTTTTAGTGTTTTAATGTGTGTTCAAAACGGATACACCAGTGTATTAAAAAAATGTTGTCAGTGTTAAATATAGTGAATATGTGTCAAGAAATTTCTGTACATAAGATGAGATTGTACAATATGGAGTAGGTCAAGAAGGAGGGCCAAAATGTCACATCAAACGAGAATAAAGGTCAGAAAGCGACCTTAAACATGTAAGTAAAGATTTTCATTATGTTTTGGTGTCGGGAAAAATTTTGTGTACAATTCCACCGGAGTTTTGAGTAGAAGGGATGTTTTTAAATGAATAATAACTAAATAAGAACGCAATCTGAACGAAAATAAAGTTTTAAGAAATAATAAATAAGTATGTGAAATAATAAATCCTGTAGAGGAAATGCATGGAATAAAATGTCAGTATTTAATGAATGTTATAAAAGCAAGCGTGATAATAATAATTATAACAAAGATATTTACATAAAGGTAAATTTGAATTATATGAAAGAAATAGCTTTTGAGCTTTTGTAAGGAATGAAAACATGATGTGAATAACAAGGTAAAGAAATCTAAATAAAGATTAAATTGAATGATATAAAAATATAGAGCGTTGAAGCCTTAACAAATGTATAAGACATGATGTGAATGCGTGTTCTTAAAAAGGGAGCGATTTATTGTCAACGGAAAAGATTAATATAAGAATTAAGATATGTATCAATTGTTACTATGAAATTTATCAGTTCTTTGGAAGACATTCGGCCGTAAAGTAAATGTGTAGCGTAATGGAACGCAATTAAATAAGAAGTCACGCTAGGAACGCGTAAAAGTTAAAGTACTTGGTAAGTTACTTATGGAGGGTAGTTGATTGCAGTGAATTGAGATATGTTGTAAGTCCTCTAAATTGTGACGTGGATCACGAGGCCATGTGTGTATTATTTAAAAGGGAGCTAATGTACGGTATTATTGAGCGTAGGTCCTGTAAGCTACGGCTTGACCCTAAATCGCGTTTTGTATAAGTCCTCTGATGTGGAAATGTTCCCGAGGCATGTTAAGAGATTCGAACCTAGAATCCTCTTGTTGTTAAAGCCCCTAATTATTCGTCTTAGGATGTGTATTAATCTTCCCAATCAATGAGGACCCTCTCATAATTAATAAATGCCAAGGTTACGAAAGTGGTTTATGAGCCAAAGAATATTGTTGAATGGAAATAAGTGAAGTAAAAGCCAGGTCTCTCCACAGAACTGAGAATAATGTGAAGGTTTGTTTTAAAGCATTGAAGAGAGCTGCCACCGTAGGTTAGGCAGAGAGTCGCTTTCCTTGTCATAAATCACGCCCGAGTATAATGGCCTGACCCTCATAGAGCGAGGGTGGGTAAAAACCATCTTGTAAGATGTGTTAAATACACCGTGAGTGTTTAAAGTTGTTAATGACCCGGGCGTTGAACCGAGGTCCTTGTAGATTGATATTATCGCTTGCCAATTCAGATCGTAGTTTTCTTATGTGATAATGGTCTTATAAGACAAATGAATTAAATAAAATCCCTATTGTAATATTGTATGGAAAAGAAGGAATCCACGAGTTTTGTGAAGATAACTAGGTTTCGGGAGTGATCATAGTTTTTGACTTTGTCAAGTAATCTTTATAACTCTGGAGTACACAAATAGTTTTCCCGATCACCGTAGTGAATTTGCAAAACTTGAGAGAGATAGTAAATATGGAGAACATGTGATATGCCCAAATATTGAAGTGAATAATTAACATGTAATTTTAAATGTAATTATATATTTGTTTTGATGATACGAAAAGATAAAAATAATTCTTGAGGTGTACAAAAATATGACACCATTATTATGGGAAAGTATCGAGCCAAAGAAGCTCGTAGTTATTTGGAACTTTAAGATAAGTACTTTATGGAAGTGAAAATAATCGTGAATTGTTGGTTTTAAAGAAAACCATGTGTTTTAATCTAATATTTGTTTTATTTTTATGCTATTCCTTGTTCACTTTGGACAAGTAGAATGATATTGGTCAGTAGTTTATGTGTTTATTTGTTTGTAGCGCCATAATTTTTGATTAATTAAATGTGTTAAAATAGGAGTTGATTTTGTTGTTATTTTTGCAAGTGTATCCTCTATTTAATCCAAAATATGTAAGTCACAGAGTGGGAGAACTTACCGCAGCCCCGAAAAATCCCGAATTGAGCAATGCTGGCATACTGTGATTTGCATATTTCTTGCTGCAAGGGCACAGTATGTTATTTGATTCAGGAAGGTCTTCAACTATTAAAGACCGTGGAACATTCCCTGCCACGCGTAGACAATTAGCCATTCATACTAAGCGCACCAGGTCTTTTGAGGACGTCCCGGCACCTTTAATACTGCCGCGAATGCCGGCCATGGATTGTTGAAGAAAAAGGTAGGCTACATTGTACTCCTGATCCAGATAACAGTTACCTAATAAAAAACTATCCCCCCCCCCCTTTATCTAGCTTGGGTGTATCGCTAAGTTGTGTCTTGTTTCCGACAGGGTGTGTGTTTTAGTAGAGTCAAGAGGGGTGAGCTCTCCATAAAAGTGTTGTTGGGATTGTTTATTTTGGCTAGTTGTATCCCGATTGCTTCCTTTATGTCGAGAGCTCTGTCTTTCGATTCGTGATGAATTACTTTTAGGTCCGTTTCAATGTTAGTGAAGCTGTACCCCGCGTCACACATGTGTTCGCATACGGCTGAATGTGTTCCGTATCTTATCGCATTCCTATGTTCATTATAACGTGTATCGACTCGTCTTCCGCTCTGTCCAATGTAATTAGCTTGACAACCAGTGTCTTTGCATGTACTAGAATATACCCCTGACTTTGAATACGGGTCATGTTTATTTAGATTACTATTTTGCAGGTGCCTACTGGTTGTGTTGTTCGTTGTGAATGCTATTTTATGCCCTGCTTTTTGAATAGATTAGTGATTTTATATGTGTTCGCATTCACATAGTTGAAGCGCACACATTTTTTCTCATTACTGACCGGTTTTGGAATCGCTTTATCTTTATTCTTATGTTTGGCTATAATTTGGTCTATTTTGCTTGGCGGGAAATTGTTTTCCTTTACTATCTGCTTAATGGTTCTTATTTCCTTCTTATAAATGTCTTTTGACATGGGTATGTTTAAAGCCCTGTGCACCATTGAATTGAACCCCGCTAATTTATGCGTACTGGGGTGATTAGACTGATTGTCAATTGCATGCGAGGTTTGTGTGGCTTTCCGGAATATGGAATATGAAAGCTCGTATACTTTACGTTCAATAGTTATGTCGATATAATTAGTGAATTTGATTGAGTGGTGTAGGCTGTTAATGGATTGGAGAATTGTTTCTTCGCTTGTTAATTCAGTATCATAGATGCAAATTACATCATCTACGTATCTTTTCCATATTACTATTCCCTTTGTTGAAGTCTTTTCTAAGAACGCATTTTCTAGTGCATTAATGAAGATGTCAGGGTTTAGCCAGCTTAGTGGTAACCCCATCGCTAGGCCTTCTGTTTGTGTGTACATTTTATTGTCGAATTGAAACACGTTTTGGCTGAGAACGGCCCCTAGTAATCTCACAATCTCTTCAGTTTCTTTTGCCGAGTTGTTGGATTTTAAGTTGTTTCCGATAGTGCTGATTGCTTCAGTAATAGGAATATTGGTGTACATGTTAGTTACGTCGAAGGATACTAGCCTCAAGCTAGGTTCCATTTGTAGGGTGTTCAATGTTGTTACTAGTTCTGTTGTGTTCTTTACAGAGTTGTTTTTGTCGTTGGAAAGACGGTGTTTTAAGATATTTAGTAACGCTTTGCTGATTTTGTAATTATAATACAATGATCACAAGTTGACTGCCATTTTATTTTCTCAAGAGCATCATACAGTGACGAATACCAAAGGTAACCCAAATAAGCATTAAAACTTTGAGGCCAGAAGGCCTACACACAAAATGAGGAAAGTTCGCACTTTTAACATCCTCCCACCTTGAGTTACAGCTAGAGATGTCAACTCATTTTCACATTTTTTCTTTTCATTTCTTACCTCTTCTTCATCATCTCAGCTGGATCTGGCACTAGGCCACAGAGTAGATTGTTGCCTAAGCCAATCAGGGCCCTCCCACCATCTGGACTCGAGCAAATGTTGTCCTGAACAACCTCTGGATGGGAGATCTGCTGGATTCATACTACCAGGTAGATGTCGCCATTGCCCTTGTGTAGTCAATCTCCTAATTTCCGTCACTCCATTGTAGACAAAGACTTCCCACTCTTCATTTCTACGAATCCAAGATAGGACAGAGGAGGAGTCACTCGAACAACAAAAAGTCATGTCTTGGATTGAGATATCCTTCACCACAAAAGCACATAACCTAGCCCCTATTGTAGCAGCTAGCAGGTCAAGTCGGGGAATAGTCATTTTCTTTACGGGTGCCACCCGAGATTTGGATGCAGTAACTGTATGGATACTCCAAGTCTCGTTTGAACTCGAATAAATACCGCTGCTGCATAAGCAGCCTGACTAGCATCACAAAACATGTCCACGCTACATTCACCAATATGTCCGATCCCGTCTGTTATCCATCTAGGGATATGAACACAAGCTACATACCTTAACTCATTGAGCCAGTCTTTAAACTTCTGTTGATGTGTTCATGAACCTCAGCATCCCACGATACTTTGGATTCCCAAGTTTATTGCAATAAGATCTTGGGTCATAGAGATACTGGACACGAAAATCCTATTGGATCATATACACGCTGAGCAACAGAAAAAATAACTCTTTTGGTTATCACTTCTATTAGACCAAGCAAATTAGACATATGCTTCCCGAAAAATCGTCCACAGCTGGAATGTGTTTTAATACCGTTTGGGGGTACCAAATAAGTCCTGTGAATTTGCGACGGATTCTGACTTCTGCTTAATTTTTGGGAGTCAAAACCCCCCAAAATTTTCGCACTTGTTTCAGTTTTTTGCTTATAACTTCTAAACGACGCATTCTACAGTAACGTTTCCTCGTTATGGTTTTAAAGAATATTAAATTCTGCGTTGAACGGTTTTTATTCTATCTAAATCAGCCCAGTCGTTTAGCCGCAATCGATTTCTGAATTTGGGCCAATTTTACCAAATTGGTTAAAAAGTTGATTCTATGTTTAGTTTTTCGCTTTAAACTCCTAACAACGCATCATATAGAAAATTGTACTCAACGTGTTTTTAAGAGCATTAAATTCTGCGTCGAATGGTTTTTGGTTTGTCAAAATCGGCCCAGCTGTTTAGCCGCAATCGATTTTTTTTGGTGTTGGGCATTTATACCATGTCTCATGTCTCATGTAATTTTCTTTTCCAATCGTGGAGTTTTCGAAGTGGCAAAGGAGCAAATCCGGGTTGGCCCGGTTCCCCCACTTGGCCTTGACAACCTCTCCCTTCTTCAATTTATACCAGTGCAATCAGTGTTCGGCAGGGGGGTGAAACAACTATAGAATAGGGCACAGCCAGTATGAAAACCATTGAAGGGAAAAACTTCAAAGAACTTAAACTTAGCAGAAAAACCGAGTGGTGTCTCTACGAGCCGTGAAGGCTACAGCAAAGATCAACGGAGAATCAGTCCCCATCAGTCCGGACATGATTTTCCGCCGCATTCCATTTCACATAAAATCCCAGCTTCAGCTTGAATCGTACTTTGAATTCGAATGGCCCCGTACCCACTCTCACGGTTTGATGATGATGGCATGATGCGGAAGAGTAGAAAATCAGAACTGTACAAGCTATTCGCTCCAGTCAAAGTAGATATCACTGTGAATGCAGACTACGTAGTGGATGGTGGTTTCCACCTGCACAGAGTTGTGTGGAACAGCGGAGAACAGTTTTCCAATATCATTCAGAAGTACGTGAATTACGTGAAATCCAACTACAAGTCTGACATTATCACTATAGTTTTCGATGGGTACCCAGAGGATGTGGGCGAGAAGAGTATAAAGTCAGCTGAAAGAGCGCGAAGAGCCCGTGTTATGTCATTTTCGTCGGTTATATTCCAGGAAAATACCAGGGCCACAATGCCCAAAGATAGTTTCTTGTTGAATGATCACAACAAGAAACGTCTCATATCGATGCTAACAAGCAAACTGATGGACGAGGGCATTCACGTGAAACAAGCTGTTGAAGATGCAGATCCTCTGATTGTGAGCACAGCCATGGAGAGTTCTATGGAAGGAGGCAATGTTTTCATAGTGGGAGAGGACACCGATCCATTGGTCATGCTCACTTTTCATGTTGCTGTCTTTGAAGAGTCCATCTCCAACGTGTTCCTTATCAAACCCGGGAAACAGAACCAGGAAACTGTCGTTTACAGTCCGAGCAATTGCCAGCTGCCTGAAGACATGAGGAAGCATACCCTGTTTCTTCATGCCTTCATGGGGTGCAACACCACATCCTCATTTTTCCGCCAGGGGAAAATAAAATGTATCAAGAAATTCATGGCAGACCAAAACCTCTTTCATCAGGCCTCTATTTTTCTTGACCCGATCTCAACCCCTGACGAAGTTGCAAACGCAGGTGTTGACATCATAAAAAAAGGAAGGAAGGAAGCTTGTAGTTTAACGTGACCGTAAATCTTGAGATCATGAGCCACGGGACCTCCTTTTTACGTGGAATCCGAACCACATGGCATTTCACTTCGAAAATCTCACATGCATTGCCCGGGAATCGAACCCGGACCGCCTTGGTGAGAGGCATACAGCTAGACCGCTGAGCCACCACGCCCCGACATCATAAAAAACCTGTACACGGGTGGTAGCAGTAAGTCACTCAATCAAGTGAGGTTTGACCTATTCCAGAGGTCGCTTTCATAACAGAATTTCAACCTGGCGTCCTTGCCTCCTACAGAAGCGTCAGCTCGCCAGCACTCCTTCAGAGCTTATTTATAGGTGCAGGTATGGAGGAGTAATGTACTAGATCCAGAGAGATGGGGATGGAAAATAACCACCAATGGCTTAACTCCCATCACAACGACTGATCCACCGGCTCCACAAGAACTTCTCAACTCCATAACGTGCACATGTAAAAAAAAAGGGTGCAAAGCAACTTGATGCTGTAGGAAAGCTGGGATAAAATGCACCACCATCTGCATGACCTGCCAAGGGCACACATGCCTCAATTCCATCCCTGAAGACAAGGATGTTATACTGGATCCCACCCAGTGTGACGAGGAGATTGATATAATCGAAGAAGAGCAAGAAATGAATCTTCATTCTCAAGATTCCTAGGATGAGGAGCTAGATGACGTGATCGGCAAAGAGCCACCGTTATCTCCTAAACGGCGAAAGAAATCGTCAACATGAGTACCTTGTACATCTTTCACATTATGATGTTTCATGTACACAACTAATACATCTTTCTGTACATAATTTATATCGTTATCGTTTACGTAAACATCTTATGTAAATGTATCTTATGTATACATCTTTTGTTACTTTCAATGAAACATTATTCATAATAATGTCTTCTTATATTTTGAAACCACATAACATCATTTTTGAGTGGCTGCTCTTGGCTTGTCAAGGCCAAGTGGGGGAACCGGTCCAGCCCGGATTTGCTCCTTTGCCACTTCGAAAACTCCACGACTGGAAAAGAAAATTACATGAGACATGAGAGATGGTATAAATGGCCCAACTCAAAAAATCGATTGCGGCTAAACAGCGGGGCCGATATTGACAAACTAAAAACCATTTGACGTAGAATTTAATGCTCTTAAAAACGCTTTGAATACAATGTTCTATAGGATGCGTTGTTTAAGAGTTTAAAGCGAGAAAACTAAACAAAGAATCAACTTTTTAAGCAATTTGTTAAAAATGGCCCAAATTCAGAAATCGATTGCTGCTAAACGACTGGGCTGATTTAGACGGACTAATCACTATTCAACGCATAATTTAATGTTCTTTAAAAACGTTACGAGAAAACATTTCTCTAGAATGAGTCGATTAGAAGTTATAAGCAATAAACTGAAAAAGGGCGAAAATTTCGCGTTTTTTTGACTCCCAAAAATTAAGCAAAAGTCAGAATCCGTCGCAAACTCACATGACTCTTATTTGGGACCCCCAAAGGGTATTAAAACACATTCCAGCTTTGGACGATTTTTCGGGAAGCACGGCTTTTTTAAAATCTAATTTGCCTGGGCTATATGTGAATATCCCTAAACCATTCATGATTTATCTGCAATGTATCTGCACAACGATTCCAGGTAAGTCCTAAAACATGTGATGTTTCAACAGGGCTGGCTGCTAATTTCTCCGTAGGTATCGTATACTCCCATCCCCTCAAATCAAATTTCTGACAGCCGTTAGCCCTTGGGCTTCCAGAATGAAACTCTGTAGTTCATGTACATCACTGGCACTTGTCACCCAGTTGTCCACATAGAAACTTGTCAACAATGTTCGGACCATGTTCTTGAGTACGCTGTCTTTGAGAATTCACAATCCCGGAGAGCTCCCTGAAGGTGGATGCTCTCAACATAAATGTGCTGCTTGAAACACTAAATACAACCCTTGTGTGACGGAACACTTTAACACACTCTTCGTTGTCTCTGTACACCCATAATAAACGCAGGAAATATCTATTTTCTTTACATAAACAGATTTGCAGACATTCCTTCCTAATATCAGAAATGACACCAATTTTATTCATTCTAAATCGCAATAAAATAGATGGGATCATTTCAATGAGATTGCTACCTTTCTCCAAACAGTGATTTAGCATCAAATACGGGTCGTAGCCGGTTGTACTACTGTCCTTTATTACATGACGATGTGGAAGATAATGACCCCAGTTAGCCTTCTCTGATTCTGGCATTTCTTCTATGACCCTTTCATCAAGCCACTCGTTTAATACTTGGTGATAAGCCTCGTAACAACCATCAGACTTTAATTTATGCACTGTTGACTTCAGCCTCTTCCTTGCAATGTTGTAATTCCTAGGTAATGGGGAGTGTCCTTCTACCTAGGGCATATGTACTTCCTAACGACATTCTGAATTGACACACACTGTATCCAGGAAGTGTTTCTTTGTTGCAGCATTCAACTCTTCATGGCATTTCTTCTCCAAAGGATCCGTTATTCCGAGTACATCTAAGCTCCATACGTCTGAAATGCTTTCACCTTTAACAAACAGAGAAGTCACCATCGTCGTAGTATTCTTAGCTCTCGATCCACCGGGTACCTTCCCCATTAGGGTCCATCATAGCGAGGTTTCCATAGAGACAAGTTCGGATTTCAGGATATGACGATGCCCAGTAAACAATCTACCACACTCATCAGCACCTAAAATAACTTCTATAGACTGATGGTCATTGTTTAAGTCTGTAATTACAATGTCTTTCTCCTGCAACTCTTGTAGCCAATCTCCAGAACCAGCTGATGAGATATTGTCACAAAACTTAGGTTGATCAAGAGCTTCTAAACTACACGAGTATTGTCCATCCAAGCTACCTAATCGTACCTGATAACAAGCATGGTTGGACGCAGAGGACTGAACCACACCAAACAATGAATGGATTACACTATCATTTCGTTTAACAGCGTTGCACATTTCCGAAGCAGCACTACGACTTGTGTGATCCTGTGTCAATGAGGGTACGGACTGGTCACTCATTGTTGGCACCCTTCAGTAACACAACAAGTGGGTGCAGAAATATTTAGTTACTTATTGTAGTTTTAAGGGGCAGAACTACGAGGTCATCTGCCCCTCTTAACACAGATTAAAGTACACAAATTTGGAACGGAATTTAAATTTAGAGGTGGACGCCTTAATTTCAAAAGACCGAAAATTAAGAAAACAAAATATTAATTAAAGCAAGTAATTATAATATAAATGAAAATTACGCAAAACCAAAAATTCGGCATTCAAAAACGAACAAGTCGTTCAGTCAATGTACACTGGAAAATTTAGAATGCTGGCCCTAACCCACTCTCACTTATAAAGTGGATGACGAGGTAAGCAGCCACCGCGTCATGGGCTAATATAAGTTTGAGTGTCATCTGCAAACCAAGGTTTCTTCGTAAGTTCGGTTAAAATGGGGGCCACGGTGAAAACGGCTCCACAGGTACAAAGTGGGGGGTCTTCCCTACTCATTAGGTACGAGTGGGTGGATCTTGTATGACCTATCATTAGCCTACACAAAATGACGGACTTCCTACGTGACCGGAAAGAGCTCCGCCACACCCGAGTAGTTCCCTTGATCGCTCTCCGTTTGCTGGGCATTGGGTCAGCTAGCCACTGACGCTCCCAAAAATCCCAGTACTTGTAGGCGTAACTGAGAGCGAATATCTCTAGCGGGTACCTCCATTGGTCGAGGGGGTAGTGAGACCGCCTCTTTTGCAGCTTGATCCGCTAACTCATTTCCCGCAATTCCCATGTGGCTTGGAAGCCGAAGAAAGGCAATTATAGTATCAGCGCGGCACAACCCGGCTAGTAGGTCGTGCATTCGCTGCACTCGGGGAAACATGTACAATTGACTGCAACGAACTCAAAGAGTCGGTACACATGAGAAAGTGGATTCGTGCATCCTGCCGTATTTCATAGATGGCAACAAACTCTGCAGTAAACACACTACAGGCCTCAAGCAAAGAGATCTTGGTATTTGCACCATCAATAACGTAAGCACAACCCACCTTCTCGTCCACCTTCGAACCATCCGTGTATATACCAGCATCCGGAAATTGGTGAACTATGCTGTGGACCTGCCTTTGGTAAACGGAGGCATCAGTGTTCACCTTAGGACCTCGGTGCAGATCTAACCGAATTTCAGGACGCGTTACTTGCCACGGAGGCACCTCTCTAGATGTCCGGATCATACAGGGACCTACAGCCATTCCTCTTTCAGTACACGAGCTATCGACTCTACTACCAGCCGGCCGAGTGGCTTGAGGTTGGTTGCCGTACCTCTGGTGGCATTGGGTACTGAAGAGAGCTCGATAGCTCGGATGTTGTGGCATTTGACGCACATTGGCAGCATATTCTAAAAGCATATGTTGGCGTCTATAATTTAGAGGTGGAACACTCGATTCGGCGAGTTGGCTGGGTGTCGGGCTGGTGCGGAAGACAACGGTAGCCCAGCATTTTCAAGGTTGCTGGTCTTGATGAACCCAAAATTACGGAAAACAAAAATTCAGAATTTTAAAAAAGAATAAAGTCTTTGAGTTAATGTACACTTGAACATTTAGATTGCTGGCCCTAACAAACTGTCACTTATAAAGCGAATGAAGAGATCAGCAGCCACCGCGTCATCGGATAATATAAGATAAGAGTGTCATCTGCAAACCAAGGTTTCTTCGTAGATCAGCAAGATCCACACACTCGGTTAAAATGTGCGCCACGGTGTAAACGGCTCCACAGGTACAAAGTGGGGGTCTTCTCTTCTCATTAGGTACGAGTGGGTGGGTCTTGCATGACCTATCCTTAGTCTACACAAATTGACGGACTCCCTCCGTGACCGGAGAGAACTCCGCCACATAGAATATTGTAGTTCCTTTGATCGCTCTTAGTGTTTGGTCAGTCAGCCACTGACTCTCCCAGAATGCCAGTGCTTGTCGGCATAACTAACAGTGAATATTTCTAGCTGGTACCTCCATTGCGATACCGCCTCTTTGGCAGCTTGATCCGCTTACTCATTTCCCATAATTCCCATGTGGCTTGGAATCCTCAGAAAGGTGATTTGAATATCACCGCAGCACAACCTTAGGTTGAGGTGATGGGGGGAGAAGATCACACCTCGATCTAGATATCTCCATCCGTAGACGAATAAGTTGGGGGGGGGGGGGGGGAGGGTGGAGGGGAGCGCACTCACTTGTGTCTCGGGACAGTCGGATGAGGAGCCAGAAAGATGCGCGCGCACCCGGCAGGGAGGAGCATTTGAATAGCGCAAGTTTTAAGAAATAAAATATGGAGGACGGTTGTCGTTTCGGGGTAACATTTACAGTCGATTTGCATTATTAACGCAAAGCGGTCGTGAAACTTGCTTTAAGTACATTTGAAAATATGCATTCCAATCAATATTCAAGATCTAACTGTAATAATTGAATATTTAACCATACGCACTATTAAGGACCATAACAATATGCGGTGAAGTCTGTCGGAAAAGTGTGCGAGTGGTATCGCGCTCGCTTGTTGTTTTGAAGATCCCGGGTTCAAGGCTACCCAAGGGCGGAAATTTTTACTTCTTTTTAATTATTTTATTATTTCCTCCTCACGTCGTACAACAATATTGCAACTTAGTTTTGTCTACATGATCTACGAGGACGATAGTAAACATGTTTTCTCTCATTTAAAATTCTATTTTCCCTAAATACTGTTTAAGACCATGGACGGATACTATTTAAATAGTTCAAAATTTATCCCAGAATAATAATATTAGCCTATGACACGTTCTGTATTTGGTTGGTTGGTTCCTAAGTTTAGGGGCTGTGACAACGCGGTTATGTAGCCCCGTGTACTTTGAGTGTGTGTAGAATCTGTCTGATAACCGGTGATAATTGTGGTGGCTGTATTAATGTGTGTATCTGTTTTTTAACTCAAGTAAGGACTGCAACTTTGAATTTTTCAAATAGTTCCTACTTTTGCCGCCAAACGCCACCGTCAACGACTACTAGGCCTAGTTCAGAACTTAGCTACTAGACGACACCAAAGTCGGCTCTTGGCAACGAACGTAGACACCTAAGAGCGTTGTTTACATTCCTAACCTATACAATTTAGCTTCACACAGGTGTAATTAGTGGAAGGTTCTTTAAGGGGACACTATAGGCTACCCCAAGAAAAAATTTTTGCTCCCAGTGATCCAAACTGCACCAAATTTTATTTCCATACGACCAACATCTTTCATAAAGCAAAAAGTGAAAAATTATTCCTTTCAGTTGATCAGTATGGGCAGAAATTACTAAAAGATAGTCTTTTCCTTAAAAAAAAATGATAGGAACTATTTACCACTAACAATTACTGAAACTTTACAATCTTTTTACACTATGTACGCATTGCACAGACTAATAATTCTGTGCATGGGTTTGGAAAAATATGAAACAGTTCCTGAAATAAAAAATAGTTTCACAAAATTAATTTTTATTTCCAAAAATTAAAGTTAAACATTATTTAAAAATAAACGATAACTATTTTAACTAATATGGATGCACAGAATTATGGGAGATAGATATCTTCACATGCTACAAAAATATTATTGAGATTGTAAAGTAAAAAAAAAAAAAGAATTGATTTACAAAAGAATTTTAAATGAGAGAAAACATTGTCATTTAGACTTTCACGGCCCGTGTTATTATTCATAATGTTGAATTTTGGGCTTATGCCGTGTTTTATTATATTGCAATTCGACGCGTTTCGAAAGAAACCATGTCTTTCATCGTCAGGAATAATCTGGAATACGACAATGTTGCTAAGAGAAAGCAACGAAGAACATATAGAAGGTGCCCAAAGATGGACGCCATTATAGCCCCATGTTAGGGACAACGGAAAGCAGCAGTGAATTACTTTCTCAGGGTTCTGATAATAGGTAGCCAGGATTCACTGAGATTGTAGCCGGTGTCGCGGTTGAAATTATCTGGGTGTTTACGTATTTCAACCGCCTCCCTGATGATTCTGGGACGATATTGCTTTATACGGGCAAGAACATCCCATGATGTCATGTTCCAAGGGGTGGATGTTCTTGCCCGTATAAAGCAATATCGTCCCAGAATCATCAGGGAGGCGGTTGAAATACGTAAACACCCAGATAATTTCAACCGCGACACCGGCTACAATCTCAGTGAATCCTGGCTACCTATTATCAGAACCCTGAGAAAGTAATTCACTGCTGCTTTCCGTTGTCCCTAACATGGGGCTATAATGGCGTCCATCTTTGGGCACCTTCTATATGTTCTTCGTTGCTTTCTCTTAGCAACATTGTCGTATTCCAGATTATTCCTGACGATGAAAGACATGGTTTCTTTCGAAACGCGTCGAATTGCAATATAATAAAACACGGCATAAGCCCAAAATTCAACATTATGAATAATAACACGGGCCGTGAAAGTCTAAATGACAATATTAGAAACCTCTATGGGGAGGATATTTTCCGACTGATGTCTAGATTCAGTAGGTTACGACGCAAGAAGGTGTGTCTAATCTCTTCACTCGCTTTTCTCCTAAGATGCCGGGATCATGATATTCTACCGAATTTTGTTATGTTGAAGCATTCCTTCAGAACACCTAAGGCAACGAGAATCTATCGTCGTGCAAGCAAGGCGTTATTGATAGAGAGGTTACAGCATACTCGTAAGCAGTTGGATTTTATTTCGAGGGAGTTACTACAGCTACATCTACGCCTCTCAAACTTCGTAAGTGAGGAATTATGGAATATCTTCGATCGTATTTCTTCAGTGCAAGCTAACAGCGTTCTAGATCAGGTGAGGGACAGACATATTTCCAAATATGATAGGTTATGTCAGTTGCAGAAATCTCAAGCCATTAGACTTGATGCTAACAAGGTTGTCGTAAATTTGTCCAGCAACCCCCTAAGTGATACCCAACAGGCAGTTCTCGCTAAAGGTCTCAATTTTGCTGTAGCGCCTAGAAGAATTCCTATTGAAGAACTTATTACATCCGTAGAATCCTCAGTACATCACCTCACACCTGAAGAGGCCGAGGAAGCCAGGCAAGAATGTTCCCGAGTTCTCAAGACAGCTAAGCCACCTAACACCAACTTAAAACAAGGCGAAAGCCGGGCACTTAAAGATCTAAGGGACAATTCTGATATTATCGTTCTCCCCGCTGACAAGGGTAATGCGACAGTGGTATTGGATAAGGTTGATTATGATTCCAAGATCTCGTCTTTGTTATCAGATCCTGTATATAGGATTAATAGTCGTGATCCTACTACTCGCTACTCAAATGTCACCGTCAAATTGATCAAGCAATCATCTATTCCAGCGGATGCAGCGAAGACTCTCCTTCCAGGGGATGCTATTCCTCCGAGACTCTATGGTCTTCCTAAAATACATAAGGACGAAGTTCCTCTTAGACCCATTGTTAGTACGATTGGTTCTCCTACATATGCCCTTTCCAAATACTTAGGTAGACTACTTCAGCCGCTTCTGGGTAACACGCCTTCGTACATTAAGGATTCCACACACTTCGTGGAAAAGTTAAAAGCTATAACACTTCAGCCGGGTGATATTCTAGTGAGTCTCGACGTGGTGTCTCTGTTTACGAGAGTACCTATTGATGGTGTTATGTCTCTCATTAATGGACTTTTTCCTGAAGACATCACAAGACTTTTTTATCACTGCATGACCTCCTCCTACTTTCTATGGAATGGGAATTTTTATGAGCAGACTGATGGTGTGGCCATGGGTAGTCCTCTCTCTCCTGTTGTGGCTAATTTCTTCATGGAGAACTTTGAAGAGAAAGCTTTGTCGTCGGCTCCTTTCAAACCGAAGATCTGGTGGCGTTATGTGGATGACACGTTCGTTGTTTGGACGGAAGGTGAGGAAAATCTTAGCCATTTCCTGGATCATCTTAATCTCCAGCACCCTTCTATTTGTTTCACCATGGAAAAGGAATCTGACGGCAAAATACCTTTTTTAGATGTTCTCGTCACCAAGAAAGAGGATGGATCTTTAGGACACAGCGTTTTTCGTAAGCCAACACACACCAATAGATATCTCCACGCAAGTTCTCACCATCACCCTGCCCAGAAACATGGTATCCTTACAACTCTAACTACCAGGGCTAGGAGGATTTGTGAAGTGTCTTCTTTACAAGAAGAAATGAACACCCTGCGAACCACCTTTGAGAGCAACGGTTATAGCAAGGCTTTGATTTCTACGGTTCTGAAACCAACAAATAATAATAGGACGTCAGTTGAGAAAAGAGATGTAAGAGGAACTGCTTACCTTCCGTACATACATAACACAACGGATCGTATTGCTAAAATCCTACGTCGATACAACATACGGACTGTATTTGGAACTTCTGTTAAGATTAGGCAACTCCTGCGACCAACTAAGGACAGTTTGCCTAAATTGCAACAACCGGGTATCTACAGAGTTCCCTGTACTTGTGGCAAGGTTTACATCGGGCAGACTTCGAGAACAATATGCACTCGCATTAAGGAACATAATAGATGTATCAGGCTCATTCAACCTGATAAATCAGCTGTTGCCGATCATGCTTTAACACCTGGCCATGATGTCATGTTCCAAGGGGTGGATGTTCTTGCCCGTATAAAGCAATATCGTCCCAGAATCATCAGGGAGGCGGTTGAAATACGTAAACACCCAGATAATTTCAACCGCGACACCGGCTACAATCTCAGTGAATCCTGGCTACCTATTATCAGAACCCTGAGAAAGTAATTCACTGCTGCTTTCCGTTGTCCCTAACATGGGGCTATAATGGCGTCCATCTTTGGGCACCTTCTATATGTTCTTCGTTGCTTTCTCTTAGCAACATTGTCGTATTCCAGATTATTCCTGACGATGAAAGACATGGTTTCTTTCGAAACGCGTCGAATTGCAATATAATAAAACACGGCATAAGCCCAAAATTCAACATTATGAATGAGAGAAAACATGTTTACTATCGTCCTCGTAGATCATGTAGACAAAACTAAGTTGCAATATTGTCGTACGACGTGAGGAGGAAATAATAAAATAATTAAAAAGAAGTAAAAATTTCCGCCCTTGGGTAGTCTTGAACCCGGGATCTTCAAAACAACAAGCGAGCGCGATACCACTCGCACACTTTTCCGACAGACTTTACCGCATATTGTTATGGTCCTTAATAGTGCGTATGGTTAAATATTCAATTATTACAGTTAGATCTTGAATATTGATTGGAATGCATATTTTCAAATGTACTTAAAGCAAGTTTCACGACCGCTTTGCGTTAATAATGCAAATCGACTGTAAATGTTACCCCGAAACGACAACCGTCCTCCATATTTTATTTCTTAAAACTTGCGCTATTCAAATGCTCCTCCCTGCCGGGTGCGCGCGCATCTTTCTGGCTCCTCATCCGACTGTCCCGAGACACAAGTAGCGCACTCTGTTGTGGCGCGCGGCGATCGTCGAAGGTTTACGAGCATTCCGAGATCTGCTCCCGAGCTGAATAGACGTCTCTGCGCCGAGCTCCGAAGTAACAGATGCCAAATCGATGATCCACCTTCCACGTCGCTTTTTCATCGCTGTCATCGAGTCTACACCCATACACTAACCTCTTCCAAGTCAATAATCCCCTCCCATTCAAATCCGTTACCCATTATCGTAACCTAGCCATTGTTGTCAGCCCACCTCTCCGCACCATCCAAGTCAAGAACATCCTTTCTCCCCCGAGTTACAGCCAAGCATAACTCATCCCTCCACTCCTGCAGCAGCCAAATAACTAATTTATATTAATTAATTATTTAATTTTTTTCGTCTGCGCGCACATTGTCACGGCTACATCCGATCAACTGTTAAACCTTGTGCGACAGACATCAACTTCTTGGGCAAGCCAATCTTCGTTCCCCATACGGTCTACAATAGTATTTGACCCCATTCATTCATCTCATTACTCACAGTACAGCAGCCATGAACCCACACAAACATAATCCTGAAGAGTTCAACCCTGCTGACCAAGTCTGGGACCTCTTCAGGAATACACCACGCCCCACTCACATACAACGTCCTAAATTCTCAAAAGTCCCCGACTTCGACTTCAACATGTGCCTTCACTACTCTCACCCCCCAGAGAACATCACCGTGGGCCACAATCATCATGATTAGGCCAGCACGGAATCCTCTAGCTAACCGGATGGCTGTCGTCGAGGTACTGAAACCAGTATGACATACCATCACGGACATAGAAGAAACATCCAATGGGTTCATTGTCAGCACACCTACCAGCAACAGCCGTTTGAGGAATATTAGTGGGGCCCTCTTAAGCCACCCTGGCATTCCTCAACACCTACTCATTTCACCCAAATCAAACAACAAAGCAGAATCCTACACTCAAACAGATGACACTCACGAGCCCAAACGGGACGACACAACTGTCAAAATCCCTGTCCCGCCGCCTCTGCCGCCTACACTGAAATACACAAAGGCTTCCCAAACATATTCACCAGAACTCTTTCACGAACACTCACAAACCGAACCCAACGTGGCCGAGACATGGACACAAACACATCTTGCGCACATCCGGGCTAAACGCAAGGACAAATTGACTCAATTCACCAGCCCAATAAACCACACAATCGCAAACAAATCTTCAGACATCAAACAAAGTACCAAACCAACAACACAAGAACGCAGTGGCTCTCAAACAACGCAAGATACCATTCCCTCACAGGCAGTCGCCCCTCCTTCAGAGAGCGATGTCACACCTGACAATCTCCCTCCCCCTGCCACAGTAGAATCAAATCCTCATCCAAAAACACCGGCGACTCGTCGCCCTCCTCCCAAACCACATACTACACTCATATTCCAATGTTTTAACTGCCAGCGATTAGGACATAATGCCGCTAGTTGCCCCCACGAGGCTCGCTGCAATCGATGTGGAGGTCATCATCACCACGCCGATTGTAGTGTAGCCAGAGACAAACCAAGGTGCGTCAACTGTGGTGGTGCGCATGCGGCCTCTTATTCCGGTTGCGCTCACATAAAAACCGCTATCAGGCGACGGCAGTTGAAATACAGACAACGCGAACACCCTAACATCCCCTCCCTCATGTCTCTCAAAATCTCTCCCCCTCCTACTAACACCAACTCAGTTCTCACACAGCTACTACAGCTCCTTTCCCAACTCTCAACCATCCCACAGCCATAAACTCTCAATTTAAACCGAACCCTGGATTCTGGGACCGATGGGTGTCTGCCTGGGGGCTGGGTCCGAACCCGGTCGCCCGGGATGGCGCTTGGCGGACCAGAAAGCACACTACAGGCCATTAAACTGCATAACCCAACAATTACAACACATTCCGCAACTCTAAATTACTCAAACAACAATATTCTACCCACTCAACTCCACTCAAACCCTCAAGTCTATCCGACAGTTACTGCAGTCGAACACAGGACCCGCTGGCTCGTGGCGGGCTGACCTGGGGACTAGGTGAAAGCCTGTTCACTGGGGATGGCGCGCTGCGGGCTGGCGGGGCTCATATACCTCACACATATCTCAACTCATATTTCGAAACCTAAAACTTCATTATTTTAACTTAACTTACTAAAGCCGTAACTTTTAACTCCATTTAGAAGCACAAAAATTTGCATATTCACTGAAATACAGAATAGAGACTGCAGAACTCGGATAGCCAATCACAAGCCTTCGTACAACGTCCGACTAACTTTTTCACCCAAATAGCCACACATTTAAACAAAAATTAGTCTACAGCATAGTCAAGACCTCAAATTACACTTTTCAAAACAAAAACCACAAATTTCACCATCCGGAATACATAAAACAGACCAAAACCTAACAACCAATCACAGCCCAGAACAGACACACGTTCAGACGGCATATTCAAATACAGCCATTCACCACTCAGCCCATGCACTGCTTACAAAATCATTAAATCTCTCATCATTCCCAATAGCGAGGCTTATTATTATTATTATTATTATTATTATTTTATTTTTAAACAAATTAACCTACTACAGGTCTTTTCAACAATTTCATACTATCAAACGCCAACCCACTAGAGGTCTGTCTTCCTTCCTTAAGCTAAAACATAATTTTTTAATCATTTGATTATTATTATTATTATTACCAAGCTGAAGCTATTGCAACGCCGGCCATGGTGCACACTATATAGAGCCAGAACATCAGGCTAGTAAGTAAACAGCGCTAGACTGCTATGACAACTGTTCATTCCCCCGAAACGAAATTAAAATTAACAAATCTTTTATTTTATTCTACTTTATACCAAACATTTATTTTTAAACCATTCCAATCTTATACACGCGCCGCCGAAGCGATTGTCGGCCGCTTTGCGGCCGACACATCGCTTGCGGCGGTAAAACTATTTTTATTATTAAACAATTCTTCAATTCACAAATCAATTTCAAAATTACGTCCCTAAAATATTATTCACCAGGCAGAGTAGCGCATTGACGCAACGGTACCTGGTCCCCTAGCGCCGCTGGTCTGCTCGCTTCGCTCGCAGCCAGCGGCTTCAAAACCGATTAGCAGCAGCGATCGTCGAACTTTTCCTCTCTCGCTGTTGGGGTCGAGTGAGAGCGGTGTCGGTGAACCTTCTCCCAGCCCGAAGACTGGGTGTCAGTCCCCGACACATCCTGAAAATTCATTTTCTTGGATCTGCGGTGACGTCTCGTTGGACCGAAGGTGTTACCCTCCCCTCAGACGTCTGGTTGACAGGCCCTTGGGACCTTTCTGGGAGATTGGCTTCTGCCGGCTTCGCTCCCTTGATTTTTTTTTCGTATGGCTTTTAGTGCCGGGAGTGTCCGAGGACATGTTCGGCTCGCCAGTTTTGTAGCTGCTTCGAGACGGACACCCAATGGGTGAGCTACAAGTACCGTTGGGTAGGGAGTGAGGGAAGTTGGAATGTAAGGACGAGGAGTTGGAAGGTAGCGGCTGTGGCCTATAGTTAGGGACCAACCCCGGCATTTGCCTGGAAGGAAGATGGGAAACCACAGAAGACCATCTTCAAGGTTGCCGGCGGGGGGATTCGAACCTCCTCGCCTCCCGGATGTGAGCGACTGCCATCAGTCATGCCGTAACCACCACGGCTAACTCACCCGGTGCTCCCTTGATGGTCGCCGGAGTGGAAGGGCCAGCTGAGGTAGGAGCCTCCCCGTCAGCGAACCGTCTCTCTCTTCTCCTTTTCAGATGGGCTGCATGCTGAAAGGCGAGGCCCGGTCGTCAAAGACTTATTTCCCCCCTTTAGCTGAGACATATTTCTTTGCTGACCATATCGGAGAAGAAGAGAACGTCTTCATCGATGACACCGACTCAGATGGTGTAACTGGCATCTTCCTAACAGGGCTCGCTGATATGGCGAGGAAAGATTTTTAAACCGCAGAAAAAAATCGGAATCGAGGGTACTTCACTTTGAACTAAACTGGCAGGGGTGTTAGAGGGCGACTCTACAGCTGCAAACGATACCCACAATTCGGAAGTGTTCGCTTTTGCAAATAGTTTTTTTTTTCTTTTTCGTTTTATAATTATTTCCCTTTCAGTTTGAATTAAAGTTATTTAACTGCCCCCATTATATCCCAATATCATATTAACCTTGCAGTAAGATCATGGTACATCAGATTAGTAGTATTTATTCTTGTATTAAACCTTGTGTTTGATTTATATTTGGTTATACTTATTTAACTTAAATTGTACTCACTATACTTGAAGTACTGTTTTAGTTGGCATGCACTCCACCTCCTCTGCCATGCCTCAACGCGAGACGCGTCTACCACTGATTGGCTGTTCGCATCTCCCCTGACGTTCCCTTGTGACGCCACTGACTATATTGTATGGGCCTTGGAGGGCTTCTACAGTGTGTGGGGGGTAGTTTTGTAGGGTTGTGTAAGTTGGGTCTGTAAAGGTAAGTGTTTGCGTGTAATGAGCGTCTGTGAAGCTTAGACGTGTGGAAAGGATGCCTTCTAGTTGTACGGAGTAACTGGAGAGCTAAGGGATAGAGTGCTAATTGAGGGCTGAATGGTGATTAACAATGTGTTTACGTGTGGTCGCTTGCTCAGTGCTCGCGCTCGGCGCGTGCAATCAAATACAATGGCTAGCCGTGTTGCTGACCGGTGCTCTTAACATGAGCTACCGAGTGAACCGCTTAGCAACGACCTTTAAATAATAAAATACTGCCAGGCAGTGGCGTACCAACGGGGGGGGGGGGGGGTGTTAAGGGTTTAACCCCCCCCCAGAGACATTAGTTTACCTGACTCCTTATATTGTCCCATCTATCACCTGGAAAATGTTTTGAATTGCTGCCAGTGAGGCTTCTTTAGGCAACTCCTTTGTAATATATTTTTAATGTGAACACGTTCTTCGCGTGGTAAAAGACCTCCACTCAACTCGCAACGAGACTTCTCCAGCTCTGGCGCTAGCTACTGGTTATGGCCTGGGGTAAACACCCTTAAACTACATGAGTTTAGTGCTTTTCAGTCGGTCAACACGAATGTACCCAAAAGAGATGGGTTATGCCCTAATCCTGAAATAAATTACATGAGATTAATAAAACACTAGGATGACCAGTTTCGATCGTCAAGCGATCAGCATCAGATCCATTACACTTAGGCTACAAAATCTATGTTTGAAATACAGGTGAAAATATTTACAATATGTGCAATTATAATACCATATAATACCATATAATCTCTCTAAAGTACAATCTCCGGATAGCTATCACCATTTAGCATTTCACCTAACATATATACTGCATTTAGCATACACTGACAGTTGCAGTACCAATACTGCAACTAAATAATTGTACATATTGTAAATATTTTCACCTGTATTTCAAACATAGATTTTGTAGCCTAAGTGTAATGGATCTGATGATGATCGCTTGACGATCGAAACTGGTCATCCTAGTGTTTTATTAATCTCATGTAATTTATTTCAGGATTAGGGCATAACCCATCTCTTTTGGGTACATTCGTGTTGACCGACTGAAAAGCACTAAACTCTTGTTTACTAAGGCAACACTGAAAATATGGCTTCAAACACCACAATCTTAAACTACATGTTAAACAGAGCTAGAGGGGCAGATGACCTCGCTGTTCTTCCACTTAAAGCAATAATAACTAACTACACTAAGCGAAATATCAAAATTGTCGTTTTACTGTTAAAGTGTGCGATTGGTAACTATCGTAACGCAGCTTCGTGCTGCTTTAAACGTGCATATCTCTGAACTGCCAGATCGTGAGTCGCACTTTTTTTCCCGAGTTTATTTGTAATGCGTAATGGATCGATTTATTATTAAGAAACCAAGAGTAGATGTTACATTCAACACTGCCATTGCAAGTAGTTCATCTTTAAGAATTGAAAATGAACTTGAAGAATTATCGGCTACTACCAAGCCGGCTACCGACCAAATACATCGAACAGACTTAGGAGGTTATGCTGGCCAACAGGTGTGTTTACAATATGATTCATGATAATCGCTATTTCTGTAACTGATTTGCATTTCGATGCTTTACCTATTATGTTATACCGGTATTTGTATGGCCTTGGCCTACGTATGTGTCGGTACATGTTAATTATTTCAATATTGTGATTTACTTTTTTTCTTTAGATTGATGATTATCTGAAAAACGAACTGTTGGAAAATGCCTGGACACCTGGAAGCAATTTTAATTTCCCTTTATCGGGTCCAAGGAATATGAAATTTCAGTTGAACTGGTTATCAGAGTGGAAATGGCTAGTTTATTCTCCTTTAAAGAACGGAGCCTTTTGTAAATATTAGGGGGCGTGGTGGCTCAGCGGTCTAGCTGTATGCCTCTCACCAAGGCGGTCCGGGTTCGATTCCCGGTCAATGCATGTGAGATTTTCGAAGTGAAATGCCATGTCCTGTGGTTCGGATTCCACGTAAAAAGGAGGTCCCGTGGCTTATGATCTCGAGATTAACGGTCACGTTAAACTACAAGCTTCCTTTTTCTTTTTGTAAATATTGTTCGTTGTTTTGCACCGTTGTTGGGAAACAATCTTCATCGCCAGGTAAACTAGTGAAATTTCCTTACATGAACTGGAAAATTGCGAAGGAGGATTTCAAAAAACACCAAGAAACCAAGTATCATATGGCATGTACGGAAAAGGCTGCGAACTTTCTTGCCATATACAAAGGTACAAAACCTGCTGTTGACGTAAGCTTGGATAGGGGTGTTCAATCCAACATATTATGCAACAGGGAGAAACTCATACCAATAATTAAATCTGTGATTTTCCTTGCTCGAATGGGCATTGCTTTCCGTGGTCACAGGGATTCGGGACCTGTAAATTTAGATGAGCCTCTCAAGAAAGGGGAGGGAAATTTCAGGTCTCTTCTCAAGTTTCGAGCAGAAGCTGGTGATACAATACTAAAGGAACATTTGATGACAGCATCCTTAAATGCAACATACGTAAGCCCACGGATTCAGAATGAAATTATTTCATATTTGAATGACATTGTATTGAAAAGGTTAGTCGATCAGGTGAAAAAAGCTAAATACTTTTCTGTTCTTGCTGACGAGACCACAGACATCAGCGGTGTGCAGCAAATGTCACTATGTGTCCGTTTCGTTCAAGATAATTCCGTACATGAGGAGTTTCTGCAATTTATTGCTATCAATGATGCTTCTGGGTTAGGCATTGCGAATAGCATATTGTCTGGTTTGAAAAGTGTGGGACTGGATGCAGAATATCTCGTAGGCCAAGGTTATGATGGAGCTAGTGCCATGAGTGGATCCTACAGAGGTGCTCACGCCATTGTACGAAAACAGTTTCCCAAAGTCCAGTATGTTCACTGTAGTGCTCACTGTTTAAACCTGGCCATTTCTGAAGGGTGTAGTGTTGCAGAGATTAGGAACTGTATGGGTACAATTGAAAGAGCTTATGCCTTTTTAGTACTTCACCAAAGAGGCAGGCTGTGTTGACAACTGAAGTTGAAAGTATGGAAGAGAAACCCCGAGTGAGTAAACTCAAAAAGTTATGTGCAACGAGATGGATTGAAAAGCACGAGTCTGTTCGTTCATTCATTGAACTTCTGAAACCGTTATTGTTGGCATTAGAAAAAATAGCAGCATGGGTTGATAAGAAGGCAGCTACAGATGCGCAACTTCTTCTGTGCGCTATCAGCTAATTTGAGTTCTTGATAAGTGTATTTGTCATTCATGAAGCATTTCAAATCACACTTCCTCTCAGCAAATACCTTCAAACTCAAAATTTGGATCTCAGTCAAGCAATCAACGCCTCCATGAATGTTAAGAGGTCTCTTGAAGAAATGAGGGCAGATGCAGACGCAAGGTTTTTGTGTGCATATAATTCGGTTTTAGAGTTCTGCAAAGAATTTGGTGTGCCTGCAGTTCAGCCTCGAACTGTTGTTCGACAAACGATGAGGAACAACGTTTCATCTAACGATCTGGAAGAATATTATAGGCGGGTTATTTTCATCCCATTTCTTGAAGAAACTATTTCATCACTTGATGATAAATTTGTCTCCCATAAAAAAACTCTTCAGCCATTGCAAACGCTAGTTACCACAACTGAAGACGACCTATCCAACCAAAGTATATCTGAAGTAGAAAATGTAGCTGAATTTTATGGACTTCCCCTTAATATTAGAGGCGAGCTACTTCTCTGGAAACAAGCTCTGAAATCTATTGAAAAGAAGCCCAAGAGTGCTATAGATGCTTTGTCAATATGCAATAAGAACATGTTTCCAGTTGTGTATAACCTGCTTGTCATCATGGCTACCTTACCTGTCACAACCTGCTCGTGTGAAAGATCGTTTTCGTCCTTAAAATTCTTGAAGAACTATTTAAGGAATTCAACTAGTGAAGAACGCCTTAATGGATTAGCTTTGATGTTCATTCATGATACTGTTGATGTTTCAATTGAGGAAGTACTGAATGACTTGTCTGTCAAACCTAGAAGGCTTGATATACGATTGAAGTACACTTGTCTAAGTCCTTCAACAAATTCCAGGGCAAATATCTACTTAATCAGATTCTTTGGTTTAGCCCGATTGACAATTTAGACATTTCTTTTTGTCCGTTTGTATCTAGTGCAATATCTATATTGGGCTAAACTCTTTTCCGTATTTTTTATTAATCTTTTATGTTTTCAATAGTGTTTGTAATATTGTTTAAAGTGCTGAAAAATATACAGTAGTTAAAATAGTTTTCATGCAAAGAGAATCATCATATATATATTCTTTCATTTGTATAGATCCCTCCTGTGGCGCTCACAAGCGACCGATCGTGCCAAATGAGCATTCAAATGAAAGAGAATAGACATTAGCAGTGACGAATCGCACTCTAATTTCATAAATATCAATAATTACTTAAAAAATGACTTAAAAATGTACGAAGTGTGCGATTTGTCGATACTGTTGCTGTAGGAATATATGCTCCGTAATTGCTGTCCACTTCATATTTTGGACACTGTGACGCCTGTTTCGTGTCATTTTAACATTTTGAGGTCTTTCCTTTATCATTTTGCATGGATTTCAGAAACAGTATGTCAAAGGAATGAGTAGGCTACTCAAATCGTATAATTTCAAAAATATCGAATAACTGGTGAGTGTTACAGCTAAGATAAATCAATGGACTCAGCATACAAATGACATTAGCAGTGACGAATTCCATTCTAATTTAATAAATATCAATTTTTGTTAGAAGTGTGCGATTTGCAAATACTGGTTAGCACTCTACCACCAGAACTACACATGCTGACTCTTATTATTATTATTATTATTATTATTATTATTATTATTATTATTATTATTATTATCATTATTATTATTATTATTATTATTGTTGTTGTTGTTTGAGTCTTCAGTCTTTTGACTGGTTTGATGCAGCTCTCCATGTCTCCCTGTCCTGAGCTAATCGTTTTATCTCTACATAGCTACCACACCCTACATCCGAGGCAATCTGTTTAACACATTCTAACCTTGGTCTACCCCTACAGTTCTTGTCCTCGACCCTTCCTTCCATAACTAAGCTTGCTATTCCTGGGTGTCTTAGTATGTGTCCTACCAAGCTATCTCTTCTCTTCATTAGCAGTCGCCAGAAACATCTCTCCTCTCCCACTCGTCTTAATACCTCTTCGTTCGTAACCCTATCTACCCATCTGATCTTCATCATTCTCCTGTAACACCACATTTCAAATCCCTCAATTCTCCTCTTTTCTGCTGCACCAATAGTCCAAGTTTCACTTCCATAGAGCGCCACGCTCCAGACAAAGACTTTCAAAAATGACTTCCTAATACCTAAATCTATATTCGATGTCAGCAGATTCCTTTTTTGCAGAAATGCTTTCTTTGCCTGAGCCAACCTACTTTTTATATCCTCTTTGCTTCGTCCATCACTGGTTATTCTGCTTCCTAAGTAACAGAAGTCTCCTACTTCCTTCAGCATTTCACCTGCCAATTTGATCTCCATAGAGGTTTCTGATTTATTTCGGCTGCATTCCAGAATTTTTGTTTTACATTTATTAATTTTCATCATGAATTCTTTCCGTAAGACGGAGTCCATACCATTCAAAAACTCATTCAAATCCTCAGGCTTGTCGGCCAAGATGACGATGTCATCAGCAAATCTCAAAGTTGAAATTATTTCTCCTTGAATCTTCACTCCCACTTTAAATTTTTCTCTAATTTCCTTCATTGCTTGTTCAATGTAAAGATTGAAAAGTATGGGTGATAAGTTTCAGCCTTGCCTTACACCTTTCTGAATACCAGCTTCTCTCTCATGTCCTTCAACTCGAATGACTGCTGTCTGGTTTCTGTACAGATTGTATATCACCCTCCTATCCCTGTACTTAATTCCAATCGATTTCAAAATGTCAAACAATTTAGTCCAATCAACATTATCAAAAGCCTTTTCTAAGTCTACAAAAGCCATGAACGTTCTCTTATCTTTCCTTATTCTACCTTCCAAAATCAGCCTGAGACTTAGTACAGCTTCCCTTGTTCCTACATTTCTCCTGAAACCAAACTGGTCTTCACCCAACTCCGTTTCTATCTGGCTTTCAATCCTCTTGTAAATTATTTTAGACAGGATCTTTGAAGCATGAGTAATCAAGCTGATTGTACGGTAATCTTCACATCTGTCAGTTCCCACTTTCTTTGGTATAGGGATGATTACATTCTTCTTGAAATCAGGGGGTACCTCACCTGTCTCATAAATCCTACACACCAAGTGAAATAACCTGATCAGACCTTCATCTCCTATGCAGCGTAGCAACTCAATCGGTATATCATCTATGCCTGGTGCTTTGTTTCTGCTTAAGTCTTACAAAGCTCTATCAAAGTCTGATCTCAATATTAAATCTCCTTTTGCATCCTCATCAATTTCCTCCTCCCTTTCCATTACATGATTCTCAATCTCCTTTCCCTTATACAAGCACTCTATGTAAGCTTTCCATCTCTCAACCTTTTCTTCCCTATCTGTTAGAGGCTTTCCATTTGTGTCCTTAATATTACGGCACTTAGTCTTCTTTTCCCCAAAAGTATTCTTAATCCTTCGATAAGCTGTGTCTACTTTTCCTAATTTCAGACACTTTTCTATATCTGCACATTTCTCTTTCAACCATTCTCCTTTCGCTTCCTTGCACTTCGTGTTAACCTCATTTCTCAGACGTCTGTATTCTGCTTTCCCCTCTTCATATCTTAGATTCTTGTGTCTCCGCCTTTCATCCATCAATTCTAGTATATCCTGAGTGATCCACGGTTTTCTACCTATTCTTTCTTTCCTACCAATGTGTTCTTCTGCGGATTTTGTTATTTCATTCTTCAAAAGTGCCCATTCGTCTGCAATTGAAGTTTGTTTAGGGGGTTTGGTTAGTCCTTCCTTTATACTCTTCTTGAATCTTTCGTTTACATCCTTCACTTCCAGTCTGTCTATTGCCCACCTTTTTGGCTTTTGACTTTTCTTCAGTTTCTTCAACTTTAATTTGCATTTCATTACAACCAGATTGTGGTCAGAGTTTATGTCAGCACCAGGATATGTTTAACAATCCAAAATCTGGTTTCGAAACCTCTGCTTGACCATAATGAAGTCGATTTGGTAACGCCCTGTATCTCCTGGTCTCATCCATGTGTATATTCATCTATTGTGGTTATTGAATAAGGTGTTAGCTATGACCAACTCATGTTCGGTGCAGAATTCCATCAGCCTGCTTCCTTGATCATTCCTTTCACCTAATCCGAAATCTCCTACTATCTTCCCTTCTCTCCCTTTTCCTACCACAGCATTCCAATCTCCCATTACTATAACATTTTCATCACCTTTGATATACCTCAGAATGTCATCTATTTCTTCGTAGACCTTTTCAACATCCTCATCATCAGCTTGACTGGTAGGCATATAGACTTGTACCACTGTGGTGCACGTAGGTTTAGTATTGATTTTTGCTACAATAATCCGTTCACTATATTGCTCATAATATTCCACCCGCTGTCCAAGTTTCATACTCAATATGAGACCAACTCCTGCTTGGCCATTGTTTGATTTAGTGCTAATGACCCTATGGTCTCCTGACCAAAAGTCCTGCTCTTCCTGCCAGCGCATTTCACTAATCCCAACCAAATCCAACCTCAACCTATCCATTTCCCTTTCTAAGTTTTCTAACTTTCCACTTCCTAGCAGACTTCTAACATTCCACGCTCCGATCCGTAGAATGTCAGATTTCCTCTTTGTCACTTCTGTGATGTTAACCCCCTCTCGAGTAGTCCCCACCCGGAGATCCGAACGGGGGACTAGTTTACCTCCGGATTGAAATTTTACAAGGGAGGAGGCCATCATCACATGTAATTATGCATAGAGTGGTGCATATCCTCGGGAATAGCATTACGGCTGTAGTTTCCCGTTGCTTTCAGCCGTGCAGCATAACGCAGTGTAGCCATTAGTAGGCTTATATTATCAATATCTTAACCGTCTAAAAGACAAGTAAAGAATTGATTTATTCTGAAAGGCTGCTACTACCTTTCAGAATAAGTAAAGAGCAATTCTACTACAAAATACTAACCTTCTACTAACAATTAAATACCAAAATTCTACTAACAAAAAAAAAAAAAAAAAAAAACTTAAGTTTCACCAACAACAAATACTACCACTAAAACAGTCTGTCACCAGGCACACTCACATGCACCCTCACCAGACACACTCACACACCACAGTCTAATAGAACAATGACATATATCTAATAAACAAATTAACTTCATACTTACAACTAAAACTAACTACATACTTACTGTAATTTGAACACATTAATACCTCAATTAAATGCACTAAACGCGACGCTAGCAGAGTATAAACACGAGGCGTCAAACGGAGCAAGTCATAATCGGCACGCGTAGCATGCAAGGTTTCAATCCCATTCTGCACAGTCACGTGGCCAGCCTCAACTTATCAGCGTAGGCTTGACACCCGTTTGTCCGTAAAATACCACCATCAGTATGCGGTAGGCCGATCAGCTGACTCACCATTCCGAGACCGTAGCTATGGAGCTCGCTGACTAGCGAGGAACTTACACACAAAAAAAAAAAAAACAAGTGTACGCAAATCACAAAAGCAATTACGACTTACGAGAGAATATCCTTGAGAATGGTTATTTGCAGTTAATTTTTCTTTTACAATATATCACTGGGGCCCGAAATGCCTATACGGCATTGTAAAATATCGGACCCTCGGGCAATGCCTTCCAAGCAGGGCGGGTCTTGCCCTGGCTGGGTAGTGCCTACTGTGACGGCCCGTGATCGGATGTCGGTGGCATTCGAGGAGGATGATCTGGCCATGGGTTCAAAAAGAAAAAATCCCCAAACAGGGTGGTCCTACACCCAAGTCTTTAACATTTGATTCCCTACGGGGATCAACCCTCTGGGAACAATCTGTGCGTGAAAATCTGGGTGCTAACACCCCCAAGTTTCTGGTAGCTACCAGAACAGATGGGGGTGATTTCAAGCTGGTAAAGAGTATTTTGTTTTCTCGCCACATAGAAGGTGTCTATGGTGAGCTTGAGAAAGTACAAACGATGAGGAACGGTAGCTTGTTGCTCAAGACTAGGACTGGTGAGCAAGTTGAACAACTTTTGCAATGTGACCACTTTGTCGAAATACCCGTAAAAGTGGAAAAACACACGTCCCTGAATCTGGTCTGAGGAGTTATTTTCCACCGGGACCTGATTCTGAACACTGACGAGGAGCTCAAGGAGGATATGCAGCACCGTCACGTGACTGATGTCCGGCGCATTACGCGCAAGGTCAATGGTCAAATCGTGGATACTGGTGCTTTCATTATTTCCTTTGAGCTTTCGGTGCTCCCGGAGAAAGTCAAGGTAACAAGTTACCGTTGTGACGTACGGCCTTATATCCCTCCACCAATGAGGTGTTATAAGTGCCAGAAGTTCGGGCACATGTTATCCCGATGCTCGAGCCCAGATATCTGCGGAACATGCGGTAAGGTACCACACGAAGCGTAAGAGTGCACAACACCATATCAGTGCACTAATTGCCCTGGATTTCATTCTCCTCGGGACAGAAACTGCCCTGTCTTCCTGAGTGAGAAGAAAATCCAGGAGATCAAAACCCTGGATGGTCTCACCAGGAAGGCCGCAAGAAGTACCATACCGCGATTGCTCCTTCGCCTACGATTGATTATCGGGTTATAATACCCAATTTGGTTCCGTCTACCTCATCTTTTGTACCAGCAGTGAAACCTGCAACTGAGTTTCCTGTTCCGAAACCAGCACCTATGATTATGACAAAAAGCCCGAAGGTGACTTCAACTCCACCTTCGGCCACCACGAAGGTTGTGCGAGCGAAGGCTGCTCCGCCTGCCCAGCAGGGGAGGAAGTTGAAGACTTACTCCCCACCCAAACGGTCGGCGAAATAACACTGTATTATAACAATGTATTTGTATTTTATTTTCATTTTCGTGTATTTTCATATGTATGTACATTGTTGATTGACCAATCAACACCCCTCCGCCTCTCCAGTTTATGGCCACCCCAGGGCTGGAGATGGGATGGGACAATTCACAATATGAACATGTGGTACCGTACTAGTATCAAATCTTGGAAGTAGTTTTCCATGGGTTCCCACTTCTACCCCAGACAAATACCGGGATTGTTACGAACTTAAGGCTACAGACGCATTCTTTTCAATAACCATAACCACTGGCAGTGCAGCCCATGAAGGGCCTAAGACTACCAAGCGACCGCTGTCCAACCATTTGGCCCGCAAATATTAGGGTGACGTGTGGTCTGTGCATCGGGTCCCCTCGGCCATTAATCTTGATTTTCCTGACTAGGGCACTGCCTCACTGTCAGGCAGCTACTCAATTGCCCTCACGAGGCTTAGTGCACCGCGTTCCAGCCCTCACGTAAGTTTCTAATATCCCTGATGGAGCCGGGAATCGAACCCAGGGCCTCCGGGTGAGAGGCAGTTGCACTGCCCCAACACGAAAGGGCCGGCGCCTTCTACCGAATCCTCACCTGAATTACAAATACCCACATTACTACAGAAACCACAAAAGCACAGGTTATCACACAAATTCTACCCACACCCAGCTACATGGGGCTAAATGACCAAAATCGCCAAGCCTCTCAAACAAAACATCAAGTATTTTACTTCCGTCTTAAATACCTTGTTCTGAAGGTCGGAATTTAGTCACACTGTATTTCATTAAGTGAATGTTTTTAGTATTTTCAGTAACTAGTCAACAGAAGGTCCGACACGGACGCAAATGATACATCAGGGCTGAGTATCGAAATTATTTTATACATGAACATCAATCAATGAATTGCACACTTACAAAGTAGGCTACACAATACCGGTCCTAACGTCCCAAGGCATTGCGTGCGTTGTCAACAACAACAACAACAACAACAACAACAACAACAACAACGGCAATGCACATTTTCTTACGAGACGGTAGCGCGCATCCTCATAACAGCTGATAGCCTACCACCCCTCAAGTCAACCGGTAAGGTCACTGCTCCGATTACGTAACAACTTCCCCTTCGCGCGTCGTCACACCTGGCTCCGCCTCGTTTCCCCCAGTCTGCCGCACCACTTTCTGCCTGATTAGTTTCTGAAATAACTAAAAACATTGACTTTTTAATGGTTAATTATCAATTTCAAGATAGGTGACATTTTTTTTTTTTTTTTTTTTTTACCTAGGAAGCTTAGAATATCAAATACACCCTGCATACAGTAGGTAGGCACTCTTTGTGTAGAAATGGTGACCAGCAGAATTAAAAAAAAATGGTAGCATATTATGGACAGCATACAGGTGAAGGTTCAAATCACCAGCACGCTCTGCCTGAATGAATACTTTTATGAGAGTACACATGGGAAAAAGTTGGACCAACAGATTTAATGTGGAACCATTACTTTCCAGTTTATCCAATGCAGTTTTGAATTTGTAAGTCTCTTTTACCTTTACAAACATGATGAGAGACCGCTCACTTTCACGTAGCATCATTTCAGTTCAGTTCCCCACGCCTGCTCTCACACACATAATGAACCCTATTCGTCTACAAGCCATTATAAGTAATATTATACTGTATGTAGACTACCGGTATCTAAAACATCATTTCAGTAAATAATAATTAACACGAAATCATTCCAATAATTATGAAACCATGCTACGTATAGGCCTACTTATCATAATATTAACTCCGATTTAATCAGTACAGGCCCTGTACGTGTTGTCTGATACGCTCAAAACTTGTTTTAATTGATTTCATCCGATTTATATTTGTTAAGGTTTTCTGTTACAAGCCACAAGCCTACAGGTACCAGTCAAAGCTCACGTTAAAGCCATACAAATACACCTTAAGTTCATTATGAGTGATATTTCTCATAGGATCAGTATTTTGTCAATTTTTGTCAAATTACAAGACCAAGATATGGAAGGAGAAAAAGACCCCAAAAGATTGGAAGAAAGGATTAATTGTCCCAATATTTAAGAAAGGAAGCAGAAAGGAGTGCAGAAATTACAGGGGTGTCACACTCATACCTCACTGTGCCAAGATATAGGCTATGAAAAGATATTAGAAAGTAGAATACGAGCCAAAGTGGAGAGAAAATTGAGAGAGGAACAGTATGGATTCAGACATGGGAGATCAACAGTGGATCTCATATTTTCAGTGAGACAGCTCCAGGAACACCACTACGAATTTGGAGAGGATCTGTTGATGGCCTTCCTGGACATCGAAAAGGCCTATCATAGTGTGTGTAGGGAAAAGGTTTGGAAAGCAATGGAAAACATGGGAGTGGAAAAAGAGACTGTAGGCAGAGTGAAGGAGATGTATTGTGGAAGTGTGAGTTGTGTGAAAGTTGGAGGGGAAAGAACAGACTGGTTCAGACAAATGAGTGGCCTGAAACAGGGTAGTGCGCTGTCACCCCTTCTCTTTATTGTGGTTATGGACGAGGTAATGACACAGATAGCAGGAAAGATAGGAGAAGATAAGATGAAAGCAATGGTGTTTGCAGATGATCTCATGGTCTGGGGAAACAAGGAGGAGGAAATTCAGGAGCAACTTAAGGCTTGGGAAGAAACAGTGGGAGAGTACGGATGGAAGTTCAACATCAGTAAATGTGAGATCCTGTTAACGACCAGGAAAAAGGACAGACCAATGAGTGGGATACCACTTGGATGTGGACAGCTGAAGAAGGTGGAAAGTCTCAAGTACTTGGGAAGTATAGTGGAGGAAAATGGGAGAAATGACAAAGAGATTACGGAACGTGGCAGACAGGCAGAAGCATTTCTGAGAAGCATTAGGAGCTTAGTGTGGAATAAAGATGTCCCACAAAAAAGCAAGGAAGTGTTATACAGAAGCTACTATATCCCGATACTGACCTATGCTTCAGAAACGTGGACAATGAAGAAAAGAGATATAAGCAGAATACAGGCAGGTGAAATGAAGTTCCTGCGAAGTAGGATCGGAATAACAAGAAGAGACAGGGTGAGGAATGAAAAGGTCAGGGAAATGGTGAAAGAGGAGCCCTTGCAAGGTAGGATTGAGACATCAAGACTGAGGTGGTATGGACACTTAAAGAGAATGGATGAGAAGAAGATTCCCAAGAGGATACATGAGATGCAGATGCAGAAGAAACGACCAAGAGGAAGACCAAGAGATAGATGGCAGAAAGGAGTGGAGGAATGTGTCAAGAAGAGAGGCGAGGACTGGACCAGAGTGACAGCGGAGAGGTGGTGGGAAGAAAGAACTAAGTGGCGAGGCTTATGTTCCAAACAAACCCAGCCTGGGGCTGGAAACTGTACAAGATGATGATGATGACAAGACCAAAACCAACAATTTTTGCTTTTTCAGAAAAACTCCAATCTTTAGATACCGGTAAATGTATCTCGGGAACTACTAAACATACAGAGTTCGCTTAGGACTCAATTTGTAGACAATTCAATCTGATTGTAAACAGGTATTCATGATATTTGCTCTCAGACGCATATTTTAGACGATATTGAGCAAAAACTGATAAATGTGTAAATATTTGGCTGTTCTTTGCCTATAACACAGCTAGCACAGGACTTTCGAAGTTGCAAATTTCATTTTTTTAAACTATTGGCAGAGGTCCAAACAACATACCGGTATACAAATTAGAACTACATGACCTTTTGCAAGGTCGGCGCTTTTGATGTCTAATTTGACTGGATCAATATCCCAGTCCAGGCTTCTCCTTATCATGGCCACGGCCGCCTTTTACCCTCGCCTGCTGGTCAGAGAGTATACAGTAGTTGGGAAATATCCACCTATCAGACTTCAAGAAACTACAAGCAGCTTTATATTAATAATAGCAGAAGTACCCGTTCTTCGAACGGTGTTATATATTAACACCAGACATTATCAATTGAGCTACTGTTGCAATGGTTAGCGGTTTGTCATTCCTTCATAAGTTTATCAGAACGAAGTTAGTTTTCTGGGAATATCACACACACTGTTAATTTAAGGGCCTTAAAATGTGGTTTTCGGAGACCCCTTATAGACTCGCGAATTTTGTGTCTCACATTGAGAAGCCCAACATATGCTTTGATCGTCCTTCTAGGATAATTTTTATATTTCGCCTATTTTGGCATGTATTTTGAGAAGTTTTTCCCTATATACACCCTTCTACTGTATGAAAAGTACGGTGAGGAGTTTTATAAATGATTGGTGTACTGACTCATGTTTACCATACCTAATTTTAGGATGCACCAAGCATCTGAACACGATTTATAGGCGTACATAAAGATACACAGAAAGACAGACAGACAATTGTCTATTGTCTACAACATATCACCCAGATATCCAAATATGCGTATATCTACCATACGTATCAAACAAAATCATCCCCACGATGAACCCGTATGTCGACAAAAATAAGTTAAAATGTGCTCTCAAACTAAATTCACCTAACGTGTACTTTCTGACGTGAAAAAGATTTGAAAACCTTGTAGACGAAACGCAATACACCTCACATAAAAAATGACCCTCTACGTTGTGTTAGGTCCCCATACACAGGAAGACCTCTTTCATAAATTATAAAGGCTTGTGGTGCATGAAAATTCAGGATCTTTAGCCTCAAATGGCCCTAATTCATAAAAGCCGCAAAAAATGCTGATTCAATTCAGGAATTTTTGAAAATAATGTTTTTGTTTGTAGGTATAATAGACTTTCTGTACTATATGTCGCACGTGAAATTGCATGAAAAAATTCTAGGTTACCCCTTGACTCCCTTAATTGCATTGACGAATTATACAGTCTACGTCGGTTCCGTGATAACCTTATAGCCATTCGCAAACTTTCACAGAAATGTAATAAATGGAGTAGCCTAATAATAATATCGTATGGCCTCGCATGCCGGGTGCAAGCTTCGTAATTTGACACCCTGTGGGTAGCTTGCATGTCGAAATTTCGTTGTTCCTTGAATCAATATGAAAGTCAAGGAGGGTAGATATCTAAGCTCCTTGAACACTATAGCGCTTTCTAGTAGAGAAATGAGGAACTTTGTGTTGGCGGAAACTCCTGAGGTTAATTTTGCCATTATGAACACGGCCTACTGAATTCAAATGGGTTCTTTGACATGCCAACATCGTATGACATGCGAGTCGTATTTTTGCCGCCTTTCAAAAATCACGTACAGGCCGGACGTTTGTTTTAGACGATTGCCCTTGACCTTGAAGCCTGCGGGTGAGCCTGTACACAGTCACTCTCTCACCCTATCACTTCACATTTGTCACCACCGATCTGATGTAATGCAATTCCAGACTTGAGCAGACAGTACAGTCCACGTCGAAGTATTGTGTGACACGGAAGTACATGTTATGTAGTTTCGAACAGAACGTCATTATATTTGCCAGTGACTATACTTCAGCAATAGTGTGAAACAGCTTTATCAATCATCGGAGCGCTTGGGGCAGCTGATAACAACACAGGTACTGTAGTAACTCGCCTCCAGGCTTCCATTAAGATTTTTCACTCGTCTAAAACAAACGTCGGGCCTGTACCACGGCCAGGAGTGAACCTGCAATCTTGGGGTTAGTAGACCGACACGCTACCCACTCACCCACCGTGGCAAGGTATAAATGGAGTGACATTGCTTCTTACAGAAATAGATGGAAAGTTGGATGCCACGCCTTGAGATAATGTTGTCATGGTTACCGATTTCCAATCCTTTATTAGTTTGTTAAATTAAATGAAATTAGTTTTCTGGGAATATTTCAGATACTGTTGGTTTTAGAGCCTTATAATGTAGTTTTCGAGGCCCCCAAGTTTTGTTTCTGGCACCGAGGGGCTTTGTCTCCTCGTTGTACGCCATAATATAATACTAATAATAATAATATAATATAGGGATAGGAATATAATAGACCTGCCGTACCACACCCGCAGGTGTAAATCGCGTGAAAAAATTCTAGTGTACCCCTTGACCCCCTTAAGCACATTATACGTATTGATGAATTTTACAGCTTAATTTGGTACCGTGATAACCTTCTAGCCGTTTGCAAACTTTGACACCAATGTCATTAATGGAATTGCATTGCGTCTTACAGCAATAGATGGACCTCTGAGAATCTGTTGCCATGGTTACCGGCTTGTATTCGTTCATTAGTTTATTAAATGAAATTAGTTTTCTGGGAATATCTCAAAAATGGTTGGTTTTAGGGCCTTAAAATGTGGATTTCGGGGACCCTTCGGGGCCCCCGAGTTTTGTCTCTCACATTGAGGGGCTGAAAATAATCTTTGTCTCGTCCTTCTACTCCTATTTCAGCATGTATTTTAAGGGGGTAGGCCCTCTTTTATGAGAGGTACGGAGAAGGGTTACATCAATGATTAGTGTCGTGCCTCTAATGGATATCTGTCCCAAATTTTACGTTGATACACCCAGCCGTTCTCGAGTTATAAGGGAACAAACTTGTCCACAGACAAACAAACAAACAAACAAACAGACAGACAGACCAAAAAAAATATTTTCGCGCGCATCCATAATAAAATAGTCTGAAACGCGTAAATAACTCAAATTTCCGTAGAAATTACGAAAAAAACATACAATCTTTATTTTTAGCCTACTTTCGATTTTTGCAAAAAATGAAAGTAGACTTATGAGATCACTACAGGGCGAAAAAAAGTGTGTCTGTCTGTGTGTGTGTGTGTATGTGTGTGAGTCTGTGTGTGTGTGTGTGTGTGTGAGTGTGTGTACTCTGAATGTCTGTCCCCCCCTATCAATTCGAACACGGTTAAACCGAATTGAACGAAATTTGGTACAGAGGTAGCACTGGCAAAGGGCACCTCAGTGTCATATTTTATATTGCCGCCATCTTTACCAAAAGGTAATGGCGGCCACTCAAATGGTCAAAACGTAATAATGCATTACAACCAAACTAATAATCGGATCTTTACCAAATTTGGTAACAACGTTCCTTCATATGAGGCGCGTCTTGTGCCCAAACTACGAGGTCATCAACTGTACCATTTCAGAATGGCGGCCGTGTGAATTATTCAAACTTTATAATCCTTAATATGGGACCCACCAGTTCCGACTATCGAACCAAGAATCGTTTAATCTGTTTGAAACGACGTGGCCCGTTTGAAATTAAAAGTTTATATTTTAATATTATAGTCTAGAAGTGATTTTAAAAAGCTGAGTCGTTTTGGTTATTTGACAAGATGGCAGCTGATCTCTTGTTCTGACCTATATTTTATTAATTTCAGTATGTTGCATGCAATATAGGCTAGTGGTAACAAATATATGAACTTTCTATGAAATGAACTCGGTTTAAAATATGCTCCAGTAAAGAAATCGTTTAATCCAAGTCATGATTTGCTATAACGTGGTATATGTAGGTTGGTTCCTAACGATCTATTACAGTGTGCACGATTGGCTGCGTGGTCAGCGCGTTAGTCTTTCACCAGGCTGGCCGTGGTTCAAATCCTATCAGAGTTGGATTTTTTTCTTGATTTTTTTTATATTTATTATTTCTTGAGTACTGAGACGTTATAAAATAAAGCATTATATGGTGCATTTTGAAATGGAAAATATATATTTAATTAAAACAACATTCACCACCGGAGTGACATCTAGGAGTAATTACTTGAACTATGTTATTGGTAACCACAGCCTTCTAGATACGAGCTATAATAATAATCATTTATTGCAGCAAATAGCCATGCCGAGATACAAAACTAATACTAATAACTTAAATCTTACTCATCAAAGTGTCTATATACAAAGTGTCTGACAGGTTCTGTTTGCTATATATATAGTTATTCGCAGCAGAAGCGTGTTAGCGATACTTTTCTCTGGGCGCAGGAAATGGCGTGATGTCTATCACAAGCACTACCACACAGAGAGCAGGTGCATTGGGGGCCTGGGTCATGAAATCCTCTTGCTGTGCATATCTTAAAATGAAAACCGTGGACTGAAAAACGGGTGATCGTATGCCGCAGTTCAAAGTTGGCATTCATCCAGTCCGTCGACATAAGAGCTTCTGTGGAGTAGAAATCAGGCCATATGTCATTACGCTTGAGGTTTAGTTCTTCGATCAGTCTCTAGTATTGCACTGTTGATGGTAGGGAGTTCTCCAAACGCAGGTCTTCTATGAAGAAAGTCTCCCTTGCTAGTACGTACGTTAGACGAGATGGCGTGTATTTTGATAAGTGCAGAATTTTCTTTAGGAAAGTAGACTTAACTCTTTCTATCTCTCGAAGGTTACTTTGTGTCAAATGATCCCAAGTTATTTGAATGCCGTATGTCACTATTGGAGTTATTTTCGTTCTGAATAAATTCATTGCGGTTTGTAAAGATAGATTTCCCAGTTGCATTATGTCTTGCATTGCTTTTATGGCCGATGTTGTTCTATCCCTGACATGTCGCGTGAATACGTTCCCTTGCATTTGCATTATTACTCCTAGGTATTTGAAATGATTTACATTGACTAGGGGTTCTCCATTTAGTAGTATATGCTCATCTGCGGATAGCTTCCCGCCTTTACGGAATGCCAGCATTACTGTCTTGGTGCAGTTTATCGTCATATCATTTTTTTGAGCCCATGTGGTAAGTTTAACAATGGACGATTGCAAGGTTTCCTTTGATGTCGATGCCACAACCATATCATCCGCGTAGATGTAAATTTTCGCTCCCTCAAGGTAAATAGCCTCAATGACATCAGCTGTAGCGATGTTAAATAGTAACGGGCTCAAAGGGTCACCCTGAAGTACACCATTTGTTTGTTCTATTCGTTCTGATTGAACTATACTGTCATCTATTTGTAGGCTGTTTTTGTGGAGAATGTCCCTTATTATCCCAAAAAGGTAATGTTCTTTTCCGATCATATTTTCAAGTTTCCTGAGCAAAGTGTTTCTACTCACTAGATCAAACGCCTTGGTGTAGTCGACGAATACTGCATATAGCTTTCCTCTTTTCTGTCTTAGCGCGTCTTCTACATTCGTTAAAAGACAGTTAACGGCTTGTAGTGTATTCCTTCCTTTCCGTAAGCCAAACTGTTCTTCAGGTATCTTGTTGTCAACTAAATCTGTGAGTCTTCTAGTGAGTATTTTCGTAAAGATCTTAAAGATTGTGTTTTCCAAAGCGATACCACGATAGGAATTTGGGTCTCCTGTATTACCTTTTCCTTTATATAGCATCTTCAAAGTCGAGGTTCTCCAGTTTGACGGTATGTGACCTTGAAGTAAACATTCGTTCATGAGCTCTGCCATAGCCCTTTTAACAGCGGAGCTGTCATCTTCAGGTGCTCGTAGTGAATAGTATCTGGACCACATGCTTTCTTTTCTGCGCAGTTGTTTATCTCAATTAGGACATCTTGTGCCGTGATCGGCACTGGTAGTTGAGAAGGGTTGTTAACCTGAATAGGTCTGGTGTCCCGCGCTTGTAGGGTTGCTGTAAGATGCTGAATCCACGTTGTCATAGGAATGTCCTTTGGGAATTTGGGTCTTCTGGGGTTTAGGGCTGAGAAAGGGTTTGTTTCAGCCTCCTGTATTAGTTGAGCTTCCTTCAATTGTTGATAGCTTTCCTTTGCTCTTTTAACTACCTCCTTATAATATCTTCTTTCCTCGACATACTCTTGTAGTGCTGTATGTGTACTTGCCCTTTTTATCTTGTGTAATGCTGCTAGCGTCTCCTTCCTCTGTTGGTAACATTCGGTAGTGAACCATGGTTTTGCTCTTCTTGTATTTTGACCTATCTTAGGAGTTGCGTCCTTGATATGATTCTCGATCAGTGTTAGCGCGGCGTCTATGTTTCCAGATTTGATTATGTTCGTGATTCCTTCCATGTCTATAGTGCTCAATTTGTTCATGTCTATTTTCCGCGAAATAGGGGTTCTGGAGCTTTTTTGAATGTTTATATTGATGTTAACTGAGAGGGTGGTTGCTAATGGGAGGTGTTTTCTTGCTACAACATTGGATAGTACTTCTTGATGCAATGTTTCTATGTCGTTGCTTATGAATAAGAGATCTAGTGCCATTGAAAGCTATGTATGTCTTCTATGCTCTCTACCGGCCAGTTAGTGAACCCATGTCTACAGTATAATTTCGAAGGTTATTATTTTTGCCGATAGAGGGTACACATCCCCAAGATAAGGCGCGATTATCACGGCATCATCAAGCAGTACCGGTACATTGCCTACGTCACAGAAGGGTTTGGTTTACGCGCCATGGCCTGAATTTCCTCGTTAGCCGCGCGCGATTACAAATTAGCTGTGTAATAGTTATATTAAATATGTTTCTCCCAGTGATACGTTTAGAGCAACTAGTTGAAATTATTGTAAGTAGTCGGTGTTAATAAACTGAATACCTACGTTGTTTGGAGTGTTTACTGATGAAATTGCAAAATGCTGGGGTAAATTATTTGAACGCCACTCCTCAAATCCAGTGTGCCAATTTGCACTTCGAATTGGAAGAAATTAGGAGACAAAGAGTTATAACTATACCCATACATTTAGGAGAAAGTAGGCTATATGTTCTTTCCTGAACATCTTGTTTATGTATGTAGAGATATACTGCACCGCTCGGTGTTGACCATGTTTTATTGCACAAATTTAGGTTTTACTCGCTAACCGTTGGAGATACACGAAAATTGATAAGGACCTTCTGGATAGAAAATTAAATGCTAAATCTCGTGTATGCATCAAAAGTGTGCTATTTCTTAGCGTTCTCTTTTTATTTGAAATGGAACTATGAACTTTTGAAACCAAAGGGTGTAGTGACGTCACATATGTGGGTTTTACTCGCTAACCGTTGGAGATACAGGAAAAGTGATAAGGACCTTTCGGATAGGAAATTAAATTTTGAAGCTCGTATGTGCCATCAAAAGTTTGCTATTTCTTAGCGTTCTCTTTTTATTTGATGTGGAAATATGAAATTTTGAAACCAAAGGGTGTAGTGACGTCACTAAAATGGTCGCCATTTTTAATAGTGCAAAATATAGAAATTAAAAGTATCCTATATGTAAACATGGTAAATCAGCTACATCCATGCAAAATTTCATTTAAATCGGACCAGTGGTTCTTGCGTTATTGAGTAACACACAGACAGACAGACACACACCATCTCTTTTTTAGCCTACTTTTCACATTTTGCAAAAATGAGGAAAAAGTAGTCTTATGAGATCGGGCAAATGTGTGTCTGTCTGTCTGGCTGTGTGTGTGTCCCCCCCTATCAACTCCTAAACGGCTGCAGCAATCGAAACGAAATTTGGTAGGAGTAAAGATCTATACCTGAATATCTCACGGCCATATTTGAAAATGATGTCAGTGCTACCAACTGCTGAAAAATCGCAATTGAAATTTGAGCTCCATGTTGGATATCTCGGAAGGTATGAATGGGAGCTATTTCAAAATTGGCACACGTATAGATAATAATATTTCAGTTTAATTTCCTGGAGGCCATGCATGGCAGTGTTGCCAAAATGATTCTAAGCATGCTGATAGGTCTAATTTAAAATGCATATAACTTCTATACTATCAATTGGATTTCAACCAAATTTTGTATGTAATATGTGTACATAAACAGATATGACTGAGCGTATTCTTAAGAGCCACCAGGGCTGCCAACTGTCAATAAATGTTATCTCTATTCTTTTATCCAAATACCAATATATCAGAAAGTATGGAAGCCGACAGCTTTAAACTATGCACACGTGTAGTACCTGGCATTCTAGATTAATTTGGAGTAACTTATGTACATCAGTGCTACCAACATGATTCTAAGACTGCTGATAGGACCAATTTTTAAATACATGTAAGTTATATAATATCAATTGGATTTCAACCAAATTTCCTATGTGCTATGTGTACCATAACAGATATGACTATGCTTATTCTTAACAGCAACCAGGGCTGCCAACTGTTAATAAATGCTGTCTCTTTTTTTACCCAAATATTAATATATCAGAAAGTATGTAAGCCAACAGCTTTACACTTTGCACAAGTATAGTACCTAACATTCTAGATTAATTATGAGAAACTAATATACGTCAGTGCTGCCAACATAACTCTAAGCCTGTTGATAGGTCCAATTTTCAAATACATGTAACTTCTATACTAACAAATGGATTTCATCCAAAATTGGCACAGCAAGAGATCATAATATTTCAGATTATTTCTGACCAACGCATTCGCGACATTGTTGCCAATATGATTTTACGCGCGCTGATAGATCCAATGTCTAACTGCATGTAACGTCCATGCTATCCATTGGAATTCAACTAAATATTGTATTCTGTATCTTAAGAGATGGAACTAACAATATATTCAGTCACCAGGGCTGCCAACTGTAGTGTTCTATTAGGCTACAGGTATATTTCGAACTAATTAGAAATTTCGATATTACCAACTTAATTTCGCTAATTTTCTAGATAGGTCTATATAGATTGGCATGAATCTTAAATTTTAAGAAAGGTAGGCTCTTTAGTTCGTCACGGAACTTCTTGTTGTAACTTAGTATGATAAGTGTAGCCTACCTCTGTTCAAGCAATTTCTCAATGCATTAATGGGGCTTGAAAACGAACTCTTTCTTAAATTATTATTGAAGATAAAGCGCACAAATTGTGCATAGTGATGATAACAAACTGTCATTAACAAAACATCACAATGGATGATCCCCGATTTGCACAAGAAATGACATGGTATCTACTACATTGTACACCGCATAATTTACATACGCATGATTCATCAGGGTCATAAAAAGTATTCGGTATTGCACAGTTTATGGTGATACCCATGTACCGCCATCGAATTGACAAAGTGTCGCAAGTCTTGGTTAGTGTTCATCCATGTCCTAGTTCACACGGTTTCCGTTGTGTAAAACTCGAGTAAGATTTCGTCCCTTTTCTGTATTCTTTCCTGCATTAGTTTTTTCCAGGCGTCTGTGGATGGTAGCCCTTTCTTCATCCGAAGGTCCTCAATGAAGAAGGTCTCCCTGGCGAGTTCATATGCTAACCAAGATTTTGTGTATTTCGATATCCCCAGGGTAGCCTTCAGGAAGTGCGATTTGACTGCTTCAAGCGTCCTTAAGTCTGGCAGGAATAATTTTCCCAGATGATCTCAAGTCCATATGTGGCAATGGGCGTTAATTTCGCATGAAATAATCTCATAGCAGTTCCCAAAGAGAGCTTCGTGATTGTTTTGATGTCTTTTTTTTTAGTATTGTTTTAAGGGGCGGAACTACGAGGTCATCTGCCCCTCTTAACTCAGATTAAAGAATACAAATTTTGAATTGAATTTAAAATTTTGCGGTGGACATCTAAATTAAAAAAAAGACCAAAAATTAATAAAACAAAAACAAAAAGAAATTAAATAAAAAACAAAATCATAAAAATAAACAAAAATTACGGAAAAAACAAAAACATTATCATTCAAAAATGAACAAGTCGTTGAGTCAATGTTCACTGGAAAATTTAGATTGCTGGCCCTAACCCACTCTCACTTATAAAGCGGATAACGCGATCAGCAGCCACCGCGTCATCGGCTAATATAAGTTTGAGTGTCGTCTGCAAACCAAGGTTTCTTCGTAAGTCAGCAAGATCCACACACTCGGTTAAAATGTGGGCCATGGTGAATACGGTTCCACAGGTACAAAGTGGGGGTCTTCCCTTCTCATTAGGTACGAGTGGGTGGATCTTGTATGCCCTATCCTTAGCCTACACAAAATGACGGACTCTCTCCGGGCCCGGAAGGAGCTCCGCCACTCGCGAGTTGTTCCCTTGATCGCTCTCAGTTTACTGGGCAGTGGGTCAGCTAGCCACTGACTCTCCCAAAAAGCCAGAACTTGTAGGCGTAACTGAGAGTGAATATCTCTAGCGGGTACCTCCATTGGTCGAGGTGGTAGTGATACCGCCTCTTTTGCAGCTTGATCCGCTAACTCATTTCCCGCAATTCCCATGTGGCTTGGAAGCCACAGAAAGGTGATTCGAGTGTCAGCGTGGCACAGCCCGGCTAGTAGGTCGTGGATTCGCTGCACTAGGGGGTGTTGCGGGAAACATGTAGCAATTGACTGCAACGAACTCAAAGAGTCGGTACACACGAGAAAGTGGATTCGAGCATCCTGTAGTGCAAACTGCAAAGCTTCATAGATGGCAACGAGCTCCGCAGTAAACACACTACAGGCCTCAGGCAAAGATATCTTGGTATTTGCACCATCAATAACGTAAGCACAACCCACTTTCTCGTCCACCTTCGAACCATCCGTGTATAGAATGCCAGCGTCCGGAAATTGGTGAACTATGCTGTGGAACTGCCTCCGGTAAACGGAGGCATCCGTGTTCACCTTAGGACCTCGGTGCAGATCTAACCGAATTTCCGGACGCGGGTCTTGCCACGGAGGCACCTCGCTAGATGTCCGGATCATACAGGGACCTACAGCCACTCCTATTTCAGTACACGAGCTATCAAGTCTAATACCAACCGGCCGAGTGGCACGAGGCCGGTTGGCGTAACCCTGGTGGTTTTGGGTACCGAAGAGAGCTTGATAGGTCGGGTGTTGCGGCATTTGACGCACATTGGCAGCATATGCTAAAAGCATATGTTGGCGTCTATAATTTAAAGGTGGAACACTCGATTCGGCGAGTAGGCTGGGTATCGGGCTGGTCCGGAAGGCACCGGTAGCCAGCCTAACGCCACTATGGTGGATACTGTCCAGCATTTTCAAGGTTGCCGGCCTTGCTGAACCGTATGCCGCAGAACCATAGTCTAGCCGGGACAGGACGAGGGCTTGGTAGAACCGTAGCAGCACCGCACGGTCAGCCCCCCACGTAGTGCCACTAAGAAACCTGAGCATGTTCAGTTTCCTGAGACATGTCATTTTCAATTGCCGTATATGGTGCTGCCACGTTAACTTGCTGTCAAAATGGAGCCCCAGGAAGCGATAAGTGTCAACCAACGGCAACGCAGCATCCCTGAGATGTAGTTCAGGGTGTAAATGTAGCCTCCGTAGCCGGTTTTGATGTCATATATGGCTTTGGTAGCGGCTATTGCTCGAGACTTTATGTGAACTCTGTAGGTTCTTGCAGTTTGCATTGTCAATACTAGATATTTAAATGTATTGACTGACCTGTCTCCTGAAGCCTCCCTGCCTCCTTTCCAAGAGGTCATTTTCACTGTTTACTTTGTGTTAATTTTCATCTTGTTGTCCTTTGCCCACCTGTCTAGATTGTCTATGGCATTTTGAACTTCAGGGATGGAACTCGAATCAATGACCATATCATCTGCGTATACTAATATTGTAAGATTTGCTGTTCCTTTCTTAAATTATTAATCTCTAATACTGTAACTTCTTATTTCTTTGTTATTACTACCTTCCAGGACTTCTGCTTGGCAGACCCTCACAATTTAGGACTTTCCCGTTACCTCGTGACGTCATTCTGCGTCAAGTCTTGCAAAAGGCTTCCTTTTCATAATGTTTTTGCATTCAATTTTCCATGGCTAGTTTGCGCCATATAAAGAACGGGGTTTTCTAGTAAAAATGTGAATTTTAGCTTCATGTTCAGACAGCTTTTACTGAAGAATTTGCTATTCATCTCATCCAATCCTTTCCTTAAATATATATTTTATTGTTGTTGTGAATTCAAAGGTAGATTGAAAGTAAGTCCTAGCATTGTAAACGTGGTCTATCACATATTTTCCTTCTTTCCATTCCACCGTACCCACACATTCAAAATCCCTGTTGGGAGAATTGTAGTCAATTCAATTGACGCCCAGAGAGCATTCATATCACGGTACCCGTAAGCCTGACCTCCTGAATCCTGGCTTCCTTTGTGAATTCTGGGCACTGTTTTGACGTGGAGAATGGATTTCTTGGTGGTTACGACGCTCTCTACACACGGTCTAGCAGTGCGCCCGGTGGAAACAAGGCCGAATTTCTGGCATTGATGGATCGAGGGATGTTCGGTTCAACAGCGCAATGGTACGATGAGGTCTTTACCTGTTTACGTGTCGGCACTATACTCCCCGATTTTCCGGGTGATGCGCCTAATTTTGGTGACGCCTCTTTCCCCAGATGCCGCAAAAGTTCGGCATTGCTGCTCAGAATAATTTCGCAATGGAATACAACTCCACGGACCTCGTTCAGCGTTTCATGCTAGGTGACCTTAACTACGCCGAATTTCGTGTATTCCAGCAATGCTTCGGTTTGCCTCCGGTCAACGGCGTGCGGCACGTTCCGGATCTTGGAAATACCGTTAAATTCTCCAAATTTGCCCTCGATTTCCTCAGAAAAGATAAGCGATTTCATCAGTTTAAAATCTGCCACATCTGTCCTGGTAGCTACCAGATGGCGAGGAGACCTATCAACGGGGAAACGTTTGTTAATGATGTATTTCAGAGACGGCTTTCTGTTAATGGGGTGACCCTGTGACGTTTTATTAACAATTTGTGTGCCATCCTAAAATCTTCCTCCCCGAATACTGCCTACACCGAACGAAAAGGCAATAAGTATTGCTCGAGGTCTCAGTGGCTCGAACAATCACATACCCTTGGCATGCACAGCGATCTACTCTGCTCCAGTATTCGTCATAAGTCGGATACTACATGGTGTTCCCACCTGACGGGATGGGGGATAGTGTTAGGTCCTCTGGCTAGAAGGCCAACTTGGTACCCCTTCCTCTAATGGCATGCATGTTTTACTCTATGGGCCAAACCAAAATTAGAACCGGAAAATCGAAATCAACTTTAGAAAAAGGTCCTCTTAGTCGCCTTTTACGACGGCCGGGGATACTGTGGGTGTATTCTGCCACGCACCCACATGGGGGATACACATAGCTTGTTCGTGCTACAAATGTTTACGTCCCTAGCACCATTGGAGACCACATTGCCGGTATGCGTTCGGCACGCTATTACTGACACATCTTAGACGGCTTCGGTGATGTAGTTGGTAGCGTGCTGAGCTGCTAAGCCCAAGGTCGCGGGTTCAAACCCGGCTGAAATCGGATTTTTTAAAAGCGTAAAAATCCCTCAGTATGCCTTCCTTCGGAGGGGAAGTAAAGCCGGCGGTCCCATGTCATAGATTTATGGCATGTAAAAGAACCATCCACTAATACACTTGTGTGAAGCTAAATTATAGGTTAAAATTGACTAACGCTCTTAGGTTCCAACGTTCGTCGCCAGGAGAAGACTGCGGTGGCATCTAGTAACCAAGTTCAAAACTAGTTGTCGTTGACGGTGGCGTTTGCTAGCAAGAGTAGGAACTACTAGAAAAATTTAATGTCTGCAGTCCTTAATTGAATTAAAAACAGATAACACAAACTAATACAGCCATCACAAGTAACACCGGTTAACAGACAGATTCTACACACGGGGCTACATGATCGTGTAGTCGCAGCCCCTGCACATAGTTACCCCGCCTTGTCTAAGTTGGGCCAAAGCGTTTTGAGCGACTGAAAAGTATAAATTGACAGTGTTTACAGGCAACCTTGAAGAAATGGCCTCAACATTTCATTTTACCTGTATGGTGTATTTTGTATCCCATATGTTGGCAACACTGATGTGACGTCGACGTGTGCCCTGGAAGGTGGTAAGGACAGGCATGGCTGCCATCGTTCAATGAGCAAGAAATAAAGGCACATATTTCCAATACACTAGTGATAATTGACAGTAATGCTCCCGGAATATGATCCAAGCTATGGAAATCGTATCTTATCAAATATTTCACGGGGGCAATTACTAATGTCTCCTTAACAATTACCAAAATGTAATCGACATTGATATCTTTCAGAATCTATTCTTTTGTACACAAGGGCTCACCACTTATCATGAAAGTCCTGGGAGGCCACCGAAATTCCTTCTTGGATGTGAAGACTAGTGGTGAGATATCTTCCGCTCCACTCGAAGACACTGGGTTCCGATATATACTGCCAGTGTAGATTAGTATGATCGACAACAACAGGTACATTTCAACTGCCTTACGAGCCATTCTCACGTCGCTTTCGTTTCCTTGAATATGCATTTTAACAATAAGAGTATTGTCGCCTGGATACTCTTTAGCGCTGAGTAGGCCAGGAAATCTGCCATAAACTTCCCCCTCTACATTCCACCTCATCGGATGAACAAGCGGTACCGTAAGATGAGGTTACTTTGTCCCTTGGCTTCGAACTGTAGCAAACGTTGTCAACCTTTGATATTTGTTCTTTGTCCTGTGCCATTGTTTTCGCGAAATGAGTTTGGCATTCCCAGTACCTTCTAACTACATAGCTGCAAACAGCTATTGCGAACCCTTTGGAACGTGCTTTGTAATACTAACTTGATCTCCCGACGCCAGTTACGTCAATTTGCTGCTCTGGTGAGACTCTTGTTGTACGAAAGTTGTTTTGAAACCTGGACCATCAAAGGTGTGTATTAGAAGTACTTCTTGTGAAGAAGATGTAGTATGAATGCAATTTTGATTTGATTTATTGTTGAAAGTACTGTAGGTACTCCGCCCTTTTTATAACTTTCACAAAGCAGATTATTGAAATTATTATCATTGCTGGGCTGGAAATATTTCTTTTATTACGTAAACAAAGCATTTCTGTTAGTGTTCATTTCACGGTCGGCGCCATCTTACATTGACGTCGTGTTCATATTAGGGATGGCTGGGTGGGTCACAGACTTACCCTTTGGAACCCGATGCGTAACACTGTCCACTTGAAATTTCTGACATAGGCCTATCACTCCATTCCCTGCATGTAGCTCAGGAATTCCTCGGGGTTGCCAGCTTCCTAACTCACCAGTCATGAGCCCTTGAGGGTGTACCAGAAGTGGTGGGTCTACACACACCCTGCCTCTTTGAGGGCCTTGAGCAGAAGACAGGAGATATTATGAAAAGGAAAAGAAGGCAGACCCCTCGAAGAATGAGGGTATCAGGAAAGATGAGAGAAAGCCAATTAAGGCGGGAAATTGAAAGACTCCCTAGCCCTCGGATACCCTAATACAGTCTGGGTCGAAAGAGAACAAGAGTTGACCAAGGGAGGCCGACAGGAAAGAGAACTGAAATGAGCCCGGCACCAGGAAGTAGAAGCGATGCCAGACTCAGCTGGGGTTCCGTGGTCGCCAACCCACGTCCCACAAGTTGTGAGACCCTGGGGGGGGGTCAGTTGTGAGAATAGCTTGCTGATTCATCGCGAGGTGACTTGAGTGTACTTTCCAGAGCCCGCCGTGTTATCTCCTGCTGTCTATGCTGATGCCAGCACAGGGCCGTTGCGAAACAGTGAGTGATTCCCGGTCAATCTGTATAGGACGGGGAACCCCGAACGTGTGTCACCATATTTCGTCATAATCTGCGATCATCTCAGATTCGTGCAGCTTGGACCTATATTCTTTGTATTTGCCGAGCAGTACGCTCTTTCACTAGACGCATCCAGTACAGGCCTAAGCCAGAAAATAAGGTTGAGACTTTGGAAGACATCGAAGCTAGACACCTGAATTACCTATATCAGTTTTAAAATAACACCATGTTCGTTTAGTAGTCATTTTTTCATTACCTTATTATTATCATCATAAGTGCAAATGACCTAGATGTTACGCGCATCATACCAATAATCACCGCCGCATAAAGTCTTTCTCGATTGTGATTTTTGAAATATTTATTTTTGGTTGGTTGGTTCTTAAGTTTAGGGGCTGCGACAACGCGGTCATGTAGCCCCGTGTACTTTGGGTGTGTGTAGAATCTGTCTGATAACCGGTGTAAATTGAGATGACTGTATTAGTGTGTGTTATCTGTTTTTTAATTTAAGTACAAACTGCAACTTAGAATTCTTCAAATAGTTCGTACTTTTGCCGCCAAGCGCCACCGTCAACGACTACTAGGCCAAGTTCGGAACTTAGCTACTAGACGCCACTGCAGTCGGCTCTTGGCAACGGACGTAGACATCTATGAGCGTTGTTTACCTATCCAATTTAGCTTCACACAGGTGTAATTAGTGGAAGGTTCTTTAACATGCCATAAATCTGACATGGGACCGCCGGCTTTACTTCCCCTCCGAAGAAAGGCATACTGACGGATTTTTAACGCTCTTAAAATATCCGACGGCTTCGGCCGGGTTTGAACCCGCTATCTTGGGCATAGAAGCTCAGCATGCTACCAAATACGCCACCGAAGCCGCCATATAGTTATTTTTATTACAGTTCATTGTGTACATTATACGTTGAAGTGTCAATTCAATACCGGTAGTAGTTTCCCTTATCATCCTCATCATAAGAGCAAAAATGACCTACAGTAGATGTTACGCCCATTACACCATTAATCACCACACACAATAAGTCTTCCTCGCCTGTGAATTTTGAAATATGTATTTCTATTACGGTAGTTTGTAAGTTTGACGTGTCAATTCAACAGTAGTTTTTATTATCATCCTTATCAAAAGGGCAAATGACCTAGATATTACTCCCTCATTGTCTTTGGGGGCAAATGACTTAGATTTTAAGTCCATTATATTTCTAAGGAGACCTTAAAACATTATCATCATTCCACCGGGCGAAGCCGGGTACTACTGCTAGTAAACCATAAAACTCAAGATCGTCCATATTACGAGGGTTTGAGGTTAAGGACCACTCGTACAAAGAATAAAGGATGATTCCCTATATTATTTACTCCTAGCATTTTAATGACTGCGCATTGTGAGTGAGTTAAAAAGTTGTCAACTATCGACTTCCGACTACAGCTACCGACCGCGTATTGTGGAGCGGCTTTAATACAGTCATCACAATTAACACCGGTTATCAGACAGATTCTACACACACGCAAAGTACACGGGGCTACATGACCGCGTTGTCGCAGCCCCTAAACTTAAGAATAACCAACCAACCAACCAACACTTGTACTTACCTAATACCGTATATATGTCATATTCATGATTTCCATACCTTATTTGATATTACGGGAGTCATTACCAATTGAAATTACTGTCCAAGATCACTACTGCACAGGAACTATGTGCTCAAGTACGTAAATATATGACTTCAATCGTTATTAATTGTTTGTTTAACGACGGCAATTGCCAAGGCTTTTCGTTGCTCAAGCTCAACTGCTACTGAAAGAGGCGCATTAGGTGTGTTCATCTGTTACCGAGACGTCATTTCACAGTTGCCAATGTATGGTACACAAAATACACGACACAGATCATGCGTAATGAGCTCCGCGAGGAACTATTGGCTTCTGTCTGGCCGAAAATAACTGCATGTACTACAAGAAAGGGGGTCTGGCGCGTTAGCCCCTACGAAGCGAACGAATGGAGCGATCGCATCCGGTACCGTAGGCCTATGTGTGGGGTTGGCAACATTTTATTATCCTGTCAATCACGCGCCCAGTTGCCGATACATCTGGAATTTCACAGTCGTGTTAGGGAATGGTGGGTGGGTTATAGAATAGACGGCGGAGGAGTAAACATCTACTTGGACATCGTTTCCACAATTAGGCCTATTAAATAGGGCTCGGATTTTTAGGTGCTAAAAAACAGGAAAATATGTATTTTTTGTGTATTAAAAATACCTGAAATATGTTACAAAAAAGTAAAAATATTTAATTATAATTTAGCTTATTAATGTGCATATAAACAATATGCAGTGTTGCCATGTCTCACTGACTGCTGAAGCATTACAATATGCAGTGTTGCCATGTCTCACTAACTGCTGAAGCATTACAATACACAACGAGATACATGTTCAGGTTGTCCATCACAAAAGTCCGACGATTATCGCGAAACACTTCTTCTGAAGGCGCGAAACTGCAGCAATATGTTTCTTGCCCTTGAGGTTTTGTGCAACTTGAGATCGCTGTTCAACTTTGATTGCTTTCCCACAACAGAGCGCCCCCATCAGAAGTAAAATTATCTTTAAATTCTGAACAGACGATAACTTGTAGTTGTTTTTACTTTAGGCATCGTAGAACTGCCTTACACTTCACAGTGCCAGAAATGAACTGCATGTGAGTGACACTGGTTCCAGGTAGCTGAGGGAGGGGGAGGTCTAGCACGTGGTTATGGCTATGGACAAGGAAATCCCCGGCTTCCACAGTGAGTGGCACGGGGCGACAAGTTAAGAATAACACAGTTGCAAGCTGACATAAACGCTCTGTATGAAGATTAGATAACTCACAGGTTCTTCCCCGTTGAAGTAACACAGAACAAAAATGCAATTAACTGAAAGATCTAGCATACTGGTTTTAAAAATTCAAATATTATGTGCTAATAAGTGAAAAGCAGGAATTTACGTATTTATAGAAAAAAAACTTATAATATGTATTTACGTAAAGAAATATTTATTTACCTAAAAATCCGAGCCCTAAATATTATGCATCATTACACAAGGTATTTTGGCTAAATTAGGTAGTTTTGTACTTGTTTCAACATTCCCGAAGGTAAAACCTTTTCTTCAGCTGTGAACCTAACTTGCGCTTGCAAGTGACGTGACACCCGTCTCTCCGTTCGTGTTCCCTTGTCCGTGTTCGTACATGAGCAAGTTGTAAAATCTCTTAGTATGCGGTAAGCCGACGGTGATTTATTGCAGAGCAATACACATATTTTGATTGTTGTTTCATTGTATTTACACTTTCGTTTCGTGGAAGCTCGAATTTGTTCAAGTAAGTCCCCACGATCCGCTTCACTCTTGAGATTTGACATTTGAACATCAAATTTTTTCTGACGTTGCAGTGAATGTAATCTTTGTTTTAATGAAATAATGTTCCGATTCGATGACTTAATTATAGTTCTGTATACTGCATTTTTCTTAGACCCTTCTTAATTTTTAACCATTTTGTTGATTTGCTCAGATTGTGGAATATTGAGTTTCTACACTAACATGTGTTTGATCATACTTTACCACATTTAATAATAACGGAATATCACACAATGTGCATACATAAAAATCATAGTGTTGAGTACACAGGTCCAAAAGAGTTATTATTCTTTTGACGCATATCTCCGCGTGATAGCGTTCACACTTTTTCCCGCACAGTAGACATATACAGTTTGCGTCTGGTTCATGGAACGCCCTCCTGTAGCACAGTTTGTGGTGGAATCCATGAAATGCGAAGCTTGTCATGATATGGCGCAGTTCATAGCTTGAATTCATCCATTCTTGGTTGATCATGGCGTCAGTACGATATAAGTCTGGCCATATATTTGCTTTCTTCTCGTACAGCTCGTGAAGCAAAGCTTGATATTGAGGTGTAGAAGGCACTGACACTCTCAGGCGTAGTTCCTCTATGTAGAACGTCTGTCGTGTGAGTTCGTATGTTAACCGCGATGGAGTGTTTTTAGCTACACATAGAACCTTTTTGAGGTACGTCGCTTTCACACTTTCCACCAAAGCTAGATCACTCTTTGAGAGATGCTCCCAAATAATGTCTATTGCGTAAGACATGATGGGAGAGATCTTGATGTGGAAAAGGGCTATGGCCGTCTCTAAGGACAGCTCACGAATGCTTTTAATTTGGTTCATCGCCATGATCGCTGCAGATGCTCTTTCTCTAATGTGTTTGGTGAAAACTTTCCCATTCGTTTGCAGGGTCACGCCAAGATATTTGTAGGAGTAGACCCTAACAAGCTCTTTGTCCCGGTATTTGATGAGTGCTGCCGCAGGAGGCTTCCCTCCTCTGCGAAATGTCATCTGGAATGTTTTCTGTGCATTCAGACACAGGCTGTTCCTGTCCGCCCAGGTGATCAGTTTGTCAAACGCTTCCTGAAGCTGTTGGTTCGATTGTGAAGCTAATGTCATGTCATCAGCATACATGTAAATGAAGACTTCCTTATTTGCTATGGTTTCGACAATGTACCTTGTAGCGACATTGAATAGCATTGGAAGGTATCTCCTTCTAACACCCCAGTCGTCTGATGTATTGCCTCTGATCTTGAGAGGTTGTTCATTTCGTTCATCATAATGGTCTCAATTTGAATCACCTGAGCATTTCCTTCTATTGTTGATATGATTGTCTTTATCTTTTGTGCGTATTTCTATTTATTTGTACTTGTTTATGATCGGGGTAGTCCTCAAAATCCGTCGGAAATGCGTTCGGTAAGAGCTTTCTTTTAGGAGCACTATAATCAGGATCCATGAAATGCTCGCTACAAATTGTAGAAGACTGTTTTGGTGCCCACTTTAACAATGAGTCTTCAGGCAATGGCAATGTACTTGTCATTAAGGACGAAGTACTGACTTTGGAATGAAAAACGTGGCCTGCTGTGGGTTGGATATTACAAGCCTAGTTGTACATTGTAATAACAGGGGAGTGGGGAATCAGGCAACCTCTTTGCTCACGTGATCCGCAATGCTATCTTTTATTTTGTGCGTGTCTTTGTCCTTCTATTTGTTTTCGTCAGCTGAGCCGGGTGCTCTTTCTTTTAGGGCTGGCAAGTAGGGGAGGTTGTTTGGATGTGATAGTCGTTTATATTGCGATTACGTGAGCATAATACGAAGGTTTGCTATTCTTCGAGGGCATGGTCTTCGTTAGAAGGGTGGGGCCATGATTCTGTCTTTTTTTTTCGTTTTTCTTTCGTTTGATGTTGTTGTGCGCATGTTAGACAATATTGGTTTGGAGAAATAAAAATAAGGAAAGAGACGACGATTTCAATTATTCAGTTCAATTAGGCCTGTTTGAGAAATAATATATTTCCTTTTTCCTTTAGTTCTTTCAGGACTCTGGGTTTAGGCCCATTATTCCCTCAACGATATTATATCGGTACATCCACAAAGACGCTGGCTTTTCCCTCTCACGTGAAACAGCTCCGTGTGTCATTGTTCAATGGAAATTTATGAAACGAAAGTCCATTGCCTTTTAACTTGATGAGATTTACAATACGGCACGCTACATTACACCATTTTTGACAATAACAATTTACACATAAGCAGGCCCGACGAGGAGTGGGGGGGGGGGCAATGTATTCATTTTATGAGAAATATATCACAGACAATATTATTTGATGAAACATTCAACGTGTGAGCAAAATGGGGCAAGAAAAATAACATAGCGCAAATACTTTAGTCAGAGCACCCTTGAAAACACTGAACCAAAGCAAGCGAACGAAGTCATACAATACTTTAGTTCTCAGAATATGTACTTGTGGAGAGGGTCGCATACAACTTACTTGTCAGCGTTCTTTGGTTAGCACACCAAGCTTGTAACTGATCGCATTTCTGCAGATTAGTCTCCTCTGTGACTGTGTTGGAGCGTCACGTCGCGTTGTTTTGTGTGCCGCGCGCTTACTTCAATTACATTGTCTATGTAAGAAAATAGTTTATTTAATCTGCGTCAACACTGGAATTCATTTTCGCTCTGTATTATTTATTTAGCGTATGGCAATAACAAAACTGAATTACAACATAATAAATATACAAAATTAATTTAACTAAGTCATTAGATTTATAATTTAATATCTAAATTCTCTATCCAGTGTAGGGCTGCCTCTGTCACTTCATAGAAATCGTTAAGATTTCCAGGGTACGCTCGATGGCTGCAACTTGATATAATGTGTTGGACGGTCTGATGTTCACTGCCACAATCACATTGGGGAGATGGAACTTTTCCCCAGCGGTGAAGACTCTCTGCGCAGATGCCATGGCCTGTTTGAATCCTGTTAATTGTCTTCCATGCTTGTCGCGGGAGTTCCATGCCTGGTGGCTTTGTGGTGGTTCTTATTAGAGTATGATGTTCGACGTTATTAGTTCTACTCCACATTTCCGACCACTTCTTGTTCTTGTTAAAGCCCATTTCTTGTAACGATTCTGCCAATATTATGGATGGCCGCCTCGATTTTAATCTACTCCTTTTAAGCGTAGGAACGTCACATTAGGAGCTGTGGATTTTTAATCAATTTTTCATATTCCTTGAGAAGGGCATTCTGCTGTTTTAGATCCCTTAGTTGGGGGGTAGTTTAGGGATAAAACATTAGTGTCACTGTGGTAATTTAAAAGGTAGTTCCTAGTCGAGAGCAGCTTCCCGAAACTGGGAGAGCTTGCTAGTGTAGAGTGTTCTGTGTTTGGATGCTAGTGGGTGCTCCTATAAAGACGTAAGTATGTGTTAGGGGATGGTCCTCTGGCTGCAGGCTGCTGTGCTGGTCTGCCAGCTTACATTCTGGTCTTATGATGTTGCCAGTTGGGGTGGTTTTAGTAGAAGATGGGGAGTGACTCTCAGGGGGTACAGCCCCCTGGGCCTGTACAAGTCTTCTTCTTCGATTAGTTCGCGTCCCCGCGAACGGGAACGGAACGTGGAGTGGGGGTGACGATGGATCGTTTTTGGTTTCTTCTTGTACCTCTTCTTCTTTTCTTCAGTGTTGGTGTAGATGTAGGTGTGTTGATGTCGTGGTGATGTGAGATCAGCTTGTGCTCAGAGGGGTAGGTTGTGGGTTATACATGCTATACATGGTAAATTTGAAATAGTTAAGTTTTGAAAGTTGACATTCGAAGCATTAATAATAATAAAGGTACAAAAACAAAAACAAAAAAACAGAATACTTGATCATGACATTAAGTATATATGTTGGCATTGTCCAGGGAGGAAAAAACCAATGGCTGGACGGGTGGTTGTGCCGTCTGGCACTGTGTGGAGGAAAAAATTGCTCCCTGTGATATATAGTTTAAAAGATGGAAGAGAATAGAAAACCAGGTGTCCCAGGATATAAGTTAAAGCAATACGTAAAATATAGTTAATTGTGTTGGGGTAAAACGGGACACCTTCACAAATTTTAAGTTAGAAGGGTAGAAATGAAAATCAGTGTGTACATTATGGCGTGTAAAATGGTGTGACAATTTGTGAGTTTATGTGTGTAGGTATACAGTTGAGCACCACTATGTTTGTGTATGCTTTGGATTTACAGTTTCTGTTTTTACAATAATGATATAACATAACATAACATAATGTAACATAAAATGACATAAAATAATAACCTTATTGCTATACCGTTCCGCTCATGAGCCTGGTACCTCGTCTCATTCCCTAGGCCTTCTGTAGCGCTCTTGTCGACTTATTCTCCCTTCATTTATTACCCGCTGGCTGTAGGTGCCTCTCACCTATGGCTGTGGGTTAGTGGTCATGCCGTTACTTTTCCTTTCGTAAATTTTCCCCGTGGGTGGAAAAATTTACCTTGGCGGCGAGGGTAGGTGCTCACAACCTCTGCACCGCCCCTGGCTGCCGAATATTGCTTTTCATTGAAGCATATCGAATGTGTGTTTGCGTCAGCGTCGCTCGGTGCCCCACGTCACCTTTCGTCGCTGATCGCGGCGCCGTCACCTTATTGGCGCGACTGAAGAGCGATGAGGAACAGTGTGTTTTTGTGATAGAGATAAGGGTGTGTGTAATTTGGTGTGGAAAACATATTTACAATAGACATGCTCGTGCTCCTTGTCATCTGTGAAATAAAAATGGATTATTGGCCATCTATTTGGAAAACATGTATGTTCGTTTGCTTCCTCGCTTTCCTGTGTGGGTAAAAGTGGATTAATGAATAATAATGCATTTACAATACATGGCAATACATCACATGTATATATATATAACACTTCGTCGGTGGCGCTTAATTTATGAGACTAAGTGTGGCGCCACTGAGGTGTACCTTACTTCTAGGTTAGCCTAGGTATTATCTAGCTTATTCTATGCGTTGTCGGGCTTACCCTGGTAACGGTTTTTGGTAACCAGGTGCCGAACGTGTTATATTAATTTTACTTAACTTAGCGTATTGTCGGGCTTACCCTGATGACGGGTTTGTTTGTCACCAGGCGCCGAAATATTTTGCCTTAATCTTACTTATCTTAATGTATTATCGGGCTTACCCTGGCAATGGTTTTTAGTCGCCAGGTGCCGAAATGTTTAGTCCAAATTATGATAAATGAAAAAAAAAATTGATATTTATAAGCCGAATGGTTTTTGCCTTAATCTATTGCCGAAATATGCTGTGCTATTATGTAGCATCAGCGCTTATTAAATTTGCTTAATTCTAAGTTGCGTACCAAATGCAACTGTCTTACATGCTAAAATTTTGCCCGGAGCGATCGGCTGAGGCAATTTACTTCCTCAGATCACCACCCGCGTGGATTCTAGAAACACCAGTTGTCTCTAAAACCACCGGATTCCGCTCCCTTAATACTAGTTGTCGACATTTATATTATTGCTTAATAACTAGTAATTAATAAAGTTCCGGCCGCCTGCGCTGCTTGGAGGGCAAACGCATCGCCGTTGTACTTGCCTGTGTTATCATCCTTCTTCCTTTGTTATTCATTGCTGTATTCATCATTGTTGGGCTTGCCCACTAGAACCCCTGTGAGAGCTTGCTGTGCTCCTCATTTAATATCTCTGGCTGCCCGCTGCGTCACCATTTATGTGGGCACTGGACATCGTTCGGGAAAAATCGTCCGATAAAATAGTATCATCCGGGAATTTGAGCGTCCGGGTATCCTCTTCGCCTATATTGGCATAGTTGGGTTTGCCCACTCGAACACCTTTAGACAGCTCGCTGCATGCCTATTCAGTATCTCTGGCTGCCCGCTGCGTCACTATTTAATATCTCTGGTGACCCGCCGTCAGCCATTTATGTGGGCGCGGTGTCGAATGACCGCATTCATTCCATATATATTATTGATTATTTTTTTAATTCATTCTTCATTTGTTTGGTTGTCTTCACCTTTGCCACGCGGGGCAAGGACTTGTCGGATCTAGGGTTGATCCCGCTGAACCCTGAGACCCTGCTTCAATCCTGCGAGTAGGAGACTAGCTTCTCGCCATAGAAGCTCTACTTACCTACGTCTTAAACTAGGAGTCTAGTCCTAATTTGGTCGTCCCTAGGGTCATCTCCTTAGTCCGGTGTGGAGCTGGCTATTTCTCCCACCAGCCGTAGAAAGTCTCCCCTGCAGGTCTGGCTTCGATGCCCGTAGCACATGGTGGGTGTAACTTTTCTTTGTCCCGGGGACAGGCTAGGCACTCCCGGGACTCCGACGTTTGCCCGTGCTAGGTCATCGGCGCTTCGACCTTACGTAATTCGTCTGTTATTTAGTCTGGATCATTAAGTTAACTGGGGTAGGGCTCATCATCGCCTTCCCCAGCTCTGTTCCTGTGTGGCGCCTCTGCCCTTCTGCATACGCTGTCATCACCATTCAGCGTGTCATCAGATTCCTTTTGTGTTATATAAAAATATAGTGTGATCTGTAAATAATTTTACTGTGTAGTTATGTAAATTTTTAAGTGTTTTGGGGTTGTAGAATCTTCTAAATGCATGGACTACTTCAGGCCTTCTATAGCTACGTCGGACGTCCAGCGGTAATGCCTTGTTAATTTTCTTGGAGGCGTTAATAGGGTTTTATGGCGTTGGGTCCTTTGTTATTAGGATCCGGGGGTGTTATCTGCTGGATGGGCTTAAAGCGTGGTAGGAGAAGGTTGCGCATCGTTGGGCTCCATGTTAATGGTGGCCGGGAGTCGGTGATGCTATCAGGATGCTTTTACAGTGAGTGGACGGGGTAGGTACTTCCCGGGTTTGCAAAAATTTTAAAAATTCCATGCAGGAGTAATAATATTAATAACCCAGGTGTGTGGGTAGGATATACCATGCCTGTGGCTGGATATGAGGCGTGTCCGCTCTCATTTGTGGATAGGTGTAGGCCGAGGTGTAATAATCCTATGTCCCTTGCATGCGGGATTATTTAGTAGAAAAGAATTGTTATTATAAATTTGGCCTCATCTCTTGCTTAGAGATGCGCATTACGCTTAATTGTCGTTTTTCCGACTCGCCCCTAATACTCGGGCGTAAGCATTGAGAGCCAGGGCGTAGTGAGCCCTCTCTTTAGACGCATGAAGTCTATCAACCCCGATGTATATTTTGGCATGTAGTTTAGCTGTTTTTATGTGTTTATGTGTTTGTGTTGGCTAATGTTGTGAGTGACAAGGTTATGGAAGGAGAAAGGTGGTATAATGGTAGCCCGTAGGTGGTGTCTTGGCCATCTGGCTGGCACCATCCATCTCTGCTCCTGTCATCCTCACTTGGTCAATATCTGCTTTCTATCCGCTCTTTGGGATGGTTAAATGCGGTGACGCTGTGACGTCGCGGCCTATCTGGTCTCTTGTCTATAATGTTAAAGTAGCAAGTGATTTGTAGTGTGACTGGTCATGTCCTGATCGCCTATGATGGTTTTGGGATTAAAAAGTAAAAAGAGAAGTAGTTATTGGGGGGGGGGTTGTTCCTTCAGAGCACCTGTCTGTATTCGCCCCTGATTAGTGGTCGCGTGTGGCAGGAGGTGCCCGTGGCTGTGGTTACTGAGGCTTGCGTGACTGTAGTTGCGTTCCGCTGCAGCGCGCTGTCGCGCGTGCCGTTTATCGGATACGTCTTATCGTGTGTCGAGATGCTAATTGTCAGCCGGCGCGTGTAACCTGTTATCGCACTTGTAAACAAGCTTCTGTGGCCCTATGATAAATCCGGCCTATCGTGTCTGTACATTGCTAAATGTTATGCCTGTTGTAACAGCGCTGAATCCCGTGTCAATGTATGCCATTATTATTGGTTTGTTTTTGTGTTCATGTCTGCATTTCATGGTCACTTCCGTTGGCTGCTGTGGGCTTAAATTTCAGTACCCCGTCTTTGTCTAGGAAGAATCGCCTAGACAGCCGTGCCGTCTTGGAATCCACCTTATCCAAGTTTTCTAGTGCCATTGGAATCTGTTTCAAGTATGGATCACGTCCTTGCTCCTGCTTGATGTTAACCACCGTCAGGGTAAAAGTGGGCATGTCGTCCCATTCGTGGTCCTTACTGTCATCTGGGGGGTCGGCCAGTAGCCAGCAGCCAACTGGCTACTGGCTTGGCCAACTTCGCTTGGCTGCGTGCGGTAGGGGTCGTTTCTACCACGAGGGCTCGTTGTATGAGTCCTACCCTTATTGTGCGTGGTAGCCGCGCCTCCACCAATATGTTTTAGATCCCTTAGTTGGGGGGTAGTTTAGGGATAAAACATTAGTGTCACTGTGGTAATTTAAAAGGTAGTTCCTAGTCGAGAGCAGCTTCCCGAAACTGGGAGAGCTTGCTAGTGTAGAGTGTTCTGTGTTTGGATGCTAGTGGGTGCTCCTATAAAGACGTATGTATGTGTTAGGCTGATGTGCTGGTCTGCCAACTGGACGGAGTGAGTGATATAATAGACGTGCTTATGTCAGCAGCTCGCTGCTATGCAGTCGCGTGCGGGAAACACAATGGAGTTTGACCAAGCAATTACTGGCTACTGTGGTCACGGTCAATCGTGACGAAGGTCAGGAAGAGTATGAGGATGTAAAGAGGCGTGTAATTATCAAGACAAGTGTAGTTTACTGACCATGTGTTTATTGGTCAGTGAGTGTGAAATTGTACGTCCCTCTTAGGGGAATGTAAGTAATGATACAAGTTGAGTGTACAAGATTGTGGATGGGTGTTTACAAAGTAAAGGATATCTGAACACTTGCTGAGTCTCACCTGATGATGGCAGCTGGCACAGTTGTCGGCTAGGGCCTTCGGCGGCGCACACTGTATGACAGATAATGCTCCAAAAAGGCCTCCCTTCTTATAGTTCCTGCCGTTGCTTAGTCAGCATTCCGTTGACGTAGCTGCCCCAGTTAGTTGTAGTGTTAATGTTTATGAATGTGTTGCAAGAGGTTGGCTAACCTCCCGAGCTGGGTGGTCGCCTCTTGCCGTGTAAAGGTGATGTTCTGGTCTTATGATGTTGCCAGTTGGGGTGGTTTTAGTAGAAGATGGGGGTGACTCTCAGGGGGTACAGCCCCCCGGGCCTGTACACTGCCTTCGCAAATTTGGTGGATCAATAAGACTTAAAGGTGGTAGCCATTGTACAGGAGTAGATCTAATGCATTCTGATATTGTCCTCATTGCTGTATGTAGTTGAACATCAATTTTCCTCACATGAGGGCTATTAAGCCATACTGGGGCGCAATATTCAGCAGCAGAGTAGACAAGATCTAAGGAAGAGCATCTTAAAGTTGTAGCTGTTGCACCCCATGAACTTCCACTCAACTTCTGTATGATGTTATTACGTGAGATCAAATTTGCAGCGATGTTTTCTATATGTTTCTTGTAGGACAAAGTTCTGTCAAGAGTAACACCTAAATATTTTGGGTAGACTTGATGGTGAAGGACTTGACCGTTGAAGGTTACGTTGAGCTATGCATTAGCCAGTCTATTGCTAAGATGAAAACAGCTAACTTCGGACTTCGTTGGATTTGGTGTCAATCTCCATTTCTTGAAGTAATCATGCATAATATTTAGGTCTGCAGTAAGTATCTCTTCTCCAGTTTCAAGGCTTCTATGTTGTGTTAATTAAGCCAGATCGTCTGCATATATGAATTTCCTTGACTCTGTTGCAGGTAGGTCAGGTGTATATAAGTTGAATAGAACTGGGGCCAAAACTGAACCTTGAAGAAGACCATTGTTAAGTTTTTTCTGTCTGCTTAATTGATTGCCAAGAACCACTTGAAAATATCTCTCAGATAACATGTTGTTTAGAAGCATTAAAATGGTTTGACAAGGAATAATACTTGCGAATGTTGATACTTGCGTCCGCAGCATTCCTTAAGCTGTACGTGTCCCCTGGGTGGTGCTAAACAAGTATCAAATTCGGCAACCAGACCATCTATTACAGATCTCCTGGCTTAAACATGAATGTACAACTTAAACTTAACTACGACGGCCCTTTTCAGGGCCTTTCAACCAGACGTCTGGGTCATAACATAAGGATTTTACAGCTCAATATTGAAGGGCTTTGCAGATCTAAATCTCAACACCTCTCTCGTGTGCTTCTTGAAAACAATGTAGATGTGGCAGTGATACAGGAGACGCATGTAGATTCTGAGGAGAGCTTGACATCAAGAGGATGTATAGCTGGTTACGAAATCCTGGGTGCTACATTTCATCGGTCCTATGGTTGTGCTACTTACATACGAAATAACATCGAAAATACTCACATGATATCCGCAGACAATGTTCAAAATGTCGAGACCATCTCGGGAAAAGTTGAGGATATTACTGTATTATAACAAATGTCTATAAACCTCCAGTAGTAAACTGGCCAACTCAGGTTCTTTCTGTTCCTTCACATCCATGTATCGATGATTTCACTCTGTATAAATGCCGGATAAATACGATGCGTGATGTAACGGTATTTTCTTTGCCGAACGTACATAAAATAGTTGTTGACTGAGGAAAATGTTCATCTATATTATTATTATAATAATAATAATTATTATTATTATTGTTGTTGTTCGAAGGGTTGTGTTTCATACGACTGTAGCCTATAGTTAAACGATTTGAAAAAGATTCGATCCGAAGATCCCCGATTCGAATTCACATCGCGCCAAGACCTGTTAATTGTCTGATTATCAGTTTATGGCTTACGTGTTGTACCCAACATTACCTAACAGCTGAGGAATCTCATTTGATGCTATTATTATTATTATCGCCATATACTGTATGCTAAACAATAATAGTGGAAAAAGCTCAGCTTTCGTAAGCCAACTGGCAGCATTAGTAGCATTGCAAAAATAAATAAACGCAGCGGATACAGTATGCCATATTGCAAGTAATGTGGACACCGCACGTAGCTTGCAAAAGAGTAATTGACTTGGTCGAAAGCACAGCCTAACACGAGAACGAGGATATTCTCAAATTCAAAATCATAACGATTTTCAGTGTGTGAATTGCTATTAACGATCATCGTTTGATGATGGTTGTTGTTGATGATGATGTCATAAGGTGGTGGAACAACGAGGTCATCTGCCCCTAATCGTTATTGAATGCAGGCTACAAGGGAAAGGAGACAATAATAGAAAGAGGTTGGAAGTCTTCGATATGGAAACGTAGGTATAATAAATTACGCTGACGGAACCGTTGTCTAATTTTCTGAAGGAGAAAAACATAAAGAAATGTTTGGATATTAAATGAACTCAGGTTCTTGTTTTCATCTTGGACTAGCTCTTCGTATCCATCGTTGTCGGGTATGCTTTGTAAGGGAAACAAAATAGACTGGTGACAGGGGTTAGCGTAGTTATGGTTAAACTATCGAACCTTTTTTTGGCCAACACTCATGTAATTTCGCAATTTGCACCCAGTGCATTGTTCTGCTTAGGATTAGGTAATTTTATAAGGGATCACACTTGGGGTCACAAAAATGAACATTAAACAGCAGATAAGAAAATAAGCGATCAACCAGCACGCAAATTCCTCAAAAGGATGTTTTATAGAAATATGTGTCGGCTTTCGGTCTTTTTCTTCTTAGCCATGTTGCCATTTTTAATGGAATTTATTTTTACTTTTATTATGTGTCTTGGCATAATGCAATAATGTTATTGGTTTTGCGTCCCTCTTAACTACTAAGGCATTTACAGACGCCAAGTGATCATTAACGTGCCAGTTAATCTACTCACACGGCTCCCTCACATTTGCGCGTGCTCAAATGTCAACTGACAGCGCAAGGGTTCGATCCTGTAACCTTGGGCACATCAGACTAGAACGTTTCTGCTGCGCCACGCAGCCAGCCTTGGTATGATGAAGAAAGATTGTGGATATTTTATATCATAGAAATTTAATGGGCTTACAATTAATGAGAAGATAAACACATCTATGCCCGTGGCCAGATTCAAACCAGCGGCCGAGGTCGAATTTCAAGACCAACCTTTTACCGATGACCCATGTCAGCATAATATTTCGTTACTCCACTATCGGTGTGAAGAGATTGACAGCTTGCTCAGAGGCTTCATTGTGGTACTGTACATTATGTCAGGAGAAGTCCCCTTGTGGCATTCTCAGATCAGCAAATTCTACACCTGGTAGTGATTTCAAGAGAAGGATACAGATTGCACAATTGGCTTGCTGCAAAGAATTGCGGCTTCCTGTTAACCCCCTCATTCCTCTGTATTGCAAATTCAATTAGCAGCCTAGTTTTATTTTATGGCTGCTTTGTACTGTGCCCAATTAGACACGGCTGACTGGCATCGAACTGGGGTCTTTATCAAAGAAGACCAGGCCCATGATTCTGCACAGAATCGAATCATTGATCTCTGAGAGGGAACAGCCACAGTGAACCCGAAGAACAATGAGTTATATCTGCATATAATAATAATAGCAGGATTTCACGGCTAGAACGGGAATATTATAGCATTAAAGGCAGATTATTGCAGAAAATACAAGCCTATGTACGTTTAAGATGCTAAGAGCTCAAGAATTCGGGCCAACTTGACAGTTGAAAAATCGTGGTTAGCAAGGGGGCGTTACTAGGTGACGCCAAGGAACTAATTCTCGTCTGCACTGGGGGAGCGACCAAAGATTAATGGCTTTGGGAACCACAGTCTTATAAGGCAAAGAAGCGGAGTGGGGATGGTCGCCCACAGAAATTAATTAATTACGGCCAAATGGAGCAATGAATTGAGATGAAACTTACACCCAGATGCATGTATTCTAGGAAAGATAATTTAGGAGTGTTCTCACGCCTAAATTAAAGACTGCATCTATAAAGGAACCTCTGCACAGACATCATCCGCTACAGAGTAAGGATTTGTGAAGGAGCCGAGGGGAATTACCGGAGTAGCATCATGACACCTTGGAAGGAAGCAATTAATTATAATTAATTGGCCGAAGCGATTGCTTGCACGCGAGTGATTTTGGGACCTCCACGCATAGACAAACAAGGATCATACTTCACTTTGTCTGAAAATGTATTATATCAAGAAGAGAGTCGGTCCTGGAAGTCCAGTGAACTACTTTTCATAAGGAAGCTTTATATTGGAAGACCCTCTGGAGGCATTACATGCATCTTAAAGGCACAACTTTCACCTTTCTCAGTCTTGTATAAAACAGACAATACACTAATGGTAAAAACAAGTGTCTGTACTATATTAGGAATGTATTTACAACCAGAAAATACATCAAGTGAAATCATAGAAGAACTCACATTAGCAATGGAGAAAGTGAAGCCACATGATACCCTTATAATAGCCGGAGATTTAAATTGCCGTATTGACAAGCCCTCGCTCAAAACAAACTCGGTGTTAGAATACTTAGAAGGGGAAGGACTAACCTTGGTGAATGATAATAACATGTTAACGTACTTAGTACGGGTCTAGTGTAATAGACATCGTACTAACCAATAACGTAAACATCAAGTCTGTCACACAAACCACGACAGGGGAGACGCTAAGGAAACATATCCCAGTAGAGACCAACTTCGAACTGTCCGAGGAAAGGAGAACAGAGAAGAAATCTCTCATAAAGCTATCTAGGGTAATAGACGCCACAAGTTTAAGAGACAGGGATATTGATACAGTATTAGATGTGATAGCATCCGGAGACCTGGACAACGCAACGGTGAATTTGGAAAAACTTATCTTGCAGGCAGTACTTCCCAGAGTACAATCAAAGAGGAAGTCACAGGTGTGGTTTAACAGAGGTTGTTACTTCGCACGTAGAGAAGCTCTAGCAGCCCTTCATCAGGTACGAATGACACCTTTAGAAAACAATCTGAGAGGAGTTACCATGACATAAGGAGACGGCACAAACTCATCCTTAAAGAAGCAAAGGAATTGTTCCAAAACATACAAGAAAAGAAACTCATACAAGAAGCAGAAACTCACCCTTATAAGGCTCTAAACTCTAGACAACCTAAATTTCAGCGAAATATATCGATAGAGACCTGGAAAGATCACTTAACGTTGGTCCTTCAAGACCGGGACACTCGCCCCGCTCCGCGACCAGAGGGAGACCTTACAGTAGCAGAAGAACCGGAACTTTTTACCGAGGAAGAGGTGTTGAAAGCCATTACCAATAGTAAGAACAATAAAGCCTGTGGACCAGACAACATCTTCAATGAGCATCTGAAGGAATCCACAACACAATTGAAAAGATGTGTAACCTCTCTATTTAACGGATGTCTACGTAAAGGTACAATTCCCGCGAACTGGAGGAAATCGACAGTTAAAATGTTGTACAAAGGGAAAGGCGACAGCGGGGACCCGAACTCATACAGGGGGATTGCCCTTGAGTGTTCGTTATTGAAAATCCTCACAAAATTAATTTGCGAGCGCCTCACGTCCACGATTGAAGGGTGGATACCTGACGAACAATTCGGGTTTCGAAAGGGTAGATCTGCCACACAAGCCATCCAATGTTTACAGTTAGATATTGAGGAAGCTTTAACATTTCCACGGAGGAAACTGCATGCTGTATTCATTGACTACAAAAAAGCTTTTGACACCCTTTACAGACAAATTATCATCGACAAACTTGAGAAATTGGTAGGCGAGTTTAGCTACTTAGCTAGATTCATTAGGAATCTGCTGAGTAGTAATCTAATTGAAATCACTGACGGTATCATCACTTCTGAACCAATCGAGCAAACGAACGGGGTCCTTCAAGGCGATCCTCTCAGTCCGATATTGTTTACAATAGCAACAGCTGACGTCACTACAATAGTTCCACCCAATGTCAAAATTTATATGTACGCAGACGATATGGTAATGCCATCTACAAGCGCAGAAGACCTGCAATTCACCGTGAACAATGTAGCAGTATGGGCCGAAGATAACGAAATGAGTTTGAACGAGACGAAGACAGTCACTATGTCCTTCAGAAGGGGAGGAAAGCCCGCGACGTTTCATTACAAAGGCACCCCCTTGACTACAGTCTCCCATTTCCGGTACCTGGGGGTGACTATGCAGACATCTGGGAACGTCTTCACGATGCACGTGAGAGAGAGGCTGGACGCTGCACTGAGGCTATGAGCGACATCGAGCCTCTACGCAGCCTATCCCTGAAGACGGCAATACGACTTTTTTGGTTAAAAATAGCACCAGTCGCGATGCATGGCCTGGAAAGTATTTGGAAACATCTTAGGCACAGACATCTGGCAACGCTGGAAAGGATCAAGGCAATGTATCTAAAAAGAGCCTTATACCTATCCAAGTTCACGCCCTCGCGGCTTGTGTATGTCATGACAGGGGAACTACCCTTTATGGAAGCAGTCAGATTACAGATGCTTCTGCCCCACACACCGGGATTTGGGGAGTATTTGCGTCTCATGACAGCAAAGAGAAATGACATTTGGCATGAATTTTATACGACGGACGCTATGACTACACAGGACTGGATGCAAGGATCCTACGAGCTGAGACATATCTTGACGCGCTTTGCGGTCCATGGTTTCCACCACCGGATCTGAACGAGAGATGTCTATCACCAACCAGACGAACTATGCGTGTGCAAGCTTTGTAAGGGTCCTTGCGACAGATACCACGTGAGGACGTGCAAGTACAGAGAGGTGTCTCTGACGAAATTCTGTGAAAATTAGAAATATATGGACACCCCTCGGAAAAAGGCATTTACAGTGACAACGACAAAATTTTGTATTAATGATGGTTCGTAAGAACTACGTTCATGCACATTGTGCGCAATAAAGTATTTATATTGGAGAAGCTGGAGCAGGGAGGTCTGTTCGTCTTGACTTAACCCGTGAGCTAACACGCTGCCGGATCACGCAAGGAAGTGCGCGGAATTTATAAAGTATCGACGCTCAAATGTACTAGCGGTGAACTATGAAAAGCGCATCAGGCAGCTTAATAACAGTAATTATTTATCATGTGAGAATTAGTCTACAGCAGACGTTTAAGCAACAGCATACGCGAGTATAGATTCAGTACAGCGTAGAGATAATTTAGGATGTTTATAGACAATGAACATAACCAGGAAGTGTTATCATGGGTAAAATAACATATTATTGTAATGATCACTACAGTTACGGGAGCCTGGGAGGCGTCACAAGTAGTCGCGACCTGGGACTGAACAAATTTGCAGTAGAGGAGACATAAACTGTAGGTGACGGGAGTCGAACACACACACGCAAGATAGACTTTCAAGGAGACCAGCGGTTGTCAGGAGTTAGCTGCATCGCATCTCTGAGGTCAGGCGATAGTGGGAATCCAATCAAGGATCCATGTGTCAAAATAGTGCGAGAATTGTGTATATAAATTATATTACAGTGATTTTTAAAAAGTGTTTATGTTTATATGGTAAAAGAATGTGTATTGTGTCAAAGTAAAAAATGCCAGTAGTGAAAAATATAATTACCATGTGTTAAGTTTATACAATGTGTCGTGTGAATAATATCATGATGGCTTAAAATAAGCATCATGGCGGGTGAGTCGCTGGCATGCTGGACCAACCCAGCAAAAATGAAAGTGAGTACAAATTTAATATGTTGATATGATTTAATAGCTCACCATACAACGAAGCATCACTCTAAGACTAAGAATTAACAGGCATTTATGTACGATATCACATCCCTCGTATTTTGGTAAAATATGGCTTGGAGGATGATTTGTTTACTGCCATTTAGGCGTAAGACATTGATGAAAGTAACGGTAACGTTAAATAATAATAATAATAATAATCTGGGGTCGGTAACAATAATGAATAAATAATGGGCATGTGAGGCTTATAGTACGTACAAAGTGTGTCATGTCTAGCGAAAGAATACTGTGTTATTGTAAATAGTAAGAAAGAAACGTAAATATCGAGGTAACGAGAGCTTTTCAGTGTCATTGAAATGTTAAATAAATGTTTATTATGGTAAATTCTACAGGGTTGTATTTGAGAGCCATTAAGATAGTTAAATGTAAGCCAGTAAATTTATACTTGTTTGGAGCTACATAGAACTTTGGATTATGAGTAATTGCATAGAGGACGTGAGTGCTTTAAGAATTGAGTCATCTGTAAGAAATATTGTTTGAGCCGCGTTCAGCGAGCATGTAACGTAGAATCAAGAGATTTACGTCAATAAGTTGCGGGGATCATCCGAAAATAGCTTGCGCGTTGGCGAATCTAGTCGGCTAATCTTCGAATCTACGATATAGTATTGCCTTAGAGCGTACATGTGTTATTCGCAACAGAGTTGGGACAGAGTCTGTCTGTATCCACTGTTCGCAGAGTTTCGCCACCAGGGATAACTGTTAGAGACCCTAGGTGAGCCCATATATTAATTGATCTGCCCTGAGAGGTAAGACAAATGGTTCTTCGTATAGGAAACGTCGATTTCCTCTTTTTATATGCATGCTGCACCAGTGAGAGAACTTTGAAACTCACTTGAGATGCGCGCAGAAGCCACTGATGTCGACCAAAGAACGGCAAAGCTATTTCGTGATCCATCCCTTGCCATGAATATTAATTAGGAGCCGAGATGAGCCCATTATACTCTAAATGTAGGTATTAAATAAGTAGATTGACTCAATTCGTAAGGACACGACCCATTCAGGGTACCTCTAGCATGGCTGCACCAGTAAATTAACTTGACCCTGCGGGAAGTCAGACGGGGTGGCAGGTAGTCCACTAATCCGGCGGCCATCTTGCCGAGGCCAGCCATGACTAATTCATTGTTCGCTCGGAAAGGATGTCAATAGACCTGATCCTTTCATTTTAAAAGTGTAGTGGGACACTGAAGAATTTCGATATTTCGAAAAGTAATTAAGATATGCTTGATGTGATGATATCAATTGAATTAAATGCACTATTTCCATACACATGCAATGTTGGAATGTTGAAATCGGATAACATTTGGCCCAGTTATTCTCTGAGGAAGAATTAACTGCACCAAATAAATACAAGCATTTTTGTAAGGTGTATTTGCCCAGTTCACACTAATTTATTCATACGGGTAGCGTAATTTGAATGAGATGACACGTTTGTAACGATAATGTTTTGACCAGACCCAGAAAATCGTTGTATGGTGAAGCTAAAAAAATATCTATATCTATGTGTATTTTGGAAGGGAAAGTGTACCACTTCAGCGTTTGAAATTGATGGGAAAAGAATACGATTCGCACGAGACAACACTTATTAAACAAGGCATAAGCTAATGAATTAATGTTATGTAAAGTAAATGTCCCCTGTAAAACGGATAAATGTTTAATAATTACAGATTTAATGTCATTTAAGTATAATTTGTATTTATTGTGTTGTGATATTCAGTTTGTGTTAAATTGTGCCACGTGAAGAACACTATGGACACTTGCAAATGTCGAAGAGTATCAATAATAGGATGTTTTGGATAGACTTGAGTGCGGTGAAGCACTAATTTTGAGGAGAAGAGACTCACAGATAATGTTGATTTTGTTGTGGGAAATAAATGTAAAGTATTTTTTTGTGTTTTATGTGGTATTGCCATGATTTACTATCATTAAATGTTATACTTAGGAATATGTTGTTTCTTTCAAGTAGAGTAGCCACCTGACAGACTCAAATCCTGAATATGTGATCGTATAGTGGGTTGAACGCCCCATACCTCGAAAGACCGTGAGTTAGCTGGGATACGAACACATGTTCCTTATGATGACGATTGGGTACAGTACTTACATACGAATGTTCATGCCATTCGCTCCAGTAGTATTGACGCCAAACCATAACAAACATAACATCCAAACCGAAGATATATTTGGTCATTAAACACCTCAAGAGCGTTAAAAATCCCTCAGTATGCCTTCCTTCAGAGGGGAAGTAAAGCCGGAGGTCCCATGTCATAGATTTATGGCATGTTAAAGAACCTTCCACTAATTACACCTGTGTGAAGCTAAATTGGATAGGTTAAGAATGTAAACAACGCTCTTAAGGCACGGTTTGGCTACAACGATGATCGCCGGCGCACATCGCTGGCGATGATCGCTCGGCGCACAAAGTCCGAAAAGCGGTTTCCTTAGCCAGCGATCATCGTCCTTCGTCCACTGCCTCCTACAACAGGATCACTTTCACTTCTCAACAGCTCAGTAGCCTACTCTTTGCTTATACAGTTTCGTGGGGAAATAGTAATCAGCTGATCATAGTCTGAAATAATATAACGTTGCCAGAATGACCTTAAGCAGAATTACATCAGCGTTAATATTGCTTCTTTTAAAAGAGGAAGAAGAGATGCTGATCGAATTAGGTATATGTACATGGAGCGAAAAAGACTCGAAACTAATAGTGGAGAGCGATGTTTGTAACGGGTAGTCCCCCCTTGGGCTACATTCTGTACCCAATAAATAATACCATGTACAAAACTAGGCGTACAGAAGCATGTTTTAATGCCCTGATTCATAGACACCTGCTTAATAACCAAATCAGAACCAATTAATGTAAATATTAAACTTATGAAGTTTTTAATTTTGAATAGAACCAACCTTTGGATTGATGACGTCTTTGAGTAAGGGCTATGAAATCATCATACCATGTGTTACATGATGACTTATGTTACCGTGTGTCTGTCCTAAATAATATGTATTAATATACAGGTGAACAAATAAGCACACGTTTCTATGATAAGCAACATAATTTATTAAAATATTAAAAATCATCAGTTTATTTTGAGAAATTACAAAATACTGTCTGTATGGAAGCCGTGATACTGTTTCCCAAAGAGATGAGAGCTTTATCGTTATTCTTTTGTTCACGAAATGGCCAGCGATCATCGCTGCCGAAATGCAATGAATTGACGCCAGCGCAGATCGCTGTAGGGAAACCAGCCGACTGCGATGGCGTCTAGCAGCTAAGTTCTGAACTAGGCCTAGTAGTCGTTGACGGTGGCGTTTGCCGACAAAAGTAGGAACTATTTGAAAAATTCTAAGTGGCAGTCTGTACTTAAAATTAAAAAACAGATACACACACTAATACAGTCATCACAATTAACACCGGTTATCAGACAGATTCTACACACAGCCAAAGTACACGGGGCTACATGACCGCATTGTGACAGCCCCTAAACTTAAGACCAACCAACCAACCGGGATAAATGAAAAGTTTCAGCCAAATATTCCAAATGTTCATACATACTGCCAACCCCCTCCCCTGGCAATATACAACCCATGAAGGGCCTAGGCGGACCAAGCGACCGCTGCCCAGCCATTTGTCCTGCAGATATTGGGGTGACGCGTGATCAGCGCATCGGGTCCCCTCGGCCGTTAATCTTGGTTTTAGTGATCGGGGCGCTGCCTCACTGTCAGACAGCTACTCAATTGTCCTCACGAGGCTGAGTGCACCTCGTTCCAACCCTCACGTCAGTTTTAAAATCCCTGACGGAGCCGGGAATCGAACCCGGGACCTCCGGGTGATAGGCAGGCGCGCTACCCCAACACCACAGGGCCAGCACATACTGCCAAGCAATATTAAATTTAAAAAAATAATGAGCATGAAATTAGAGAACTTAGTTTTATTATTATTATTATTATTATTATTATTATTATTATTATTATTGCAAGCCCCGTGGTGTTGGGCAGCGTGCCTGCCTATCAATCGCCCCGGGTTCCATTCTCGACTCCGTCAGGGATTTTAGACAACTGACGTGAGGGCTGGAAAGGGGTGCACTCAACCTGGTGAGGACAATTGAGTAGCTGTCCGATAGTGAGGTAGTGCCCCGGTCATGGAGACCCAGATTAACGGCCGAGGGGACCCGACGCTCTAACCACGCGTCACCCCAATGTCTGCAGGCCAAATGACTGTGCAGCGGTCGATTGGTAGGCCTAGGCCCTTCATGGTCTGTAGAGCTACGGGGTTTGGTTTATTATTATTATTATTATTACTATTATTATTATTATGTATATAATTCGCTAGGACCACATTAAGTCTTGTTACATTTGGCTTTCCTTTGCACCAAGAATTTAAGACCTAAAGACGTACAAATTATGCAAGCAAATATGCCCTAAAAACTATAAAATATGACATGAATTTTTGGAATAGGTAGAGTATCACTAACACACAGTAAACGTCTTAAGTGCCAAAACAATTTTCCAGTGTATTGGACATGTGATATTTTGATTTTACAAGTGACTTTTTTAATGAACTATGTGTATTTGCAATGTATTTTATGCCCATAAGTGTTAATAGTGTGTATATCTGGCTGATGAAGAACAGCATTATTGTTCGAAACATGTACCAGTACTAAACAGTGCTAATAATATTACAAGTATTGAAAATACGGAAATAAGACTACGTTATTTAGTGGAATTTAAATCCAATACGGACGATTATGGATAAGAACAATTTCCTTGTTTGCTAATTGCTTTTGAGCTAAATATATCTACTGGAGTGACATCCTGTTGAAAGGCGGAAGCACACTATCGTCTTGTTCCGTGACCTCATGCGTACAGTGACTCAATCTAACTTGTCCAGAAGGATGTGCTAAAAGACGTCCGTAGAGGAGCGCCTTCTTGGAATGAGATCTCCTAAACCTGCTATCTGCCAGTTCCGGGAAAAGAAAGAAATATATATCTACTACACTATTCGGAAATCCTGTGTTTGAAACTCGGCACAGATAGCACGTACCTTGTTAACGACGCCTCAATTTAAACAAAAATGCTGAAATTATAACCAAATATGACCTTATATCACTAAAATGTGACCAAATATGACCAAAACAATAAAAGTGGCCGAAATATGCATTTATAGGCAACATCAAATTGCTTTAAACGTGGTCAGGGACCCGCCATTCAAACTTATTCTTCAGATTTCGGGTAAAATGAGCTCAGGAAAAAAATATGACTTTTCCTTAACATCTGAACCTTAATTATTACTCTAACTGTGGCCCCCTCGAGGCCTCGTGCCGGTATTTGTGGTTGTCTATGCTCGGTCTGCGCGTCGGGGATGAATTTAATGTTGAAGACGTAAGAGAATTCCACTGGAGATTAAAATCTTGCCATCCTGGCTGGGAATCGATCTCAGGACTCTTCGGCCTGAGCCTAGTATGTTAACCACTGGACTAATAATACCCTACTAGTGGACCCGTGCGAGAAATCTCGCATGTTCATAAACCACACTTTCCCCAATAGGATTAGCTAGCAGTACGCCGCGCTCCCGCCAGATGGCTGTCTCCGCCGCGCTGCCCGGCGCTCTAGCGGCAGGCTCGCCAGGTTACGGTGCTCCCATTGTAAATGTACATTTTTAAGGTATTTATTTAATTGTGAAGCATTTAAAGAGGAAGTGAGTGCGTTTCGGGCACACATGGGGTTATGCGGAACCTGTAGGTACCCCATATGTGTAGGTTGGTATTAACAGGATCTTTTCGCCCCTGGCCGTGGTAAGTGATTTTTGAAAGGCGACAAAAATCACGACATGGATGTCATACGTTGTTGGCATGTTCCTCCATTCTCTACTAGAAAGCGCTGTAGTGTCAAAGAGCTTAGATATCTAACCTCCTTGACTTTCATAGCGTTCAAAGGAACGACGAAATTCGACATGCAAGCTGCCCTCTGGGTGTCAATTAACAAAGCTTGCAACCGGCACCCGAGGCAATACGATATTATTATTATTATTAACAGGACCTTATTTTCGATACAGAACCGGAATGGGACCTTAGCAGAATAATATAGGGAGGATTCCAACATTCACGCATGTTTTAGGATACCGTATTTTTAAGTGCAACGGCCATGGAAGTATAGCTATTGATTTGACTTTAACAGGGGGCAGATCCAGAGGTGGGGCTGATAAGACTCCAGCCGAAATGCTTCCTCAATTCCTAGAGAAATGAGACTATATAAACAGCGGCAATTTTTGGCGTTTTTAATTTGAACTACAATTTGAAATGTGTATTAATTAACCAGGAATCAAACTTGGTCCACCAGGGTGAGAAGCAAGCAGCTGGACAGCTGTGCTGTCTTGCCCCTATGTAACATGGATAATATGAAATATTTAAGGGTGGTGTGATTACGGTTTAATTAATAGTTCTCCAGTTATTTACTTTATATGTATTTAAATAGTGACTGCTTAGAACTTGGCTACAGTTTTTATTTAATCCACCAATATTTCCATTAATATTTAGTATCAACTTTCTATCCATTCTTTGATAGATGCATAGAAAACAGAAACGTGTAACAAACATGTCATGGAAACAGTAATGACTAGTAATTATCGTCAAGAAAGAAGGAAATATCTATCGCAATAGCAGTTTAGTGCGTGGAACTATGAAAATCTCTGGATAAGTCATGTGAATTCCTACAGTGAGCTTACCATTTGTCAGTTACACTTTTTTGGGTGGCTAAATAAATCAGCCAGTTTTGGACCATTGTATATTTAGTTTTGGACGTACATTATAGGCAGTAGTGGTTTTGGGGGGGAGGGTTCCACGCCCTCCTCCTCCCGTCCTCCCAAGATGGCGGCCGTAGCTTAACTTAACCTAGCTTGTGAACCAATGAGGCTAGAGACTTGAACGAGGTGTCAAATTACTCGGGCTGACGCCCCCTTTCCTCTAGACAAATTGTTTCAACCCCAAAATGAAACCTACCCCTACTAGGGGGTGAAATAATAATTTTTAGGTAAAAGTCTTTTCCATGTGCAAGATGTGAGAGGGTGAATGCCAATATGAAATTAAACTCGTTCCACATAAAGAGCATGCATACAACTGAATGCCTCTATGATTTATCATTTTTGTTTTTTTGTTTTACGCATGCGCAATTGTTTTTTTTTGTAAGAGGGCGGGCTTTTTGAATAATGATTTATAGATATGTTATTTTTAAACAAATTAACCAAAAGATCCAAAACTAATAGGTCATTGGCTTATTAATATCTCATGAACCAAGAAGGCTAGGGACCTATATGAGGGGTCGTTGGACTTGAGGTTACGCCCTGTTTTTGAATGCATTATTCATTTTTTGTCAAAAGGGCCTAACTGCACTTTCGTTAATATCTCGCTAACTAATAATCAGAGAGGGTTAAGTGAGGTGTCATAGGACTTAGAATGGTCAACCCTTTCCCATGACCAATGAATTTACCCCAAAAGACCCAAAACAGCAAGGTCATTGACCTAAGATTTTATAAACTAATAATCAGAAATGGATAAGTGAGGAGTCACAAGACTTAGGATGGCCAACCCTTTTCCATAGCCAACGAATTTACCCAAAAGATCCAAAACAGCAAGGTCATTGACCTAAGATTTTATAAACTTATCATTAGAGAGGGTCAAGTGAGGTGTCATAGGACTTAGAATGGTTAACCCTTTCCCATGACCAATGAATTTACCCCAAAAATCCAAAACAACAAGGTCATTGACCTGAGATTTTATAAACTAATAATCGGATACGAACATGTGAGATGTTTACCATGAGTGATGAAACATAGCTAGGTAGAGAAAGAATTAGTGTAGGCTACATGCATGGTGACTGACAAGTCTTTTACCATTGGAACTTGTTTTCAGATCAAACTGCAGTACAGAGAGAGTATATGTTGCAGGTATGGGTTAATAAATGACAAACGGTGTACACAAACTCTGATTTATCGATTCAAGAGATACGAGTAGACAATTTTTAAGTGATTGGTTCAAGAGGATAGCTAAAACACAAAATGCCGACTACATAGAACTAAACTGATCCAAGCTGAATCAAACCCATCTAAACCGAACTAAACCGAACCAAACCTAATAAAAAAAAAGCCAAGGGTTTAAGTGTAAAACTTGTGGGTGAATGTGGTCATTGGTTATATCAGAAAGGAAAGGGATAACGCTCTACCTTTAGAGGGTAAGGTAAAGCTAGTGCATGGTGCTAATGCACATACACAAGTACATGAACCACACACAACTAACCTATACTGTTTTTATGGGTTGACTGTTGAAACTTGCTCAGTGGTTACTGGGGCAAGATGGTCGCTACACACAACAAGCTTTAAATACTTGAGGCTAATAATCTATACACACTCACACACACACACACACACACGCGCGCTTGTTCTAAACTAAACTGTCTTGCTGACAGTGCTCACACTTAGGCAGATGACAGAAATGCTTGGCTAACAGAAATACAATCATTTCCGGTTGTCTAATGTTACCAGCTAACCATTTTGTGCTGCAGTGGCGAGCACATGTGCCTCTTGCACTAGAGATTTTAATTCGATTTCCAGCTCTAAGGCCTGGAACGAATCAAACTAAGAAAGTAGGGCATGGTGGCGCAGTGGGTAAGCTGTTTGCATTTCACTAAAGTGGACTAGGGTTTGATTTCAGGTTAATACGCATGTCATAAACATATAAAAAAGCAGAGATAATGTTTTAAACCGATTACACTTGTCTCTTTTCAAATTATTACTTGGATTACAAATACAAAGGTGGACTGGGTTTGATATACAGTTAATGCTGCCTATCGCACACTAAACTGTAAGGAAGCCATATTTAGAGCTATATGTAGAGAACTACCTAGATATTTCATGAACTGGCAAAGCTATGTCGCATAAACGGTGCAGGATACAATCCAGCAACCATAATTCGTATCTTGTGGAACAGAGAAAATGCACTTTTGCCTTGATGGATAACAAATGTGTGCAGACGAATGACTACGCATTAGCCTACCAAGGGGTTATAACCACGAGGAGGAGGTGTGATTTCTATATTTTATTGTTTAGAGACATGGCTTTTGTAACCAGTAGATTTAATTGATTTAGTATTTTGTAAATATTTATTTTTGTAATAATTGTAAATAGTTAATTTTTTGTAAATAGTGGAAACCATTTATTTTTGTAATGGTAAATGTTAAATGTATAATTAAAGTTCTTTGGGATGAGTGTGCATGTCAATGATGTTTTTGGGGATAAATAGAGTGGTTGTGTTTGTTCTCAAAGACAGGTATGGTTGTGTGGATGTATGACTACACAGAAAGAGAGAGTGTAAAACAGCCTTACCAGCAGCAGCAGTAGTAGTAGTAGTAGTAGTAGTAGACCTCTATGTTTTGCATACACATCGACAGACTGTAGTCTACCATTGGCATGGCCAAGCACTCACTTTAACACCATTTACAAAAACTTAAAATGAAAAAATCATGTTTCACAAATATGAACTTTTGACATAAACAAAATAGAAATGTGTAAAAAACAAATTGGAAAATCCATGTTTCCATATCATGAAATTCAAAAACTTGAAACTGACATTTAAAAGAAATGCAAATTGCAATGTGTGAAATGTGAAAATGAACAAATGGCTATCATTAATTAAAAAAATTAAAAAAACCATGGTGCTGTATGGTTGAGGTGTGAATCAAACCCTCTCTACTTATTTTGGACCACCCGAGACTGAGTATACTTGTTTTAGTCCTCATACCACTTTTAAAATGTTCTGTTAAAGCTAGGAATTGAACCCAAGAGCTTGTAGGGAGAGACCAAGGTTAGAATATGTTAAACAGATAGTCTTGATTTTAGGGTGTGATAGCTATATAGAGATGAAACGATTAGCTCGGGACGGGGTCATTGAGATCTGCAGCACACCAGTCAAAAGACTAAAGACTCAAAATAATGTTGTGTAACGGTAAATGTTAGTCAACGAACAGTAATGCATCACTAAAACCCATGACACGATACCTAAGAGCTTTTCTAAAATTATTTTAAAATGCCTTTAACCCTATATTAAACACTAAGTTCACAATACTCATAACTGCAATGTTATGGTAAAACAAAACAAAATCTATGTTTCAAAACAAGCAAGTGGTTTAATCAATGTATACTGGGAAAAGTTTTGTAAACACTCAAGTCCACAAGACTAATTAAATTAGTAACTGTCAGGTTGGTCGAGTGGTTAAGGTGTTTAACTTAAGATCAAATTTTCTGTACAAGGAAGCAAGGGTTCGAATCCCTTACCTGACATAACTATTGACTTAACATGGCTTGGCCTCACTGTATTAATATGATACTCGGTACACAAACCATAGACAGAGTGTATTGTTTAAGGCACTCGCTTTGTGAACATAGTCAGAGACTGTTGATGGTTAACAATTGCATTAATAGTTGGACATGGGGATAGCAATTAAGATAAACAGCCAATACCCATACAATCTTTTTATTCATTTAGTTTTTTTTATAATAGTTACACACTGAATACAACTTTTTATCTCTTTACCATTGTTTGATATAGATTTTAAACACAACGCTTGTTGTAGATCCTTTTATAACTTTCTCCAGGTACTCTTGTTCTTAAAAACTGGGGAAGCCGCAATGGTTTTATAGACATTAAACCCTCATCCTCTTCTTTTTCATCATCATCATCATCATCATCATCATCATCATCATCATGATCATCATTATAATTACTATCATCATCATTATTATAGTCACTGTCACCATCGATATCATCATCATCATCATCATCCTCAACATCACTAGAACTATCCAATTCCTTTTTTTCCTTATCAAAAGGGACCTCTTGAAGAGTGGGTGTTGCTTTTGATAGTGTTACGGTTTTTTTGAACGTTGACAACTGTCCTAACATGACTTTTTGAGGAGATAAATGTTTTTTCACAAAGAAGTCACTATGTTGAGTAACACTATGTTTTTGATGGGCTTGCTTTTTCTTGTTCTTTTGATCATGTTTTGTTAACACTAACGGTGTTGCATTTGGTATACCACATTGATGAGTACCCACACTTAAGACCTCACCATGTTTACTTTTTGATGACCTAGACATTTTGTTGTTCTTTGTTTTGAGCACTACCAAAATATAATGCCATTCACATTTTCTCGCTTATAGTTATAAGAGTAGCCATGATACAGTGCACGTGGTTTACCTTTATTGGTTATAGTATATTCCATAGTAGTAACTGACTTGTAAAGTTGATCTACCTACTACAAAGGTCAGAACAATTCTGGTGAAAGAGTGATTTTGTGTTGACGTTTTATATAGGATGATGTTGGTGGCTTATGTTGATGGATTATGTTGGTGGCTTATGTTGATGGGTAATGTTGGTGGCTTATGTTGATGGCTTATGTTGGTGGCTTATACCGGTGGCTTATGTTGATGGATTATGTTGGTGGCTTATGTTGGTGGCTTATGTCGGTGGCTTATGTTGGTGGCTTATGTGGGTGGCTTATGATGGTTGCTTATGTCGGTGGCTTATGTTGATGGCTTATGTTTGTGGCTTATGTTGATGGCTTATGTTGGTGGCATATATTAATGGCTTATGTTGGTGCCTTATGTTGATGGCTTAGCCTAACCTAACAAGATGGCGGCCGTAGCATAACTTAACCTAGCCTAACCTTACAAATGGCGGCCTAGAATTAACAAAAAACCGTAGGGGGTGGGGATAGTACGAAATAAAACAGTATTGATTATTATTTAGCATTTAGCATGAAAGTTTTGACTTTCAAATCATAATAATAACATAACAAATAAGATTTAGGTTGGATGGAGTTAGGTTACGTTAAATGAAGGTAGGTTAGATGGGGTTAGGTTAGGTTATGATTTGTTACATTAGGTTAGGTGAGCTAAGTGTGACGTGATAGCCAGTCTTAAAGCAAGTCTAAACTTGTAGAACATATCACGTGATAGAAACCAGTGGCTACCAGTTAGGTGAGCTAAGTGTGACGTCATAGCCAGTCCTAAAGCAAGTCTAAACTTGTAGAACATGTCACGTGTTAAAGTTAAGTTAGGCAATGTTAGGTTATGTTAGGTGAGCTGAGGTTAAGTCTTTAAATATTTCCTTTCTTTGAGATACTTTCCAAGACCAAGAAAAAAAATCCACTAAATACATTGGCAAAAATAACTTGTCAAATATGCCAACACTCAAAAAGCCAATGTAAGCCAACACAAAAGCCAATACATAAGCCAATACAAAAACCAACGCAAAAGCAAACACAAAAGCCAACACACACGCCATCGTTTATTTTGCATGTCATAATCTCTTTTGATACGTCGTAAGCTGTATATATCAACATACTGTTTAGTACATGCATCTTTAGAAAAATAACTTGTCAAATAAACCAACACAAAAGCCGATATATAAGCCAATACACAAGCCAATACGAAAGCCAACAAAGGAGCCAATACATAAGCCAACATAAAATCCAACACAAAAGCCAAAACATAAGCCAATATATAAGCTTATGGTAAGTCACTTCATCACCAAAACAGTTATAACCTTTGTAGTGTGAACATCATACTGACAGGTCTGTTACTACTATGGAACTTATTACAACCAACAAAGGTAGGCAACGTGCACTCTATCAAGGCTACTCTTATAACTATAATCGTCAGAATGTGAATGGAATAATATTCTGGAAATGCTCAAAAGAGAGGTCAACAAAATGTCTAGGAAATCTAAAAAAGTAAAAAGTAAATGGTTTTAAGTGTGAGTGGTCATCAATGTAGTGCTCCAAACAAACCACGGTTGCTGTTTACAAAAAAATCATGAAAATGCTAAAAAGCAAGTTCAAGAAAACGATATTGCTGCTCAAGATAGTGCAGTGTTAGTTCAAAAGTACTTATCATGTCCTCAAAAAGTCATGTTAGGACAGTTGTCAACGTCTAAGAAACCCTCAACACTATCAAAGTCAACACAGACTATGAAGAGGTCTGTGTGGATACCAACACTACTCACATTCATGAACCTTTTAGCTTTGCATATTATATTAAATGTAGTTATGATGACTCGTTAAATAAGTTTGAACACTATAGAGGACCCGATGCACCAAAAGTTTTTATGGAAAGACTTGCAAAAGATGCCATCCGTATATCCTCTATTTTAAATACTATAATTCCAATGGAGATTCGGAGATTTCTTCGAAGTCAAGATCACTTCCTCCATCATATCCGGCCATGTGCTGAACTCCGGGTGAGTCCTAAGACAATGCATGACATTTGCAAATGTGTTCCAAAGAAAAATATCACTGAGCATGAGCTCAGCGGGCTCAATACTTACTATAGTTTGCTTGGATATCTTTTTAAGTCACACATTGAATATAAAAGTACAAGCTTACTAATATAAACCTCAAATTTGTGTAGAGTTTTGCACACTATTTTTAAAATATATTTGCGTAAACTACGGTATATTCTAAAATAATACCTTATTCATAGCGATAGTTCTGTATTTGTGGACTGCATATATTTTTAAATATAAGCTAGATGGATCATGCAGCTAATTTAATCTAACATTATTATAGGCTACATACAAATATTTTTTTCAACGAATTTGACGATGTAATTTTTTAAAGTGTTATTGTAAGGATTTTTTCATTTTATGCAAATTAGGTGTCTGTTAATATTCAATTACTTCATGCAATTTTATAATAATACTAATAAAAATAAAATACAGTATTAACAATAATAATAACATTATTATTGTTGTTTGAGTGTTCAGTCTTTTGACTGGTTTGATGCAGTTCTCCATGCCTCCCTGCCCTAAGCTAATCGTTTCATCTCTTCATAGCTACCACACCCTACATCCTAGGCAATCTGTTTAACATACTCTAACCTTGGTCTACCCCTACAGTTCTTGTCCTCGACCCTTCCTTCCATAACTAAGCTTGCTATTCCTGGGTGTCTTAGTATGTGTCCTACCAACCTATCTCTTCTCTTCATTAGTAGTCGCCAGAAACATCTCCCCTCTCCCACTCGTCTTAATACCTCTTCGTTTGTAACCCTATCTACCCATCTGATCTTCATCATTCTCCTGTAACACCACATTTCAAATACTTCAATTCTTCTCCTTTCTGCTGCACCAATAGTCCAAGTTTCACTTCCATAGAGCGCCACGCTCCAGACAAAGGCTTTCAAAAATGTCTTCCTAATACCTAAATCTATATTCGATGTCAACAGATTCCTTTTCTGTAGAAATGCTTTCCTTGCCTGAGACAACCTAATTTTTATATCCTCTTTGCTTCGTCCATCACTGGTTATTTTGCTTCCTAAGTAACAGAAGTCTCCTACTTCCTTTAGTTTTTCCCCTGCCAATTTGATCTCCATAGAGGTTTCTGATTTATTGCGACTGCATTCCAATATTTTTGTTTTACATTTATTAATTTTCATCATGAATTCTTTCCTCAAGACGGAATCCATACCATTCAAAAACTCATTCAAATCCTCAGGCTTGTCGGCCAAGATGACGATGTCATCAGCGAATCTCAGAGTTGAAATTATTTCTCCTTGAATCTTCACTCTCACTTTAAATTTCTCTCTAATTTCCTTCATTGTGGTGTTTGAAGCCATATTTTCAGTGTTGTCTTAGCAAACAAGAGTGTAGTGCTTTTCAGTCGGTCAACACGAATGTACCCAAAAGAGATGGGTTATGCCATAATCCTGAAATAAATTACATGAGATTATAAAATACACTAGGATCCTCACACCTTTCTGAATACCAGCTTCTCTCTCATGTCCTTCAGCTCGAATGACTGCTGTCTGGTTTCTGTATAGATTGTAGATCACCCTCCTATCCCTGTACTTTATTCCAATCATTTTCAAAATGTCAAACAATTTAGTCCAATCAACGTTATCAAAAGCCTTTTCTAAGTCTACAAATGCCATGAACGTTATTATTACTATTGTTATTATAACCCATAATAATAGTATGTGACTTATCATTGAGGGACAGAGAGAGGGGGGCCCGGGTTCTCCACTCTACAAAAATCATTCCGTGATTTATATCTAAAGTATTTATCCACATACATGCCACTTCCTTTTCACTACTTGTTCATAAAGACCAGTTAGCACTGGTCTCAATATCAAACAGCAGTCAATTTTAAACTCATCTTTGCTTTCTCACTCTTTAAGACAACTTATTTACCGCCAAATTCAGAGACACTAATCACATTGTGCGGGGGGACATTGGTACTGAGTTGCCAAAAATCGGTCATAAACCCATTTTTTTGCGGGAAACCATTCTTTGAATTTTTAGGAAGTTAGTTATGGAGTCTTTAGGGGTGGAATAGCAAGGTCATCTGCTCCAATTAATACAGATTAAAATAAATCAATTTTGAATGGAACTAAGAATTAAGCTAAAATTGAAAAGACCGACAATTAATAAAACAAAACAAAAATCTAATAAGTATAATTATAAGCAAAAACATATGGATCACAGAAAATTCAGAATTCAAAAAAGAAAGTCTTTCAGTCAATGATCACATACAAATTTATATTGCTGCCATAACCCACTCTCACTTATAAAGCGGATGACGAGATCAGCAGCCACCGCATCATCGGCTAATATAAGTTTGAGTGTCATCTGAAAAACCAAGGTTTCTTCGTGTCAGCAAGATCCACACACTCGGTTAAAATGTGGGCCACGGTGAAAACGGCTCCACAGGTACCAAGTGGGAGGTCTTCCCTTCTCATTAGATACGAGGGGGTGGATCTTGCATGGCCTATCCTTAGCCTACAAAAAATGACTGCCTCCCTCCGTGACCGGAAAGAGCTCCATCACACGTGAGTAGTTCCCTTGATCGCACTCGGCTTATTGGGCATTAGGTCAGCTAGCCACTGACTCTCCCAGAAAGCCAGTAGGGCCTACTTGTCTGCGTAACTCAGAGAAACTATCTCTAGTGAATACTTCAATTGGTCGAGGTGGTAGTGATTCCTGCATTTCCCGCAATTCCCATGTGGCTTGGAAGCCACAGAAAGGTGATTCGAGTGTCAGCGCGGTACAACCCGGCTAGTAGGTCGTGGATTTGCTGCACTAGGGAGTGTTGCGGGAAACATGTAGCAATTGACTGCAACGAACTCAATGAGTCGGTACACACGAGAAAGTGGATTCTTGCATCCTGTAGTGCAAACTGCAGAGCTTCATAGATGGCAACGAGCTCCGCAGTAAACACACTACAGGCCTCAGGCAAAGAGATATTGGTATTTGCACCATCAATAACGTAAGCACAACACACTTTCTCGTCCATCTTCGAACCAGCGTCCGGAAATTGGTGATCTATGCTGTGGAAATGCCTCCGATATACGGAGGCATCCTTGTTCACCTGAGGACCTCGGTGTAACATGTAAAATCTAACTGATCTCAGGACGCGGGATTTGCTACGGAGGCACCTCGCTAGGTTCTCGGATCATACAGGGACCTACAGCCACTCCTATTTCAGTACACGAGCTATCGAGTCTAATACTAACCGGGCGAGTGGCTTGAGGTTGGTTGGCGTAGGCCTACCTCTGGTGGTATTGGGTACTGAAGAGAGCTCGATAGCTCGGATGTTGCGGTACTTGCCGCACATTGGCAGCATATGCTAAAATCATAATGCAGACGTCTATAATTGAGAGGTTGGAACACCCGATTCGGCGAGTAGGCTGGGAATAGGGCTGGTCCGGAAGGCACCGGTAGCCAGCCAAACACCACTATGGCGGATATTGTCCAGTATTTTCAAGGTTGCTGGCCTTGCTGAACCGTATGTCGCAGAACCATAGTCTAGCCGGGACAGGACGAGGGCTTGGTAGAACCGTAGCAGTACCGCCCGGTCAATCTCCCACGTAATTCCACTAAGAAGCTAAGCATGTTCAGTTTCCTGAGACATCCCGTTTTTAGTTGCCGTATATGGTGCTGCCACGTTAATTTGCTGTCAAATTGGAGCCCCAGGAAGCGATGTGGTACCAGCAAAATACTCCTATAGGGTTGTAACGGCCTGGTGTGCTAGAACGTGCTCTTGAGCTCTTTGACCTTGAGTGAGATCTTGTTCTCATTTCATTAATGGAGGAGATTAGCTGGGCTATTGGAGCTTCTAGGCGTGATACTCTGTCTGTCGGTATTGCTTCATGAGATGGAACTTGAGGGGTGGTTGAGTGGTCTGAGAGCTGTAAACACACTCCTGGGGTCAACAATTCTGTTATCTTGTCAGCCATAGCAGTCAGTCTGTCTAAACCCTATATTGTTCTGTAGTCTAAACTGTCGTTACTAGACGCTAAAATAGAACGTTCTGTGACCGGCAGGCGCTGGATGAATATAGTGCTTAAAAGATCATCTTGGACTTGTGTACCAGCCAAGTCACGCATCTCTCTCAAATGCTGAGAAGGTGGTTTATCCCCTAGTTCTAATTCTGTGAACAGTATATTTACTTTTCTTCCTTCAGACTCCTCATACTGCTGTATAAGCCGTTTATTCAAATCCGTGAATGGGGAAGGTGAGGTAGTCTACTAAAAAAAATCAGAAATCAATTATTCTGCTACGTCTGCTTCTAAAGAACCTAGCACATGGTTAAATTTGGTTAGTTCTGCTGTAATACCTGCCGTAAAAAACTGTGCTTCAATTTGCATGGACCACACTTGATGTGTTTTAACGAAATCGGTGGTATCTTACCTGCAACACGAGCTATCTTTGTGTTGTCACTGGCACTGTTATTTTGAGATTGGAACCCACCTGCGTTGTAGTTTGGCATCGTAAATCACGTCGGGGTCACCAATTGTAGAGGTTTCAGGATATAATATACATGGTACATGATAGGCCAACAGTTGTTGTGATTGATTCCGTTTTATATAACAACAGAGAAGACCATTGAACTCTAGGTAATACTGGAATGTGGACTGTTTGGGAGGAAAGTGCGGCTTTTGGTGCGACCAGTCACGCCTGGTGGTGCACGTCAAGGAGGCGATGACCAGGAAGCAGTTTTCAGCGAGGGTAACCTTGGGAGGAGTTGTTCCAGTAGTTCCTACAGTTCAATGGTGAAGACAAAGAGAAAAACAAAGAATATAATATGATACACACCACTTACCTAGGTGGCGCTAGTATCCACCACTTACCTAGGTGGCGCTAGTATCCACCACTTACCTAGGTGGCGCTAGTATCCACCACTCACCTAGGTGGCGCTAGTATCCACCACTTACCTAGGTGGCGCTAGTATCCACCATTTACCTAGGTGGCGCTAGTATCCACCACTTACCTAGGCGGCGCTAGTATCCACCACTTACCTAGGTGGCGCTAGTATCCACCACTCACCTAGGTGGCGCTAGTATCCTCCACTCACCTAGGTGGCGCTAGTATCCACCACTCACCTAGGTGGCGCTAGTATCCACCACATACCTAGGTGGCGCTAGTATCCACCACTTACCTAGGCGGCGCTAGTATCCACCACTTACATAGGTGGCGCTAGTATCCACCACTCACCTAGGCGGCGCTAGTATCCACCACTTACCTAGGCGGCGCTAGTATCCACCACTTACCTAGGTGGCGCTAGTATCCACCACTCACCTAGGTGGCGCTAGTATCCACCACTTACCTAGGTGGCGCTAGTATCCACCACTCACCTAGGTGGCGCTAGTATCCACCACTTACCTAGGTGGCGCTAGTATCCACCACTCACCTAGGTGGCGCTAGTATCCACCACTCACCTAGGTGGCGCTAGTATCCACCACTTACCTAGGCGGCGCTAGTATCCACCACTTACCTAGGCGGCGCTAGTATCCACCACTCACCTAGGTGGCGCTAGTATCCACCACTCACCTAGGCGGCGCTAGTATCCACCACTCACCTAGGCGGCGCTAGTATCCACCACTCACCTAGGCGGCGCTAGTATCCACCACTCACCTAGGTGGCGCTAGTATCCACCACTCACCTAGGTGGCGCTAGTATCCACCACTCACCTAGGTGGCGCTAGTATCCACCACTCACCTAGGTGGCGCTAGTATCCACCACTCACCTAGGTGGCGCTAGTATCCACCACTCACCTAGGTGGCGCTAGTATCCACCACTCACCTAGGTGGCGCTAGTATCCACCACTCACCTAGGTGGCGCTAGTATCCACCACTCACCTAGGTGGCGCTAGTATCCACCACTCACCTAGGTGGCGCTAGTATCCACCACTTACCTAGGTGGCGCTAGTATCCACCACTCACCTAGGTGGCGCTAGTATCCACCACTCACCTAGGTGGCGCTAGTATCCACCACTCACCTAGGTGGCGCTAGTATCCACCACTCACCTAGGTGGCGCTAGTATCCACCACTCACCTAGGTGGCGCTAGTATCCACCACTCACCTAGGTGGCGCTAGTATCCACCACTCACCTAGGTGGCGCTAGTATCCACCACTCACCTAGGTGGCGCTAGTATCCACCACTCACCAAGGTGGCGCTAGTATCCACCACTCACCTAGGTGGCGCTAGTATCCACCACTCACCTAGGTGGCGCTAGTATCCACCACTCACCTAGGTGGCGCTAGTATCCACCACTCACCTAGGTGGCGCTAGTATCCACCACTCACCTAGGTGGCGCTAGTATCCACCACTCACCTAGGTGGCGCTAGTATCCACCACTCACCTAGGTGGCGCTAGTATCCACCACTTACATAGGTGGCGCTAGTATCCACCACTTACCTAGGCGGCGCTAGTATCCACCACTTACCTAGGTGGCGCTAGTATCCACCACTCACCTAGGTGGCGCTAGTATCCACCACTCACCTAGGTGGCGCTAGTATCCACCACTTACCTAGGTGGCGCTAGTATCCACCACTTACCTAGGCGGCGCTAGTATCCACCACTCACCTAGGTGGCGCTAGTATCCACCACTCACCTAGGTGGCGCTAGTATCCACCACTCACCTAGGTGGCGCTAGTATCCACCACTCACCTAGGTGGCGCTAGTATCCACCACTCACCTAGGTGGCGCTAGTATCCACCACTTACCTAGGCGGCGCTAGTATCCACCACTTACCTAGGCGGCGCTAGTATCCACCACTCACCTAGGTGGCGCTAGTATCCACCACTCACCTAGGTGGCGCTAGTATCCACCACTTACCTAGGTGGCGCTAGTATCCACCACTCACCTAGGTGGCGCTAGTATCCACCACTCACATAGGTGGCGCTAGTATCCACCACTCACCTAGGTGGCGCTAGTATCCACCACTCACCTAGGTGGCGCTAGTATCCACCACTCACCTAGGTGGCGCTAGTATCCACCACTCACCTAGGTGGCGCTAGTATCCACCACTCACCTAGGTGGCGCTAGTATCCACCACTCACCTAGGTGGCGCTAGTATCCACCACTCACCTAGGTGGCGCTAGTATCCACCACTCACCTAGGTGGCGCTAGTATCCACCACTCACCTAGGTGGCGCTAGTATCCACCACTCACCTAGGTGGCGCTAGTATCCACCACTCACCTAGGTGGCGCTAGTATCCACCACTCACCTAGGTGGCGCTAGTATCCACCACTCACCTAGGTGGCGCTAGTATCCACCACTCACCTAGGTGGCGCTAGTATCCACCACTCACCTAGGTGGCGCTAGTATCCACCACTCACCTAGGTGGCGCTAGTATCCACCACTCACCTAGGTGGCGCTAGTATCCACCACTCACCTAGGTGGCGCTAGTATCCACCACTCACCTAGGTGGCGCTAGTATCCACCACTCACCTAGGTGGCGCTAGTATCCACCACTCACCTAGGTGGCGCTAGTATCCACCACTCACCTAGGTGGCGCTAGTATCCACCACTTACCTAGGTGGCGCTAGTATCCACCACTCACTTAGGTGGCGCTAGTATCCACCACTCACCTAGGTGGCGCTAGTATCCACCACTCACCTAGGCGGCGCTAGTATCCACCACTCACCTAGGTGGCGCTAGTATCCACCACTTACATAGGTGGCGCTAGTATCCACCACTTACCTAGGCGGCGCTAGTATCCACCACTTACCTAGGTGGCGCTAGTATCCACCACTTACCTAGGTGGCGCTAGTATCCACCACTCACCTAGGTGGCGCTAGTATCCACCACTTACCTAGGTGGCGCTAGTATCCACCACTCACCTAGGTGGCGCTAGTATCCACCACTCACCAAGGTGGCGCTAGTATCCACCACTCACCTAGGTGGCGCTAGTATCCACCACTTACCTAGGTGGCGCTAGTATCCACCACTCACCTAGGTGGCGCTAGTATCCACCACTCACCTAGGTGGCGCTAGTATCCACCACTCACCTAGGCGGCGCTAGTATCCACCACTCACCTAGGTGGCGCTAGTATCCACCACTTACATAGGTGGCGCTAGTATCCACCACTTACCTAGGCGGCGCTAGTATCCACCACTTACCTAGGTGGCGCTAGTATCCACCACTTACCTAGGTGGCGCTAGTATCCACCACTCACCTAGGTGGCGCTAGTATCCACCACTTACCTAGGTGGCGCTAGTATCCACCACTCACCTAGGCGGCGCTAGTATCCACCACTCACCTAGGTGGCGCTAGTATCCACCACTCACCTAGGTGGCGCTAGTATCCACCACTCACCTAGGTGGCGCTAGTATCCACCACTCACCTAGGTGGCGCTAGTATCCACCACTCACCTAGGTGGCGCTAGTATCCACCACTCACCTAGGTGGCGCTAGTATCCACCACTCACCTAGGTGGCGCTAGTATCCACCACTCACCTAGGTGGCGCTAGTATCCACCACTTACCTAGGTGGCGCTAGTATCCACCACTCACCTAGGCGGCGCTAGTATCCACCACTCACCTAGGTGGCGCTAGTATCCACCACTTTCCTAGGCGGCGCTAGTATCCACCACTTACCTAGGTGGCGCTAGTATCCACCACTTACCTAGGTGGCGCTAGTATCCACCACTCACCTAGGTGGCGCTAGTATCCACCACTCACCTAGGTGGCGCTAGTATCCACCACTTACATAGGTGGCGCTAGTATCCACCACTCACCTAGGTGGCGCTAGTATCCACCACTCACCTAGGTGGTGCTAGTATCCACCACTTACCTAGGCGGCGCTAGTATCCACCACTCACCTAGGTGGCGCTAGTATCCACCACTTACCTAGGTGGCGCTAGTATCTGCCGCAATACGTATTCACGTATATTTCCCCGCGTTGGGATTTGTTATTCATATTCTTTTTCTTAGTCTTTGTTTTCTTTAAGCAGCCTCTATTTTACTGTTCCTTTAGTTTGATTAGAGTGAACCTGCTATTACACTGAAGATTTGGTACGGCAAGTAGCCCCATCTTACGGCGACACTTTGAACTATTTCACTGGCACGTTACCGACAGTAGTGGCTACGCGGGCTAAAGCGCTGCGTTAGGTCAAGGGGCCAAGCTCTCTGTTGACTCGGTAGACGCGTGGGTTCGAGCCCCACCGTCGGCTGTCCTTGAAATGGTTTTCCGTGGTTTCCCATTTTCAACACCAGGCAAATGCTGGGGCAGTACCTTCTGACAGGCCACGGCCGCTTCCTTCCACATCCTTGCCCAGTTTCATTCATCTTCATCCATTCCATCTCTCATCCCGACGCGCAGGTCACCCACGGGCGTCGACTAGAAAGACCTGCACTCGGCCTCTCAGGAGGCTACACGACAAAAAAAAACTGGCACGTTGCCGGTACGTCCTTAGAATATGGTCTAAGCATGCTCGCACTTTCATCAATGGATACACATGTCGCTCACAAGCCTTAAGGTGCCTGTACACTGGAGAGCTTTTGCCCTAGCTACAGCGTAGAGTAGCTCTATTAAAAAAATTGGGAGCTCTAAGCTCCTCTCCAGTGTACACAGGTGGTAGAGAACCCTAGCGGAGACCGCTCTAAGCTCTAGCTCAAGATGGCCGACTCTACGGTGTAAACCATGGAGGAAAGAATAAGAGGAGATGCCCTTAGCTCGTATGAGTGAAGCCAACGAGCTTAAACATTACTATAGAGAGGCAGGAGCGCCGGAAGACTGAAGCTACTTGAAACTGTGTCCGCCATTTTCTCTGGAGTCAAGGGAAAGGGGGATGAGCTACGCCATATGTTGAAGTATCAGAGCAGGGCATGTTGGAACATTATTAAGAAACATATTTACGACAAATTATGAAGTCCAGTCACTTCTTAAACATTCAGAATAGTTTCAAGTTACAACAATAGTGCTGTAGGATATTTAGACTGCACAATTGTAGGCCTAATCACTGTCCCTTAAATAGAATCAGCTTTGTTAAAACTTGTCTCACTTGCCGTCCTCTGATTCGAGACGACTTTTCTCTGAGTGCATGATATACTCTGCAAGTGAAGTAATACTTCAATATATGCCTTATCAGCTTCACATGGTTCTACTGCAGTGAATAGGTGTTCAAAGGAAGAGAACAAACAACAGTTTAACCTTGTAAATACCTTGGTCTCTAGCTTGAGAAAGATATTTTTGCAGTTTTTGTCCAAGATATGAGCATTACTCCTGAAAACACATTCTGCTGTCTTACACAACTATTTCAAGTCATCGGATGGATTATACAATGAGTTGCCTACATCTTTGCATTTTATGAGTCCTCACTTTGCGTCATTACTCATTGTCAGTAGAACAACTAAGCATTCCACACATTTGATTTTCTTCGACACATTTCTTACAACACTACCTGCAACATATTCTACCACTTGATCACTGAAAATGGAAAGGGTTTCAAAACACTCTACATAGTCAAGTTCACTTAGGCCTACATCAATATTAATTACAATAGTCTGCATAATGGGAGGACTTAGGATTTGACTATCATCTGTCTTCACATTAGCTTTAGGGGAAGGATCAATTTGAGCAATTAAGCATTTCCTATATGCAGCTTTGAATTCTAATAGGCATTTGGATTGTTTCTGTTTCCACCCCTATTTCTCAAACAAGAAAAGAACAATTCTAAATGGTCTTGACTTAACTTACGAGTAAGCATAAATTTTAGAATTGAACCTGATTCCCAAACATAAGTTTCTGCAAGGCCCTTAACACTCAAAAGGTCCAAGATCAATCCACTAACAGCAATTCTTTAAGACTTTGCAGACTCGGGGAAACGTTTTTACAATCCATATGAGAGACAAGCTGACCGCTGCAGTGAAAGCGATGAGTGACATAAAACAAATTCATAAATTGTCCCTAAAGACTGCAATCCAATTGTTTCATGTAAAAATAGCACCAATTGCATCGTATGGATTGGAAAATATATGGATACACCTCAAGAGAAAACACCTGGCAGATCTGGAAAGAGTAAAATCCATCTATCTCAAGAGAGCTTTGTGCCTTTCAAAGTACACGCCATCCCGTTTGGTTTACCTGCTAGCTAGAGAGCCATATTTTGTTGAAGACCTGAGAGTGAACCTACTGCTGCCGTTACACCTGGATATGAGACCCTACTGACAGAATTGAAAAGGAAGAGAGAAGACATATGGGACGACTTTTACGGCACTGACGCGATGCTTTCAACTGAATGGACAAATGCATTGTACGATTTGCGTCATATAGTCACGAGATTTTCGGTGCATGGTTTTCACTTTAAAGTATGCACCAAGAAGAGATTTCATCAGCCGGACCAGCAGTGCATCTGTTTGCTATGTGGAGAGCAGTGTGATAGGTATCACATGATGTTGTGCAAACAAAGACGGGTGACACTTACAATGTTTTGTAGTGAAGACTAAGGCAATCTTTTTTTGTCTTTTAATGTTAATTTATTAATTTGGCCATTGGCTGCAATAAAGTTCTTATTTAAGACGAGTTGTGTAAGGATGTGCCATCAGTAAGTTTCAGATCTTTTAAAGAGTCTATACATTTATCTATATTCTGACGTGTCACAGCTTTATTTGACCTCCTGATAGGTGATTTTGTCCCTTTGCCCATTGGATGGCATGAATTCAGAAAATCTAGAGCTAAATCTATGACCTTAACAAAATTGATTGTGCTCTCACAATCTTTGAATTGTTCAAGTTTCAGATCCAGGCAGAATTGCATAGCATTGGCTACAGAATTACTTAGAGTTTCTGCGGCTAAAGATACCTTCATTTTCTGTCTTTCCCACTCAATATGTCTTCTCTTTAACTTATTTCCTGCATGAAGACCCTCTGATTCTTGTAGCTCAACAAGTTTCTCAAAAGCACTCTCTTTTCTGCTAACAAATTCCTGGCCAACTTAATTAGGTGCACAGCATCCAGTAAAGAATATACTTTAAGTTGAGGATCTGCAGGATGGGGAAACCAACTCTGAGGGTTCTGCACAGCAAATTTCACACCTAACTTTTGCAAAACAGTCCTGTTTGTAGCAGTTCCATCACAGATAGTAGCAACAATCTTAATACCAGCCTCATGTAACTTTCTCAAATATTGGTTCACCAAATTATATTTCACTTCTGATGACAGGCCATTTATTAAACAGTAGCCCACCGGTATTTTCCAGTTCCTATTCAGGGCTGTCACCATGAACACAAATGCCTCCTTCGCAACATCACAGTCGTCACTATTTAGATCCCCTTGCCCTAAATCAACATAACCACAAATCTGTTTCCCATCCCAAATGATGTCTTTCTTAATGGCCATCTCATCGAACATGAGAGCACCTAGAATTGGGCTAGAACTATTTTTAACATCTTCACCAATTTTTACAAAACTTTCTTCTGTAAAACCTGGACTTCCATCTATTGAGGTGGCCCAGTGACGAAGAGTCTTTGGATGTGGCAATTTAAAGAACTTCCGCAAATATCTGTATGCCTGAGCTGAATAGAAGTGAACTGTCAAAGCAAACTTCTTAACCGTGTCACTGTATTCATGAACTTTAACTTTTCCATTAAGATCTATGCGCTCTTTAATCACACCCTGAAAACAGCCCTTAAGGAGCTTGTTGCCAGACGAACAAAGTCTTTTCGTAAGCCCTGAAATTATTTGTTGCTGATTGTTGACTTTCAGCTTCTGTCTTCTTGCCCTCTGTGAAGTAATTTTCAATTTCTTCCTCAGTGTTTTAATCCCCTCTGTGGTGGTGTCCTGCAACTTCTTCATATTTTGAGGGCTTGGAAGGCGATAACTATGTTCATGGCTAACACCCTCAGCAGCATCTGTAAAATATAAATAAATATCCGATATGTAAGTTAGCCTAAATAAAATTATTCGTATACAAAATGTTGACTGGTACCCGTGCCACGTAGTCTACTCACATTTATTTGATGCAGCCTCTATATTTCCAGCGTTACAAGTTTCATCAAATGAGCGTTTTCATGGTGGACGTCTATCAACGTGTTTCCTTTGCAAGTGTACTGGGAAGGAGAATATACTTGGGACGGCACTAGCCAACAGACGTCTCTGAGTGTTCACTTTATACATGTAATTTTCAAGGAAGTGGGTAGAACATATACGACTAGCCTGAGTTGGATACCAATTATCCCTCCTCATAGCAGTTACCCATCTTTTTGTCAAATCCGTATTTTTCAACGGGAATCTGGAACAGAAACAATTCCTCTTGTTACGGTACCAGTACGAATATATATCAGTAGTGGGATGAGGGGGGAGCTACTACACTTCTTTTTGAACCCTCCTCGTATTTGCCCCGAAGCTGATATCTCGCTAACCAATCATGGGATTTCAACATACAGGGTGTCCTAGCACTCATAGTGATGCCCTCTACCTTCCTATAGGCTCTTTATTTAATGAAAAGACCAAAACTAAAAGGTCATTTGCGAGTAGTGGGGTAGTGTTGGTTTTCTCAAGTCGCGCTCGTGCTTGAATATGTATGGCTATGTTGGGACAGGGTTAGGTGGTGGGGGAGGAGTAGGGGTCGAGTGAGGGGTCGTTTAGATGGTATTTTTTCCGCTCTAGATGATGGTGAGGTTATTTTTTATAAATGGATGGAATTGGGAAACGCCATTTGGGGTAAACATGTTGTTTTTTTGACATTTTGGCGATGAATGTTTTTTTATACGCATGCGCACTTGAGGAGTTTTGTAAGAGGGCGGGCTTTTTAAATGATGATTTATAAATGAATGTTTTTTAATATGTATTGAAATAAACCCCAAAAAACTAATAGGTCATCGGCTTTTTTACTATCTCGCTAACCAATAATCGGATTTAAACCTATGAGGTGTCGTAGGACTCGTGGTGAACTCTCTTTTTCTATGGACGGGGTATATTCACACTAAAATAAAAAACGTGGTAAGGGGAAGGGGGGCTGCACCACTTAGGAAGTTGTGAGCCCCCGCGACCTTGGAATGGAAAGAGCCATGCTAGGAGGGCGTGCTTGGATTCGTTTTTTTCGTCTCGTCGTGCTCTTTACGGGAATGTAGGTGTCGAAAAGGTGAACTTAGGGTTTTGGGTCAAAAAATGCGTTTTTCACATTTTTGCCGATTTTTGGAAAACGGAAAACGTGATAATGACGTGCGTGATAGTATGTTTTCGTTTCGTTGTGCTCTTTACGGGGATATAGATATGGAATAGGTTAAAAGCTGGAAACATGTTTTTTTATATAATTAAATAGGGGTTTATTACAAAAAATTATGTTTATTGACCCATGAATTATACGTGGAAGGAAAACCTAACCACTTTACAAAATATTTTGCACCTTTGACTTTAATTACTCGTTCAATGAGATAATCGTTGGGATATAATGTTTTTTGCACTTCTTCATAATAGAATCGTCCCTGAATTGGTTGACCACTCTGATCTTCTAAGAGATACGTCACTGGTTGACCTAGCTTGACTTGGCGAATTTTAAAAATTTCTGTCGACCATTGTGGAGTATACGATTTTGAAAACACACTTCTATGTTTACTAATGCGAACAAAATCTCCAATTTTAAGGCGATGTCGCCTTGGGTCTACCCTTTTTATAGGGTTAAACAGTCTATTGAGTCTGGGTAGGTTCTTGGTGACGAGGCGAGGTTTCATGCCGATGGTGGAATGAATGGTGTTGTTGTAGCGAGACACAAGTTGAGGTAACCAGTCTATCTATCGATAGGAACCATGTATTGTAAACTCTTTCCACATATAACTTTTAATGTTCGATTGAAGCGTTCAACTACACTAGCTTTGAGATTGCTATAGGTGGTATAATGGTGAATATCCTTAGATTTGAGAAAACTGGAGAAATCCTTGTTGAAAAATTCTTTCCCCTGGTCGGTTTGTAACAAGTGAGGTTGACGTTTTGATTGTTCAATAATATGTTGAAAGGCCTTTGTGACTAAGATACCAGTCTTATTTTTTACTGGTTGAACAAAAGCCATTTTGGAATAGACATCAATGACAGTCAACATATAGCGTACACCGTCGTTAACGTTAGAATAAGGTATCATTTCAACCAGGTCTGCCTGCCAAAGTTCATCGATTCCTTTGGAAATGACACGACGACGTTCATAAATGCGTCGGGCCGGTTTAAGCAATTCATGAGCAATGCCCACTTTGATGGGGGATGGCTTATAAGATAATTTTAGCATCTCGGAGTTGTTGTTCAATGTGGGCGATTTCCGCCTCATGTCCAGTGTGACCAGCTTGTTTTGATACATGAAGCAAGTATAAGCGCTCTACTAACTGATTGGGATTATTCCAAAAGGTTATATCTAGGTAGGGTTTTAATTTCTTAAACCTTACACCAGAGGCAGAGTGATGTTTTTGCTTACCAAAGATGTTTGCAATGATGGTTTTATATTTTTGGGATATATTGGCATTGACCTGCTGAGAGGATTTATAGTTTCTTTTGTGAGCGTTGGTGTCTAATAAAATGGATTTATATTTAGCAAGGTCCTCGGACGTAAAATCTTGTGTCGAGTGGGTGCGAGAAAATAGCAGCTTTAACAGACCTGGTGTTAATTTATAGTTGATCATTTTAATGACAGCTTTCGTACGAGCAAATTTAATGGAAGAATCCCCAATTTTAAAACTATCATTCTCATAGCGAACACCATACGTGGTATCTGTCTTTCCAATAAATAAAAGGGTCAAATACGGTTCCAGGGTTGCCCCATAATGTTTGATTAAAATGTTTTTGAGTTGAGCTTTATTTTGAGGGGTTGCCAAGACTTGTGAAAACGGAGACGATGTGGAGGAGGACGGTGTTGCAGCTATGACGGAAGATTTTTGTTTTGTTTTTAGAAACTGTTGAAAGGGGTGACGATTTCTTTTTTCTTTCAGGACTAAATACACTTTCGCTTTCACTTTCACTTTGTTTATGTTCTTCTTCTTCTTCTTCTTCTTCTTCTTCCTGTTCTTGATGTTCTTGTTCACTAACATTAGAAGAGGAGGAGGATTTTACCTGTCGTGTGGAATCTGTTTGAGTAAATTTTGAACTTGTTATGGGTTTGGTTTGAGAGGTAGCAGCAGTAGCAGCAGAAGCATTAGGTTTGAACCTCATGGAATCAACCGATGATGGAGCATGTTTTATCATGGGTAAAGGATTGACGTTTTTTAAACGTTGCAATTCACGAAATTTATGTCGAATCGTATTTCGTGCCTCAATAATACGCTGCATGATTTGAACATGTTTCTTGTACCCTATGGCGTTCGCCATGGTGAAGGTAAAGACACACTAACAGGAAATGTCCAACCCTGGGTCTTTTTAAACAGAAATAAAATGATCAAAACCCAAGCGATAACGTCCTTCACATCGTTCACTCTGTTTATTTATGACCAAACAGGCATGGGGATGATGGTTCCAACACGAAGCACACAATTGCGTGAAAGCTGTAAAGGACATATCTGGATTCACATGATCTTGAAAAATATGATAGAGATTTCTAGAGTCTTTGCGGAAGAGAACGATGAGATTGGCATTGTCACGAATCAACTGTTTGGGGATTTTGGAATAGGTCTGAGCCAGATAAAAACAATCCACTTGTTTATGACGTCCCATACTAAAATACTCTTGAATAATGGCCTGTCGTTGAGTGGCAATATCATCAAAAATTATAATGGAATCAGGTTGAATGCGGTCCGGTTGAATGACATCTTGAGGTGAGGTGAATGTAAAATAGCCCATGGCTTCTTTATTTAACGAAGACATAATTTGTTCCAGATACACGTACAGAGGCTGGTACAAGGATTTGGCAAAAATATAAATATTTTGAAATCGTAGGCCATGAGGCGCGGTAATAACGTTCAGCAAAACATTGGTCTTTCCACAACCCGGAGGCCCTACCATAATACATCGAACGGTAGATGGGAATAGTGTACCATGACGTTTAGGTTCGCACACGGACAGCGATAGCTCTGAAACCAAATCAGAGACGGGGAGAGCATGGGGTTGTTTCATTAATTCCATTGTGTCGATGACTGAGTTTTTTCATGTGTGTATAAGGTTTATATATATAGGCAAGCGGTGAGTAGGATAGGTTAGTTAACGTCTATCACCATGGTCGTGTTTGGGCGAGCTCGTGTAACTATGGCCACGGCCGCCTCTTTGTCAAAACAGTCGCGAGAGGTGGCAACAAAAAGCTATGTCGATCGCAAAGTGCAAAGTGTCTATCACATGGCCCCGAGACTAACCGCTGAGGGCTATTCAGCCAATCATCATCGTATTATTGATGTGCAAGAGCCTCGAGACGAAAATGATGTCTGCACGAAACGTTATGTGACCTATCAAATGAAAAGGCTTTATAAATTTGTCCCATCTGTATTTTTAGTGTACCTGTCAAATCAAAAACTGGACAATGACAGAAACCATTCCCCACCACCACTACCACTGGTGAATGATGATCTTACCTATATGCTTGCTTCCGGTTTAAGTCGTTATCGACTGCATTATGATGGTGTCATTCATATTAAATATGTCATGCCTGATGAGAAACATTAAAAAATACAACTAAACGGTGATAGAGTGTTGGCCCACAACCATCAAAGAGTAAATGTGGGAGATGAATTATCCTTTCATCTTATGCTTACGTTTGAGGAAAAGGAAGCTGGGAAAACGGTGAATGATTTCCCGCTTTATATAGAATTGGAATATACTGCTATGAAATAAGGTTCTCTACGTTAGTTGTTATCGAATGTTTGCTGTGAAAGGTTCACCAAGTAGTAGCATGGTGAAAAAAAGATATGCTATGAACATGAAAAAAACAAATCTCAAAAACAGAAAAAAGCCAGGTCGGGAACCAAGTCGATCTGCCTCACACCCAGTGTTAAAACTTAAAAAAACTAAAAAAAATCTAAAAAGAGTGGCTATCGAAAAAGTTTTACAAGCGGTGCGATTGTCTACATCTCCAAAATCGCAGCATCATGTATCGATAAAAAGAAAAGGAAGAAAGCAAAATCGTGGACGAGTCATTCCTGTTGCTAAGCGTGGGGGTTTTTTGCCGGCTTTATTTGCAGGGTTGGAAGCTTTGGGGTCCCTTTTGGGTGGTGCCAGCGCTGTAGCGAAAACCATAAAAGCCGTCGAGCAAGGCAAGAAACAACTCAAAGAAAGCGAGCGACACAATAAAACGTTAGAAGCCATTGCGATGGGAGCTAGAAATGGCAATCCTTTAAAGCCAGTCTTTTATCCACAAGGTAGTGGCCTACCGTCTAAGAAAAAAAAATGTCCATCATCGATAAGCGCTTAAGGCAACTGCCTCGTCATGCCATGACCCATGAAGAAGTGGAAAGCTATGCCAAACAACTAAAGATTTCCCATTTTCGAGGTGTATTTATGCGAAATGAATTACCCAAAGCACCGTGGAAAGAAGAACGAGTCATGATGAATTTAGATGATGATGCAGGACCAGGAACCCATTTTGTAGCCTATGTGAAACAAGGTTCCACAGTATGGTACTTTGACAGTTATGGAAATTTTCCACCCCCGATCGAGTTGCTACGTTATTTGGGAAACCGGGTAAAGATATTCTATAATGTGAATCGTCAACAAACCTTTGGCAGTCAAGAGTGTGGCCGTTTGAGTTTACATTTTTTATATAAGAGCTCGCGTTAAGCCAACAGTTTCATTATTATGAATGTCAACGCCAAGACCTTTACCGTGCACAGTCGCGGGCCTGAAGTGTCCCTGGATTTTCCCCCCCATTGAATTGCAACCCGAACAATCCTATGTGCTAGGATTAATTTCTTTGGAAAGTTACAACAGAATTTACAATATTCAACTGGATATTAATGACAAATTTTATTATGATGATTATAAGTTGACACTACCCCCTGGAGGTTATACCATAGACGATGTGCATGAGGCCATTAGTGTGTCGATGATAAAACAATTTGGTGTCAAACCATTTTCGGATGGGACACACAAATTTGAACTTACAGCCAATACAATAACTCATCGCTGTCGTATTTTCTCTACGTTTAACATTGACTTTGAAACACGAGTTCATTCTATTGGTCCTTTGTTAGGATTTAAACCAAGAGTGTTGGCAGCTCAGCAACCCCATGAATCAGATTATCCAGTGAAATTCATCGAGGACCATCACATTTCTGTAACTTGCAATATTATTAGAGACGTATTTACGAATCAAGAACAAAGCCATTCCCTGTATGATTTTATTGTCACCTCTCCTTGCGGCTATATTATTCGTGAAAACCCTTCAGTGGTTCTCTATCATCCTGTGTGTGTCAGTGATATTAGTAATATTACCTTACGCTTAGTGAATAGAAACCAACAACTGATTGCTTTGGACGCCAACACCCCTGTGACCTACAAGTTGGTTTTAAAGACGCTATGAAATTTATCTATAAAGCAACAACAACGTCTACGAGGTCGGTTAGTTGCCCGCCGTGTATGAAACGGTTGACACGAGTAAACCGACAACGCTTACAACGCCTTGGTTATACGCTACACCCCAATCATGAACAAAGAGCTGTTGCAAGTGTTAAATCCCATACAAGTGGAAGATGGCGTCGTGCGCATTGATATGCATTCCTATCAACCTCAAGCAACAGGACTGAATAACAATGACGAGATTCAATTCATCATTAACAATCAAGATATTTTTACTCTACCTCATGAAAGTGTCCTTCAAATTGAGGGTAAATTGATGAAAGCAGATGGCAGTACGCCCACAACGTCTGCGTTGGCGAATCATGGTTTGGCTTTTCTGTTTTCTGAAGTACGTTATGTGATAAATGATATTGTCATAGATATGACTCGAAATGTGGGCATGACTAGTCTTATGAAATTATATCCATCCTATAGCGAGGAGGAAAGTAAAACGCTTTCTATGGCAGGATGGTGTCCCAACAGTAGCAATAACTGGCTAGTTCATACCGATGGCACTTTTACAGGCTTTCTACCCTTAAAACTACTCCTTGGCTTTGCCGAAGATCACAAGCGTATTATTTTAAACGCAAGACAAAGTTTGTATCTGGTGAGAGACCGCAGTGATTATAATGCACTGAAAGGAGCCTCTGACCAAGTGATAGACTCAAAAATTCAACTGCTTCGATTACTATGGAAAGTGCCCCATGTGACGCTATCGGATCGTAAAAAGCTAAGCATGTTAAATTTGGTGCAAAAAGATAAAGCCTTGCCTATCGCTTTTCGAAGTTGGTGTCTGCATGAATACCCCTTGCTACCTACCACTGACACTCATAGTTGGAGTGTCAAATCGGCTCGCTCTACCGAGAGACCCCTCTATGTTATTATTGGTTTTCAAACCAATAGAAAATACCAACAAAGCAAAGATGTCACCTTGTTTGATCACATTCACTTGAGAAATATACGACTATTTTTAAATAATGTTTGCTTTCCCTATTAGGGGTTGGAACTCAATTTTTCAAAAAATAAGTTCGGTCCCCTTTATGACATGTTCGCTAAATTTCAATCGTCTTATTATGAAAAACAGGATTGTCCTATGTTGTCCTATGGGTTTAAAGCAAAAGCACCACTGATTGTTTTCGACTCTTCGTATCTAGAAGAATCTATGAAAATCACCACCATTGATTTAAGGGTAGATTTTGAAACACAAGAAAATGTCCCAGACCATACCAGTGCCTACTGTTTGATTATTCATGCTAGACAAGTGAAATATCATCCTTTGTCCAATTATGTCACCAGCATGTAAGCCATCTGTGGTCGAGTGAAAAAAAAGATCATCATTCATAGGATTGATAATAAGCGTCTGCATGCACAGTATCTGTTGCGCTCTGGCCCTGTGCGCACATACGACAACAACAAACATCATGTGTCCCTCAATAAGCAACAGCAACAACAACAACAACAACGTGACAGACAAACCATGGAATTTAAAATGTGAATTTAATCGTTTGAAAACTTTTGAAGCATGGACAGTTCCCTTTATGGATTGAGGAGAATTGGCTGCGAGCGGATTTTATTACTTAAAACGTGGGGATGTGGTCAAGTGTATTTTTTGCAACATTGAAATTGGAAACTGGGAAATAGGGGATCGAGCCTTTAGCGATCATCAGCGATGGAGTCCATCCTGCCCTTACCTCAATCGCTATGATGTGGGCAATATTCCATGGAGTTTGAATTATCCTGTTATTGTACCAGACCCTGCAAAACTAGGAGATACCTGTGGACCGTATGTGCAAACTATTCATTTGAATGCTGTTCCAAATTAAGCCAACAAACTTTTTGTAATAAAAGTGTAAGTGTTTTTTTTTGTTATGAATAAAACCTCAAAAAATATTTAGCTGTTGTTCAATTCATTTGTTCCTTTTTTTCCCCTAAAGTCCTTTGACTTTGCCATGTTAAACCATGGCATGGGTTAGTTGTTGATTAGACGTCAATGAGGTAACAAGTAAAAATAAAAAAAAGCATGATGCGTACACTCATCGTGGATTGTCAGGGGTTTAAAATTGCAGACAACAAATTTATATTTAAGGAAGTCGCTTTTATCGATTGTAGTATGTTTTGGGTGTCTAACCCTATTCATTTGGTGTTTAAACCTCCCTATGCTTTCGAGTTGCTTAGTGAAAAAGATAAAAAACAGAGCCAATGGATTGAAAATCATTTGCAGTTAGCATGGAACAAGGGTGATATTTCTTACAAGTATCTTGACATTGTCATGAAAGCCCATTTGTCCTCGGCCAATGTCTTATTTGTTAAAGGGAGTGAAAAACGCCAGTGGCTTCAACCATTTCTACCCTCTCACTGTCAATGTATTGACCTTTTAGATCTGCAAACGCTCATGGACACTTGTCCTTGCGACAATATTCAGAATAAAGCCTTAGCGCATGCATGGCAATTGTTTCATTGGCTCAGCACGAGTGCATGTTGGGAGTTGTTCAATAAAATTAAAACTGAAAGTGTATCGTCCAATGATAGCAGTGAGACGTGTACACGTGATGTGATAACATCAACGTTATAGACATGGACGCCACTACAATCGACAAGGCTATTGGAAAATTCTTTGTGTGCAAGAAAAAACTGATTAGCTTTACACAACATGAATTATTAGCACTACCTAAATCATTTCTTTTTTATGTTGCTGCCAACGCTGTCAAAGAAATTTGGGAAAAGGCGCCTGCCGAGTGGACTAAAGACTCTGTATTGAGTGAACTACAACCATGCAGTCATTTTTCCCATCACAAGCAATTAACCATGGCAAAAATACCTTCCATTCGACAGTGTGCCACATGCCAATTAATGAAATTATATCATGGACATAAAACTCAGTGTAAAGACATTGTTTCATCATTCCATGGCTGTCATGCGGAAAACAACCACCACCTACCATGCTCGTCAGCAGTCGCCGACAAACAACAGCAACAACAACAACAACAGCAAGAACAAGAAGAAGAAGAACAAGAAGAACAACAACTAAAGTGTTTTTCACCGATTGAAACCTCTATGTCCCAGGTGTACTGGTCGTGGAATTATTGATAACATTATTAAAAACTTACCATTCGAAGCTCACTTACCTGCTTACAGCTTTTGCGGCCCTGGTACTCGTCTTCAAGATCGTTTGAGGAGAGGGGATATGGGAATCAATGCTTTGGATCATGCATGCCTTATTAACGATAAAGCCTATGAAAACAGTGATCCCACACTAAGACGCATTGCCGACAAAGTCTTGTTAAGCATTGCTAAGCAACGATTAACAGCTTCAGATGCCAGTCTAGCAGAACGAATGGCAGCATTTATAGTGATTGGTGCTATGAAGAGCAAATTACTTTTATCTAGATATGGACTTTAACGTAATGAATTTATTTTAAAAAAATGTATAGTATCACTGTTATCATGACAAAAAAATAAATAAAAAGACAAGAGTCCATGTTGTGTTTTTTTCCATTATTATTATTATTCACTCATAATTTCATTATTATAATTATAAATAAAATTAATAAAATGTTATAAATGACAAACAATAAAAAAGGGACAGCAATGCATCGTTATAAAAAATATTACTAATTGTAGTAAATCTATTTTTCAATCACAAACAATAAAAAAGGACAAAAGTCCATTATTTTAACTAATAGTTTCATCATTATTATTATAAAAATTATGTATACATGGTAATTGTACTAAACCTATTTTTTTAAATCACAAACAATCAAAAAAAAAGGACAAAAGTCCATCATTATTCATCAGCTTCAAATGCCAGTCTAGCAGAACGAATGACAGCATGAAATCTTTATCTACTCTAGAACCAGGTTTTCTTGTTAAACGCTTATTATTGAATAAAATAACATGTTACTAGAATTTGATCATTATAAATTATAATCATTATTAAAATAATAAATGCTATTTTAAATCACAAACAATAAAAAAGGACAAAAGTCCATCATTTCAACTAATAGTTTCATCATTATTATAAAAAATTATATACATGGTAATTGTACTAAACCTATAAAAAAAAATCTACCATTAAGCATAAGTTTTGAAAATTTATTTTTATTATTATTATTTATCATGGTAAACGTTGAGCAACAATTAATAAACGTCAAACTGTTGAGCCCAAAAAATAATTTTATTTTATTATAGTTATTGAAGAGTAGTGCATGAATAAACAAAAAAGTTACGGCTAGCGTACAATGATTATTCGTTTTCAATTTTTACAAAACGAACCATGCATCGATTATTTTTTTCACCCTCATAAATTAAATAGACAGGGTGAATACTGGAATTGACATCATTCATGACATTATCAGGTAGGTTATTAAATCGTGTGGGAAGAAATGTCTCAAAGTCTTGACAAATGCAAAGAGCTCGTTCACCAAATTTGGTTTTCAGTTTTTGAATTTTATGTATGCGAAAGGGTGTTTGCGTAGGCAATTCACTCATTTTCTTGCGTGCAAAGCCACAATCTTGGCCAATGGCGTTCAAGGCGTCCATGGTTGTCTATAACCAAAGAAAAGAGTGTTACATTCTAACACTCTCGTTCTTATATTACATCAACAATAACTTTTGTACATTAAAGTGTGTTGTTGGTTTTTTTAAATCCTGAGTGTTTATGACCTGAAGTTGTAGATAGATAGTATTGGATAAATTTACAAAAATATAATAATAATGTTTATATCATTTTTTCAGTCAAAACATACATTTGGAAATTATTTAATAGGAAATGTTTTATCAAAATTAAGTGTGTGAATCATTTTCAAGATCTCTCTCTTGGAGGTAACTGCATGTCTCTGTTGTGAATGGGAATTAGCCTATCATTCCCTTGTCGAATGACTTGTATTCGTTTGCTCTGTTGTTGTGCAAATTCACACAACATTCTGTTAAATAAATAGTATCAACAAATACTAAGAGCAAACATGTGAATGCTTTTGGTAACCTATAAAAAGGCAAAGTTAACACGCTATGCATTTAATAACCATGTCTACATCCAACAAAACAAAATTCAAAACTATAAATTTAAACCAGTGTGTATGTGTTCATCAACGTGAATACATGATAAACTAAAACAAACAAACAAACAAACAAACAAACAAAAATAGCCAAATGTATTCTAAACGTCAAGTATGCACCTGAAAGCCGAATGTAAAAAAAAAAGCGATAATCATGATATGATGTTGTTAGTTTCTAACAAATCTCATTCTATGAGGCGAATATTGATTGATAGGTAAGCCAAGACAAAGTTGGCGAAATGCTTGTTGTCGATACGAAGTGATTGGTTCCTCAGCAGGAAATTTATAAAAATGAAAACAAAACATTTGAGAGGTTATTGGAAAATAAACATTAAACAGGGGTTTTGTACATATTGTACACCAGAAATCTGGAAAATGATCCTCGTCAGCTAATTTAACAATCACTTGATTCATGGTTAAACCGTACCATGCTTTATGAATCACTTGCGTGGAATCATTATTTTCAAAGCCAAAATGTAGCATACAGGATTTACAAAAGTGATGCCCTGGGTCATGAAACAAATCATCATCATTATCATCTAGATTCATGAAGCTGTCGTAAAATGTGGTATCAATGCGTACTTTCGTGTTTCTATATTCTGAAGGATAGGCCACACGTTGAGGATTATGAGACACCATCGTGGCATATTCATTGAACGTGGTGTGTTTTGTGACGATAAAACAATCTTCATCATGGCTCATGATTGAATCTGAAAAGTAGTCGTTGCCGTTTACTAAGTGAATAAATAAAAAAAATACAATGTACTATATACACTGTCTGTCCCCTAAGTCAATGGCAAAAATAAAATAAAAAATAAGCAAAACACAAATAAATAACCATCTGTCTGTTGACTTCTTTAGCTGTAGGCGGCAAGCATAACATGCAACAGGTAAAAAAAAAAACAATTTCTGTTCAGATATTGGGCTGGTGTTGTTATCAAATATATCACCACTCATAACTCTAGCCATAAAGTGAGAGATTGTGCACAGTAAAAGCAGCAGATTATTATTATTATTATTATTTTGTTCTTGCATGAGACCTACTAAGCCACTCCCTAGTGTGGCCTATTAAGCCGCATGCCTACTGAGGGTGAATGGTCACTTTGCCGAAACATGAGGTCTACTAAGCGACAACAATAGTGAGTGTGGCTACTTGTTTGTTTTTTTCCTAACCTAACCTAAAGAAATCAACATGTTTTTAATCTAGCCTGTGCACAGTGAACCATGCAAACGTTGATGCATGGCTCTCTTTATACGTTGACAGGCAAATAGCACAAGACATACAGTTTATGTACAACTATTTACAGGCATTCACACATCCAAGCATACACCCATGCACACAGGTTAAAAAACAAAAATTATATGATACACTACAATTTTTTATTTTTATTCCGAGGCTCAAGATGGCATCTGGCATTTGATAGCAACCAAACCAAACACTTGCCGTGTTGTACAACAACAACAATAGCTACAACCACTACTGGTTGTAACCAAATGGGACGCTTGTCATCATATCCTGACACCACTGTCTCTTGTCGTCTAACAAAGCGAGTGTTTGTTTTCGCTGCTTCATTAAAAATAAATCATGATTTTTTGAGAGAATCCTACACTGACTATGTGCCATGGCTGTGTGGGTCTGAAGGACATGTAAATAATCATCCACACAGAGACGTTTAACCACATGCTGGCTAATCCCTTTGGCTCGCATAGATTCGCATCGATCCACCTGTCGAAAACTATACATTTTCGGAGCGAGACCTACAAACTCAGTCATCATGGTGTCTGAACACTCATCTTTCATTAAACCAATTTCTTTTTTGTTCAGACGGGGGATATCGAACACGTTCTTCTCACTAAACGAGGACGTGTCAAACCATTTTGGGTTTTGTTTCATAACGACATACGGATCACAGTCATGGATATGGTAAATAAAACTATCCGTGTCTGTATATAACAAGGAAATGATACCAAATCGCTGTATTGCAAAACCATAATGGAATTTATACATGTGCAATTTTGAAAAATCTAAAATGACTTGGCCTAAATAGATAGGCTTATTCATGACCACTTTAGTTTTGGTAAGTTCAATAGTCAGTAGATCATGATCAATAATGTTTAAAGATTTGAAATTTGGTTTTGCAATATATTTTTGAGCTCCCCATTGTCCATGCCATGTATTGATCAACTTACTGTCCCTATACTGCCGTACATTTTCCAAACTCTTGCCATAGATACAATTATTCATCAGTTTAAAAAAATTGATTTGAAATGGCTGAGTGGCACTTTGTCTGTGACTGGTATTTAAATCCATGTATGGTTTCAACCACGGTTTCTGACAAAAAGATATACCTCTATGGATTTTTTTCAGGGTTAAGCCCTGGGCTAAACATTCTACCAGCATGTCAATATGCAACACATAGTGATTTTTATCATACAAGGTACCCATCAATTTCTTATGATTGCCCTTACTCTCGGGCGGCACCATTTTCTCTATGCAAAAGGGGAAATCACCATGTCGCTGTCTGAGATGGGGGGGATAAGCTAAGTCGACGTCAAGAACATACCCTACGTCCTGTTGCTTGCTAGCGCTATGCACATTAAAATCTTTAATTTCATCCTCAGAGAGCCAGACAAAGTTTCTGTACGGCAGTGGTCGACTCATAGCGTGACCGTATAAATTGTTTACGTCGAAATACATTAGATAGGATTCTGGTTCTTCGGGACAATAATCAGGCATGTAATGATTATTTGCCTTGGCATGTCGCTGATTGAGCGATACGAATCCCCCACGAATCCCTTTTTCCATCATGAGTACCATATCGGGATCCGTCAGTAAATCAATCTCAATGTGGGTAAATTTGAGGGCGGCGTCCCAACTTAACCCTGGACTGGTATAGTAGTGGGCGGGGTCAAGGCCATAAATCGTGTGACATAGCTGACGAAACGTTTCAAAAACGTCGGTCAACAACAACACGTCTAATTTTAAGTAGTGCATAGCATACTGGCCCATGGTTTCTATGCCAAACACTCGCCAAACATGCTGTGCGTGGGCATAGTCTTCTTCACTGATGGTGCTTTGAGTTAATTGAGAAAATAATTTTTCTCTTGGCGGCAAAGTCGTTTCTTCAAGCACCTCGTAACTTTCCACATAATCATATGGAAAATGGCCTTTACGAACACACAATTTAAATTGATTTGTATCCGTAAAGTCGGAATGGGTATGTTTCAACTCATCTTCGCTTAAGCCTTTCACAAGACTATCCAGCGAACTAGACATAAACTTGAATGAGTCGAGAAAGCGAATGCTCATGCTTCCTTTTCTCCATGAAAGTGAGGTAAAGCTCTCATGGTTCTTAGCCAAAATGCTGAATTTGCTCTTATCAACATGAGAAAATTGTTTAACAATGAAGGGAAGGTCATACCGGGAGAAATTGTGTAAAAAGACAGGGAGGAAGCGAGGTGTAGAGTACTTCAAATTGCATTCGTTATGGGCAGCACCTCTAAAATGCCCTGTCCAGTGGCAGTGGTCTCTTACTTTTTTCTCCGCCTAAGATTGGCTTTTCACATATGTGGCAGGTGGTGGCTTGATCATATTCTCTTTGCTGTATGTCATTCATCTGAATTGGTACAGGGTTGTTCAAAATAGTTTCTACTTTGCCTGCTAAAGCCGCCATTTGATCAACAAACCACCGCGCACAATCCTGACCTTTGTGATTTACATACTCACATTGTGAATTATCATAGTGACAGACAACATAATAGGCTACAGCAAAAGGCTCATGTTTCTGCACTGCATAGGTTGAGCTTGTATGGGGGCTTGGTTCACATCCCTGAATGGGAACAGTAAGGGCCTCAAAATCAGCGTAAACAGTAAATGGTATCATGTCTTGTTTATTAGTGGCCTTAAATTTTAAGACTGCGTCATTCCCTTCGGGCAAGACTAGCTTTACTGCCGTCTGCCCTTCACAGTCTTCTGTATGCCGTTTCAAAAGTTCATCAGTTCCAAAATATTGAAGGCAGCGCTCACAAATGTGTTTTGCACACTTATGGTTAGACACTTGGCTGCTCACCAATTTACTTAAATTCTTTATCCAACAATAATGGCTTTTATCCCCATCAGACAGGAAAAGCAGGTGAATGTGATGTTGCTTTACCTGTTTGGTGGCATACAAGGGGCCCACAATATTGGATCCGTCGATGCCATACACCATGAAGGAGAAATTTGGATTATCTTTCTCAAATAAATGAATTTTATCTAGAGGCATGGGAAATGAAACACGCTCGAGATTGAGAGTTTGTTTCATGTGGTTAAACACATCTTTGTACTGCCCTGGTCTATGAGCAACATAATTGTCTTCTTTACAGGGTTGCAGACAGCTCACTATACTCCATAAAAAGCAGTAATCGTCTTTGTTGCGTATGTTGATCACTGCCTTTCTCGAAGCGATAAAGCTCGGTGTGGCAATATAGCTACTTCCTGCATTCAATGGATTGTATTTACAAATATTGATTTGCAAATAGGCAATGCTATCGAGGGCCAAGCCACTGGGACCCTGTTGCAACTTATCAAATTTAGAGATAAGCGCTTGAATAGCTTTCTCCTGATACCACGTTTCCAAATTATCGGCTATCAGTACTTTCTCCATTTTTGTACAAAGGTTGAAGGCGTGTTTCTCTTCAACATTATTTTTTATCAACGTAAATTCACATAGTAGTTCGAAGTTTATTTTTAAAGCCTGATGCAATCTTAAGCCTTGTTCACATTCACTCAAAAAAAAAATGGGAAAACATAATTCCACAAAATCTTTATGCGACAGACAGTGATTCGCATTGTAAATTCGGCCTGAGCATACTCGCGTTTTGAAACATTTGGCCAAAGGCTGCCACACTAACACTTCACTCTCTGATATAGACATGATTATAAAATGGACAAATAAACTTGCAACCCTTACCTTAAAATAGGTTAATCCAAAATCTGCAATTCCAAACGACCACACTTATCGATTTTTACTGACTGGCACACAATCTCGTTCACAGGTACACAATGGTTGTAGCAATTGGGCCCCCAGCAGGAAATGATCACCTTCAAGATTGCTGTAGTTTTAGTATCAGCGACAAGGTTTATCTTGTTTTTTGTTTCCAATGATTTATCTGAAAAACAAACCAATACAATCCGTTAGTAGTCATGGTTATATACATTAAACATGTGCATTCATTCATTCATCCATTCATTCATTCATTCATTCATCCATTCATTCATTCATTCATTCATTCATTCATTCATTCATCCATTCATTCATTCATTCATTCATTCATTCATTCATTCATAAGACTTGCTAAAAACAAAAGGTTTCAAGTGTGCACACATAAATAAGACACTCACTCGAAAATAGCAAAGTCATTTACAAAGAAAAGAATTAATCTATATTCATAGCTCACCTCTTTTTTTAAATATCGAAAGCGTCAAGGTAGTTAAAACCTATTCACTCCATATATATCTTCATTCTGAAACAATAATAAATACACGCCATAAGTTTATAAATTTCCGTGAAATAAATGGCATACATTTAACAACAACAACAACAATAAAAGTAATGGAACAACATGTACTCACCATATAATGAATTATAATGATTTCAGCAAATGTGCTCTTTGCCGCCACTGTCACTGTCACTGTCACTGTCTCTCTCTGTCAGCTTTCCCAGACTTAATGACGTTTTTTTAAAATCTGCAACAAACGAAATCCCCAAAAAATACCATCAGTCACTAACTTACTTTTCACGCATACACAAAATAACAATAAAACCAATCATGCCATAATTAACAATAATGAACCTACCTTAGTACAAGTATGGCCGCGGTTCACGTAATATTTTACAAAGAGCATAAGGCACTTGCATCCGTCACCTTCAAAGATGAACACGAGAATGATGAGTCTCTCTTACCCTCAGAACATATATGTCTCCTCAACAAGATGCAAAGTTAACACTTTACTTTTTTTTTGTTCCTACGAGTAGGATGTCATGGAGCGCACAAGTCAGACTGATTCTCACAAGCTTTTGCAAACTCTGCATGAGTATGCGTGGGAATGCAATGATCAGCTTTTCGACAGAGCTGTATGTCCTTCATCGAGATATCGAGTAACACGTCTGGGTCAGATAACAGCCACCTGCATGCGAACAACAGGCTGTTATCTCTCTCTGCCTGCGAGGCACGTACGATGATAAGACCTGTGTCTGTCTGGATCGCCGTGGGTCAGCCTCAATGCTTTCAATTCTCATTTCATTAAGCAAGTTCTCTCTCTGCGTGTGAGCCCTGACCAGTCAAGACAAATAATAATAATAATGCATAAGTGTTTTACCAACATAACGTGACTTCAAATCTGGTTTCTTACTTTTTTCCCGTTTTCCTCAACGATCTCGAAAAAAATGACGGAAACCATGATTTCAGGTTTTCCATGCCTACATTCCCCTAAACAGAATAACGACACAAATACATCGACATGCCCATCATAAAAATCGCCTCATTCGTTTTCCAAATAAGGCGAAAATGAGCAAAAACACCTTTTCCATAAGAAAACCATGTTTCCAGCTCTTTGCCTTTTTCATATCTATATCCCCGTAGAGAGGACAATGATACCAAATAAATACTATCACACACGTCATTCTCACGTTATCGGTTTTCACAATATGAGGGAAAATCACAAAACCCCATTTTTACATCAAAACCGTGTTTCCAGCTTTTTACCTATTCCATACCTACATCTCCGTAAAGAGGACAATCAGACGAAAACATACTATCACACACGTCATCCTCACGTTTTCAGTTTTCGCAATATGAGGGAAAATCACAAAAAACCAATTTGACTAAAAAAAATGTTTCCAGCTTTTTACGTTTTCCGTACATACATCTGCGTAAAGAGCACAACGAGACGAAAACATACTATCACGCACGTCATCATCACGTTTTCCGTTTTCCAAAAATCGGCAAAAATGTGAAAAACGCATTTTTTGACCCAAAACCCTAAGTTCACCTTTTCGACACCTACATTCCCGTAAAGAGCACAACGAGACGAAAAAAACGAATCCAAGCACGCCCTCCTAGCATGGCCCGTTTTCCAAAAACCGGCAAAAATGTGAAAAACGCATTTTTTGACCCAAAACCCTAAGTTCACCTTTTCGACACCTACATTCCCGTAAAGAGCACGACGAGACGAAAAAAAAACGAATCCAAGCACGCCCTCCTAGCATGGCTCTTTCCATTCCAAGGTCGCGGGGGCTCACAACTTCCTAAGTGGTGCAGCCCCCCTTCCCCTTACCACGTTTTTTATTTTAGTGTGAATATACCCCGTCCATAGAAAAAGAGAGTTCACCACGAGTCCTACGACACCTCATAGGTTTAAATCCGATTATTGGTTAGCGAGATAGTAAAAAAGCCGATTACCTATTAGTTTTTTGGGGTTTATTTCAATACATATTAAAAAACATTCATTTATAAATCATCATTTAAAAAGCCCGCCCTCTTACAAAACTCCTCAAGTGCGCATGCGTATAAAAAAACATTCATCGCCAAAATGTCAAAAAAACAACATGTTTACCCCAAATGGCGTTTCCCAATTCAATCCATTTATAAAAAATAACCTCACCATCATCTAGAGCGGAAAAAATACCATCTAAACGACCCCTCACTCGACCCCTACTCCTCCCCCACCACCTAACCCTTTCCCAACATAGCCATACATATTCAAGCACGAGCGCGACTTGAGAAAACCAACACTACCCCACTACTCGCAAATGACCTTTTAGTTTTGGTCTTTTCATTAAATAAAGAGCCTATAGGAAAGTAGGGGGCATCACTATGAGTGCTAGGACACCCTGTATGTTGAAATCCCATGATTGGTTAGCGAGATATCAGCTTCGGGGCAAATACGAGGAGGGTTCAAAAAGAAGTGTAGTAGCTCCCCCCTCATCCCACTACTTATATCGTATACCGTATAGGTCTGTATCAGACATTAATAGAAAGCAATGGAGACCAGATGTTCTGGAAAATTGATAGTAACATCCTTACTGTATCCGTGCAGCACAATTAGGCTATACTTACGTAAAATATGATATGTCCGTTGTTTTATTGCTTCGATTAGTACAGCCGTACGCTGACAGCCATTTTCTTGCTCCCCAAAGTGGGCGAGCCGTTTGGCTTCAACAGCTTGCGCTAGGCAGCGCAGCGAAGGCATCTCCTTCCTTTCTTTCCTCCATGGTGTAAACAGTATTTGGGTGCCCTAGCTAGACCAGTCTAGCTCCATTCGCCCGGTTGAATATTGGAAAGTGCTCTGCGTAGAGTCAGTGGTGGATTCTTGTGATTATTGGTTTATTATTATCGTGTTTGATTATGGCTGAATTTGTGTGGAGTCGCAAAAAAACAATAACAGTAATTGACCATATTAAAGCGCATCCAGAAACTTGAAATTGTACTCTGAAAGAATACAGAGACAGAAATTTGAAAGCATGGGAAACACTATGCTGATCCTGGGGGAAATTTTGGCCAAAATATAATCATGGTCATTTTTGCTCATTCTTAAAAAGTTCTTGTACTCTTGCAATAATTTAGCGTGCATTCCCTCGTATTCTCTTTTTGATATCCAATTCCTCATCCACAACATTTTTTTTCCTTCATAGTTTTCTTTTTAACAAGGCACACACAACCACCACAGATGCTAAACGCTCCCTTGAAGACATTTTAACTTCACAACTAGCGCTGCTCTACCTAGGGAAAGGTGTACACGCACTCAGTCTAGCTAGACTTGCTCTATGACAATCACTCTCCAGTGTACAGGCATCATTTTCAGTTGCTCCTGCCGTTTAGCCGACCTGAAGAACGAAGACATTTCTTGTGTTGAGTGCTATTTTTTTCTGTCATGGTTGCAAATCTGTGTTTCTCCTCCCTGGCTCTGCCAGTCGCTACCAGTTCTAGTCTCCCTTTCTCATCGGCGACACCCACACAGAGGCGGATATTCATCATGGGCTGCTAATACCAACTTCTCACCACAGGATATCTAGCTCTGTGTACAAGCTCTCTACAATGGTCAAGTAAGTGCCTTTTCTAAGTGAATTTTACAAATTGTCTAACGGGGCTCTATTTTACGAATTTCTAAACATTTTAAATCTCCATTCTGTTGTTATTCGCGTCCGCAGCATTCCTTAAGCAGTACGTGTCCCCTGGGTGGTGCTAAACGAATAACACAAAATGGCTGCCAGACCTATCTGTTACAGATCTCCTGGCGAACGATTTAGAACCGGTCCTTCTCAGGACCAGCAACTACAACAAGTAAGACATCTTGGTTACAACTTACGGATAATGCAAATTAATGTTGAAGGACTTAGTCGATCTAAATGTCAATATCTCTCCCGAATGCTCCTTGAAAACTATGTGTATGTAGCTGTTATACAGGAAACACACATAGATAATGAGGAAAATTTTAAATCAAGAGGGCGTGTTGCAGGATATGAAGTCTTAGGAGCTACGTATCACCATACTTACGGCTGTGCTACATACATTCGCAACAATATTGAAAATTCACATCTGATTTCTTTAGACACCTCACAAAATGTTCACATTATCGTGATAAAAATTGAGAACATTACAATAACGAATGTTTACAAGCCTCCTGCAGTAAACTGGTCTGCTGAAGTGATCCCAACTCTACCTCATCCTAGCATATATATCGGCGACGTCAATAGCCACCATACTATGTGGAATTACAATGAAGATGATGAGAATGGTGAAAGACTTGCTAATTGGGTTGAATCTAACAATCTAAGTCTAGTATTTAGCTCAAAAGACAAAGGGACTTTTAGATCTGCGGCCTGGAAGAAAGACTACAACCCTGACCTTTGTTTTGTTAGTCAGAACTCTAAATGTCAACCTCTTGCCACAGTAAGGACAGTTCTTGGGGATTTTCCAAATAGCCTACATCGGCCAGTTTTAGTTAATGTAGGCATTCAAATACCTATAATAAGATCCATTCCAAAACCAAGATGGAACTTTAGAAAATCTAACTGGAGCAAGTTTTCCAATGAACTTGATAAAGTTATTAGGTGGATACCCCCTGTGAGTGAAAATTATGAAAGATTTGTTCGAGCTGTCTTATCAACGACAAAAAAGTGCATGCCAAGAGGATTTCACAAAGAGTACATTCCAGGATGGAACAAGGATGGTGAAGAACTATACCAGTCTTACATAACCACCAATGATCATGAAATTGCTACTAAATTGTTACAGAGCTTAGATAAAGCTCGCACAGAAACCTGGGTACAAAAGACAGAGAACTTAGATTTTACTAGATCAAGCAGAGAAGCGTGGAGCCTGCTGAAGAAATTGGGAGGATGCTCCCCACCTAACCGTGATGATCCACATGTTACACCAGATCAAATAGCCAGTAGAATAATTTCTTTGTCCAGGGCACCATCGCATAAGCAACATACAAGAAAGGTTAAGAAAGAACTAACCAACCTCAAGCAACAGGCAGTTCACCGGTCAGAATATTCCAATGACTTCACAGTAGCTGAGATTAATACAGCGCTTAAGGATGTTAAAACAGGTAAATCACCAGGGTTTGATGGCATTCATCCTGAATTCCTTGTCAATTGTGGGAACAAGACTCGTAAATGGCTTGCATCTTTCTTTTCTAATATAATGATCACTGGTAAACTACCAAAAGCTTTCAAGAAAACGAAAATCATAGCTGTATTGAAACCTCGTAAGCCAAAGGATAAACCAGATGGCTATCGACCGATAGCTCTCCTAAGGTGTTGCTACAAACTTCTGGAAAGACTCATCCTTAACCGAATTGGTTCGAATATTCATGAAGTAACACCTATTGAACAAGCAGGCTTTAGACCAAGTAGAAGCTGCACAGATCAAGTACTAAGTCTCACCACTCATTGAAGCAGGGTTTCAACAACAACTTAAAACATCTGTTGCTTTTGTTGACCTTACAGCAGCAGGTATGGAAGGATGGATTACTCTACAAACTGATGCGTGTCATACCATGTCAAACTATGAACAAGCTAATAAACAATAAGCTGTCTGGAAGATATTTCCAAGTGGTTGTTGGGACCAAAATAAGTAAGCAAAAGAAACTGAAAATGGACTCCCACAAGGTTCCGTTTTAGCTCCAGTGCTCTTTAACTTGTACACATCAGACCTCCCTTTAACGCAGTCGAGAAAATTCATTTATGCAGATGACCTGGCTTTGGCAACTCAACAAAGAACCCTTGAGAAGAGCGAACAAATTCTTTCCTCAGATCTAAGCATTATGAATGAATACTTCAAGAAATGGAGACTAACACCGAATCCTAGAAAGACTCAAGTTAGTTGTTTCCATTTAAACAACAAGTTGGCAAATACAAAGCTGAAAGTCCTCCATCATCAACATTTTCCAAAATATTTAGGCGTTACTCTCGATAGGACTTTGTCCTTCAAGAAGCACATGCAGAACACTGCAGCAAAACTAAGATCATTCAATAACATCTTGTAGAAGTTATGTGGGACCACATGGGGAGCTACAGCAACAACATTACGATCTTCTGCTCTAGGACTTGTCCATTCAGCTGCACCGGTGTGGCTTAATAGTCCACATGTGCAGAAGATTGATGTCCAATAGAATTCGGCGATGAGGATAATATCAGGTTGCATCAGGACCACTCCTCTGTACTGGCTTTCACCTCTAAGTCATATTGCACCACCTGACTTACGTAGACAGAACTCTCTCTTGAGGGAATAGCAAAAGATAATTTCCACTCCAAAGCTTCCTATTCATTGTGACATACCTACAGTAAAGATACGTCGCTTGAAATCCCGCCGACCTCCCATCCTAACAGCGGAATATCTACAATTAAATACTTTTCAGATTGACAACAAGTGTTCTGAGGTATGGAATAATTTATTCCATGAGAAATATGGAAACTTCATTGATCCTATCAAGAAACCAGCTGGCATGGAACTACCACGCCATACATGGAAATCACTCAACAGAATTCGAACGGGACATGGGGTCTGCGCGGACAGCTCATACTAGTGGAATAAGGCTTCCTCACCTCAGTGCGACTGTGGTTTTTAAAGACAGACCATCCAACATATTGTGGAGGGCTGCAGCCTTCGAGCCTATAATGGGAACCTCAAAGACTTTCATGATGCAACGCAGCCTGCTCTAGATTGGATTTCCAATTTAAATCTTACCTTGTAAATTTGAACTTTTTATCTATTGAATATGACTGTATCTCCTCATTCAAAATTTATTTTAATATTGTTCTTTTAGGCTAAATACTAATGTATATGTTTAATGTGTTCTTTAGCTTGTAATTATGTAACCATGCCATACGCTAAATAAATAAGTCGGGAATTCATTCTACGAGTGTTTATACAAGTCTAAGTTGCCCCCAGCGAGGGATTGAAATGACCAGAGTAGTCTGTTGCGATTATGCGTAAAAACACTAACTATTATTAAGGACTCTTGCCTTGTCCAATTTAACTGCTTATAGCTGATAATCGGCTCTCCGAGGGATTTTTATGACCTATCAAGATTACTATCTACTTTGCCTTGGTTTATTTAACCGGGAGTAGCATAGCTCGCGATACATTTTTGTATAAAATTTCCCTGAAAACAAAATGGCGGCGTTGATGACGTCATCGAAATGCTCTAAATACTCCTCTTGCTAGCTTACGGGAAACTCCTGGGGAATAGGGGTTTTCAGGTGGGGAAACATACAAAGAAATCGGCATTTACAATAACGCTCGAAAATGAGATATGTATCGCGATATCAAGTGAAGATCGACATTTTCACATTTTACCTTAAATTAATAAAACATGTATTCCCATCTTTACTTCACCTATATAGGTCTGGTAAAGATCCTGATACACATCCAAATTGAGCTCGTAGTTCCGCCCCTTATAATAACAATAACTAACTATCTAACTAAGACATCCAAATTTTAGCTTTCTACCTAATATTTACAAAACATGTATCCCCATCTTTACTAGGCCTACATAGGTCTAATACAGAACTCTATATACACATGTCTTTTCCAAGAGAGTTTGTAAATGCCAATTTCAGTCTATGTTTTACCCATCCAAAACCACTACTCCCCCGGCGTATTCCCGTAATCTTGTCGAATAAACATTTACTGTATTTCGTGTTGTTTTCGATGACATCAATGCCACCATTTGGTTAATAACGCTTTATACACAAAAACCAAACCTTACTTGTAGTAAAAGCTGTAATTTTCGTTCAGACCAATGACTTTTGTCTATGGCGTTAAAAGAGTACAGTGCAGCTTTTCAATTTAATTGAACAACTAAAAGAAATGTATGAACAATTAACTCACCGACTCAAGTCACACGCCGAAATCTAACGAAGCACTGACAGCTGACCAAATGGCCACCATTACGACAACTCCACGAAAACGTCAAACATCCGAGCATCAACTTCAATACGTCACCCGTGACTCGCAAACGCTCATTTTATAAACATACTCGTGTCTTAATTATTGCCATTATAGGCTCGTTGCATAATGTACTATTAAACTATGAATTATAAATAAGATTGTTGTGCTAAAGATAGGTTATGACTCTAACAAGAAAGAATGCTGAAAGCACGACTAATAAAGCGAACAATGGGATCACAGTCTTGCTTGCGCAAAAAGCAACCAAGAATGTTGATAAACAATTTGCATAAAAACTAGCAAAGCAAGTTGCAACTCCAATAAGCTATGCGCAATTTTTCAAGAAAATATTGACAAATGAACAAAAAGTTCAAACAAATGGCACACCAATATTTAAGCGGATATATTTCAAAGAGCATCCTAAGATGTTGTAAGGAATTATGTAGATAAAGAATAGCTTGGCTACCCACCTAGGATGGACCTCGAAGCAAGAAATAAATTAAACGAGTACTAGACAAAGGCAGGGGGCTCCCGTGGCCACGCCAATGAGGCAATAAATAGCTACAAAGTGTTAGCAGTAACGGCAACTTCACAAATCAATTGTTGTGGTTAAGATGCCCCTTAAGTTAGGCAGAATAGAGGGCATGGATAGCCTAGATTAAGAACGTAACAAGAAATACACAAAGAGTTCTTAAAACAGCTAAGCAATGATTGGAGCGAGCATAAAACACTAGAATTCGATTGATCTTTAAAAATTGGGAGAAGCAGCCTTTAACAAGAAATCCCATGTACAACAAGAAGTTCCGTGACGAACTAAAGAGCCTACTTTTCATGCCAATGATTATTCTAGAGTATTAGTTAGTTAGTTATTGTTGTATTAAGGGGCGGAACTACGAGGTCAACTGCCCCAAATTCTAAAGTATATGAACCTATCTAGAATAATGACGAAATTAAGTTTGTAATATCGAAATGTCTAATTAGTTCTAAATATTCCTGGTATAATGTTGCCTAATAGAGCACTACAGTTGGCAGCTCTGGTGACTGAATATATTCTTAGTTCCATCTCTTAAGGTACAGAATACAAAATTTGGTTGCAGTCCAATGGACGTTACATGCAGTTAGACACTGGATCTATCAGCACGAGTAAAAGCACGTTGGCAACAATGTCATGCGCGTGCTGGTTAGAAATAATCGAAAATATTATGATATCTTGTTGTGCCAATTTTGGATGAAATCCATTTGTTAGTTTAGAAGTTACATGTATTTTAAAATTGGACCTATCAGCAAGAATAGAATCAATCATTTTGGCAGCACTGACTTTTATTAATTACTCCAAATTAATCTAGAGTGTCAGGTGCTATACGTGTGCAAAGTATAGAGCTGTTGGCTTGCATACTTTCTGATATATAGATATTAGGGTAAAACATATAGACAGCATTTACTAAGTTGGCAGCCCTGATTGCTCTTAAGAATACTTATAGTCATATCTGTTATGTTACACATAGCACATACGAAATTTGGTTGAAATCCAATTAATAGTGTAGAAGTTATATGCATTTAAAAATTGGACCTATCAGAAGGCTTAAAATTATTTTGGCAGCACTGGCATGTATGGCCTCCTGGAAATAAAACTGAAATAGTATTATCTACATGTGTGCCAATTTTGGAATAGCTCCCATTCATACCTTCCATGATATCCAACATGAACTCAAATTTCTAGTGCGTTTTTCAGCAGTTGGTAGCACTGACATCATTTTCAAATATGGGCTTGAGATATTCCGGTATACATCTTTACTCATACTAAATTTGGTTTCGATTGCTGCAGCCGTTTAGGAGTTGGTAGGGACACACACACACACACACACACACACACACACACACACACACAGCCAGACATACAGACAGACACACATTTTCCCGGATCGATCTCATAAGTCTACTTTTTCCTCATTTTTGCAAAATGTGAAAAGTAGGCTAACAAATGGGAAAAAGGAGGCCCAAACAATTTTAAGTTTAGCTTAAAAGGTGGCTAAATATGCCACTGGAATATTGACGCAGACGTTATTTAATGGTAAATTAAAAAAAAAAAAAAAAAAAAAAAGGCGAGAGGTCACCTCAGTGAAACCTCAAATTTAGAAGAAGAAAAAAAATGCAAAGATTAATTATTTTAGTTGCGTGTTAGTAAACGGAGAATGGAAAGGACAAATGGGGTATGTTTTGAGTCTGTTCATGAGCGCATTTTGGGTACCCAACACATATAGTTCACACTGAGAAACCAACATATCGAAGCACAAAGATAAGGTCACTATTGAGTTTGATGTTGTTTGGTCGTATTTAGCAATTAGAGGTAGTTCAATGTTGATAGGATTTTGATGAGTTTGTTAACTTTATTTTGTACAATTCAGAGTCTATTGCTTGATTGAAATCACAAGTTGTAGGTTGAGTAGAATGGGCCAGTAAAATAAATCATAAATCATGATTCCTCTGAATATATCGATACATTTAAGCTCCGTGAATAACTGGATTCATTATAAGTAGCCTATTCTTTGAACATACTGCAAACAGCTGACTCTCCACGCTTGTTATCTTTTGAAGTGTTTGTTTACGGTCTAGCTTGGAGCTAATTAAGATACTTGGTGACGAACACGGCTAACTAATTGAACGAAGAGAACAGAAGGTTTTAACAAAATATACTAATTAGAATCTTTAGACTCTAAATTATATCAAAATTAGCATGTCTCTTTTTCTATTGAGAGTACTTTTAACGAAACTAATGAAAGAAAGAATTAATTATTTAACATCGAATTAATATGTTTTACTTGCTACAGGGAAAATATAACCATTCTAAAAAATATAGCTATATGCGATTTTTAAAAATACAAAATCTTGTAATGAAATGAAAATACCTTCGATACTTCCAGAGATATTCCCCTAAATGTTAGTTGCTGTCGCTTAAGTTGTCTCCTTAAATTCTACCCTTAGGGAAGTTTGATGCTCGTTTCCCGAAAACTTAATTTCCTCATAGCGTTTGCATGATAACTCAAATACTATTCAAGATATCTCAATGAAATTTTGCATCATTGTGTATTGTAGCCTACTATTATTAACAACAAACACCAAAATGGTTTGTGTATCAAGCTTACTTCCCATTTAAGAGAATATTTATTACCGGTACCCAACAAAGGTAAATAAATATACATCTAAAGCAGTGGTTCTGAACCCGTAGAAGTCTGCGGACCACTCAGCCTAAAATAGAATCATGTACGGACCCCCCCCCCCCCCCTAATACACCTTATCAGTTGTAACCGTTCCTCAATACCCTTATTTTAAAGATATTTCAATTCAAACCCTGATAGTCATCGCCGCGAATACATTCGGACGATTCTCGTTCAACGCACATCGTTTTCGAAATCCCCATTTATTGGCCACTTTTTATACGAGCTGGTGGACCCTTTTCTCCCGGGGACCACTCCTGAGGCACTCGCGGACCACCTTTGGTCCGCGTACCACCGGTTAAGAACCACTGATCTAGAGTAAGGCTCTGAAAAAAAAACAACTATTTCCTGAATATGTGCATCGATTATTTTGGTGTATGTTGTAGCCGGGAATGTTGCCAACAGCTCAAAAGAACATTAATATACATATTTTAAATTGTGGGGTACTTATCATGTAAACGCTGTCCAACTGTACAAAAAACTGCTGGAAGTTTGGTGGTATAACAATTCCTGACTGCAAGCAAATTATGAAATGTGTTTTGTGCATAACAATGTGTGAACTGTGTTGAATAATCCTGCAAAGTTTTATTCCTTTGCAGTGTTTAGTTTATAAAAATTGTCATGCGAAAGGTGTACCTTCCCAATTCATGGCTTGATATCAAGAGGGTTAATTCAGGTAGGTAGAAATTAATAATGCATATTTATTCAGAATCTAATGTAGTCTCGTCTTTTGATACCTGTTATGCTCTTGGGAGAGTTACATGAACAGTGACAGGCCCGATGGGCATCTATCGCCGCCAGGTTGATCTACATTAAGGTCTGAGAATAGCGAATAGTGCAATTATTTGCGGTCTGATGTTAGGTTAATTACATTATCTAACTGCCCATGATAAATAAATTAGTGAAAAGCATGTCCATGTCTTTAAATAAAATTTCAGGTCCTGCACATTTTCTTCATACTCATTGTCGTCGGATCAGATCCTCAATCCAAGAGTGATTAATCCCTCGCTACCTGAGATAAGTTTGTAGATCTCCGGACGGTTGTCTAGGTGGAGGAGGGTGAACTTTTCGACAGTCGTTTGTTGCTTGGATAATTGTTTGAGAATCTACTTACTTCGGTCCGCTCCAGTTACCCTCGCTCTGAGTTATTAATACATTCCAAAAGAATTGAAGACGATGAGAATATTGGTATACCAATACCACAAGTACTTTACAATATATTTACATTCATGCGAAGCCTGACTTGCTTGCCGTGTGGCAGAGCGTACACAGTATATTACATAGCTGGTGATATGTCAAAGAAGAAGAGTCTGTCTTATACAGAGACAACTCCCTAGCAGTGACCATTTGGTCTAAGAATGAAGAGGTCAAGAGCGGCCTTTACATCAGTATATAAACATTACATTTCTCTGGAGGGAGAAAACTAGCACAAGCAGAGATTCACCAATAGTGAGTATCTCTGGTGGGAATCAGACCAATCAGAGCATAAGCGTTAGGGCTGTGCTAGGGCGTGACTTCACTGTTGTTGTACACTCTGCTAAGAGCCCCAATACTAGGAATTATTATGAGAAAGGAACGAAATATCTGTCCTTTCGAAAGATGGCGACTGTCTGGAGTTGCAAGAATGTGTTTATCACAATGTCCAGCTTCCTGGCTTAATACTTCTGAGAAATATCAAATGGAACCATGTTCCTTAAGAGTGCTACATGTTTACAGGAGTATGCTTTTACTTGATACATGTCTTGCCTGTGGGCTTGGAGTGGACTTGAGTAATGTCCTGACTTCCTTGTGAAGAATATACTCTGTTTCCTATGAATGATAATAATAATTATCATTTAAAACCCAAAATTAGTGGTTAACACGTTCTGGTCATGGCTAGTAAGGGGATCGCTGGGCAGTGTACATGACTCCTGAACAGTCAACAACGCACAGTATCGCATCGCAAACAAGGGGACGTGTCCTCTGCATTCTGAAGGGCAATGGGCTTCGTCTATATAATGCAATGTCGTATTAAGTGAGAGTTGGGATATCTGATACATGGTGTCCGGACATAACGTACCACTTGATGTCAGACGGGCATTCCAGTTACAGGTTAATTACCACATAAACTCCAAAGGCAATCACACAATGCGGCTTTAAACATTTTGGTATTGTAACATCGGCCTTCATGAAGTACGAATTGTACATAGAAAGTTCAAAGAGAAAGAAGAAATATGTCAAGTATGATAAACGGCTTGACGGAATAATGAAGCGGTATGAAGAGAATGGAAACTTGAAATCTTGCTTGAAAACTCTCTGATATTCGCAGAACTTGGAATGAAATGAATATCTATGACTTTTGTCACTTCACATGACGAACTTGCCATTCACTTAGAATGAAACATCCCATGACGAAATTGCTATTCGCTAGGATATAAAACCCACAAAAACAATTCAAAAATAAAACATAAATTAAAAAACAAAGTAAAGAAAACGAAAAATGATGAGAGCTTAACCACAGCTGATTTTAAACACGCCAAAATGTTTATAAACATTTTGCCAGTCCAAAGCCTGGATAAAGTGTGATCGGAATCCAAAAACTTATCATATTTAATGTTGGTTGGTTCCTTAGTTTAGGGGCTGCGACAATGCGGTCATGTAGCCCCGTGTACTTTGTGTGTGTGTAGAATCTGTCTGATAACCGGTGTTAATTGTGATGACTGTATTAGTGTGTGTATCTGTTTTTTTAATGAAGTAAGGACTGCAAATTTGAATTTTTCAAATTGTTCCTACTTTTGCCGCCAAATGGCACCGTCAACGACTACTAGGCCTAGTTCAGAGCTTAGCTACTAGACGCCACCGCAGTCGGCTCTTGGCAACGAACGTAGGAACCTAAGAGCGTTGTTTACATTCTTAACCTATACAATTTAGTTTCACACAGATGTAATTAGTGGAAAGTACTTTAACATGCCATAAATCTATGACATGGGACCGCCGTCTTTACTTCCCCTCCGAAGAAAGGCATACTGAGGGATTTTTAACGCTCTTAAAAATCTGGCGGCTTCGGCTGGGTTTGAACCGGCTATATATTTTATGTTATGTTATGTTTTTACCACGATTAATTGAGCAAAAGCGAGCAAGTGGCCGTGCGGATAGGGTTTCATGCACCCTAAATACTTCAAGTGGTAGGTTATGTCCTCTCCTAAATATGTTAAAGTCCTTAACTGACTCTTCGCAGGTAATCAGCCGGCCAAGTGGTACGTTATGTCCTATATCCCTGATACATAAGCTAGAGGGTGGCTGGGACAAATAGAAGGGAGCAATGGTAGGAAGGTGCTCGTAATGAGGAGATAAAGGCTAAGGGGCAGGGCCGGATGAAATACAAACACATGTCTATTCTGTAGATGGATTATAAACTTCTCATCTCTGAGTTTCAAATCAAACAAAATTTATAGGCTACAAATGGCAGAGAACTTAGGAATAAAGAATACTCCTTCATTATTTGTTAGGAGAGGAAGGAGTATGTGACTAAATGTTTTTCATAATCTGGTTGAACCTGGGACGAGCTGATTCTTGGTAGCGCAGCTAATGGTGGTCTGTCAATCTATTTCTGACGCTAATTTAGCGAAGCTTCATTGTAGAAAACACCCGTTCATAGATATAAGTTAGTAAGATGCAAACATGGCAGTTATCTCCTGTGCATGAAATTTCAAGTTTGGGAAGCTTGATTTTGGTAGGGCCTTGTGTAGAACTGAATTTTTGAAACACTGAGGAATGGTTGCTTCAATTCTTTGTTAAATTGTAACTCAATCATTTCTAGCTGAAACTCTGATTTTACTCATTCACAGTCAATATTTAATGTCATGCTGAAAACGTCCAATAACTTTGAAGATTTTTCACGCGTTCCTTATAGTTCTTAAGTTTGCCTTCCATAACTGCAATAGTATGAACACGGCCTGGCACACGCATCGAATGCCATATTACACAAAACACATAAACACAATAGTTTTTCACTTCTAGGTACACAGAACAGGAAATATGACCTATGTTGTCGGTAGTATAATGGGAAATCAAGTCACGAGCCAGATTAAAGTAGCCCAAGGGCCGATGGATGAAGCTGTTCGTATGAGAACACTCAGATGGTGGGGCCATGTGAGGAGAGGGTAAGAGAAGTGGAGGTAGTAGGCGATGGTTAGATTCAGTGTTTAACTATTTCAAAGTGACAGGTATAGAAGCAGAGGAGTCCGCAGTGCTAACTGCTAATAGGGGACCATGGAGGTGACTTATTCACAAACAGAGGCTTGCAGACTGGACGCTCAAAGTGAGAGGTGTAGAAGCACAGTGCTAACTGCTAATAGGGGACCATGGAGGTGACTTTTTCACAAACAGAGGCTTGCAGACTGGACGCTCAAAGTGAGAGCAGTAGAAGCACAGTGCTAACTGCTAATAGGGGACCATGGAGGTGACTTGTTCACAAACAGAGGCTTGCAGACTGGACACTCAAAGTGAGAGTTGTAGAAGCACTGTGCTAACTGCTAATAGGGGACCATGGAGGCGACTTGTTCACAAACAGAGGCTTGCAGACTGGACGCTCAAAGTGAGAGGTGTAGAAGCACAGTGCTAACTGCTAATAGGGGACCATGGAGGTGACTTGTTCACAAACAGAGGCTTGCAGACTGGACGCTCAAAGTGAGAGCAGTAGAAGCACAGTGCTAACTGCTAATAGGGGACCATGGAGGCGACTTGTTCACAAACAGAGGCTTGCAGACTGGACACTCAAAGTGAGAGTTGTAGAAGCACTGTGCTAACTGCTAATAGGGGACCATGGAGGTGACTTGTTCACAAACAGAGGCTTGCAGACTGGACGCTCAAAGTGAGAGGAGTAGAAGCACAGTGCTAACTGCTAATAGGGGACCATGGAGGTGACTTGTTCACAAACAGAGGCTTGCAGACTGGACGCTCAAAGTGAGAGGTGTAGAAGCACAGTGCTAACTGCTAATAGGGGACCATGGAGGTGACTTTTTCACAAACAGAGGCTTGCAGACTGGACGCTCAAAGTGAGAGGTGTAGAAGCACAGTGCTAACTGCTAATAGGGGACCATGGAGGTGACTTGTTCACAAACAGAGGCTTGCAGACTGGACGCTCAAAGTGAGAGGTATAGAAGCACAGTGCTAACTGCTAATAGGGGACCATGGAGGTGACTTGTTCACAAACAGAGGCTTGCAGACTGGACGCTCAAAGTGAGAGGTGTAGAAGCACAGTGCTAACTGCTAATAGGGGACCATGGAGGTGACGTGTTCACAAACAGAGGCTTGCAGACTGGTCGCTCAAAGTGAGAGGTGTAGAAGCACAGTGCTAACTGCTAATAGGGGACCATGGAGGCGACTTGTTCACAAACAGAGACTTGGAGACTGGACGCTCAAAGTGAGAGGTGTAGAAGCACAGTGCTAACTGCTAATAGGGGACCATGGAGGTGACTTGTTCACAAACAGAGGCTTGCAGACTGGACGCTCAAAGTGAGAGGTGTAGAAGCACTGTGCTAACTGCTAATAGGGGACCATGGAGGTGACTTGTTCACAAACAGTGGCTTGCAGACTGGACGCTCAAAGTGAGAGGTGTAGAAGCACAGTGCTAACTGCTAATAGGGGACCATGGAGGTGACTTGTTCACAAACAGTGGCTTGCAGACTGAACGCTCAAAGTGAGAGGTGTAGAAGCACAGTGCTAACTGCTAATAGGGGACCATGGAGGTGACTTTTTCACAAACATAGGCTTGCAGACTGGACGCTCAAAGTGAGAGGTGTAGAAGCACAGTGCTAACTGCGAATAGGGGACCATGGAGGTGACTTGTTCGCAAACAGAGGCTTGGAGACTGGACGCTCAAAGTGAGAGGTGTAGAAGCACAGTGCTAACTGCTAATAGGGGACCATGGAGGCGACTTGTTCACAAACAGAGACTTGGAGACTGGACGCTCAAAGTGAGAGGTGTAGAAGCACAGTGCTAACTGCTAATAGGGGACCATGGAGGTGACTTGTTCACAAACAGAGACTTGGAGATTGGACGCTCAAAGTCAGAGGTGTAGAAGCACAGTGCTAACTGCTAATAGGGGACCATGGAGGTGACTTGTTCACAAACAGAGACTTGCAGACTGGACGCTCAAAGTGAGAGGTGTAGAAGCACAGTGCTAACTGCTAATAGGGGACCATGGAGGTGACTTGTTCACAAACAGAGACTTGCAGACTGGACGCTCAAAGTGAGAGGTATAGAAGCACAGTGCTAACTGCTAATAGGGGACCATGGAGGAGACTTGTTCACAAACAGAGGCTTGCAGACTGGACGCTCAAAGTGAGAGGTGTAGAAGCATAGTGCTAACTGCGAATAGGGGACCATGGAGGTAACTTGTTCGCAAACAGAGGCTTGCAGACTGGACGCTGAAAGGCAAAACAGTCTCAAATGAAAGTATGTGTATGTAAGTGTATTCCTTTTTGGGAAGGTTGTGATGATTCAGTCGGGTCATCGCATCCCACCGGGCTCATTACTATTATCTTTCTCATGATTGACGGCTTCGGTGGCGTAGTAGGTAGCATGCTGAGCTTCTATGCCTAAGATCGCGGGTTCAAACCCGAATATTTAAGTATGTCTACCTCGGAGGGGAAGTAAAGCCGGCGGGTCCATGTCATAGATTTATGGCATGTACTAGAACCTTCCACTAATTACAATAATTGTGTAAAGCTAAATTTGTAGGTTACATTTGATTAGCGCTCTATTAATGTTCGAACGTTTGCCGCAAGGAGCCGGTTGCGGTGGCATCTAGTAGCCATGTTCACAGATAGGTTTCATGGACGGTAGCATTTAGTAGCAAAAGTAGGAACTACTTTAAATAGATCGTCTGCAGTCCTTACCTGAATCACAGATAACACACACTAATACAGTCGTCACAATCAACACTGGTTATCAGACGGATTCTACACACACCAAAAGTACACGGGGCTACTTGACCGCGTTGTCGCACTCCCTTAACTGAGGAACCAACCAACTTGTTGACGGCGACTTGCGAGTTCTAATGAAGTGATGATACACCCAGAACCGGGCCAGGGAAATTAGCCCCAGAATATTAAAATGCCCGATGACGCGACCGAGAATCTAAACAGGGACCCACAGCGAGCCAATTATTACTGTTATTCTTATTATTATATCTCCCTGTGATAGAGTGACTGAAGGCTTGGGATGCGGGATAAGAACTTATTCTCTCCGTCATCAATCACGCCCCGAGGGTGTTGGTGACGTCACGATCGACCTCACCCTGTCCACAACTCCTGGAAGCATAAATCTTGAATTCCTCAGTCGCAGTGCAGAGCAGTTTATTTATTTCTACTCCCAAGATAAAAAAAAAGAACAATTTAGGGACACCAGGACTGAGTCTTCAATTTTCTGTTATTATTGCTCTAATTTTGCACACAGCCCTCTGATACTAATATACACTATTGAGTGCCCCACATTTTATTTACTAATTCCAGGAATCCTGGTGATTCCTTACTCCAAGACATACTTATATCTGAGACGTTATGGGCTACTTTCCCTCACACATAGGATCCATGCACATATTTGACAGATAATTATGCCGAATTTGGGAGTCCTTACTCAAGAGATTTTATCTTAATATGGTTACGCTATACTCCTATCCGTTCAACACTTTCCAATTTCAAAGATCAACATGAAGCAATTTTTTTTTCAAAAAAAATTCAAATTCATTTTTTTCTAAAGCTCACATTTTTGGAAATTTTTAAAAATTTTGAAAAACCCGAGCTTTCCTATGGTTTTTCCTGGAAAACCTTCCCCAAAGGTGGGCGCCATTTTAATAGAGTTGTAGTTGCCAGGGGTTCGATATTTTTGTTATAGAGCAGGATTAGTTTTATCAATGCGGTCACGTATTTATTGGTTGTGACTTCTATCCTTAATCTCGACCGTCTTTCTTGCCAACCCATGCTCACATTCAGCACTAATTTATAGACCCCTGCTGCACCCGTTTAGGAAAACGGAAGTACCGGTCATCATCCGACTAATGCTCAGCTCAGGGCGTGTACAGTTATACCCACTGTCTGACCATGTACTCAGAATGTGAACTATAGGAAGGACAAGCACAAAAGGACTATAACACCAACACGTTAAATTGATATCTTTAATTCACTCAAATATTTCCAAATATAAAGTCACAACATTAATATATTGGTTGAAATTACCTTCACACATAATACAAAATAATATAATGATCCTTAGTCTATCTTGCTTCTATTCCAATGGATTCTTCATGATCCATCTGCTTACACTGATACTTTAGTCGTAGATATTCTAAATCTTATATTCCCAAAAAGAATGGTTTTCATTCACTTCAACTGAGTTTCGCCAGGTCAGGCTCGAACTCAGGATATTTACCTTTACTATTTCAATGTCTTCATTTGGCTATAATCTGAACTTATTACTCTTCACATTTATTTTATACTTTTAAATATATTTTTCCACACATTTCAAACACAAATTATCCCCCCAAAACACAAATAACATTATTTACAGATGTGTACCATTTACTTCTCCACATCCATGCCAATTATATTTTATTGCATCCATTGTGTCCCTGAGAATTGGATGTTCAATGGAGCCCGCACTCCACGAAGTCCAATTCTATGATTTTTCCTTACCCGTATTTATTCTCTTTAAGAGTATGGAACCAAAATTTGACATTTTCAAAAATGCATTTATTATTAATACTATTCTTTATATTCATCATTATCATTATTATTATTATTATTATTATCATTCAGGATGGGCAATCCACGAATAATAATAATCTTTGGCAGGTATTACTTCTGCAACATTTTAATCCTTCAAATAAAACCACGAGGTCTTCATCACGTTATTCTTTTAACACAGTGACATTTATGACTCGGCCTGCGTGCGGTGCCACCGTCTTTGAGTCTCCCCTCGCCTTGAGCGGGACAACGAACCTCTTATAAACAAACATAGCCTTCCCCTTCCGTATCTTGACCTAGCTCACACTTTAACCATATGTTTTAACATTCAAAGACTGACCACCTATCCATTGATACTCCAAGTGTTTTTATTCTATTCCTTATATGGACTGTGCTCAGTCTAATTCTTCACATTTATTCGTGCTTATTTTGGGATAATTATTCTCTGCTATTAGGATGACAAAAGAAACGTATTATTAAGCCCGTTGTGGCCAACATATTATTCTACTGTGATAGGAATTCCAAATACAAATGCTAACCAATCTAGAAACGCTATGTTCTACCTGGCCGCAGAGTTCAGTCTAGCTCGGAGGAGGGAATCAATCTCACCCTACTTCCGGCTACCCGCCTAGACAAATATCATCTATCCAGTCTTGCGATACCTTTTCATTCATGTGCTCCCTAGCGACATGAGAATTACACAATACCTGAGAGAGCATTTATTCTTTCACTCGAACAAATTATATGACCTTACCTTGGTCAACCGACGAATTTCCCATAGACTATAATAATTATCCGATACTTGCACGTTAATTCAATATTTCAAAGCCCTAGCTTATAATTGGTCTAGCCTATTTTTGGCGACAATAATATTTCTTGGATACTCAATTCATTATTACTGTGGTCCAGATATCCTGGCGAGGATAAATGAATTTACTTTTTCATTATTACATTTTCATATTATTTCCATTTCGTTATTCCGTGGTCTTTTATTATTACACTTATTTTCATTAGGCCTTTCATTGCCTTTACTCGTGATGCTAAGGTCATTTGCAATTACTTTTAATTTATATCATTTAACCGTGTATGGCTGGTTTATTATTTTTATCACTGACTTTAATTTTCTTAGCATTACTTTAAACTTCATAAATTATCTTTCAATTTCCTGATTATTTACTTTCGCATTAACTTAAGTTGCGTTCAACATCTATTGCGTTTACTTTGCAAACTTCACTGATTTCCATTACTTAATTTATTTCTTTCGACAATGATTTGGTTCCACCCCTTTATTAATTACTTTATATGCTTACACGCACTTGGGTATTATCCGTACAATATTTAACTCGTTACTGGGCCTCATCTTTACGGTCTTCCTTATTAAAAAGTGACACTTTAAAGCACTATTCACCGTTATCCCTTCATCATTAATCATTTCACAATAGTACATTTCAAATTATGGGTCCACAATGGGTCAATATCTTTAATTCATTTTGGTACTCACCAACCCAGGATCCACCGTTGTAAAGAATTTCCCCCACATGGTTGTAACTAATAAATTTTCACAACAATATGGCAACACATAACACACGTGATTTTACCTGATATGACATATTGATATTTCTACACATAATGATTCTTGATTATAAAACACTTTCACAAAATTTATGTTACTTTTTAAACAATTACCCTATACCTTTTCACACGTTTCCAGTTTCTCACTTATTCACTCTGTGTCAATTCACACGTATTAACCCTTGGGTTATGTCCTATTTTGTTATCTATTTACAATTTCTTTACACACTGTGTAATAGTTCTTGTCGCATCTCAGAACGCAAGCGATGACTTCCGATTGGTTCCCTGACGACGACTCCTCCCCTAGATCTAGTTTCACGATCTGTCCTATGATGACATCTAGATCGGACCCCCGAGGTCCCGACTCAAAGTTCTGTCGTTTATCCACGGTTTAAACCCACCGGTTTATTAACTTAACCTGGCTTCTCTATTACCAACGTTATGTTGTGAAACGATGTAATTATCGACCTGTTCTTTTATTTCAACAATGCTCGAAATATTCCTGTTATTTGACAATGTTCGGTACTTTCCACTTTTCACTGCGCATTCATTTTAACGCGACTCTACTTTTACTTTCGATACGCGGCCCTATTATCTTACTGGCTTTCATTAAAGACCAATAGATGATTCTAACGCTAGCGACACTTGTTTCTAGCTATCGTGTTCGGACCTAATTTTCACTTCAGTTGCGTATTGTTCGTCTATCCTCACAATTTTATATAGGTGGAGTTCTTTCTACTTTCGGTAACTTTTGTCTGGTCTCGAACCAGCTTACTTGTAATCTTGAAAATGTATAGTTCTTTCCGGAACTACGTGACCTTTTCCTGATGCCTTCGTGTTCGATCTGCTACGGCGGACACCAAACTGAATACTGTGAACCAGTACTGTGCTCCTTGGCGCCTACGGTAGACTGAATATACTGAAAATTGTTCTTTTCACCCTGATCAGGCCCAACTTGGCGTAATGACGACTTGTACTTATTGAAACTGGTTGTACAGCATGACCTCCCTTGAGGTTCATACAACTGAATACGCAATGAGGCAGCAACCTCCCTTAGTAGTGCTTGGTAAGACTGAATCAGATACAGCCTCACGCCCCACTGGGCTGACGAAAACTGCGTATGATACAGCCTCATGCCCCACTGGGCTGACGAAAACTGCATACTCTCTGGCTGAAGACTCGGCTATATATTGGGAACTTGCAAAAATAAATTAATTTGGTCCTCTTCTCGGAGCTATCTTTTGAACTAGACGTCGCACGTTTTTGAAAAAATAACCATTATATTCCCTACACTCTAAACGTTTCCTTCTCATCTCGTTTTCCGAAAATTGATCGCCAAATTATTTTAAATTAAATCTACAAGGCTCCTCAGCTGTGTGGGCGAGTTGGTTTATTTTCTCCTACCCAGGACCTCTTCATAGCCCCGCCTAATGACGTAGCTGCTCCGTAAGCACTTTTTCCCTGTGCCTAAATTCCTCGATTTTTGTCTTGATTAATTCGTAATTCCCTGAATTTTTCTGATTGCCATAAACATACTTATATGATTTTGCGTTATTTCCAAGAAAACGGGTTATTTCATAATTCTGCGGTGTTGGGATGCAATCCAGGGTTGCCATAAAAGCGCTGATATCGAACCTTCGCAGTGGCTCCCCTGCCTACCTGCTCTGATCGTTTCCTCACAGCATGACTGTCCTCGTGATTCATACACGGGTTGCATCTTGTGACTTCAGATAAGGCTGTCAATGCTCTGCGTCATTGCCTGAATCACTTCATATTTCCTCATGGATAGCTTATATGTAACTGAAAGTCTTATAACTATTTTACATTTCTCGATTTATAATAACGTAGGTTCGAACCCCGTGCCTCCCGATCGGGCACAATAGGTCATTTTACACTAATATTTTAACAATTTCAAATAATGTTAACAAAAATAACAACAATAACAACAACAATTACAGGTAACAATTGGCAGTGATAGCAGCAAGGGACAAATCTCGGAAGGACGCAGGGAGTGATTGGGGTAGCGAGTGATAAGGAGGGTGAGGGGGTAGGCATTGAGGGTGAAAGGGATCTTCTAATGTAATGCTTGAATGTTCTATAGAGAGAGAATATGTCAATATTTGAGAGGGAGTTGCTATGGGTAGGTAGACGGTGGAAAATAGAGCGCTTCTGTACTTCAAGACGTGGGCGAGGTATATAGTGTAAATGGTTCTGACGTATTGAACGGGAGGGAACATGGAGTGGGAAGTAGCTTAAGAGCATGTTACATTTTGTGTAACCTTTCATAATTTTATGTAGGAAACACAGGTCAGTAAATTGTAAGCGGCTTCTCAGGTCGAGTATATTGAGCTGATTTAGAATGTCGGATTTGGCAAACTGCTTTAGTGAAGGATTGCGAGTTTTGACCATTGATATGAAGAAATTGTACACTGTTCAATTTAGAAATATTGGTTATAGCCGAAGTAGACCAAATTGGGGAAGATAAATCTAGGATAGGGAGAACATATGTGGTGAAGTATAATTTAAGTGCAGTGAGGTCTTTAATTTCTGTGAATCTGTATAGAATGCCGAGACTGGGCATTGCGCGAGATTTGATATGGTCAATGTGGGGAGAGAATGTCAGTTTATCAACGTGAATAATACCCAAATCTCTTACCTGAGAAACCGTATCCAATTTATTTCCACATATTATATAGTCCGCTTGATTTCCAGATTTCAGTAGTGAGAAAGAAACTTTGAAGCACTTTTTGGGATTTGGAGATAACCTCCATTTGTTGAACCAATCAGCACATGTATTCACTGCTTCCTGGAGCTCAGCGTGGTCGTCAGAACTGAAAATTTCTCTGAATATCTTGAGGTCATCAGCGTACAGAAGAAGGGAACACGGAGAATTTTGCACGCATGTGTTTATATTGTCCATATACAGCACGAAGAGAAGGGGTTCCAGGATACTGCCCTGTTACTCCTGATAAGACTGAGAGCCAGGACGATACAGACCCTGGAAGAACTACTTTATGAAGAAATACATATATTTCCGTTGACTTTTCAAGAAATGCAAGATATTTCAGTACTTTTGAGCCGATTTGGAAGATTTTGGTACAAACCACACCTTCTAACTCCCTCTGGTTTAGGAGCTTGAGTGTTGTGAAACATACACCTTAGCATATTATATACTTAACGTAGATGGGATGTGTAAAATATTTCGACATTGATAATCCAACCGTAATGAAATTATAAGTTGATAAATTCAATTAAGTAACATCATGAAACAGTGCTTCAAAAGTGGAACAACTAATGAATGAATTGTTGTTGAGATATAATTTGACACAATTTACCATTTGTATCATCCCATTAATTACCTATTATTTTAAAATTACAATACTGAATTGTAACGTTAATATGATTACGGTACAAATTATTATTATTATTATTATTATTATTATTATTAGTATTATAATTATTGTAATATCAAAGTTATATCGTTTTATTCACCCATTAATATCAAGGAAGGAGCTATACCATATTCACTTCATCACCATAATCATATGCAGGATGTTTTTGATATGATGGAAGCCCATTACACTGGTGATAGAAGGGACTATTCTAAGCAAATATCTTCATGAAATTTAGTAGTATCTTAATTAGTGTAGGAGGAATTAAATCACAACTAATCTCGGCCAATATCTTGGAAAAGGGCTTAGACTGCGTTCCCCTCAGCAGCACAGCTGATTTATCCCCGTCGCCCTCCCCTCCAACGCTGAGGAATGTTGACAAGAGTCTGAAGTTGAGTGTCTTGTCTGCCAATGGCATTGAAATACACAATCCGAGCCTATGAACAGCAGATTCGCACCTTTATGGGGAGTGGCTACATGACTAGTGATGGTGGATCTGTTTAGGATTTTATCAGCCTCATGGCCTGTGCATAAAAAATGGATATCCTAAAGATTTGGTAAATTAATTTTAAAAACTGTTGGTATATCTTTGTGTGAAGACAGTTCAACAACTGTAATATTATTATTATTATTATTATTATTATTATTATTATTATTATTATTATTATTATTATTATTATAATTATTACAGCAGGCTACTACTAGACCTACTAATAATAGTATTAATAGATTTTTAGACACACTGACTTCTTTTTTTGGTATATCGAGTTGAAATACTTTTATGTACGCAGGATTTCTTGTATGTGCCATGAAATCCATGGACATGATCGTATTAGATCACATTCATTTACTACATGACTGAACGTAGATCGCACCCTCAGGAAGGTTAGCACTTTACCACCTTAGATACACATGCTGACTCTTATTATTATTATTATTATTAGACTATTATTATTTTCTTCTTTCTTTAATCGTATCGGCCAACTAAGGACCACGTTATTTCAACTGGCTTCTCTGGGCTTTGATCTTTGCCCAGTGTTCCTTCATACGTTGCCGGTGTTGCTCTTTTCTTTCTTCCGTCCACATCTTTCCCTTCTTCAACTTCGGTTTTTCCTGAAAACCCTGGTGGTCGTGTAGTTTCTTCCTGAGGGAATTGCGTTCATGAATATCCCCACAGGTAATTTCCATCTCTTGCAGGTCACTTTCCACCTCTTCGAACCAGGCTGGCTTGGTCTTCTTATTTTTAAAATAGTTAAAGATCCGGTTCGTCAATCGTGTGGGTTTCATTCTAAGCAAGTGGCCATAAAATGCAATCCTCCTTTTTCTCATTACATCAGAGATCTTCTGGACATGAATATACAGCTCATAGTTATGCCGTCGTCTATATTCACCGTTGTCTTTAATCGGGCCAAGAATTTTTCTCAAGATCTTTCTTTCCTTGATCTCCAATTTTTCTACCAGGCCTTTCTTGTTCACGGTGAGGCATTCCGCTGCGTACAGAGCCTCTGGTCGTATGACAGTGCAATAATGCCTAAGTTTTGCGTTCAGGGATATTGACTTTTTGTTGTAAACGTCCTTGGTGAGTTGGTACGCCATTTCCATTTTGTTCATGCGCGAAGTGAAGGTTTCTTTCTCACATACGTTGGGTTCTACCCACTCGCCAAGATATTTAAACTTATCTGTCCGTTTGATTTTCCCCTGGTTTACTTTTAGTTCCCTTGGTGCTGGCTTGATGTTAGTTATGAAGTGTGTTTTCTCCAAAGAGATCTGAATACCAACTTTTGTTGCCTGTACCTGCAGCTGGTTAATTTGTTTTGTGGCCATATCTAAAGAGTCGGAGAAAATTGCAAGATCATCTGCAAAAGCTAGGCAATCAATAGAAAGATTCATGTTCTTGTAACCCAGTCGTACTCCATTTTGGACCCCATCGTTCATTTCTTTGCGCCACTCGCGGATGACTTTTTCAAGTGCACAGTTGAAGAGCAGGGGTGAAAGCCCATCTCCCTGCCTAACTCCTGTCTTAATTTTGAAAGAGTCTGAAATTTCTCCTCTGAACTTGACTCTGGAGGTTGTGTTAGCTAAGGTCTGTTGAATGATTGCCCTGGTTTTATTATCCAATCCAAATTCCTTTAGAATTTGAATAAGAGCTATTCTACCAATCGAATCATTGGCCTTCTTGAAGTCGACGAAGGTTACCACAAATTTCTTGTTCCTTTGCTTCAGATAGAAAAGGATGGATTTCAGATTCATAATTTGTTCGGCACATGAGCGCTCTTTCCTGAACCCTCCTTGGTACTCTCCTAATTGTGGATCAAGTTGTTGTTCTGCCCTAATCTGTAGAGCTTTTGAAATAATTTTGTAAGTTATCAGTAGGAGGGAAATGCCGCGGTAGTTGTTAACGTCCGTTTTGTCACCTTTCTTATGCAGGGGATGAATCAAGGCAGGAGTCCAATCACGTGGAAGTTTCTCAGTTTCCCAAATCTCCTTGATAATGTCAGTCAATTTATCAATCATCTTTTCACCAGCATACTTCCACAGTTCGGCGATTATCGAGTCCTCACCTGGTGCCTTGTTGTTCTTAAGTGACTGGATAATCTGTTTGATTTCTTCTTTCGTTGGAGGGGATGAATCTGGGTGGACTTGTATGTTGTCTTCAAATGAGAATGTGGAGTTTGGAGTCTCACAATTAAGGAGGGATTCAAAGTATTTTGCTAGAATCTGGCAATTTTCTCTTTCACTGTAAGCTAGTCTCCCATTTGAGTCTTTGAACTGTAGACTCGGAGGATTGTATTTGCTTGGATTGCGTTTGAAGGTTCTGTAGAAGTCTCTTGTGTTGTTCCTCTGAAAGTCTAGCTCAATTTGAGTTAGTTGGCTCTTGTTGTAGGCACGTTTTACATTGCGGATGATTTTTGAAGCGCGTTGTCTCTCGTTCACGAAGTTTTCCCAATTATCTTGGTTCTTTCCCGAGTTCCATTTCTGCCAGGCAAATTGTCTTTGCTTTACCACTGAATCACATGCATTATTCCACCACGCATGTTTCTTTGACTTCGTCAGTGGAACTTGTGCCACTCCAAAGACTGGCACACATTTCTGCCCCTGCCCGCGGCTACCCGGGCGGCCTTTCTACGTGACTTGTGTTCCACTCATGTTTGAATGTCCCGCTGCTGACGCTGCACTCCCCTCTTCCCCGGCAAATGAACTGTCCCGCCTGGACGAATGAACTGTTCCGGGCTAGTTGAACTTCGTCTTAGCCTGGTCTCTAATGCTATTGGCCCGGCCGGTTCAAATGAACCAATGGCGCGATCCCGCGCATAGTGACTTGCATATTGAGTAGGCCTGGTCCGGCCTGCCAACTGAAATGTCCGTGTGGTTGGGCCAGCGAGGTGGTTTCCGTGACTCTGAGGACCGACTGCAGTTGGTAGTGTCTAATTCTTAAATTCTCCGTGAGGCGCGCGCGACTCTTCCGTGGCCTCGCCTGGAGCGTTCTCTGAGAGCGTCTCTCTCCCCACAAGCTTCTGAACCATGCCGCGGACAAGAGTGTTCTGGTCCGAGCTCGTCGAGCTGGGCATTCTATACAGGCCATGTGGCCTACCACCGAAATTAAGGTAAAGCTTCTGATCTTTTACAATAACTGTTGTGGACTCCAGTACTACAGGATAATTATCAGCTCACAGTGTCGCCGTGAGAAAAGTCTACCGAATTTAAGATTAATTGACTTGTTTATCAAAACTTTGCACTAGTATGAACTGCAAGGCACATAGCCAATGGCGGCTTGCCTTCACAACCAGTTTCTTTGGTATCGAGCAACATCGACAGAACTATTAAACCGTGTGTGATATAATTAATTAAATTGTGATTGTTCAGTTCTGAATTATACCTGAAAGGTTATATTTTGGAGGGCTAGTTAGGATATGTACAAATGGGCGCATTGCATTGAATGTGGCCTACACTTGGAAACGGCTTGCCTCATGTCAGGCGAACGCCAACCATTAATTATGTGGACAACGGTCACGGTAGTTTGGAGCAATTTCGCTCAAGGCTAGTAGTTAGCCTTTGGTCCTTTCTTATTTACGCTAATTTCTTTATTTCGGTACCTTTTGTTTGGATGTACCACGTTTTACTTGTTTTGTGTTTTGCTCTTGGGTTCTCCCAAAATGCCTCCCGGCATTTCATTCTCGTTCAGTAACTATCCTTTCACATTTAAGTTGCGTTCTTGTTTTAGGCCTGTTTGCAGGGACCAATTTCTTACTATCCCATGAAATATGCTTTTAATACTAAGGTTGTAATTGCATCCCGTGACCGTGGATTCACAATACCACGTGGGGTTAGGTTATAGTTAGGAGTGTTTATTATTCACACCAGTGTTGTTTCCACATGTTGTATTTTCCTTATTTTTCTCAATATATTTTTATTTACGTTTTTTTTATAACCCATGGGCATTCGTCTACCATCAGTTTTGTATTACCCAGACCCACACCTTGGTATAACGAGGCCCAAATCCACATCCCGGGTATCCTACCCGCCTGGTTGCTCATTCCTTGTGAATGGCTGCCAGAGTACGACGTTTGAGAACGGGGTTCGATTCCCGCGTCTCCTATTTAGTTCCAGGGGTCGTACAGTAAGTGAAGCAGAGCGTTAGTTGTCGATTTTGTCTGGTTTGCTACCGCTGGTGGTGGATGGAAGCCACGTGGCAATATTATCGACTCTGCCCTGATATTTATCAGGATGAAAACACTGAAGTGTGGAATCCCTTTTTTTGTAATTATAACTTCACACCATGGGCAAATAAGTAAAATTTGTGTGAAAGTTTCATGTGGAAAATTAAACTGTTAGACTTAAGGTGTGGTAAAATTCAAGTGTTTGACATTTTTTGGTTTTTTCTTTCATACTATTGTCATGGAGCGGCACGTACCAGATCGTAAGTATTTGGATCATGAAGAAATCCAATATGAATTGGAGATCAGGAATTTGGAGGTCCCCACGAGCACGGAGGAGGCTCGAGCAGTTCTGAAACCTGCCCTTAAGGACCCTGTATTGTTGCCTGTGCTGTCCGAAGCAGAATTTGCAATTGGTGAGTCACAGATTTTCCATAGAGTAGAAGTTTGTGCTAATCTCATTAATTTGTTTTTGCTCGATGATTATGGAACGTCTGCCCAATATAAAAAGTTGCGTGCTCGTCTGCAGTACTTGTTCACTCGTTGTGAAGATGTTTTATCTGTTTCATCTCATCGTTCCGACGAGGAACTAGCCAATATTTTTGAAATTCAGCGCATGATAGCCGAATGTGCAAATAAAGTTTTCGATGAAAATTCTAGTGGTTGTAATGGTGCAGAAGCACTCCGTGCAGTCAGTGTAGACAGTGATGAAATAAGGTTCCCTACCAGTGAAGGTGATAATCAGCCTTATGTTCCAACTTGTACCGCTAATCTATTAGATGCAATTAGATTGAGTTGTGAAGTTTCCAATAATGCTAGTATGTTTCAATCTGTTGATCGCAACAGTGTCTTTCCGGTTTCTACTAACAATAGTGTTACAGTAGATAGTAGTAGTGAGTTGCCAGTAGTTTCTTTTGCTGAAGTAAATCCTGGATCTTATTATTCTCCTCCTTCTGCGAGAGTTTTGTCAGAAGTGTATGAGGATATCACTTCTGCAGCCAGGTCACGTGTCATGTCAGAGTTGCCAGCCAGTAGTGTCGATGCTGGTGGTAACACAAGTGTTGTTAAATTGTCTACGCAATACCTCCAGGTCACTGAGAGGCAACCAGTCGATAGTGTTTTAGCGACTGAGTTTAGCCGGTTAAATTTTAACCAAGTATTATCGTCCGACGCAAATTTGGTTGAAGTGTCAAACGCTTCATGGATGAATAATTTGGGTACTGATTCTAGTTTTCGTGTACCAGTGTCCACTCATTCTGTTTCTGCCGTAAACAATTCTAACGGTAATGTCAATTGTAATTCTTCCGTTTTCGAAAAATTACAACCGAGTGCTAGAGAGTTGTTCATGTCAACTGAAATGCCTCGTTCCGTGTGTAGCACAACTCCTGTGTACACCACGAGTAACTCCTATGGTGGAGTAACATATTCGTATTCTAGTGCCTTTTCTCGTCCTACTTGTTCTGTTCTGACGCCCAGTACGAGGGGTGTTCAAGAATCTCCACAGTCGGAGCATGTATCCTACTCCGAGACGTAGTGCTCCTCAAGACGTTTCTAGTAATAATTGTCCTCCTTCGTTAGGTATCAAACCTCTTAATTTCCGTTGGTCTAAAGATAAAGTTTGGTGCAACAAGAACAGATTTTCTTCTCGTGTAGAACCGCAGGGTCGGGATTTCAATAGCCCGAGTGATGATAGTGGACCTGTTCGTGGCGAACAGAGAGGTCCGGGTTCTAGTCATTCAGTTTTTTCTAACCGTAATTTTGGGAATCTTGCCCACCCATTATCTGATTGTGTAGCTAAGTTGAAGCACATGAATACTGATACCACTGATGGTATTATTTATTTTCTGCGTGAGTTGGTAGAAATTTATGAGTACGCTGCTGTATTTGGTGTGAGTCATGCTCAGGTGTACCAACTTATGTTCCCGTTCACTTCTGGTATGATGAGAAGTATGGTTGTCGAGGCTATGTCCCGTAACACAGGTATCGAAGTGTTCTGTGAGCAAGTAATGTCAAATTTCATTCCGTATAGAAAGATGGGTACTGTAATTCAACGCCATTTGTATCGTGTACAGAAGTATGGTGAATCGTTGGATGCGTACATACAAGATATGTTAAAGCTGGCTAAGATGTTTTCTGTTAACTTCACCGAGCAAGAGATGGTGGAACACATTTTGGATGGTGTGACGCCAGACTATCGTTCATTTTTATGCTTAGGGTCTCGCCCGAGCACTATTGCTCAATTGTGTGCTTTTGCCGTACGTGGAGAGTCCGTACGCCAGTCTGACTATGGTAGAGGTTCTGTTGATCAACCCTCACAATTTAATTCATACAAACCGCAAGGTTCTTCTAATCGGTGGAACAATGCTCGATCCCAGGGCAGACAAGATAATTGGGGAAATCGTAAACCTCAAGGTTCAGGAGGTCGATGGTCGAGTAATCAGCCTCAGAGTAGTCCTGTTCGTAATGATGAAGTCAGGAGTTCTGGTAATTTTAATTCTGGAAGGAATGTCCGCTTCCAAGGTCCTTCAAATAGTAGAGGTGATGTCAGACACCAAGAAGCTACTAACCGTGGTGAATATTCAAATCGTCAAGAAGCTCGAGGTCGAGTGAATAGCAGTTCTGTGAAATGTAACGCCTGTGGTCGTTTCGGTCATTCAGACCGCATGTGTAATGCTCCTCCTCAATGACATCCGGAGACCGGGCATCGTGAGGGAATGCCGATGTCATCCGTTGTCAATGCAAACGATAATAGAATCGGAGGTTGTTCGAAGGTTTCCGTGAGTTCCTTATTACCTGCACCTATTGCTGGCATTTTGATCAATGATGCCAACGTTAAAGCCTTGTTGGATTCTGGCAGTGCTGCGTCACTGATGAGTGAGGAATGGTATAGGGCCATGAAAGGCATGTGCAAATTTCCCCCTCTCTCTAAAATTGATGTTCGTTTAGTTTCAGCTAATAATTCTCAACTAACAGTTCTGGGAGTTGTCAAGTTAAAGGTTAAGATTCATAATTTTGCGTGGAAGTTTCCATTTTGGATCGTGTCCAATTTATCTTGCCCTGTGATTTTAGGCGCAAATTTCTTCTCGCATTCCGGTTTGTCACTGGACGTTAAAAGAGAAACCTTTTGGTTTAATTTCTGTCCGCAGTTGAAATTAAAGTTTTCTGCTACTGAGAGGTATGATGTTGGCACCAGTGCGGTGGACATCAATGATGAAGACGTTCCCGAGTTGTCAAGTAGTGTCAACGACCTGGATCTTAGCGATCTTTCTGACGGTCAAGCGACGATTATACGTGATTTGTGTTCTCGTTTTCCGGAAGTTTTTACCGACAAGCTGGGTGTCACTGATTTGATCTCTTACAAGATTGTCATGTCAGACAATATTCCAGTTAGGCATCCTCCCTACCGACTTAGTCCGCCTAAGATGAAAGAACTTAAGAAGATAATTGACCAGATGTTGGCTGATGGAGTTATTCGCCCCTCTATTTCTTCATACTCATCGCCTATGTTCCTAGTGCCCAAACCGAATGGTGGTTTTAGACCCGTTGTGGATTACCGAAGGCTCAATAAGAAGGTGTCGATGGAATCTATCCCTCTTCCTGATCTTCACTCATGTTTTTCGTGGTTCAAGGATGCTAAGTACTATAGTCTCATCGATCTGAACCAGGCATACTATCAGGTTCCCTTAGCCGAGGAGAGTAAGCATCTTACCGCCTTCGCGACAGATTGGAATCTCTTTGAATTTAATAGGCTTCCCTTTGGCCTCACTACCGGAGGCGCTGTGTTAAGCAGATTGTTGGATAAGGTTTTCGCCGGCATTAAGTTTGAGTATCTGTACCACTATTTGGACGATGTCGTAGTGTACAGTAAGACATTTGAAGATCATGTTCGTCATCTTCGTGAAGTGTTCGAGCGTTTGAAGAACGCTGGGCTAACTGTGAAGCTTTCTAAAGTATTTTTCGCTAAACCTCAAATCTCTTTTCTGGGACATGTTATTTCGGCCGCTGGTGTGTCGATCGACAGCTCTCGCACCCAGGGCATTCGTGACTTCAAGAGACCCGCCAATGTCAAGGGCGTGGCTCGCTTCGTTGGCATGGCCAATTTCTTTCGAAAATTTATCCCTGATTTCGCTAGTAAGGCTATGCCCTTGAATAAACTACGTCAGAAGAAGGTTCTGTTTGAGTGGGGTGAGTCTCAACAAGCCGCCTTCGATGAGCTAAAAGAAGCTTTGTGTAATGCTCCAGTTCTTGCTGTTCCTGATTTTAGCAAGAAATTTATTGTGCAGACTGATGCCTCTTTAGGCGCCGTTGCAGCTGTTCTCTTACAGGAAGGTGACGAGGGTCGTCGTCCTATTGCTTTCGCTTCAAGGACCTTGACTGCTCCAGAGTCTCGTTATTCTGTGTATGAACTCGAAGGCCTTGCTGTCATGTTCGGTTTGGAAAAGTTTAGGATGTATGTCGAACATGTGCCGTTCGAATTGGAGACCGATAACCAAGCCCTGAGCTGGGTCTTGGCCAGACCGAGGAACACTGGGCGTATCGCTCGGTGGGCGACTCGCATTTCGTCTTTCAATTTCACCGTTCGACACATAAAAGGGACAGACAATGTCATTGCAGATTCGCTTAGTAGGATGTACGAGGAATCTCCCCTTAAGAGACCGGAACCCGTTCCTGTGGAATCCGATGTTGTTGGTGTTTGTTCCGCTCAACACATGTTAAGCAATTCTCCCCTTTTGTTTAAGGATATAGTCATTCATCAGAAGGAAGATCAAGAGTTAAAATTAATCATTTCCAAATTAGATGCTGGTGAGGTTGTAAAACCTTACCTTCTTAGGTCAGGCGTGTTATGCTATGTTGCCAGGCATGACAAGAAACCGAAAGTCGTCTTGCCTGTCCAATTAGTGGACGCAATGTTAAGATATTTCCATGAGTCACCAGTGGGTGGTCATTTAGGAGTCTTCAAAACTCGTCAAAAGGTAAAACAATCCTTTACTTGGAAGTATATGGACCGAGATATTAAGAGATTTGTTTTGGGTTGTCGTAGTTGCAACGTGAGTAAACCTGCGGTCAACAGTAGAATGGGATTTCTAGCATCTGAACCCGTGTTGCGACCTATGGAGAGGTTGTATATTGACTTCGTCGGGCCTTTTCCGAGATCCAGGTTAGGTAACCGCTTCGCGCTAGTCTGTGTCGACGGATTCTCGAGATTTTGCTGGATTTTTCCCACCAAGATGAGCAACACTGCTGCCGTCATTAAATGTTTGAAAGTCATTTTTACTTCATTTGGTCCCTGTCAGTACCTCATTTCCGACAATGCTCGTACCTTTACTTCTAATCAGTTCCGTAACTTCTGTTTCGAGTATTCTATTTCTCATGTTACGACTACTCCGTATTATCCTAATCCTAGTTTGGCCGAGAGGGTCAATAGAAATCTGAGAGCCGCGTTGATCGCGTATCATCGGGACAATCATGCAAAATGGGATTCCTCATTGCATTGGTTGGCCTATGCTTTCAATACTGCTGAGCACGCAAGCCATGGTAAAACCCCATTTTCCTTGATGCACGCATTCGTGCCTAATTCTCCGTTGTCAAACCTTTGGTCTCTTAACGAACTTCTTCCCGATCAGCCTAGTCATGAGCGCGTCCGTGAAATTTGGAAGGAAGCTCAGCGTGCTATCAAGATATCTCACGACAAGTTGGCCCAGAGGTACAATCAAGGTCGTGGTCAGAATAAATTTAAGGTTGACGATCTTGTGTATGTCAAAAGCTTTTGGAGGAAAACTCCTGGTCACCAAGTAAGTGGCAAGCTCATGCCAAGATTCCGTGGTCTGTAACGAATTTTATCCTTTCCTACCGATGTTACTGTCCTATTGGAGGACAATGAAAGAAGGCGCATTTTTCGCACCCACTTGTCGTATTGTAAACGTGCTGGTGAACGTGAGGCAGAGGAAGTCGAGGAAGCTGAAAACGCGGAACGTGAAGGTGTAGTGTGAGTTGTAGTAGTTTTTTTTTGGGCGTTGTGATTTGGTAACAGTGATCTCCCTTATTGAATTTTGGTATCGTGTGGAGTTCTTGGAGTCGTGTGTGTGGTGCTGTCTTGTGTGACGCTGTGTCGACAGACGTGGAGTTGGAAGTTGTACTTCTGTCGTGTTCAATTGCCGAGATTGTGCAATATCTCCACAAGTACATCGTGAGTCAGTTTTTCGCCGAGGAGAGATCTCATCTAGAGAGAGGCATAAAAGGTCTTCTGGTTTTTTCCTTTCAGTTTTCGTTCTTGTTAGCGGGACCTGCTTGAGGTCTTTCTACGCCCCTTGTGGCCTATTTCTTCGTTCTGTTTTGGGTAGTGTTGAAGTGAACGTGGATACGTTCTGAGTCGTAGTGCTCTTGTTCTGGTGTGTGTGTGTGTGGATATCAGGGATTACTGCATTTGCTCGCAGCCCTGGTGTTGGACCCTTTCCTCGTTGAATTTGGTTTGTGCGCTGTGTGTAGCGTTGAGAGTTAAGAACTGTTGACTAGTTCCATGTGCGTGGTGCGCATCGTGAGGTGGTGTCTGTACCTGTTACGTTGTGGTGGTGATGAAGGTTGCCCTGCATTTGCTCGCAGGCGCCTTGGGGTCGTTGAGGATGACCCATCGGGTCGAATTGGTAATTTTTTGTTTCTTGGTTCACTGTGCCTGTCATCGTGTTGGTGAGTTGTAAAGGTTATAGAGAAGTGTGTGTTCCTGTTCTGTTCTCTGCGTTCCGTGTATGGGCGTTTCCTGTTCTGCGTTCCGTGTACTAGAGGGCATTTGATGTATAAGTAATGTAATGTAAAGGTAAATTGTAAATGTGAATGTTGGAAATTTGTTGACACCAGTTGTGATCTGTGTGGTGACAAGGTAACTGTTTAATGATCTCCCCTGTATTGTGAGAGCTGAGCCATTCCTGTGGTCGTGGGTTCCCCTAGATTTCTTTCGTGCGACCCCATCTCAGTATTTTCTCACTACGGTGAAAAATGTATAGAAATTTTCCTTTTATTCAATATAGCATTGTAACGTTAGGATTTTGGTTGGGTACCAGTTCTGTGTAGGTTATAACTCCAGTGAAGTGGAGGTAACAAAAGTTCAAGAGAACGCTGTCCAGTGTTTCTTCTCATTTTAATGACTTAACGTTAACGTAATTCTGCTAAACCTAAGGTTTGCGTGTGCATTGTGTGTGCATCGCCCCTATGAAAGTGAATGTGATCTCGTATCACTAAGGCAAGTGAATTGCCAAGTCCTTGCTCGCACAGTGAAAAGTCCTAACATGTGCTACGGAAGTTGCTCAAGCTCTCGCCCTGGTCCCTCTCAGACCAGTGGCATTCTTCGACCCTGCTGGTGAAGAAGCCAACCCAACCTTGTGTTGCGTCTCTGCGTGCTGTGTCTGCTCTTGTCCTTGGCTGTTTCAGTGGTGGTCCAGTGTGAGGGTGGCCCCCCTCACACCTGGAGACGGTGGTGGCCTGGGCCAAGGTCGCTGTCATGACGTCGTCTTCCATCTGATGGTGATCCTGATGCCTGCTGGTCGGTGCGGATGGTGATCTCTTCCCTGATGTCGACCCTGGATGCTGAACGACTGGAGTGGTTCTATGGTGGTCACCTGGTATGGTGGTATGGTGCTGTTGGTGTTCCTTCATGCCAAGCCCTGGGGTCTTCACGACATCATTAGTTGGGCATTTTTTCCTTCCTGTTGTTTCGACTTCCTGGTGCAGTGAGTGACGTATGGACAAACATTATTTTACCTGTGGACGAACTTAGCCATCCTCAAGTGAATTTACATGGGGGAGCCTCTTCCTGTTGGCTCACCCCCACTGTCGGCTTTATGAGGGGGAGGCTGTGCCACTCCAAAGACTGGCACACATTTCTGCCCCTGCCCGCGGCTACCCGGGCGGCCTTTCTACGTGACTTGTGTTCCACTCATGTTTGAATGTCCCGCTGCTGACGCTGCACTCCCCTCTTCCCCGGCAAATGAACTGTCCCGCCTGGACGAATGAACTGTTCCGGGCTAGTTGAACTTCGTCTTAGCCTGGTCTCTAATGCTATTGGCCCGGCCGGTTCAAATGAACCAATGGCGCGATCCCGCGCATAGTGACTTGCATATTGAGTAGGCCTGGTCCGGCCTGCCAACTGAAATGTCCGTGTGGTTGGGCCAGCGAGGTGGTTTCCGTGACTCTGAGGACCGACTGCAGTTGGTAGTGTCTAATTCTTAAATTCTCCGTGAGGCGCGCGCGACTCTTCCGTGGCCTCGCCTGGAGCGTTCTCTGAGAGCGTCTCTCTCCCCACAAGCTTCTGAACCATGCCGCGGACAAGAGTGTTCTGGTCCGAGCTCGTCGAGCTGGGCATTCTATACAGGCCATGTGGCCTACCACCAAAATTAAGGTAAAGCTTCTGATCTTTTACAATAACTGTTGTGGACTCCAGTACTACAGGATAATTATCAGCTCACAGTGTCGCCGTGAGAAAAGTCTACCGAATTTAAGATTAATTGACTTGTTTATCAAAACTTTGCACTAGTATGAACTGCAAGGCACATAGCCAATGGCGGCTTGCCTTCACAACCAGTTTCTTTGGTATCGAGCAACATCGACAGAACTATTAAACCGTGTGTGATATAATTAATTAAATTGTGATTGTTCAGTTCTGAATTATACCTGAAAGGTTATATTTTGGAGGGCTAGTTAGGATATGTACAAATGGGCGCATTGCATTGAATGTGGCCTACACTTGGAAACGGCTTGCCTCATGTCAGGCGAACGCCAACCATTAATTATGTGGACAACGGTCACGGTAGTTTGGAGCAATTTCGCTCAAGGCTAGTAGTTAGCCTTTGGTCCTTTCTTATTTACGCTAATTTCTTTATTTCGGTACCTTTTGTTTGGATGTACCACGTTTTACTTGTTTTGTGTTTTGCTCTTGGGTTCTCCCAAAATGCCTCCCGGCATTTCATTCTCGTTCAGTAACTATCCTTTCACATTTAAGTTGCGTTCTTGTTTTAGGCCCGTTTGCAGGGACCAATTTCTTACTATCCCATGAAATATGCTTTTAATACTAAGGTTGTAATTGCATCCCGTGACCGTGGATTCACAATACCACGTGGGGTTAGGTTATAGTTAGGAGTGTTTATTATTCACACCAGTGTTGTTTCCACATGTTGTATTTTCCTTATTTTTCTCAATATATTTTTATTTACGTTTTTTTATAACCCATGGGCATTCGTCTACCATCAGTTTTGTATTACCCAGACCCACACCTTGGTATAACGAGGCCCAAATCCACATCCCGGGTATCCTACCCGCCTGGTTGCTCATTCCTTGTGAATGGCTGCCAGAGTACGACGTTTGAGAACGGGGTTCGATTCCCGCGTCTCCTATTTAGTTCCAGGGGTCGTACAGAACTGTCTCCTGTGCTGTTGTGACCAAGGCCTGTTGTAGTTCATCCCAGTTTTCGGGATTCCAAGATTCTAGTTTTTGAGTAAATTCAGGGCACAATCGTAGTTATTCAGTATCAAATCGATTGATCTTTTTTAAGACGGCCTTTCTGGTGTTTATCGGAATCAGTTTAACTTTGATTTTGGATAGATAGTGATCCGAATCTAGATTGGCATTTCTTAGAACCTTCACATTCTGTATTTCTCTCTGAGCTTTACGTGCAATTGCGACGTGATCAATTTGAAATTCGCCGAGATTTGGATTCGGAGATGTCCAAGTCTTCTGTTTTCTGGGAAGGTGTTTGAACGCTGTGGATTTTATAACAAGATTGAAATCCTTACAATGTTCTAAGAGCCTCTCACCATTGCGATTTGTTCTCTGGTGAGCTGGATAGTTTCCGATAATGTTTAGGAACTTTCTTTCCTTACCCAGCTGTGCATTGAAATCTTCAAGAAGCATAATCGTGTGTTTGTCTGGAATCTTACAGAGAACATCTTCAAGGTCTTCCCAGAATCTATCCGTTCCTTCCGGGTCTCTCTTATTCGCTTGATTGATTGGCGCATGGGCATTCACAACAGTATAAACTTCGTTTGTGCTCCGGAAGGAGAGAGTTGAAACTCGACTGCTAGGCGAGTTGAAGCCAATGATTGAATCCAAAATCTTCCTACTGACGATGAATCCTGTGCCAAAGTTGGAAACTGTTTTTATTACACGTTTACCAGTTTTACCTTTAAAAATTCTGTAGCCTTCTGACTCAAAGGCTTGTTCATCTGTGAATTTCGTTTCTTGAATTGCTGCAATCAGGATTTGATGTTGGGATAAGGAATCAGTTAGTTGTTTCAATTTACTATTATTATTATTATTATTATTATTATTATTATTATTATTATTATTTTATTATTATCATCATCATCTACATGTGGTGATAGTGTTGAGACAGCTTACCATTACCGGCAAAATGCAAGTCGGGGCGTGATGGCGCAGCGTACAGCTGTTGGCCTCTCTTGACGGCGGACCGGTTTTGATTCCCGGTCAATGCATGTGAGATTATTGAAGTGAAATGCCAAGTCCAGTGGTTCGGATTCCACATAAAAATGAGGTCCAGTAGCTAATGATCACGATATTTACGGTCATGTAAAACCACAAGCTTCCTTACTTTCCACCATCGGCAGCCACAAGATGATTTCCCGTGGCATCCCTCCAGGCCAAAGTTGGGATGTCCCTTCATTTGAGCACGGCTGCTTTCTTTCCTACCCCTGCGATGTCGGCATGCGCATTTAATCGTGCACCACGATCGCAGCAAGTCCAGTGATTGGAGGTCAGAAATCCGCACCGACTGTGGCTATCCTGAGTTTGGATTTCCCCGGCTTCTTCCACGCGCTTTCAAAGGACATGCCGGGATAGTATGGTACTTGGAGTCCCGGGGTACCAAACTCATTCACGACCCTAATAACTACAGCTACACATAGCCTACTACTACAGTCACCACAGGAACACACTTTATCAGTCAAATCTAACACTCACCCAACTACACGGGGCTGTTAGGCAAATGTCCCAAGCCCCCAAAATAAATTAACAACTACAATCACAACAAGCTTGCAAGTCTCATCTATCATCATTGTTACCAAAAATATTATTTTATTTACTGAACGTCCGAAACAAATGGAACCCTACTTAAAAATAAATAACATTCAGTAAAGATATAGGCCTAATCTCTAATAATTTGTTTAATACTTTAATAGGAATAATGTTTTTAGAAACACTATTTTTATATTTTTCGGGGATGTCGAGATTCCGGAATATTGTGTTCACATAATTTCATGTTCGAGCCATTACATCCATCGGTATAAGGCTGTCGTATTTGTTCACCTTCATGACTGAGCCTAGATCGAATCCTCGAGAAGGATAGCACTCTACTACCTGAGCTACACAGCCTCGGTATAATTTAATTATTATTGTTATTGTTGTTACACCGACAGTAGTGGCTACGCTGGCTAAAGCGCAGCATTAGGTCATGTGGCCAAGCTCTCTGCTGACTCGGTAGACGCGTGGGTTCGAGCCCCACCGTCGGCCGTCCTTAAAATGGTTTTCCGTGGTTTCCTCATTTTCAACACCAGGCAAATGCTGGGACGGTACCTTCTGACAGGCCACGGCCACTTCCTTCCACATCCTTGCCCAGTTTCATTCACCATCATTCATTTCATCTCTCATTAACTCCTCTCATGAGGTTGGTGTCTGGAAGGGCATCCGGCCGTAAAAACCATCGCCACGAAGACTTCCATCGCATCTCATCCCTGACCCCGTTGGAAAACGGGAATAATAAGGGGTAGACATACTACTACTACATTTTTATTGTTGTTACATCACAACATAACCAAAGTCTTCTTCCCAATCCTCACCTGCATTACAAATACCCACATTACTACAGAAACTACAAAACCACAATTTATCAGGCAATTTCTACCAACACCCAACTACATGGGGCTAAATGAACTAAATCACCAAGCTTCTCAAACAAAACATCAAATATTTTACTTCCGTCTTAAATGCTACTTGTGAACAGACTACGGGATGTCGGAATTTTGTCGCACTGTATTTCATTAACGTGCCGAACGCCAATGACACACCAGGGCTGATTATCGAAATTATTTTATAACTAACATGAACATCAATCAATGTGTTCCACACTTAAAAAGTTGGCTACACAATATTACCGGTCCTAACGTCCAAAGCCATTGCGTGCGATTTCAACAACAACATAGATAGATTGATAGATAGATAGATTTATTGATTCCATTTGATCAAATGCATGTATACAATACAACAACAACAACAAGAACAAAAGCAATACAATTTTTCTTTCGAGACGGGTAGTGTTATCCTCATAACAGCTGATACACCCCTCAACCTGTAAGGTCAATTCTCCGATTACGTAACAACTTCCCCTCAGCGCGTCGTCCCACCTAGCCACGCCTCGTTTCCCCCAGCCTGCCGCCCCACCTTCTGGGTGAAGAGTTTCTGAAATCCCTAAAGACATTGACTTTTTAATGATTAAATTTCAATTTAGCGATAGGTGACAATTTTTTTTTCCAAGGAAGCTTAGAATAGTCTCTTCTATCACCAGTGTAACGGACTTCCATTATATCAATTAAAGTCTGTATAAGATTGTAAAGTGTTTAGGGCTCTTCTATAGTTAAATAGCGGCTTCGGTGGCGTAGTTGGTAGCATGCTGAACTGCTGTGTCCAAGATCGCGGGTTCAAACCCAGCCGAAGTCGTCGGATTTTTGAAGAGCGTTAAAATCCATCAGTATGCCTTCCTTCGGAGGGGAAGTAAAGCTGGCGGTCCCATGGCATGTAAAAGATCCTTCCACTAACTGAACTTGTGTGAGGCCAAATTTCTAGGTTAGATTTCGTTGTAACACTCTATCAAAGTTTCAACGTTCACAACTAGGTGTCAGTGACATCTGGTAGCAGACGTTGGAACTAGTTGAAATTGAACGAAACTTGTAGCTCACCCCATGGGTGTCCGCTTGAAACAGCTACAGCCTCTGGCGAGCCGAACATGTCCTCAGACACTCCCGGCACTAAAAGCCATACGCTAAATAAAAAAATAAAAATAAATTGGTTAAATTGTAAACACGGGGCAGGCGGGCATGGTTGGAAGAAGTTTCGGACGGTGAAGCAACATTTTGCAAGAAAATGTATTTCTGTAACGAAGCCAGACGGACTGGAGACAAGGGTTTGGGGTGCGCAATGAGAGGAATAACGAGTACAGGGCAGAGGCGAGTCCTGATGTTTATAATGTGTAGGACGTAATAGGATAGGCCACTTATCAACCTAAGATAATTATTATAGCGGGTCTAAATTGAGATATTAGACTCAGTCTAATATTAATTATGCTGTCGCACAGCTCAGTACACAATGCAATACAATCGAATACCACTCCAAAGATGTGCACACGCTGAAAACAGACTCCCCATTTATCCGCGCGAAATTGTAAGTAATAAGCCCGTAATTCAATCTTGGACTTAGTCCGTCTGTGAGATGGTTTAATTAGCCCGGTCTGTTCAAATTTGCTTACCATGGCGATCATACAGAGAAATAATGCGCAGCAGCAACAACAACAAGATGCAGTACAGTTAGCCAAGTGAAAACATATGTTTCAAAGGTCATTAAACGCGTGTTGGCGTAAGATCTTAAATTAGCCTGCAAGCAGACCAACGAGATGGACTCCGACCTACAATGAGTGGACCGAGTCGTTATCAGTAAAGAATATATGTACGAAGTCTGTTTATTAAGTAAGGGCCTTTTTAAGCCCGTAGTTAGTCCGCACGCCGTAACAAGCGTGCTCGCTACCTCCCGGCATCCATTGCGACCAAGCAGGCGTCCGTTGCAGCTGTGTAGCTAACCTGTACGCTAAACTGTGCATCTTTACAATGTTCAAGATTATTGATTCGCCCGACGCGTGTGAGGTACGATCTGTGATACGTATTTGAGTGCAAGAAACATATCGGCTGCAGACGTTCATCGTCAGCTTATTGAGGTGTATGGTGATAATGCAATGACGGAAGGTATAGAGCGAAAATGGGTACGCGAGTTCAAAAGTGGCCGTGAAAATGTTCATGACGATGAACGCTCAGGTCCACCATCTGTGATCACAGATGACTTGGTGACTGCAATTGACACGGAAATTCACGAGGGTCGAAGATTCATGATAACCAATCAATGGATTTTCCTCAAGTGTCTAGGTCAGAGCAGGCGGCAAACGTTTATGCAGAGGGATTTCAGAACTTAGTTTTAAGGTATGACAAGTGCCTAATAAACAAGGCAACTATGAAGAAAAATAGAGGAAGGTCTGTAAAACCCAAAAATAAATGTAGTTTCAAAATAAAATGTTCGGTTAATAAAAAAAAACGGCCCTTACTGAAAAAACAGCCCTCGTGTGTATTTTTTATTGTCTGACAGATGGGCTCCACTGGTGACAATATAATAATTAACAATACACTTTACATGTATAAACAAAACGAAAAGAGCAAACACGAACAAAAATAGAAATACACTATTATATATGAGCAACCACAACCATGCAGACACGCACTCAAACATCCAATCTCTAGCATTCATTCTTACAATCCCTTTGTACAGGAAACATTAAAATACCGGTACTTATTACAGGAAAATCAAAACTATCTACAGTAGACGAAAAGAAAAGGAGAAAAAGTTCAGAAACTGGGAAAAAAAAGCAATACAAGAGTGACATTCGAGGATCTAGATAACAGCAAACAAAAAATACATTACTTCAGTCGCTCCTACATTCTATTAAAAAATCAATCAACCATTCATTCAACCACATGTTCAATCAATCAAGCGCAAACAGAAAATAACACAATATACATACAATATTTTACAGCCCACTTGAGATGTTGACAGAGAGTCGAAGTGAGCACTTTTACTCTCCATCAAGCTGTATGTTGACTGCAACCAGATCAGACATGAATTGTTGTGCACACTAATTATCGGTCTGATCCCATCGAACGTGTGCTTCAGTCTGGTGGTTCTCTGAGGGACGTGAAAACCCAAGTCAGCTAGCAACTGATTAGAGTCAATTCCGCCATTTACCAGCTTCCAAAGGAAGGGGTAGTGAGGGTCGTATCCTCGTCCTCTGTTGGATCGCCTGCTGTTTGCTCCGGATCTAGTTCTGGGTGTAGCTGCTGCGGGTTCTGCCCGTCGTCCTCCGGGCTGCCGGAGTCGCCTCCATCCGAGTCGTTGTCGTCGCTCATTACATCCCAGGGTGCACTTCTCCATCGCATCCAGAAAAGGTCTTGAACTGTTATGGGTACAATGTTATCTGGAAGCGGCGGTTTTTCCTGCGGCGAGATATCTTCGTCTGGATTATACTGTGTCCAAAATATTTGAAGAGCTGTTTGGAGGTGTCCGGTCGTCGGGTAGGCCTACTGGATGAAGACTTTGGACGGCGTTAATGACCGCTTTGTCCACTTGGGCGAGGGAGGCCCCGACACATGCTAGGAACACTGAATAACGAGTAGCTGATGCTGTGGTGTCCCGACTAAACCAACTGACGGGTCTCCCCGAGCGCCAGCGAGAAAACAGACAACCTTGCCCAGCAATTAAGGGATATTAATGTATATATTGTACACAGCTCGAAACCTCAGATAAAATGATATTGGTAATTTTGTTATAAATAAACCAGTACCGTAGTTGTTAAAATGTCTTGTTCATTGAGAGTTGATTATATACCGTATAGTTGGAATGCAAAGAGTATCTCGGAGAGCAAGTTCCTTGCACCCCCCGATAATAGATCTCGACTCTAGGGAGGGAGCGGCCGTGGCTAAATACAATTGTACTGTGTTATCGATGACCGGCGCCCAATAGATTTAAATTAATTAAGCGTGTGTCGTCTGTCAAGACAGGCCAATGCTAAATAAGAACGACAAGGTGGTTTTAAGGAGTATTGATTGTAACAGCTGTACAAATGGTCGCCCAATCAGGGGAGTAATTGCGAGCCGTTACAACCTGAAGGGTACAATGGGCTCAGGGCTAAAATTTAGTAAAGGAGTTTGTAGTTTAACTGGTTATGCAGATGCTGATTTTGCTGCTTGTGCTGTTGATAGGAAATCTGTTACTGGCTATGTGTTCAAGATAGCAGGTGGATCCATTAGTAGGCAAGCAAGAAAACATAGATCTGTAACTATTGCAGATAGCACAACGTTTTCAGAGTATGTTTCTACTAGTGAATGAGGTAAGGATGGTGTGCATTTAAGAGGTGTTCTTGGGCAATTATCAGTCCCGACCAAATGTATTAAAATATTTAATGATAACCGAGGAGCTATCAATATGTGATTGAACCAGTCATCTGGTAGCATGAGTAAACACATTGATGTCAGGTTCCATCAAATAAAGCATTGGGTGAAATGTGGTGTTGTCAGGGTTCAATACTTGTCAACTGAACAGATGATTGCTGATGTGCTAACAAAAGCTCTTTCAAGAGCAAAACATGCTTTTGCATTGCATCCATGGGGATGGCAGATTAATTCATGTGTTGTGTATACAAACAATCGATTAAGGGTGTTGGAATGTCTCATTATCATAAAGATAATTAATTATTCTGTACAACTTAAGTTTTCAATTATAGTTAGTAAGTATTGTGCCCTTTTGAAAACCACCTACCAGTATCCAGATGGACGGATCGCAGCTTCTTCATGGCCCCAGCTAGAAAAACCACTGAAAGAAATGCGTGGCACATGGGATAAGTCGGGAGACATGAGTTTTTCCTACAATGACATTACACTATGGAATTAGGATATTATCCAAAAATGGTAGAGAGAGAAACCTGCGCTTCTCGGGGCAAATGGGGTAAAAATGATATTATTAAATTGGGCGCCTATCCTTAATTCCATAGCACAACCTCATATTAATTATTAGGCATCAATAACACTTGGTTTCTATAAAAAAGGTGGACAGACGAAACTCTCGTGTCCAAAGATTTATTAATATAAAACATTACAAATACTAATTTAAAAACGGACACCCCCGTCCTCAAACAACGACAATCTTGAATAATTAAATAAATTAAACATTTAACTTCACAAAACTAAAATGAAGAATCCACTCTTCTGAATGCCATCTGCATTTCCAAAATACTTTCGGAGTTTATAAATGAAATAAAACCCCTAACTTAAATAATACTCTAAGTTAGCTTCATCAAATATAAATACAATTGCTCATATTACTCTACACATCTTGAAACTTCGTTCTATCTCCATCAAATTATTTACACGCATGTAGAGTGGATAACGATCAGGTGTTATCGTTTCTGATCTATTTTAACTATTTACAACTTATCTACAACATTTGTACAATATCTACCTCGTAGCATTGTCTGTCTGCGAGTTTCACCGCCACAACTCGTCCTTGAATATGTTAAAACTGGAACATACGAAAAAGAGAACCATCTACTCAAATTACCTTGCTTATATATGTCGTAATAGTGATAGACTTGGCCGTTCAACAAAGCCTAGCTCATGCTTTAATAATCCACATCAGGTTAAATACAATAAAAATAATACGGTAATGAAATATTGCTCCAATGCAATTTCCTCATTCGTGCGTTTTCCGACGACACATGACTTTCTATAGTCGCTTCTTGAACATCAAAATAACGCATCTTTATCGTATACAGCTTCTTCATCCAGCACACACATGTGGAATAAATCTTCACATAGGCCTACAACATCGTAACACAACTGATCTCCACAAGATTCAGTTCCAAATATAGCTTCTACTTTAAGCTGGCACGAACATTCAAAAATAACAACTTTCCACTTAATATCTCTGTTACAAATATTCCCAACGTCATCATGACCGATTGGAATCCACTTTCCAATGTAGAATACCTTATTTCGTGCACCATCATTACAACAATGCGTTCTTCCATCAATTAAAAATCTGCAGACTATCTCTCTCCTACGTAAAACATGTTTGCAGTACTTCAAAGAATTTAAAATCCACAACAACATTCATCATTACAAGTTAATAATAACACATTTCTGACCTCCCTGCTTGTCGTTCATAATTGTTGCAATCAACAATGCTTAAATTCTCTATCCACATTCTAATACAATCTGCATTTTTCCGCTCAAAATACTTTAAATGTTCCATTTGAACAAATATAATCCTTACAATTCGCTTAAGTATTTAACAAGACCTTTATTGAGTCTCTGTCACATTTCAAACTGACTTCTGCATAATATTAAGTGATCAGCTGTTATCGTCACACACTCAAGAAATCTCAATTATTTCCGTTTAATATCGACAATGATAATGTTGTCCTGTTATACAATGTCTATCTCACATTACTTTAATGTTCAAAAATGAACCAATATAAAATCAAGCCCTGCACACTCCTCCTAAAAATACTAATGATCTAATTCCAATATCCTACAAAATACGGTCGAGTTACGCACATCTCCTTTCAAAATATTAACGAAATATTTAATCGGACACAAAAACTAAATTTACGATAAAATCCACTACTATGAAACCTCGCTCGTCGAAGAATAAAAATCGAATCTAAGTAAAAAAATATTTACGAAGACCAAATATTAAATATTCAAATCGACAAATTTATAAAAACATTGAAAAAGGTTTCTCTTGGAAAATATAAATACTCTACAAAATTCTACGTAAAGGAATCTGTTCTTCCTTTCGATGTCATCAACAGCAGATGGAATAGATATATCACAATTATATACCAGGACTCGTTCTCATGTTTTCTCCCGGCATCGCCTCGTTCTCTCCAGCCATCTGAATTGCGTCTCCTCTGTCTCGTTCTGGACTTAAACTGGCATCGACCTCGCGTTTCCTTAGTTCTGGAAACGAACTGGGATCGTGGACTGGGTCTACCCTTGTTCAAACCATCCCTTTCTTTCTTTCTTTCTTTCTTTCTTTCTTTCTTTCTTTCTTTCTTTCTTGCTGTTGCTTCTTGATGTTCTTGAAGTCATTTTGAAGTTGAATTTTGTCGAGAGTATTTTTATCAATTTTATTGTTGAATTTCGACTGGTTTTGAGTAATTTTAAGTTACTCCCGATCTCTCCGTACTTGTAGTTGCTGATAGCTGGTTACCGTAGATCTTTCCATACTCCCATTGTAGTGTTCCCCGTTGCATATCTACTCGGTCATCTCCACTCTCATTTCAGCAGGAATGAATTTCATCTTCGAAGAATTATGAAAAATTGTTCACTGGAATTCCTCGTAATCTCCGTCGAAATGTTCGTAATATTTCACAAAAACCTGCGCAAAAGCGTATCCAATCTTGTAGAAATATTAAAGTTCCTTAATAACGAAACTATCGGCGTTATAATATTTCTAGGATATTTTACTGAAAATCCCTCGTTGAAGAATGTGGTTATATTTCCGTAGATTGCTCATAATATTTCACCTTCCAAAAGTCCAGATACTCAATTCAAATATGAACTCAAATTAACAAAGTTCAACAATGTCACTCGATCTTCATAGTAGGTTCACGCTAGTGGAAAAATGTCTGAAGTCCTCAACTGGAGTAATGTTATACTTCGCAGAGTTGAACATTTTACAAGTCCACAAATTCTTAGTGCGCCTTTGCTCAAAACCTTGACCGCCGGTGCTCTCGCATCCACCGTCAACTATAATCTCCCAGGATCGTGCCTGGACTCTAATTCAACAATACGTCTAACTCCTCCAAAGAACCAGAGTAAAAGGCCTCTTCTGAAATGGCGCATTTTCTCACGATGGAAATTTGACGCTCGCGCTTCTTGAAAATCGTGATATTTTCTCAAATACTTCCAATGTCAACAATCCGAATCCATAATACTTTTCGTCATGAAATTTCCTCTATTCTAAATGTAATCATATTTCTTCTGGTACTTCTGTAACAATTAATTTACCGACTCCGTTTAACTTCATAATTTTGTTAAAATCCCGATCGGGTCATGTGACCACAAAGCAGTAGTCGCTTCGTGCCGTGACACACTCCAGTTTCATTTTCTTTTATTCGCGGCACGCGCCAATTTATATTATTTTGCATTCTATTTTTAGACTGAGTCGCTCATTTTCATCCGAAAACCTGTGTTGCTGGCCTGTTCTTGAGCGCGTCTCATCACGTGACTCTGCTTCTCATAGCTTTGTATCAATATCCAGCGTCAATAGAATCTCATTTATGCAATGTTAAACTCAGACTAGACATTCGAGCTCAGTATGTTGGTAATGCTTGCATGCACTATGTTTATTTACAGTATCTTTGTGATGAGCAGGCTGTGCCTTAGTGTTCCCGTATGTATTCTTTGGTCAACATGTATATACTCACTTTTGTAGAAATGTACCTAAATACATCTAGTATTCAAATATCAATCCGTGTGCCATTTAACTAACATATTTGTCATGTAATAGTTAGGCCTATTATGTCAAAATTTGTTGTAAGATGTATCCACAAACGCAGAATACTTAATTACAAATCTTTATTCGAAAATAAAGTAGACCGTAAACCTATCGTATCATTGGAAAATGCGTATTTATAACGTTGCACAGAGACAGTGCTTATCTGAGGAAATGAAGCTTTTGTGAGTTTTTATCTTGCCTATTAGAGCATCCTAATGTTACACAAGAAATGGAATCTTCATTTTATAACATAATCGACGTGCGATCAAATATATGAAAAAAATGAAAAAAGAATCACGACACATCAGCTGACTTGCAAACTGCGTAACATGTCAAGGATGCTGTACAACACCAGACTTGATTAGGAGTTGACCAGGAATCAGTTTTCAGCCAAGAGTTGCCATGGGAGGAGTTGTTCCAGTAGTCTACCTACAGTTCAATGATCTTCCCTTGTCGGCAGTTGTTGTAACCACTAGTCTCCTAGCGGCGGTATCGTGAATTACATATCTGTGCATATCCTAACTCATTTGTTCTCCTCTTTCTGCTGATACTGCTTTTCAGATGCTCAACAGGATATCTTGTACGACTGTTAAACAATAAATAGTGGCTCATTTCGTGCTCCACCCTGTACCCGGTACTAGAGAAATAATTGCTTGCTGAGGATCTAGGATATTTAAAAAAATCTAAATAAGCATAATAACACATCATCAGAATCAGTCATTTAAGAAAGGGCACATGTCCAAATTGTCATTTTTTTTACAGCATAACATGCCTCACATCCTGGTGCATCTTGTCACAAAAGGAAGGGCACTTATCCAACCAGTAACATGTTGATATTTAAGGTTCATTTGTGAGTTGTTTAGAAGTCATTTAAGAAAGGGCACACGTCCCTGCATAAGTGCCCTTTCTTGAATGACTTCTTTGCTTACAGGAAAGAACGTCTGTATGTTCCTTGGACAAACAGCTGAGGACTGTGTTTTGATTATTGTCAGAACCTACCCCTGCCAAAAATATTAGTGCAGGACATATTCTACATGTGACAGCTTTGGGAGAACGTGTTTGGCATTCACAATATGCAAAAGACTTCGTCAGTGCTTTATGTTAACCACGAAGGTATAGCTCGTAAAGGTGCCAATGAAGTGTGCAGCTTGTTGTTAGACTATATTCAAAAATGTGTACCAAAGAGTGTGAAGGAACTTCGACTGTTCCCGGATAGAGCAGTAGGACAGAACAAAAATCATACAGTGATCCGATTATGTGCAGCGCTTGTTGACATGAAGCGATTTGAAACCATTCACCATTACTTCCCTATACAGGGCACTCATTCAATGCCTGTGATAGAGATTTTGCTATCATTAAAAGATCTGTAAAAATAATTGATCGAATTTATGATGTGAAGCAATAATGTGAGATCATCCTATGGACACCTAAACGTCATGAAAAGTTTACCATCATTCTGGTGGAGACGAGTGATATTCTTAACTTTGCTAGTTGGTGGCCAACAGTTAATAAGAGGCGAGGATTGTCAGATGAATCTCGAGGAAGGGGAGGAACTGTGCGGACGAAACACTTCATCAACGGCCTTATTGAACACACCTTCCATTTGCATTTAGCCAGGAACGTCCAGCTTCCTACTGAACTAGCATACGATGAACCAACTCCTATAGAAAGGAATAAGATGAATGACCTTAAGCGTCTAGAAGTGTACATTCCGGGGGAGTACAAATTCTTTTACGACTAAATACTCGCGTGGTCAACTGTTCGTGACGGACGATGATGTGACTGACGACGGTGGTGATTGACTGTCATCATCCAAATGATTATTATTGTAGAACAACCACACAGTGTGTCTAAGTTATCTGAATAAACTATGTTTTATTGCTCCAAAACTGATTTTCATTCAGCCATCATTTTAGAAAGGGCACATATCCATTTATTTCATCTGCTAATTTCCACCAAGTCCTTCATCTTTACTCCATATTTTATCAAGTAACCCAACCACAGCCATCAACACTAAAGTTCGAAACACATACATTTAACGCAAATAGCACGACTGGCTTCTCAATCGGTTTTTTGCTCCTCCTGAAAAGTTACATTTCTGGACATATGCCCTTTCTTAAAATAATTCGGAAAAATTATCCAGTTTTCTCAATCCAGTATTGCTAGCGTTTCGCCCCCGTGCTGTTGGTATGGTACTGAGCTCGAATTCGGCTTATTTTAGGATGATTTTGAGGCCAGAATCATGTTTGTAATGGTGAATATGCATGAGATTGGAAGGGCTTGATTTGTGACATAAATCAAGTTTTCAGCTTAGTCGCAAGTCTATGATGCATTATGGTCGCCCTTTACAAGGTTATTGTACCTTGGGGAAGAAGCGTTACTGCGCCTATATTGGGATAAATACGGTATCCACGAGCTGCATGTCTGAGAACTGATAGCCAATCAGAGAAGACTTCTCTGATAGAAGACCCTGGGATCATAACTAAGCCAGTTATTTATTCTATTTTCGACCGATTGAAGGGGATATTACATCATGAAAAGTTGCTATATTTAAATATTAACCATGGAAAAATGTTATTACAGTGATTAAATACTCCAGAATGAAGTAATAAGCATTGTGAGGAGCCCGCGCAATCTTATGCCCTCCCTTGGAAAATGGCGGAAATTCAGTCAGATGGGAGAGTGAGGACTGGAAACATGGTTCATTACTGTTTTGAGATTTGGCGAGTGTCGACCGCAGAGCGAAGGGAGAGGCGTTTCAACGTTAAGGAATCCTGCACTTCAGCCGAACCAGCGACCGAGTGCCAATAGCATGGCAAGCCCGCACTTCTCGTGTGTAGAGGAAGCCAGTGTTAAACACAGTATTTTACATATATTTCTTGTGTGTGCGGTATGAAGAAGCCAGCTTTAATATAAAGCTTGAATAAGCAAGTTTATAGTGCGAGTGCGATAGGCAAGCATCTATAAGGGATCTGCGTTATCCCAATTTCTAGATTCGACAGTTTTAAGAACGTGAGTCGAGCGCTAGGAGAAAAGTGCTTATCTCGTGGCCAGAACCGAGTGTCGCAGCGCAATATTCGCATGGACAGACCGACCATTTGAAGTAGTCGTGAATTAACATTCGCAAAGCTATGTGCAGTGTAAGACGAGTGAGGCTACAAATCTACTACAGTGTGATATCAATTCCACAGATATTCACGATGATATTTATTCATTTTATTATAACAAGGCATTTGACCGTTAAGATGTTGGCTGTGATGTTTGAGTAAATTATGCGCCAGGGGTACACGAGATGGAAGCATGGTGGCTTCATTGAGCAACCTTCGAAATGAAATTTGAACATTGTAAAGTTATGTCCAACTACATCACGACATTAGGTGACCAATTGACTTCACTACATCTTCGAAGCAATACATGGTCTATAATTACGAACATTATTCAACTGTATTGCTCGTTCTTCATGGGTGTTTTCAAGAGTTGTCGGAAGAAGGTTCTAAAAGACGCTTTCTGACGGAAGACGATGGCGGTCCAAGTAAACGGGATGGCCGCAGTTCGAGTCCAATCTACGACAGGAGGTGCTCTTGGAGGAACGCGAGTTCGATGTCCGAGATGTCTGTTTGTGGATCGTGGGGAACTACAGTTCGATCCTGGGCTGGAACCGAATTACCAATTCATCTGGGTAATTTCTATTCGCTACAATTTATCGAGAACTTCTATCAAGGTACAGCGAATGCACTGTTTTCCGTAGTTTGGAGTAGATTGATACATGTTGAGCACCTTTTGTCTTCGATTAGTTGTGGTATTTTTCAGTAAACTTTAGCGTTGGAGATTTTCGTTTTCGATTCCAACTTTATTTTCTTTTTACATTAATTTAATCTACAAGATAGTCATATGGAATTTATTTCCATGTTTGGAATTTCTTTGAATTTTATTTAAATCTTTTCCTTGATTTAAATAGTGGAATTATATTTAGGTTTTCGTCTTCAACGTTATTATTATTCGTTTGTAGAGGATTAACTTTGGGTATTTTTCTACGAGAAGGTATTTAGGGGAAGCGATTGACGATTTATTCTTACATTTAATTGAGATTGTGTGATAATCTCTTCGACATTTTATGGTATTGGCATGAACATTTAGGAAGATTAGATCGATTTGCCATTTTTTTGTAGAAGTGACTTTCATATTGAGTTGATAGTCTGTTTCAGCTGACAATTATTTTATTTTGAGATAGCATTGATCTATCGTTACCGAACTTTGAAGAAATATAAATATTTTGGAAGATTTAATTATTTTTATTGATCGACGATTTTTATAGACGTCTTGATCAATTTTCGAACTCAGATACGTGGAATATTTGTATGACAACAAATTTCTTAGAGCATGTTGTAACGTGAGATACAATTGTAGTCTAGACTTTATGGCATTGTTGAGTTTACGTCAGTATGGAACGATATGTTCGTATTTTTATTAAATATTTAAGGAACATTTAATTAATTCCAGCTTTACTGTCCAGAGGGAGTCAGTCCTACACACATTTCAACGATTATTAACAATCTGAATCATCTTGTAAGTAACATTTGAAGTTGTTATGATGTATAAATATGCAGAGCAATATTATAACAGTTAATTAAGTCATTATTGGACACACATTTGAATTTGTTATTTGGAATGCGATGGGTAATTCCGCATTAAGGTATTTATTGTAACCACTGCGAAGGTTTATTCCGCATAGTGATGTAATGGTAAAATAGTATACGATGATGTCATTCCGTATAACTTTGATGAAGTGTAAAGCTGCGATGAAATATTTTGAGTGTGCATATACGAAGAAAACATACCGTATTAATTAATAAACTTTATACTGTAATGTTATATCATACTATTTTCAGCATTTGAGGGAAGTGAAGTTGAGTTAGGTGTAACTCATTGGTATTCTAAGAATGTGATAGTTGGATTAGACGATTTTAAGGAGGCATGCGGAGCCGCTAGGTGATCTGCTGAATTAATTTATCTTTCTGATTTTTATTAACCCTTTATTAAATTCTTGAACTAATAATCATATGAAGTGTTCTTAAATGAATGATCATATTAAACCAAGATTAAACAAAAAACTAATCTATGACATTAATAGTCTGTGTTAGTATTGAGTGAACTTTAAACTTTTTAAATTACTTGAAGTAATTGCGATGGCCATAATTTTTATGAAACATTAAGGAAGGTAGTTTTAGTCTACACTTTGATGTGTTCACTTCTCGCATAAAAGTATAATAATAACATTTCTACATTATTTCGACATGGAGGGACAGTTTAGACATTAAACTTGCATAACTAGTCCGTTGTAAATATTAAACCTTTTAAAAGGTGTTGTGCTCATTTCTTTTCTTTAACTTTGTTGTAATCACGGATAATAATAATTTATTTTGCGATGTTGATATAATAATATTAAGCTTCCATCATACGTGTTCTTTATTTTGAATGGAGAAACACTTGTATGCAACACAAGGTGAGTGAGAGATTGTTTTATATGATTTATGTTTGTGATATTTTGGGGGATTTTTCGATGTAATGGAGAGATGTGTTGTTGTCCGAATTATTCTATGAAACATTAAGGGAGGAATGGTGTTCTTTCATGAGCATTGTCAATTAGTATTTGTACTAGAATGCGTGATGACTGAGGGATTAGTCAATGAATCCCGGACGAGAAGGAAACATCTGATTGTGTATACCAATGGCAGCTATTTGAAAACAGCTCTTGGACATTTTATGTAGTCCAGCTGATCTTTTTAAATTATAAAAAGAAGTTTTGGTGTATAGAGTAAAACGTAGTATTGCTAAAATTTAAATTCACTTTTGATCGAAACTTTTGGAAAAGCTTTCGACATATTTAAATTATTTTGAAACATTTTGATTTCAATATTTAAACTTCAGTTGAAGGAGGCAATGTAAACATGAGATTTTGGGGTGCGAAGCTCAGCTGTTTTAGCGTGTGTATGTCAAATTTGTAGTGGATGAGTGGGAGTTTTTTTATCTGTTTCTATTTCATTGTTTATTTATTGTCTGGTGTTTTCGGCAATGAAGTAGCTTCATTCCTTTTTACAAGTGGGTCTTGCGTGATCTATTTCAATGATGGTAACGTCGTGTTATGCAAAGGGGGTACTCACGGTATGTGGCGCCTTTATCCCATTCCGACCCGAGATTTAGGTAAGGATCTCATGCTCCTATTGTAGTTAGTCCATAACACTTCCTCTGCGACTGTGTGATATCATAGAATTGCTTGTCAGAGGGATTTTCAGTTTTTTTAGCCGGGACCTTCAAGATTCTTCGATCCATTCTCCATTCCAGGATTTTGACAAGTCAACTATATGATAATTGCAGCTACAGTACACCTCATCAAGACAATGTAGCCTACTATGTCAGCGCATCAACCTTGGCACTGGAATCCATAGTAGTCTCTTTGTTTTGGTGAAAGACTTGGGTGTAGAATGGCACAAGTTAGAGCATATACCTGGATGATATATCAATTAACATTAGCTTTATTCAAAATTTTTCATTCCATAAGTTATATTTCTATGATTAATTTTCATGAGTCGTCATGAAAGTTCAAAATTTGCATGCTTTTACAATTGGATATTCTCAAGCTTGATAGTACGGTAGTATATAATAAAAGTTAAAGTTGTTAAAACCTTCTGGTGTTAATATTAGAATGCTTAGTCTATATCTTATGCTGAGACCAACAGCCAAGCAAGTATTATTAGGCTACTCTAGAGTTATTTCCACACCTCAGCTCATCTTGCAGGAAGTGAGTTGACAAGTCCTGCTCCGTTGTGAAGTGAACATATTATTGATAACTAAAGAGCAAGTATTGTTGGTAAATAAACCACGGGAAATCAATAGAACAACAATGACATGTGACAGAACAATAATGAATATAATATGATAAACAAACAACAATGAAATAAATATTCCACCTTGTGGCTGTGATGATCCTGAACATTACACATATTCTAAATTAATCAAATAAATGTGCTCTCAATCAGTCCATTCCTTTGGCAAATGTAACCACTACATCTAGGCCCCCATTCAGGGCAGATGACCTCTTAGTTCTCCCCTTAAAACAACAATAACTAACAAACTAGGCTCAAATTACTTAATGAAACATTGTCCAATGAGGGAATTATAGAATTTGGAGTACCCCAGGGATCGGTTTTGGGCCCACTACGCTTTCTTCTATATATGAATGATATAACACAGAACGTTCATTCACATAAGGAAATTTTGTTTGCGGACGATACAACACTCGTAATAAAAGGTGAAACTAAACAGGTCATACAGCAGTCTGCTGACTCCGTTACAGGAGAGTTAACCAAATGGTCACAAGATAATCGCCTCATAATAAACAATAAATAAACAGTATGTCTAAATTTCCACACTATACAGAATAGGAATCCTGCGAAACCCAATATAACATTAAATGGTCATCAAATAGAAAATAAATCAGAAACAAAGTTTTTAGGACTATGGATACAACAAGACTTGAAATGGAATAAACATATACAATATCTGAATACTAAACTGAACTCGATGTGCTTTGCGTTACGTATTTTGAAAACCTGCACTAGCATGCACACATTAAGAAATACTTATTTTGCTTATTTCCATTCATACTTAAGATATGGGATCATACTTTGGGGTATGTCACCAGATGTACTAAGCACGTTTAGGATACAAAAGAGGGCGATAAGAATTATGGCAAATGTAAACTCTAGAGAATCATGTAGACCTCTGTTTAAAGATTTAAACATTCTCCCACTGCCCTGCATATATATCTTTGAAAGTATTATGTTTTTTAAAAAGAATTTAATGAATAAAGTTGATTTTATTAAAACAAACAATGATGTTCATAGGCATAACACAAGACAAAATCAAAACATTCATATTTCACACACACACACACACACACACAAGCATATATCAAAACGGAACTTTTCACACTGGAGTTAATTTATACAATAAACTACCCCTTTATATAAAACTGGCCCCAAAAATAAAAACCTTTGATAGAATGTTGAAAGCTTATCTGCAGTGCCATTGTTTTTACTCAGTAGTTGAATATCTTAGCGTATAGGAGCGATGGAATCTATAATTATATTTTACTTTTTTATTTAATTGTAATTTTTGTTGTATTTATAGAATTAAGTTTTCATATTATGATAATAGAGTGAGGTGAAAATAGTTGTGCAATAAGATTGTATCTATTAAGATTTGCTATTATAATAAGTTAAATAGTTATAATATTAGTAATATATACCTGTTAGTTCTTTTATTTTATAGATGTAAATTCTGACGTGTCCTATATCAAAAATGTATTGAATGCATGTGTTTGATCAAATGGAATTAATAAAAATCTATCTATCTATAACACCATAACTGGATCTAGTGGATTTGGCATCACTGCTAACCTTAAAATAATGTGATCAAGTTTCTTTAAGGAGCTGAGAGGTTTGCTTGAATCATAGTGGCATTGAATACCTCCCCTATAATGATTCCTAGTAACAGGTGTGAGTTTGCTTAGATCAGTTTGAATCCCGAAAGTTACCAGGCTGGATAAATCTCTACATCACCCCATAGTGGCTACAGCCCCTTCCTAGGTTCCATGTTTTAATAATACAGTTACCACCTCGACATGTCCCCCCTTATCTGCCAGGGACAATGGAGAGCATTTGTACTGGTTTGTAACATTAACCTCGTAGTTCCGCCCCTTAAAACATCAATAACTAACTAACTAACTAACTAACTAACATCAGCTCCATATTCTAATAATAACTTGACCACCTCTTCATATCCCCTAACAGCTGCCTTGAACAATGGAGTGGATATCTCCGAGTTTTTAACATTCACATCAGCCCCATATTCTAATAATAATTTGACCACCCCTGCATGTCCCCCACCAGCTGCCTTGTGCAATGGAGTGGATTTTTCCGAGTTTTTAACATTCACATCAGCCCCATATTCTAACAATAACTTGACCACCCCTGCATGTCCCCCACCAGCTGCCTTGTGTAGTGGTGTGTGTTTATGCAGGTCTTGAACATTCTCATCAGCTCCAAGTTCTATTAATAACTTGACCACCCCTGCATGTCCCCCACCAGCTGCCTCGTGCAATGGAGTGGATTCAATCCAGCCTTTACCATTCACATCAGCCCCATATTCTACTAACAACTTGACCACCCCTGCATGTCCCCCACCAGCTGCCTCATGCAATGGAGTGGATTCAATCCAGCCTTTACCATTCACATCAGCCCCGTATTCTACTAACAACTTGACCACGCCTGCATGTCCCCCACCAGCTGCCTTGTGCAATGGAGTGGATTTAATCCAGCCTTTACAATTCACATCAGCCCCATATTCTACTAACAACTTGACCACCTCTACATGTCCCCCACCAGCTGCCTCGTGCAATGGAGTGGATTCAATCCAGCCTTTACCATTCACATCAGCCCCATATTCTACTAACAACTTGACCACCCCTGCATGTCCCCCACCAGCTGCCTTGTGCAATGGAGTGGATTCAATCCAGCCTTTACCATTCACATCAGCCCCATATTCTAACAATAAATTAACCACACCACCATGTCCCCCACCAGCTGCATTGTGCAATGGAGTGCATTCATCTGAGTTCTTAACATTCACATCAGCTCCATGTTCTAATAGTGACTTGACAACCTCTACATGTCCCCCACCAGCTTCCTTGTGCAGTGGTGTGTATTCATACTGGTTTTGAAAATCCACATCAGCTCCAAGGTCTGATAATAAATTGACCACCTCTGCATGTCCCCCACCAGCTGCCTCATGCAATGGAGTGGATGCATTCTTGTCTTTAGAATTCACATCAGCTCCAAGTTCTATTAATAACTTGACAACCTCTGCATGTCCCCAACCAGCTGCCTTGTGCAATGGAGTGGATTTATACAGGTCTTGAACATTCACATTAGCTCCAAGTTCTGTTAGTAACTTGACCATCTCTACATGTACCCCACCAGTTGTATTGTGCAATGGAGTGGATTCATACTTGTCTTTAGAATTCACATTAGCTCCAAGTTCTGTTAGTAACTTGACCACCCCTACATGTCCCCCACCAGCTGCTTTGTGTAATGGGGTATATTTATAGAAGTTTTGAACATTCACATCAGCCCCATATTCTAACAATAACTTGGCCACCTCTACATGTCCCCCACCCGCTGCCTTGTGTAGTGGTGTGTGTTTATGCAGGTCTTGAACATTCACATCAGCTCCAAGTTCTATTAATAACTTGACAACCTCTGCATGTCCCCAACCAGCTGCCTTGTGCAATGGAGTGGATTTATACAGGTCTTGAAAATTCACATCAGCTCCAAGTTCTGATAATAACTTGATCTCCTCTACATGTCCCTTGCCAGCTGCATCGTGCAATGGACTGTATTCATACTTTTCTTTAACATTCACATTAGCTACAAGTTCGATTAATAACCTGACTACCTCTACATGTCCCCCACCCGCTGCCTTGTGTATTGGTGTGTATTTATACTGGTCCTTAACATTCACATCAGCTCCATGTTCTAATAGTAACTTGACCACCTGTACATGTCCCCCCCCAGCTGCCATGTGCAATGGTGTGTATTCATACTTGTCTTGAACATTCACATCAGCTCCATGTTTTAATAGTAACGTGACCACATGTGCATGGCCGTAATCAGCAGCCTGGTGCAATGGAGTACGCATCTCCCAATCTCTATCTCCCACATTAGCTCCACGATTCAACCACCAACGTACAAGGTACTTTTTACCATCCGATGCTGCACGATATAAAGAAGAGAAGATGGCGCGAACTGCAGGATGTACATTCAAATGGTGATCCCGTCCTACAGATATTATTTTCTGCATAATTCTTTTATCGTGAACCAGACTTTTTAGCCTTGGCAAATCGGAATCCTTAGCCCCATTCTGCGTCAGTACTGCAACTATTTCCCATGACCGCTTGTTATCCGCGTAGCGCAATGGTCGCCATCCCATCACTTTGTCGCACACATCTACCCTACTTTTGGAATCAACTAAAAGTTCAGCAATATCTGTCTTCCCGTGTGCTGCGGCTAGGTGCAACGCTAATCTGCCACCATTGTCCACAGTATTGACAACTGATAGGTCTACAAGCAGTTCCTGAACTTGAACTATGTCTCCTCTCAAAACCATCTGGTGTAGCTCAAATTCGTCTGACATCATCTGATCAAAAAAATATATCACATTATCAAATCCCCACTTGGATATCATTGCATACTTGTTAACACTTCTTCCATCTTTTAAAAGTCTTCTTGCTTTATTCTTAATCCTACTCCATAAAGTAGACGGTATTTCAGATTTTGTGGATAACTTTCTGGTTTCCTCCTCATACATATCTTTCAGCCAGCAAGCAACTAGATATTCGGAAAGAGATTTATGGACAAATATAGGAATGTCTTCAACAACTCTGTCAATGATCCCAAATCTCTGTAGTTTAATAAATTCCAATTCACCTGATAGTCCCACATTAACATCCAGAAGTGCTAGTTGTTCTACCGTGAAAGTTTCCAGCAAGGCGCACCGAGTATGTTTATCCATGAACTCCTTTTGTCGCTCCTGCATCATTTCAAGGACAACTTGATCGTCCGTGTTTATTCTACACTTTTCTTTGAATGTATCTTCATACTTTTTGTTAAAGAATTTCTTATATAGTTGGTACAAATGCATTGGGGCTTCCTCAAGGTTCATGGTTGACTCTGGATGCTGTTTGCTGTGTCCGATGAAGATTTCGGCAACCAGACGTGCGTGAAATGGTACTTCACATATGTGAGTGAGTGATGTTCTTAAATCAATTATAATCTGCTTTCTGGTTCTAGATACTACTTCATCCTCTAAGCCATTCTGTTGGAAATATGAAGTGAAATATTCAATTTGCTGATCATCTGAGAATGGCTGAATCACTAATGGCAGCGTTTGAAGGTTCTCCTGTAAATAAGATTCTACCACTGGTCGACTGGTGATCCAGATCTCCTTTACATTGGATTCTCTCAAAAGCAGTTTGAGGACACTCATCACCTGCTCCTTGTATGTTGGAGATACTTCGTCTACGGCATCAAGGAAAATGCAGATATTTCCGTTAGTTCTCACACTGTCGAACAGCAAATTCCTGGCTGTCTTGTGACATGTAGACTCTTGGATATTTGCAGCTTCACAGAGCAGATCAACTACTTGTTGAAGAGTGATATCTTCAGGACGATATTTACTGAGAGTAGTTGAGTACTCAGCAAGAGGAACAAAGGTCATCCACTGCTCAGGGTTTTGCTTCTTATGCTCCACTGTGAGATGTTTGAGAAGACTGGTCTTCCCTATTCCGGGCTGCCCTGTAAGTAGTCGCACTTTTCCGTTCCAAACTTGGGACAATTGACTGTCGTGGACGCAAGTCCCTGGCTTATTGTGGCATGTCGACGATATTGGGCTAACATGATTCCTCACAAGAGAGTCATCACCTTTCGTCTCTTTCCAGACAAGGAATCCATCGCTGTACTCCAGCCAGTGAATATTCTTGTCTGCGTATTTTAGCTGCCCCTGTTCCTCTCTGGCAGTGGCGATTATCGTGCTGCTGGACACATCTTTCTCCCGATTTTTGGGTAGATGCGACACGATGAACACATCGTGCTTATGTTCTTCCTTTAGCACATTGAATTCGAGTACAGTTTGGTGGCAGAGACTGCGCTCTATATAAAGCCTATCCACGATGGGTAAATGTCCACCAATAGAAATACTGAGCCCTTTGAGGAGAGCAGAAAACGTCTTTCCATGGATAATATTATCTTTTTCCTCGGTTTCGATCAGCTTGGATAAAGGCACTTCCTCTCCCTGAAACTGAACGGTAGAATTCCCTATACGTATCTGAGACTCTACAGTGAGATTTGTCACAGACCATGTGTCTGTTTTGTGTGTCCACTTTTGGGGCAGCTTCAGTTCCCGGCCAGATAATATGATGAGCCTTTTCTTTCCTGACTGAATATCAAGAAGGAACTCAGGGACGTCTTCCTCAATATGTGCATTAATGATTATGTTGTCACAGTGATTTGACAGACACACACTCCGCACAGCGACTGATTGTGAGCTCTGGGATGCATCAAAGGACAAGTAGTTGTCGCCACACTCACTGCGGACCAGCGCCAGGACTTTCAGATATCTTATATCTCTGTCAATATCTGGAACACTAATGTTCAGGTGATCACCACTAATAAGCGTCTTTGCACTGTCATCCAATAAAAACTCATAGCTTACGCTCTTCACATGACGGTTCAGATGATCCCGGAGAAGAGTAAACCAAAGGGGGGAGCTGTCTGTAAGAGGATCTGTGGTATTTTGGCAAGCTTCCATTTCGTCAAGAAAATCCCTACTGAGCAATTTCAGCTCTTCATCTGCCACTAGTGCTAGTTTAGATACCTCACTTTTAACAAGGTCTAGTACATGTTCAGCATTACCTTGCTCGCTGAAAATAAGAAACTTGGAAAGAAACGTATGATAATCTCCCTCGTCTACATGGCCCCTCTTCAAATCCCATATTTGTGTGTCTCCGGAACCAAAACAAAAAATAGACTGTGTGTTAACTCCAGTGCTGAGCACATCTCTCAACTCAGTAGGTATGTCGAAAAGTTCATTTGTGGAACTGTGCTCAATAGGACTGTTCGTATAAAGTAAAAAATAGAAATTATTGAATGAAAGTCCTTGGAAAATTCCTAAGTTATCAGCACATTTCCCTTTAATATCTTTATATGAATTGTAATATTTCAAGACACTGAACTTTCCCTTCTTGTCGATCAGTGCCGCAGTTGGGATCAGACTGGCGTTTTGCTTGTGCTTCAGTTGAACACAAAACGATGTATTGGTTGTTTTATCAGTGATGAACACATCATCGAGAGCGCCCAGGTCACGTAAATTGCTGGCGAGGAGGAAGGGCTTTCTCCTCTCCAGCAATCTGAGGTAGGCAAAGCCACAGACTCCATACTCGTACTTCACTCCCAAGGGTGTTGCTGCACCTGGTGTTTTCTCGTAGTTTGGCCTGACACAGAGATACACACTCTATGAATAATATATACTATCTCATGTAAACATTTCAGGTTTAGAGAATAAAATGTAAACACATATTTTGCCATCGATAGCACAAATGTTTGTCATATCCGTATTGATTGTTGAATTAAAAGTTTAAATTATACACCAATCAGTACTCACATAAATATATCTTTTATATACTGCTCATATTTCCACCTGACATTGAGGTCTCCTTCAGCTCAATTAAGAATAAAATCAATTAAGAATAAGAATAAAATGTATTAAGTCTAAAGTTAGTTTGGTGTGAAATGTTTATGATATAAATTGTAATTAAATGAATAAAGGGCCTCCAGGAGAGAGGATACCGGTAATGAAAATTATCCATCAATTTGGAGTAGGTTTCTTGGTACACCATAGAATACTAGATTCTATTACGGATGTTTCCTCAAATTCCCCACGAGTTGCATTGTTAACAGTTAAAGTGGAAAACAAGATATACACATTGATAAATGTTTCTGCACCAACAAATGACAAAAATAGAACTGATGCTGAGGGAACGGATCAATTTTGGGATGATTTTGAATAATTGTTAAGGAATATAGGCTACCTGATACTAATATTAAAATTTTACTTGGGCATTTCAATGAAAAGATTGGACGTGAGAGGAAATTTCGTCTAGTGGTGGGGTGATGGCCAGCACATAACTTGACAAACAGGAATGGTGAACGGTTAATTGAATTTTGTATTAACCATGGTTTAATTATAGAGACAACAAGGTTCAAGAGGAGACCACATAAATTAGTGACTAGGAAATGTCCTAATATTAAGTTAGGAGAGTTTCAGATAGATCATGTGGCCATGGGTAGGAAATTTCACAAAGAAATTTATAATGTAAAAGTCCTTCGTCGTGTTGATGTTGATTCGGAACATTACATTTCCAAGATTAAAATCAAACTGACTCCTAAAAGGAAAAATAAACCACAACAATTTAATAGCAAAAGGTTGTATGATCTTAGTTTAGTTATCAAAAATCCAGTATATTTTGAGCAATCCATCACGGTTTTAAGTGACAACTTGGGGACCACTGTTAATAAATTAAAAGCCTTAGCAGAAGAAGTTGCTCCCATTAAAAAACGAAAGAGACGTGAATGGTGGAATGAGGATTCTGTTATAGCAATTCTACGCCGGCATACAGCATGGTTCAATGACCAACAACAAAAAACTGAAAGTTCTAGGGTAAGAATTAATCAATGCTAGGCGGTTATCGGCCAAAGAAATCAGGATGGTTAAAAGGCAATATCAGAAGGAAACATTAAAATCTATTGATGAAGCTTTCAATCGCCATAAATCAAGTGACTATTATAGGACATTTAAACAATATCAATCAAAATTTACTCCCCCCATTAATTTGATGAAGGACACGAACGGGCAGGTGGCCCAAAATGATTATGACAATGCAATAATTTCGGCTGATTACTTCATACAATTACTTAATAGTGATGATCTTGAAGATTTTTTGAATTCGATCCCTATCCCAGAAATAAAACACTCCTGGAAAAGATCACACCGCCGGTTTACAATGAAGTGCGTACAGCGATTGATTCTCTTAATAATTTTAAAGCGGCAGGAGAGAATAAATTAGTAGCAGACCTTTGGAAGAATGCTAATGTACAGACTATTCATAACCTACATAAGTCTGGCTGCGTGGCTCAGGGGTAACGTTCTCGCTTGCTGAGCCCAAGGTTGCAGGTTCGAAACCTGGCGCAGTCAGCTGGCATTTGAGGGTGCGCAAATGCGAGGGAGCCGTGTCAGTACATTTACTGGCACGTTAAAGGTCCCCTTCGGGGCAAAATTCCGGCACCCCGGCGTCTCTAAAAGCCAGGGTAGTTAAAAGGGACGTAAAACCAATAACATTATTATTATTATTATAACCTACATAAACATCTTATTGACATTTGGAGCACCATTGCCTGAAGTATGGAATATTGCAATGATACACCCTATATACAAAAAGGGCGATGGATCAGATCCTCGACATTATCGAGGAATGTCGTTGCTGGATGTCACGTATACGATTTTTTCAAAGATTTTATATTCCAGAATTCACGAACAACTTAATAATGAACTTGGTGAATATCAGGGTGGTTTCCGTTCAGGACGAAGCTGTCCAGATCTAATTATCAGTCTCAACTGGATTATAAAACATCACAGGATTAGGAGCAAAGATTTAGTGATCACTTTCGTTGATTTTCAAAAAGCTTATGATAGTATCCATCGTGAATCTCTATTAAATGTCCTTACTGAATTTGGTTTACATCGAAAACTTGTTAACCTTATTGCGGTCACTCTTAAGAATACTAAATCTAGACAGGTTTAGAAGTGAAAACTCTGAGTCATTTGAAATCCACACAGGTGTTCGGCAGGGAGATGGATTATCTACATTGTTGTTTAATTGTGTGCTGGAAAAAAATAAGCGTCCATGGAATAAGGTTTGTCCACCGAATGTTAAGATAGGAAAAATATTCGACTAAATTGTCTCGCCTTTGCAGATGATCTAGTATTAATAGCAACTAGTATCGAAGAAGCTAAATTTCAGGTAGAGAAATTGGAACGACTAGCAGCGAAGGTTGGGTTGAAAATTTCTTTTGAGAAAACAGAAATGATGCCATCTTTTCAAGTTGACTCATCACATATTGTTATGCATAATGCCCAGAAAATAAAGATTGTGGAAAAATGTAAATATCTTGGTGAGATCATCACTTGGAATGCCAATGAAAGAGCATCTATAGATAGTAGAACACTAAAATTGCGACGAGAACAACAGATTACCTGGCCAACATAAGAAACAGTCTCTTTCGATTAATGCTAAATTTCGACATTATTTCTCCGTCGTTAAGCCAGAAGCAACATATGTAAGTGAAACTATATTTAAACTAAACACCCGATCAACAACTGACAAACTACAGAAGGTTGATAGACGGATTCTTCGGACAATCTATCTATATATATAAAAATCAATCTTAAGTGATAGTTTGTCTGTGGGTGTGTGTGTGTATGTCTCCTATGCATTCATATACCACTCAACCGATTGCGATGAAACTTGGGTGAGATGTTGAGTACACTCTAAGGAAGGCTTCTGACTTAGTAAATCCATTTTACAATAGGTAGCGCACGCGTAGATTCAACAAATGAGTGACGATGAGCGAAGCGTTTCAAACAAGTCCCGTATGTGTTCATATACCATTCGTCCGATAGCGATGAAACTTGGGTGAGATGTTGTATACACTTACGTGAAGGTTTCCAAATTAGTGAGTACATTTCACAGTAGATAGCGCACGAGTAGATTCAACAAATGAGCGACGACACGCAAAGCGTTTCAACAAAGTCCCGTATGCATTCATATACCATTCGTCCGATAGCTATGAAACTTGCGTAAAATGTAGTGTACACTGCAGGGAAAATTTCTGGCTTAGTACATCCACTTTACAATAGGCAGCACACGAGAAGATTCAACAAATGAGCTACGACGCGCGAAGCATTTCAACAAAGTCACGTTTGCGTTCATATACCATTCGTCCGATAGCGATGAAACTAGGCTGAGATTTGGTACGCACTCCAGGGAAGGTTTCTAGCTTAGTAAATCCCTTTCAAAATAGGTAGAGCACGAGTAGAATCAACAAATGAGCGACGACGCGCGAAGCGTTTCAACAAAGTCCCATATAATTTCATATACCATTCATCCGATAGCGATGAAACTTGGGTGAGATGTTGTATACACTTACGTGAAGGTTTCCAAATTAGTGAGTACATTTCACAGTAGATAGCGCACGAGTAGATTCAACAAATGAGCGACGACACGCAAAGCGTTTCAACAAAGTCCCGTATGCATTCATATACCATTCGTCCGATAGCTATGAAACTTGCGTAAAATGTAGTGTACACTGCAGGGAAAATTTCTGGCTTAGTACATCCACTTTACAATAGGCAGCACACGAGAAGATTCAACAAATGAGCTACGACGCGCGAAGCATTTCAACAAAGTCACGTTTGCGTTCATATACCATTCGTCCGATAGCGATGAAACTAGGCTGAGATTTGGTACGCACTCCAGGGAAGGTTTCTAGCTTAGTAAATCCCTTTCAAAATAGGTAGAGCACGAGTAGAATCAACAAATGAGCGACGACGCGCGAAGCGTTTCAACAAAGTCCCATATAATTTCATATACCATTCATCCGATAGCGATGAAACTTGGGTGAGATGTTGTGTACACTCCAGGGAAGGTTTCTGGCTTAGTACATACATTTTACAATAGGTAGCGCACCAGTAGATTCAACAAATGAGCGATGACACGCGAAGCGTTTCAACAAAGTCCCGTATAAAGTCATATACCATTCGTCTGATAGTGATAAATGTTTGGTGAATTGTTGTGTACACTCCAGGAAAGGTTTCTGGCTAAGTAAATCCATTTTACAATACGAAGCGCACGTTTATGTTCAACAAATGAGTGACTACGCACGAAGCGTTTCGACAACGTCCCGTATACGTTCACATACCATTCATCTGATTGCGATGAAACTTGGGTGAGATGTTGTGTACACTCCAGGGAAGGTTTCTGGCTGAGTACATCCATATTACAATATGTAGCGCAAGAGTAGAATCAACAAATGAGCGACGACACGAGAAGCGTTTCAACCAAGTCCCGTATGCATGCATGTACCATTCGTCCGTAGCTATGAAACTTGGGTGAGATGTTGTGTACACGTCATGGAAAATTTCTGGCTTAGTAAATCCCCTATACAATATGCAGCGCACAAGTTGATTCAACAAATGAGGGCCGACGCGCGAAGCGTTTCAACAAAGTCCTGTATAAGGTCATATACCATTCTGCCGTTAGCGGTGAAACTTGGGTGAAATATGGTGGACACTCCAAGGAAGGTTTCTGGCTTAGTAAATACAGTTCACAGTAGGTAGCACACGAGTAGATTCGACAAATGAACGACGACACGCGGAGCGTTTCAATACAGTCCCCTATGTCTTCATATCCCATTAGTCCGATAGCGTTGAAACTTGGGTGAGATGTTGTGGACACTTACGTGACGGTTTCTAACTTAGTAAATATATTTTACAGTAGGTAGCGCACGAGTAGATTCAACAAATGAGTGACGGAGCGCGAATCGTTTATACAAAATCAGGTATGCGTTCATATACTATTCATCCGATTGCGATGAAACATTGATCAGTTATTGTGTACCCGCCAGGGAAGGGGACTTAGTAAATCCATTTCACAATAAGTAGCGCAAGAGTAGATGCAACAAATGGGTGACGACGCGCGAAGCGTTTCAACAAAATCCCCTATTGTGTTCATATAACATTCATCGATTGCGATGAAACCTTGATGAGTTATTGTGTACACGCCAGGGAAGGGCTTCGACTTAGTAATACATTTCTCAATCGGTAGCGCACGAGTAGATTCAACAAATGAGTGACAGCGCACGAATCGTTTAAACAAAAACCCCTATACATGCATATACCATTCATCCGATTGCGATGAATCATTGATGAGTTATTGTGTACACGCCAGGGAAGGGCTTCGACTTAGTAATACATTTCTCAATAGGTAGCGCACGAGTAGATTCAACAAATGAGTGACAGCGCACGAATTGTTTAAACAAAACCCCGTATACATGCATATACCATTCATCCGATTGCGATGAATCATTGATGAGTAATTGTGTACACGCCAGGGAAGGGCTTCGACTTAATAATACATTTCTCAATAGGTAGCGCACGAGTAGATTCAACAAATGAGTGACAGCGCACGAATCGTTTAAACAAAAACCCCTATACATGCATATACCATTCATCCGATTGCGATGAATCATTGATGAGTTATTGTGAACACGCCAGGGTAGGGTTTCGACTTAGTAATACATTTCTCAATAGGTAGCGCACGAGTAGATTCAACAAATGAGTGACAGCGCACGAATCGTTTAAACAAAACACCGTATACATGCATATACCATTCATCCGATTGCGATGAATCATTGATGAGTTATTGTGAACACGCCAGGGTAGGGTTTCGACTTAATAATACATTTCTCAATAGGTAGCGCACGAGTAGATTCAACAAATGAGTGACAGCGCACGAATCGTTTAAACAAAACACCGTATACATGCATATACCATTCATCCGATTGCGATGAATCATTGATGAGTAATTGTGTACACGCCAGGGAAGGGCTTCGACTTAATAATACATTTCTCAATAGGTAGCGCACGAGTAGATTCAACAAATGAGTGACAGCGCACGAATCGTTTAAACAAAAACCCCTATACATGCATATACCATTCATCCGATTGCGATGAATCATTGATGAGTTATTGTGAACACGCCAGGATAGGGTTTCGACTTAGTAATACATTTCTCAATAGGTAGCGCACGAGTAGATTCAACAAATGAGTGACAGCGCACGAATCGTTTAAACAAAACACCGTATACATGCATATACCATTCATCCGATTGGGATGAATCATTGATGAGTTATTGTGAACACGCCAGGGTAGGGTTTCGACTTAATAATACATTTCTCAATAGGTAGCGCACGAGTAGATTCAACAAATGAGTGACAGCGCACGAATCGTTTAAACAAAACACCGTATACATGCATATACCATTCATCCGATTGCGATGAATCATTGATGAGTTATTGTGAACACGCCAGGGTAGGGTTTCGACTTAGTAATACATTTCTCAATAGGTAGCGCACGAGTAGATTCAACAAATGAGTGACAGCGCACGAATCGTTTAAACAAAACACCGTATACATGCATATACCATTCATCCGATTGCGATGAATCATTGATGAGTTATTGTGAACACGCCAGGGTAGGGTTTCGACTTAGTAATACATTTCTCAATAGGTAGCGTACGAGTAGATTAAACAAATGAGTGACAGCGATGAAACTTTTGAAAGTTGTTGTGCACTCTCCCACGAAAGGTTCTAAATTAGAAAATCCATTTTAGGATAGCTTAGAGGCAGTTAACATGTTGTGTATCCAAAAGCACTTCAAGAAACAGAATTTCAACGCCAACACTTTCTTTGATTGGCATTGCAACGCATGCCGGGTACAGCTTGTACTCAATAAAAAACACCAGGTTGAGGGCCAGTGGAGACTTTTGCCCAATTCAATACTTTACAAGGAAAATGAATCTATCATTGACACGATGCGAAAACTAAGGATTGCCTTTTTTTGTACAAATATCCCAATTGCCAAATACTAGACTCCATAAACAACTTTTTGACTCCTTTTGGAACAGTAAAACAAAAATCACATGGTTTAAAGAAATACAAATGGATTTAGACGAACTGAAAATTACTAAGCATCAAATTGAACATAGAGAGGAGAAACGGCTAATGAATAACAAATACACTCGACTAACATTGAACATTTTACAGCGTAAGCAATATGTTATATCTGCAGAAGAACGAGCTGCAAGATCTTCCAGAATGAAGAAGTATTGGGAAAGAAAACAATTACTGTATCAAGAATTAAGAACTGAACTTAGTATTTGAAGACTTTGTATATGAGGTTTAATTTTAGGTGCTCCAATGTGGGCGTAAACAGTGTAAATAAATAAAGGAATGTAATAAAATAATAAAATCGATATCCTTGCAATATTAGGATTTATATTAAATTTTCAAAATATAGTCAGAAAATAATAAATTGTGTAATAGTGAGTGTAAATAAAATATTGGGCTTTATATTAAAAATCAAAAATATAGACAATTAAATAGTTTAGAGAAACAAATGCCGATTATCAACAAATATTTTAAGTCTGTGCTTAAAATGAGTAAAGCAAATCTTTTTCCAAAATAATAAGGAGTGTGAATTTTGACAGGTGTCAACTAGTTGACCAACTGAAGAACATCCAACTACGTTATGTATACGACTAAGTACGGTAATATAATGTAGGTCAGATATTATACTCACATGGTGGCTATGTAAGATCTTGATGGACCTGCAAAGATAGAAACAGACAATATGATATTCAGTAGAATAGAGTAGAGTCCGTTCAAGAACTGTGTATGTCTACTCCTGTAGGAAGCTGACATATGTAGCTATTGACATGGAGCGGCTTGTGTCCAACTACAGACACTAATCTAAGTTGAAGGGCTTCGAGCACTCGCTAGCATTTCTTGAACAGGCTCTACGATAAGTGGTGGTTGTTTTCAGGGAGCAATTCAAATGTTTTCTACAGAACTACGTAAACACGATTATATTTACTGTCCGTTTATCTACGTTCAACCAAAACCAAGTTAGCAATACTTGAATGATAGTAGATAATAACGGGTTCAAACCCGGCCGAAGTCGTCGGATATTTTAAGAGGGTTATAAATCCCTCAGTATACCTTCCTTCGGAGGAGAAGTAAAGCCAGCGATCCCATGTCACAGATTTATGGCATCATAAAGAGCCTTCCACTAATTACACTTGTGGAAACAAAAATGTGTGGGTTAGTTTGCTAACGCTCTATGAGTTCCAACGTTCGCCACCAGGTGCTGACTGCGATGCCATTTAGTAGCCGCATCTGCAGATACGTGTCGTGGATGGTAGCATTTGGTTGCAAAATTAGGAACTACTTCAAGAAATTAATCGTCTTCAGTCCTTGTACCTAAATCACAGATAACACACACTAATACAGCCATCACAATTAACACAGGTTATCAGACAGATTCTACACACACGCAAAGTACACGGGGCTACATGACCGCGTTGCCGCAGCCCCTAAACTAAGGAACCAACCAACCGTGGTAGAAAATGAAGAAAGCAAGAGAGATTTCCTCCCTTAGCCTTTGGAACTCCCCCACCAACCAGCAAGGCAGCAGGTCCAAGAGCTAACTACGTCACGCCTTGGCCTCGGATTCCCTAATACCGCCAGAGTCGGAAGAGAACGAAGGGTACCCCAAGGAAGTTGGCAGTAACGGTGAAAGAGAGGAAATGCAGTCCCATTAGTTACGAGCCCCTGATCCCTTACAACCATACAGTATGAAGTAGTCACACTGAAATTGAGCCAATATTAAGGTACCCTACCCTGATCGAAGTACGAAGATATTACTATTGGTCGGGATTTGAATATCGCGGCGGTGTTAGTTGAGTTTGTCGGCGATATATTGTACCGCGCGCTGGTGAGTGATACAGACTCACGAGTTATAGTTCTTCTCTGTCCGCTAGGAGGCAGGTTGAATTGTTTTCTTCGTGGGTCCGGAAATCTATGTTGTATTTTGTTTTAACGCAGTCATGGTGACATTTATTGAAAGATTATTTTTGTAAAAAGCTTGTGGTTCTGAACCTTGAAAGGGTAAGATGTGATTTTTGCCTGCGGAAGATTTAGGGGGTATTTCGGGAGCTTGCCTCCTGAATTTCGTCCCCTGATGTCGTCTGAAGATCCATGACATATCAACGACTTCGACAAATGTTATTATTGTTATGAAAAGTTAATATATTTAAATATATGTTTTCTAGATCTGCGCATGTTGTTAGGCCTTTATCATGGATCGACGTTATTTTATAAATACGCATGAAGAAAGCCGAGGTTCTAATACACGAAGTACGTCCAGAAAGTAAGTTCCGTTTGGTAATAACATTAAATTGTGTACAGATACAGAAAAATTATTTATTGCACAAAATTCTACGACCCTTAAACTACTTTTCCACATAACTGCCGAAATGTTGCAGGCATGTGTCGTAGCGTGGCACGAGTTTTTGTATACCTTCTTCATAGACGTGTGCCGCCTTCACATTTCTTCGTATGTGAAGAAATTGGATGATGTATGTCCCTATATGTTAATAATTATTAACTAGTTACATACTGGTAACTTTATGTTGACGGCACATGAAACAAGTCATAGGTATATTTGCCAACGTGAGTATTTGGTACTGAATTGCCTGAGAAAGGTAATGCAGTTTATATTTGGTTATTTCTGCGTTGTATGAAAGGTCTACAGATGTGATGCATCAAACTTAATGTCAACCTCGTGTTTTCACATTAGAAGGCTTTTGACACTCATCTTCGCTGACGTAATTAATGTTTATTAACCTTGTTTTATTTAATATGTAAATGTCCTTCAACGATTGGTCCTGACAGTATCCACGAAACAAGCAATGAGAACGGTATTAAACTAATAAACTTCGCCAAAACAAGGAGAATGACCATCAGAAGAACATACTTTCCCCGCAAAGTAGTACATAAAGTCACCTGGATATCCCCAGATGGAAATACGATGAATCAGATCGACCATGTGCTTGTTGACCGAGGACATCATGGTAGTGTCGAATATGTGCGATCTTTTCGCGGGGCAGATATGAATTCCGATCATTTTTTGGTGATAATCAAACTATGTCTGAAACTGTCTACCAAGTGGCGAAGAAATCCTGAACAGATGGCCCGCTTTGACAAGGATAAATTGGAAGATGCAGAAGTGAGACAACGCTATCAAGATAAAATTGCTACAAACCTCACAATATCGGAGAACCTTACCAACGTGGAAGACACATGGTTGGTATTGAGGAATGCAGTGTCACAGAGTGCAAAAGAAGAACTTGCTTGCCATCCAAAAGGCAGAAGTAAACCTTGGTTCGATGGAGAATATCGAGGATCTGTTGTGATGAGGTCAGCGAAGAGAATACAGTGCTTAGAAAAACTCACGGAAGAAGCAAGGGTAGCCTACTGTGAAGCGAGGCGTAACACGGACAAACTCATAAGAAAGAAGAAACGGGAACACCATAAAGGACTGTTGAAAGCAGTAGAAGAAGCAAAGTCATCACGCTCTTTTTTCCAAGCCACAAGTTTTGCCAGAGGTGTATACCGACAAGGTACTTTGGTTCTAACGAATGGGACAGGTGAAGTGGTACCGCCAGAAGAGCAGGCAAACCTATTTAAAGATCATTTTGAGAACCTATTGAATCGGGACTTTCCACTGACGGTGACATCTCAGGCGGGAGCCTTTTTGATAGAGTAGAAGTCCCTGAACCATCAGAGGAAGAAATCAGTGTTGCCCTAAAATTACTCAAGAACAACAAGGCCCCAGGAGGTAGTGGTATCACAGCTGAGATGCTTCGCCTGGGAGGACAAGCACTGATGGATGCATTGAAACGATTGATATCCACCATCTGGGCAGCAGAAGTAATTCCTGAAGAATGGAAGGGAGCAATTGTATGTCCAATATTCAAGAAGGGTGATGCTACCAAAGTATCAAACTACCGAGGGATTTCACTTCTTGAAATTGGATACAAAGTCTTTACAACTCTGCTGTTAAACCGAATGAAACCACTGGCTGAAGGAATTGTAGGCACATATCAATGTGGGTTCGTCCCTGGACGGTCTACCATCGACCACATATTTACTTTGAAGCAGCTGATAGAAAAATTCTATGAGTTTGATCGGGAACTACAACTCATCTTCATCGATTTTCGGCAAGCTTATGACAGCATTGACCGCATCGCACTATGGGAAAAGTTAGAGGAACTTGGCATCCCATCGAAATACATCCGTCTAATCGCAGCCTGCTACTCCCTGTCAACTTCTAAAGTACGGTTTGGCAATCAACTATCACCACCTTTCACTATCCAAAATGGATTGAGACAAGGAGATCCATTGGCGCCAATATTATTCAACTTGGCCTTGTAAGTAAGCCGTGACACTTGCCGAACCAGAGAAATGGAGATGGTGGAAGTAGATACAATTCTAGCATTTGCTGACGATGTTGTGATCCTTGGTGACACACTAGAGCAAATGTGCGCTGATACTTCCCGATTCCTCCAAAATGCAGAGAAAATTGGGCTGGAGGTGAACGTGGACAAGACTAAATATCTTGGAGTATCACGTCATCGAGTTCTCCCTCCCTACATTGTTGTAGGACATACCTTCCAACAAGTTGAAGAGTTCAAGTACCTGGGCTCAATATTAACCAACAAAAGTGAAGTGACGAAAGAAGTACATCAACGCATAACAAGTGCTAATCGCGTGTTCTTTAGTCGGAACAATATCTTCAAATCTCGTCTGATATCTCAGAAGAACAAAATCCATCTGTACACGACACTGGTGAGACCAGCACTTTTATACGGTTGTGAAACTTGGGCGACATCAGCACCGACAGAAGATTCAATATGTGCTTTTGAAAGAAAGGTACTTCGAAAGATATATGGGCCCGTCTATAATAACATGAAAGGTAAATGGGAGAGAAGAAAGAAAGAAGACCTGTTTGGAAAGCCACACATTGGACGGATGATGGGACAGAGGCGACTACAATGGTTTGGACACATCTTACGAGCGAACGGATCCCTTCCTAAGAGAGTCCTCCAATCGCAACCCACGGGAAAACGCCCGAGAGGATGCCCAAGAACACGATGGAAGGATCGAGTGACGACGATCCTTCAAGAAGTGGAACCAACAGCTGTGGAGGAAGATGGAGTGCCAATACCCCCTCTCATGATTTACTGACTTTCCTTTTATTGGATCCTTTTTGGTTTTTGTAATAATTTTCCCTTTGTAATAATTTTTTGGTTTTTGTAATATTTGTAATATTTATCTTTTCCTTTTGTTATTCTGCTGTAGGCCTCAATGGCCTGTTTAATGCAATAAATGTTGATGATGATGAAATGTTCTTTAATTACTTTGTAGTATGCTTTATGGCCTGTGAAAGTTTATTTATTAATATTGTTCATACTTTGATTATCTAACAGCGCTGGTAGGATTATCGTATGTCTTTTGTTTTTCATGATGTCTGACGATATTATTTGTTTAACTATGGTCGTCGATCTGTTGTTGTTAAAAATAAGAGAGAAGTTAGTAGCCATTACTGAATGTAGACGCGAATGAAATATCTCCGCATATTTATTGAGATTAATTGAGTTTATTCTTCAGTTTAGCCGTCATAATACTTTAGAAGTTGAAATATATTTATGTTTTACTTCGTGACATTGAATGCCCATGGAATAAATATAGTACATTATGCAACGAGCCTATAATGGCTATAATTAAGACACGAGTATTTTTTATAAAACGAGCGTATGCGAGTTTTATAATTTCCATACGAGTGTCTTAATTACCATTATAGGCGAGTTGCATACGACTGTTTATGTTCGACGATAATTACAACTTTATTATATGTTTTAACATAAATATTCATAAATATCTGTTGAGATTGTCACTAGAATTTTGTGATCGGGTGCTGCGCAGGGTAGGATATCTCTGATGTCCAAGCTCACTGACCAACCGACGCATGCGCTCTGTGAGCTTCAATGCCGTATGTGCAGATTGAGCATCAGTATTCAGTAAAAATGTCACCGAAATCGTTTGAAAACAACCCGCTGTGTAGAAATTGGATTTAAGGATATTAAGGTACAGTGTCTCATATTCACCAGTTTATTTACGAGAACATTATGGACGGTGCACTTTCGGTAATTTATATAGACATGTTGGATTTTGAGCGCACGCGTTAAGGTATCGTTACCTAATTGGTTAATTGGTCAATGAACGAGCTCTGATTGGCTGGAGAAACTGTATCATAATGAAAAAGAGTGTTATAATGACCATCATTATGATACAGTTTCTTGACACATAATAGTGGGGGTCGAACATAAAATAAATTAATTAATTATTGAGGAGTGACGTGATATGTGATATGAGGCATTCTATTGAGGCTTTAAGTGAAGCAAGGGAATGCTAGTTCTTTCGTCGTTTATATATTTTGGCAAGGCTTCTCTACAACAGAAAAATCCTTTCGATGGGGTTGATATTGGTATTCACGATTGTATTAACGTTTGAGGTAGCCTTCGAGCAATATCTACTGACCTATGCTAGGAACATGTAAGTACCCTGTGAGTGTAAGGATCCACATCTGTTTGTACTTTGTTATGATATGGCTTGTGTTTCTTTTTATATATACATTGGTGATGAATATATTGAGTCTATACCAGATAACCTTTGTATCATTTCTGGGTTCCGGGGTTCGGTGACAGTTTCAAACATTTAGCTCTGGGTATGGAAGCGGGAGAAAGTTCGCGCCAGATAGCGCTCGTGTAGTACTGGGTAAGCGCAAGGCGATCGTCTCATGTTTCTCCCAGTCAGCTGCGACGAATGTGTAAATTGTGACCGAGTTTTCTATGCTAAAGTAAATTGTATCTTCTCTAATTTTACTCCAAGACTATATTAATTAATTCTATAGGTATATCTCCTAATATATGATAAACGATTTTCAGCGTTTAAGCGTTAAACAGCTGCAAAATGAGCTACGGCAGTAAAACCAGCGGGAGGAAGGAAGAATTAATAGCCTACAGCGGTAATAACAAAATTCTAACACGCTTTATTATTCAAATAATGGATATGAGTCAGCATGCTTTCTCCTAAAGATTACAATTACTAGAGTATTGTAGGCCTATATTGATAAATATATCTCCAAAAGACTTAAATCATAAATTGAGATTTAAATATTCACTTGCTCCCCCTGCTTACAGACTTCGATTCTTGTATTTTTTAGGTTGATAGCTTACATGAAACTGTCGTGTTTTAAGGTAAACATAATCAATGAAAGTTGATACCGGTAATTAAATGTGTACCTCGAAAATGCATCGCAACATTTGGTTCTTATGTAATTTTGTCGATTTCGCAATAAGAATCATTCCCTTACCCCTGGGAAAGGACTTGAGGGTACAATTTTTTTAAAGTTTGAGAATCCCTGCTTTAGGGCCACGAACTGTTTCCATTCATGTCTCAAGAATGTAGAAGTCAGTCGCTGCCACATTCTCCGTCAGGCAGATGGAAATTGACGATTAATTCCGATTTCAAGAAACCAACCATAATACGTTTGTGACTGTTAATGTTGCGACATTTATTCTTGAAGTATTTGACCGAGTAGCCTATTGATGTCTTTGAAAATGGGAGTCAGAAATGTTACTTTCATTTCTTCGTGTATATTGACGATTTCTTCCTGTACTTCAATGGAAATGATTTCTGCAGATTCCGATATTGTAGGCTTATCGTGATAATCCGGCAATTTTCTTGTGTATGGCCTCTTCCTAAATAATTATTTTAGTTGTGTTCGTGGTCCACGGAAAAAGCGGTAGAATAGCGCCCGGTTTTTATCTTGCTCTCTCACCTTCAAATAGGCCTACAAACGCATAAATTCAGTGGATGTTATCGAAATGTCTAATCAGTTTATAGGTACAAAATAGAAATTATTTTCCATTGTAAGTCACACTTATCCAACACAGTTTTCGTGAAGTCATCGGGTTGTAAATGATGGAAACACACTTTAATATATTCGGTCAGATTTTTCTCACCGAAATGTTTCCTTCTAAAAGCATGTGACCATTTCTTCCTCATTTCTTTATTTTGTGGAAATTGGTGAAACGAAAACGGGCTTCCCTGATTTTTGCAAAGAGGAACACTGCAATAGCTCGGCATAGTTACGAAAATAACAATTTAAACAACTTAAATTCGTGGATATTAGCGGCATGAGAACATAGGAGACAAATGAAGAGCGCCTTGCGCTTACCCAGTACAACAGCAGTGCGCTCTATCGGTGCTAGTTCTATACATCCCTAATACGGGTCCACTGCCTTCCTATATAACCTGACGGGTCAGTAAGGATTCCTTATTGACATTCTAATAGAAGTGTGACGTGGCGGTTGTGGTGTAAGTGGGAATTCCTGGGTTTGACACCATGTTCCATTACAAGCTTGCCACAGTAGGTGAGTGGTTATCGTGTCGGACGACCAACCCCAAAGCTTTCTGGTTCGCTCCAGGCCCTGGTAAGTGATTTTTGAAAGGCGGCAAAAATCACAGCACGCATGCCATACGTTGTTGGCATGTTAAAGAACCCATTTGAATTCAAAAGGCCATGTACATAATGGCAAAATTAATCTCGGGATTTTCTGCCAACAGAAAGTTCTTCGTTTCTCTACTAGAAAGCGCTTTAATGACAAGGAGTTTAGATATATAACTTCCTTGAATTTCGTAGCACTCCAAGGAACAACAAAAATTCGAGATGTAAGCTGCCCTCTGGGCGCAAATATCAAATGTTCTCCCGGCACCCAAGGCCATACGATATTATTATTACTTTTGACAATCCCGCAGACGTTTTATGCTTGGAATCGTCATTAAAGCCGATGAATCTCTCCTCTATTCTATCGTCCACACAGTATCTAAATATTATGCTCATCTGGCTCTTTCAGGACACGTCTAACATCTCATCCGCTTGTAAGGCTTTATTTGTTTCTGATTTAATTCTCCCTTAATGCAATAGTTGTGAGCTCTAACAAGTCATTTTGAATGTCTGGAAATGTTCCTTTTAATGATTATTGTGGGGTTTGAAGCCATTTTTCAGTGTTGCCTTAGTAAACAAGAGTTTAGTGCTTTTCAGTCGGTCAACACGAATGTACCCAAAAGAGCTGGGTTATGCTCTAATCCTGAAATAAATTACCTTTATTAATCTCATGGAATTTATTTCAGGATCAGGGCATAACCCAAAAGAGCTGGGTTATGCCCTAATCCTGAAATAAATTACCTTTATTAATCTCATGGAATTTATTTCAGGATCAGGGCATAACCCAGCTCTTTTGGGTACATTCGTGTTGACCGACTGAAAAGCACTAAACTCTGGTCAATGATGATTGTAAATGGTCACCAACTGTCGATTCATTTTGAGTGATCAGATTCAACAATAGCAAATAGTTCCCTTTGTTAACAGAACGTTCATCTTCTCTATGCCCACAGAAGGCTAGTTCTTGTGTGGCCTACTGAGAAATACTACAGATGGAATGAGTCGCGGCGAATACTGCCTCATTATGTTTTACTGCTTGCAGTCAGGCAGTTTCAGATAAAGCATGCTCATTGCGAGTTTTACCGAAAAGCTTCACTATGTGAATTGGTCATCAGAACGTTGTAAGTGCAAAATTTATCGAAAAAGAGTTTCAATATCAGAACGCTTCCTATCAACTTCTCAGTCAATCTAAACGCAAAGACTGATGTTTTGTTATGCTGGAGATTCCATTAAAAACAATTATTCGGCTTTCAGTAATTTCCAAAAGTGCTTGTGATGCCAACTTTGTGTGTTGTCATTTTATAGTATTTACTGTTAAACATTAAACATGTAACATACCGGTACCTGAATATTCCGCTGTCCCTCAGGTGTCCACGTCTACTCGCCCTCACAGTATATCTGCAGCAAACCAGAAAGGAATCATGTGAGGGGAACCTCCCATATACGTCACAGTCTTTTCAATATGGTGATTTGCACAGTTACCAGCTCTGCATAGGATTAATTTAGTCATCTGACCTCAAAGCTTCCAAGGCTAGCCTAGCTATATGACTTTCAATTTAAGTGGAGATACAGAAGTGTAAAGTAGCATAGTGTATGTAGGGGAGTTAAATGAACTATCCTCCATAGAAAACTGTTAACAAAGAATCAATGTTATAACTGACAATAAAATGTTCACCCCATTCAAGCACAATCTTAGTCTCTACCTGATGGACAGGGGTTGAGGATTTCTCTTGGTTAACTATTCCTGTCCCTAACTCCACTTCCAATTAAGGACAGGTAGTTCTGCTATATACCAGGTTAATCTTTACACGATGATCATCTCTGCCAGTATGTCAATGCCTGGTCACACCTGACTTCCTGAAATGCAGTCTTTGTTGTGGTCTATTTCCTAACACCTCACATACAACTCGTGTGCCTAAAGTCCCCCATTACAAAACAAGCCACAGCTTCCAGATCTTGAGGAGCATCCCGTGCTCTAGCTGTGGTAGAAGAAGAGTTCTTGCTTTACTCACACACCACAGTGCCTCGTCGCTCATGCGGCGATGTACACAGGCCATCCCTAGTGAAGCCCCTTTTATAAACTCACTTTCAGGCACTTGGGAATATTCAAAAATGAAAGTGTTGATATACCGGTAGTCTAGTTGTTGAAACTCAAAGTACACATGCTACTTTAGATCACACAATAGCACAGGTTATTACACAAGTTCTTGCGGATGAGGACCGTATAATCCTGTTTTAATGCCATATGTCTATTCTTAGAGTTTCATCTTACCTGATTTATGTCCCAAGGATAGCACAAGGCCCTGAGAAGGCGCCCCACCTCGATCGGTCGAAGACACCTACATCTCTGAAACAAAAACAATGATTGACTGAATTATTATGAAAACAAAAGAGAAAGTACTACAGCACTTTAAAATGGTTTGAAACATAATACTGACGATTGTTCCACAATGATAACAAGGTTATGGTATGTATGCCTTTATAACAGTGAACAAGAAATCTACAAGAATTTCCCTCCTCACAATGAAATCAGGAAGTAAAGTCTATACATTAATCAATACACATGCACTAACAAACAACTTCAACCAAAAAGACACACAAGAAGTGGAAGAATTATGGGAACTACTGGAAACGTCCTCATCAAAATTTCCCAAATATCATGTTAAAATTCTGTTAGGAGACTTCAATGCACAAATTTGGAAAGAAAATAAATTTAGAACCATTGCTGGTATTTGTCCTGCTCAAAGCAGGACTAACAAAAATGGAGAAAGATTAGTAAGTTTTTGCGAGAATTTTTGAGGTAAAATTGATATCTATTGAATGTGGTGATTTTCATTGTTACCAGCTCTGGATAGGATAATGGAGAAAAAATAATTTACTCATCCGACCTCAGCGCTTCCAAGGCCAGCCTATCTATATGACTTTCTGTTGAGATATTTACTGTATGATATAGTTCATATACTCTGAATTGAAATTTCTTTAACAACACCTGCTTGGATAACGTAGCCATTGCTAACTATTTGAACTGTACACAAAAGATTAAGAGTGAACAGAGAACACCAAAAATAAAACATGAAATGTTACAAAAGAAGAAAGTTATTGGATAACATCAACACTCTCCCTTATTCAATAACTTGCAGACCCCATGCTGTCACACCATTGAAGGAGTCGAGTTGCAAACAATGGTTTTGTAAGCATGTCTGCGAGCTGCTACTCTGTATCCACATTTGTAACAGTGATTCCACCAGCAGTTACCAGTTCACAAACGAAGAAATATCTCACACTGATATGTTTGGTTCTTCGGTGAAACTCTGGGTTCTGAGCATGTTGAATTGCAGCTTCATTATCAACTTGCAGATCAGGCGTTGCATTCAACTGGCCAAATTCAGTCAAATGTGTCTTGATATTGATGATTTCTCGTGCTGCTTCACTGGCTGCTAAAACGTCAGATTCGTTAGTCGATATTGCAACTAAAGGTTGTCGTTGACAAATCCATTAAATAGGTGCACCAGAATAGAGACAATTACACCTGTGGTCGATCGTCCTGAACCGAGGTCAGCGTCGCTATAACATTCTAGGACACCTTTATTTCAATCATTCTTGTAGGTGATTCCATGATCTGAAATGCCTCTCATGTAACGGAAGATCCTTTTCACCTTGATCACATCACGTTCTTTTGTATTTTCAAGACTTCTTGACACCACTCCAACGGCATAGGCAATGTTAGGTCGAGTCATTCACATTAGAAACATCAAAACTTCAACTGCTTGTCTGTATGGAAACTCAGTGTTAGGTGAACTCTCCTCTGTATCGATGTCCTTGTTTTAATTGGAGTCGCTAAAGCCCTGCAATTGCTCTTGCCGAATCGATTCAGGAACTTCTAAATGTAGCGACTGATTAACTCTCATAGAACCATGTTTGATTTGGTCAATTTCTAATGCCACTAGAAATCATGTTGGCTTTGAAGTAATTTTGAACTCCTTCTTGTGATCGTCAATTAATTCATACTCAGCCATCAGCTGATGTTTTGTAAACAAATAACTATACGTTGCTAAAGAACAGGAATAAAAGCAATTTCTTATCTTAAAATAAACGTATTGGAAAAGCCAGGATTCGACAATTATGAATTTATTTTGGAGGAATACGGCCAGAATTATGATTCTGAAACAGAGATAATATTTATTTGAGAAAGAAATCAGCTGATTTAAGGAAACATGGATTGAAATTGTGTAAATATGGTAATTATAGTAGAACTATTTAACATTGTTGCTTTTGTGAAATAGAGTAGTAGTTAACTTAAAGATGAGTATTGATTTATAGTTAACTGAAAGAAGATTGGATATTGTAATTAAATGCTTCACGTTTTAATGAATCAGATAAGGACGTCACCAGAAGAAATCCTGGGACGTTGTTTATTTTACAGCAAGTGAAGTGCAAGTAAGGTCACTGAGGATTGACAAGAATTAGTAATTAACGCTTGTATATATTTTTTCAATCTCCTTCAATAATATCAGAATTTAGGAAAAATCTCATTAAATAAATTATCTAAATTAACCTAGAGAATGGTAAGAGTAAATTAGCAACGAACGTTATTTTACTATAATTAACGACCATTTCTAGTAATTGCTACTTAGGCATAATATTTAGGCTATTGTAATCACGCCGTGTTGAATAAATTTAACTGATTTGATTAGTAGTTTTTCTTGGAATTAATATGGTAGTTTTTGTGAGCAGAGCAGCATTTATGCTATGGTTGACTTGATTTGATGACAACCCACCTACCAACATCCCAACACACCCTTGTAATAACAAGAAGCACACTCCACCGCGCCAGTACTATTATACCGGGTTAAGTTACATAGCATAAACGACTCGTGGATTTCGCATATTTCCGAGTAGTCTAGTTCGTTGACCTCTAAAATGTTTCTTAGCCTGTGAATCTGCAATTTCTTGTGAACGAATACGGCTACTCTTCGTGAAGGCTAGCTACGTGTTTCAATCTGGTATGTGACCTTGTGACTGATGACTCACCATTAAATGGTTCTTACCTCAAGACTAGCAAAGTGTTTCAGACATCCCTGAAGATTCACAATGGACTGGTTCCCACCTCAAAGCCACCTATTTTTGCCTATTTTTATTTATGAAAAAAAAAAAAAAAAAAAAAAGGGCTTATGAGATCACCTTTTGTCCGTGTGTGTGTGTGTATGTGTGCGTCAGTGTGTGTTACCCCGTAATAACTTCTAAACGGCTGGATCGATTTCAATGAAACTCGGTAAGGTTATAGTACTACTTGGCTGACCCCGTCCGTGCCCTTCAAATTTTATTAAGTCTCACCAATCCAACATGGCGGCTGTGCGAATTATTTGACCGGCATTCTATATCTCCAAAACTGTTACTCATACCATCCTGAAATTGTGTACGGTGTTAAAGGGCAGTACTAGACGTTCACCTATGGGACTTTCCAAAAACTGTTAACTACAAAACAAACATGGCGGCCAAACGAAGTTGAAACATTTAAATAGACTTTTCTCGCGATTTAACCATCCGAACGCAGTGAAACATGGTGTAGAAAATTACTACACAATTTGAAAATCACTGACATCTAATTTAGTCCAATTGCCTACACAAACTAAAGATGGCGGCTGTGCGAAATTTTGAAATTAAGTTTTTATTTCTTGTGCTCTAATCATGCGATCGAAATTAACGTTTGATTAATGAACGTACACAGTAATCCGCATCTATTAATACGTAACACCATGGCCTACATATATTAACATTCAACAGGACGATTATATGAAATATTTAGACGGTTGTCAATGTCCACGAATCTATTACAGCAGTCAACCTAAATATTTGTTTGTTGATGGGGTAATTAATATACGTAGGATATGAAAGTAGGCTGTTTGGTTCTTCACGGAACTACTTGGTTAGCCTTCAAACAACATGGCTGAAGATACACAATGGAATGGTTCCTACCTCAAGACAAGTTATATGTTCCATTATTGTAGGTGAACATAGGGCGGAGATTCACAATGGGATGGTTCCTACCTCAAGACAAGTTATTTGTTTCAGTATTGTATGTGAGCATATGGCAGAAGACTCATAATGGGATGGTTCATACCTCAAGAGGGTTTATGTGTTTCAGTATTGCATGTGAGCATACGGCAGAAGATTCACAATGGGATGGTTCATAGCTATTTTAAACCTGGACAAAATTAATAACAAGCTGAAAATTGGTGGAAACGTTAAGAACCATGTCCTAAACGAAATCCCAAAAGTCCCAAAAAATCCGAGCTGGGGAAAAGCCGCCATCTTGGAAAAAATGCCGTCATCTTGGATTTTTCCGTTTTTGGCCATATATTTCAAACAAGTGGTCCTAGCGAGGTCAGACTGGTGTCAAATTGACCGGATTTTACTGCCAAAGTCTCAGGAACATTAATAAAATATGTTAGACGCGTTCTTACAGCTATTTTATTTAATTAAGTACTATTAACATAAATAGAGTGTTAAAAGTTCGATTTTGACCGTTCCTGTCACAATAGCTAAAAACTGCAAATGCAAATAATGTATTTAAACCTAAAATTATAAATGATATTCTTGAAATTGTGAGTATCACATCTAAAATGCTTAAATTATTGTCAGTATTAAATAGAGACACTATGAGAGATGTAATCTTTGACTTGTAATGCTTAGCGGCTTCCGTCGTTTGGTGGTTCCATGAGATCTGTAAAAAAAGGAACAGTGAGAATCTTATCTTTTGTGCAGATAATGTCTATATGTATTTCGAAATAACTTGCCCTCGTATTAAAGCACAAGATCGTCAGGGTCGTCAACGTCGATGCTCTCCTCTGGGCGGTTCGCACATCCGTGACCAGCGCAGTATCCGCACATTGTTGTGGATCTGCAGTTGTGGTGTCCAATCGGCTGATTATGGGGCATCCATATAAGGAAAGAAAAAAAGCCTCTCCTACTGTAGCGATTTCTTTGTGCGATGCATCTGGCTTGTTGAAAACATGGACCTTACTGCGCAATTTAGCGTTTTCTTTAAGCTGCTTGAAGGACCTGAGTTTTTCCTTTCTAAAGGGGGCGGATGTGGTGTCACAACCAGTAGCAGCGTGGAAGAAAGTGAGAATTGGAAGCAAGCTTCCAAGGCCAGACTTGAGTTTTACGCTTTTGAAAATCTTGTCTTTTCCATTCTTCTTTCCGGCATAAACATGGAAATGTCTTCGTGAACATCAGGAACAGAAACCATCAAGACGAGCAGATCAGTATCTTCTCCCACAATCACAGAACTGACTTCTGTATTCCTTGAAGTTTCGGCTTCCGTTGAAACAATCAGGGTATCAGCGTCGTCTTCAGCTTGAATAACCTCAATGCCTGCTGTTGTAAGGTGTTTTGATTGGAGAGCAATGAAACGCGTCTTGTTGTTGTCGTTTGATAAAAACCCTCCTTCTGGTACAGTAGTTGGCGTGAAATCTTCCATAACTACGTCTGGTGCCTCCTTGCCATTTCTCCTGGCATGTTCTGCTTCTTTGGTTGTCGGGGCTCCATAGGCATCAAACACAAAGGTTGTTTTTTGCCAAAATGGATTTCAATATAATTGACGTTTTGCTGGCAAATTTGGCAGTAGGTTGCAGGACAAGTCCAATCAACTTGATGCAGAAGGAAACCTCCGTTGGCCGTGAACACAGGGTTTGATGGCAAAGCTTCTTCGCAGCTTGAAAACTCTTCTTGGACTTTGTGCCTTTCCGCAGAAGTGTGCCATCAAATAGAGCTGGTGGTCTTGCGGCCAACTCGTAAGTCAAGTACGTTGAAAGCTCTTCTTTGCAAAGAGGCGATGAAACAGTAGGTTTGGGCCTATTTCCACTGTGGTGTCCTTAAATTTAATGATCTTGGCCATACTTCCAAGGGAACGAAATTTGTCCTTCCTCTTCAAGTGGACGTCGTTGAGGCATTGAGCTACGATTGACTTCATGGCTTGCAAACCAAGGGCGTGGGCTTCGTCGCAGTTCACAGTGTCGTCGGCAACCACACGTGTACGCAGATACAAAAGAAGAGGAAGTTCCAGGAAAGGGTTGTGAGTACGTAGCCACTCTGTCATCTTGTCAACATCCCCTTTGTCTCTGCATTGTCGTGTCTCTTGACGTTCGACGTGTTGATCCCAAAATTCAGAGAAAACACCAATGAAGCGTTCTATTGCATCGACAATACCAGACGTTGCAGGCATGGCGGTCACCCATCGAGCTATCACCTCTTCAGACATTCCGCGGCCGTGTGCCAGACCTCTCGCTGACTTCATAGTACGAATCAGCACCTGTTCGATTGTCATATCCGTCCAAACTCCACACCAGAATTTGTCGGATCTTCGGACGGTGAAGAAGCCTTTCGTCACAAATCGTTCGATTTCGGACGCAGTCATGGTTTCATTTATCCTCAACATTTGCTGAAGGTAAATGTGAGCGTATTTGGCATAATTAAAATGCCATGCAGCATTAAGTATGGAATCATGCTCTGCACACAATACAGGTGAAGATTCCATTTCCCGGAACGTTCGGCTCTCACGAAAAGACGCATGACGGTTACCATTTTGAAATACTCAGTCCACAATTTCGCTGTGCGACCTGATTTGGCGACTTCGTCGAACTAGGTGTAAAACCGACTGGAGGCTTCAGCGAGACATGCAGTGTTGCGGATGCTTGCAACTGTTTCTTCCCCTAAAAGTACCTTTCGTTGAACTGCTTTAAGTTCTTCGGTTAAAATCGTATCTCCTTTTATGTCATCGATGAGGACACTGGCGAGAGCAACTTGAGTCAGGAAGTGGGCACGGATTGCTTGAGCATACGCGTGTTCGGACAGTATGTGAATTACCACCGACAGTAGTAGCTAGGCGCGCTAAAGCGCAGCGTTAGGCCATGGGGCCAAGCTCTCTGCTGACTCGGTAGACGCGTGGGTTCGAGCCCCACCGTCGGCCGTGCTTGAAATGGTTTTCCGTAGTTTCCCATTTTCAACACCAGGCAAAAGCTGGGGCGGTACCTTCTGACAGGCCACGGCCGCTTCCTTCCACATCCTTGCCCGTTTTCATTCATCTTCATCCATTCCATCTCTCATCCCGACGTGCAGGTCGCCCACGGGCGTCGACTAGAAAGACCTGCGCTCGGCCTCTCAGGAGGTCACACGACAACAACATGTGAATTACCGAATTCTTTGCATAAATTTCCACCCACAAGTCCTCTAAGCCACTTCCAGCCATTAAAGATCCTGCAGCCCCCATCAAGGACATCAAGAAGTGGAAACCTCCAAGCAGCAAAGTATTATTTGATAAGGGGCTATTTTCTTCGGCCGAGAGCACGATATCCAAAGCTTTTGCACAGAGCGGTTGGTCAAACGTTACCACACAGGACTGGTTTCTCGCTTCGCTCTGCTCTGCTGCATAAAGGAGGCAAGTGTGAATCGTCGACGGATTTGAAGGCGATAAGTTTGTATATTCATTTTATCTTTAGAATTACTCTTATTCCACCAATTCAGGTAACTTTACTAAGTTAGTGCGTAAAAACAGGTCAACATCGAACTTTGAACACACTATTTATATTATTAACAGTACTAAAATAATTTAAAAAGCTGTAAGATGCGTCTAGCATATCTTATTAATGTTTCCGAGACTTCGACAGTAAAATCTGGTCAATTTGACACCAGTCTGACCAGGCTAGGACCACTAGTTCGAAATATATGGCCAAGAATCGAAAAATCCAAGATGGCGGTGGTTTTTTCATGATGGCGGCTTTTCCCCAGGTCGGATTTTTTGGGACTTTTGGGATTTCGTTTAGGACATTGTTCTTAACGTTTCCCCCTATATTCAGCTTGTTATTAATTTTGTCCGAGTCAGAGGTCAATTTTGTCTAATTGCACTGGACTATCATACCTCAAGACAAGTTATGTGTTTCAGTATTGAATGTGAGCATATGGCAGAAGATTCACAATGGGATGGTTCCTACCTCAAGACAAGTTATGTGTTTCATTATCGTATGTGAGCATATGGCAGAAGATTCATAATGGGATGATTCATACCTCAAGACATGTTATGTGTTTCAGTATTGTATGTGAGCATATGGCAGAATATTCACAATGGGATGATTCATACCTCAAGACAAGTTATGTGTTTCAGTATCGTATGTGAGCATATGGCAGAATATTCACAATGGGATGATTCATATCTCAAGACATGTTATGTGTTTCAGTATTGAATGTGAGCATATGGCAGAATATTCACAATGGGATGATTCATACCTCAAGACAAGTTATGTGTTTCAGTATTGAATGTGAGCATATGGCAGAAGATTCACAATGGGATGATTCATACCTCAAGACATGTTATGTGTTTCAGTATTGAATGTGAGCATATGGCAGAAGATTCACAATGGGATGGTTCCTACCTCAAGACAGGTTATGTGTTTAGACTCGTAACCATAAGGCTTCTTATTCAAAATGATAAAACCGGCGGTCCCATGTCATAGATTTATGGCATGTAAAAGATCCTTCACAGTCTAAACTTGTGTAAAGCAAAATTGTTAGGTTAGATTTCGTCAGAACGTTCTATCAAAGTTCCAACGTTCACCACTAGGTATCATTGACATCTGGTGGCGAAAGTTGGAACTACTTAAAATTGAACGGTACTTGTAGCTCACCCTTTAGGGTGTCCACTGCAAGCAGCTACAGACTCCCGGCACTAAAAGCCATACGATAAATAAATAGATACATATTTTTAATGAAATAGTTCCTATTTCAACATTGTGCCCATATGGCTAAAGATTAACAATGGAATAGCTCCTGCCTACTGTAAACACCCCAAGATGTGCAGTCTGGTTTGTAACCAAATGGCTGAAGATTCCCAGAAGGTAGTCTTACCTCTAGACCAAATATTTGTTTTAGACTTGTAACCATATGGCTGAAGTTTCAAAGAGGATGGCCTTACCTCTATCCAACGAAGAGTTTCAGTCTTGTATGTAATAATATGGCTGAGTATTAACAATGCAATAGCTCTTACCTGTAGACTAGCTATGTGTTTCAGACGTGTGTGTAACCCATATTATCCACACTGGAAATGTACCAAGCTCTAGACTTGCTATGTGGTTTAAATTTGAAACAATATGGCTGAATATTCACAATGGAGGTGTTCCTACCTAAAGAGGAGCTATGTGTATAAGACTCGTAACCATGTGGCAGAGTATTAACAGTGGAATGGTTCCTTTCCTCATCACTACTGTATGTGTTCTAGTCTTGTAACCACATAGCTGAAGAAAAACAATGTAATGGGTCTTACCCCTACTTGTCGGGGAAATAAGTATAGATACTCGAGTTTAGAGGTCAATAAAACCTTTACCCTTAGTCTTACATACGGACAACCTACACCAAAATTTTCCTTGTTTTATTTGTCGTTTAATGATATAGAGTAAATATTTGCATTGTATCTAGTTAAAATTTTATAGCAGATTGAACAAAAATAGTACCGGTTTTTCTTACCAAGTTCACGGAGCGCTCACTTAGAAGGATCATTACGTTAAAAGTATTGATCGGATCATAACGAAACTTTAATACGTCTTAAAGGAACTTATTGTTAACGTGTGTATGCAGTTTTAATCTGATCTGACGTTTCTTGAAATAGTTGTTGTGAATTTTGTAAAAACAACTTTTTCTCGGGCCTGGGTGGTCATAGCAGTATGAAATATGGCTTGTTATGAGGCTCATAGCAATGCAAGGCTAAATGAAAAACTACATTTTATCTTCTTTTGATAATCGCTTTTATATCGATTGATATTTAATCAGGTGGTTATGTGAGAAGAATGTATCGTAGCAAGCGACGGGAACAATGCGCTCGGTCCAGGAAACTCATGCGACGTTGCCCTGTGAAACATAATACGCGCGTGTTCCAAGCCGTAAGGTCTGTGAATTTCTGTTGTTGTTGTTGTTGTTGTTTTGTAATTTGTGTTAGGCCGGTATTACACTACCAAAGACATTTGTCAAATAAATTTTGTCAAATATTTTATAAAACTGAACTTTTATCAAAGTTATACAAAGCAATCATCACACCATAACACTACATCAAATATTTTATCATAGTTCAGCAAAATGGATGAAGGACAGTTTCTTGTTCACTTAACTGTATTATGGTAGTTGCAATTCTGTGGTGGCAATACCGGTATATAAAAGAAACGGAATGATAAAGTGAATGTCTATGGGTTAAACCATGGGTCGCTCACGTCACAAGGAAGATGCTATTTTAAACGAGTGAAATCTTGGTGAAGGAGCTGCAGTACGAGGACTTGATCAATGACATTAATTAAAATAAATAAAAAACCATAAGTGAAATTGACGAATTATAATACAAATATTATAATGTATATTCTCCTCCGTGGTTTAGTGGTCAGCGTGCTTAGCTGCCCACCGGAGGTTCGTGGTTCGATTCCCGGCTCTGCCACGAATTTTGAAAAGTGGTATGAGGATTGGAACGGGGTCTACTCAGCCTCGGGTGGTCCAAATGAGTGGAGGGGGGTTCGATTCCCACCTCAGCCATCCTCGAAGTGGTTTTCGTGGTTTGCTACTTCGTCTCCAGGCATATGCCGGGATGATACCTAACGTAAGGCCACGTCCGCCTCATTCCCTCTTCCTTGCCTATCCCTCCCAATCTTCCCATCCCTCATAAAGTTCCTGTTCGCTTTGCAGGTGGGGCCGCCTGGGCGAGGTGCTGGTCCCACACCCCAGTTGTATCCCCGATCCCGAAGTTTCAAAATGGAGGCGGTAAATGTGAGGTCCATCGCTGAGTCCGGGGGAATAGCCAACCCTGGAAGGTAATACGACTAAGAAAAAAAATACACTATCACTCACGTCTATTTAACTTACTATTTAATTCTTCTTTATATCCTGAAATATGCGTCCCTTATGTACAGCGCTAATATCCTCTGCTAATTTTACCTACAAGTTAGAGAAACGTGTCTTATTTCATTTCCGCAAGAAGTGAAACATTTCCAAACACCTTTTTTAATGAGGGATATAGACCTCCATTGGCAGGTTTAAAAATGGCGTGTCAGCTGAAAAGCTATTATTATAAGATTAATTGTTTGAAGTAATTTACACTTTGAGATTATAAGATTGTAAAACTGCTCCCTTATTAACCGTCTGAAAAATCACTGCCCGATAAATCAGACGAACTGTCATTTAAGTTTATAACAAGTGGCTCAACAACGGGGACGTCTTCTGTTAGCCCATCCTTTTCCCAGTAATGTTTCTCTAATTTTTTGGTGTGTTCGATGTATTTTTTCCATAGCTTCGATGTTACGGACCTCAAGGCTTCTTTACAGAGATCTCGCATCACCTCCATTGATCTTCCTCTCTCCGCCTGGTTACTCATATTCACTTAAGCTATTTTATTTTCAACGTAGGACCAAACCAGCTCTTTGGGGTTGAGCTCACAATGAGCAACTGGCAGCCAGACGACTTCGACGGCAGGACGAACATTCTTGATTATCTGTTCCAGCTTCTTTTTAGGTGCCTTGAAGTGAGGTTTGGCGTGAACAATTAGCTCTGCTTGCGTCATACTTTCATACTTTTGGATTCTGGGAGGAAGAGGAATATCTTTCATTGCAGCGGCACATCTCTTCACCGTGGCTATCGACCTTCCAATACACGTGGATACTTTTTGCTAAACCCTCTTATCATTATTACTTTCTCTCTCGCTTCTAAAAACCTTATTGAACTTATAATCATGGCAAATTCTCCCTCCGTTAACTGCGGTTTAGCTGGCATCTTGATCGATGTAGGTAATACAGACAGTGATAGTTGCTGCTTGTTGCTAATGACTTAACGAAGAACAAAGGTCGGAGTTTGCTGTGCGTAGGAACGAGCACGCAGCGAGTTCGAAATACGGTAGTCAACTGGCAACATTGCCAGGCTGCTACGGTACTATCGTCGCCCACAATGGTCCGATTAAATATCAATCCATATAAAATCGATAATCATAAGTAGATAAAATGTAGTTTTTCGTTTAGCCTTGCATTGCTATGAGTCTCATAACAAGCCATATTTCATACTGCTATGACCACCCAGGCCCGAGAAAAAGCTGTTTTACAAAATTCACAACAACTATTTTAAGAAACGTCAGATCAGATTAAAACTTCATATACGCGTTAACAATAAGTTCCTTTAAGACGTATTAAAGTTTCGTTACGATCAGATCAATACTTTTAACGTAATGATCTATCTAAATGAGCGCTCCGTTAACTTGGTAAGAAAAGCCGGTACTTTTTTTGTTCAATCTGCTATAAAAATTTAACGAGATATAATGCAAACATTTACACTATATCGTTAAACGACAAATAAAACAAGGAACATTTTGGTGTAGGTTGTTCTTATGTAAGACTAAGGGTAAAGGTTTTATTGTCCTCTAAACTCGAGTATCTATACTTATTTCTCCGACAAGTAGACAAGCTATTCGCAATGGAAAGAGCCTTTTCTCAATACTAGCAATGAGTTTGAATTCTGTAACAGTATGTATGAAGATTTAGAACAAACTGATTGCGCTGTCAAACTCTTATCACAAGACAAGCTTCTCGAGATATCTGCATCGGGTGCGGTTTGCGATAAGCAGACCTTACAGACTCAGTATCAGACATGATAGTCATGCCACACGTACGATATGAAATACAGTATATAATGATTTTTTAGGTTAAATAAAATAAATAAGAACCCCTGGCACAACAAACAACCCATGAGGGCCTAGACCTACCAAGCGACCGCTGCCCAGACATTTGACCTGCTGATATTGGGTGGCGCGTGGTCAGCGGGTCGGGACCCATCGGCCGTTAATCTTGGTTTTCGTGACCGCGGCACTGCAACACTGTGAGACAGCTACTCAATTGTCCTCACGAGGATGAGTGCGCCCTGTTCCAGCCCTCAGGTCAGTTTCTAAAATCCCAGACGGATACGGGGGCTGATCCCGGGGCCTCCGGGTGAAAGGCAGGCGCGCTACCCCTACACTACGGGATCGGTAGTATTGGCCAGTATACAGTTGTTCAGTCGGTTTAGGTGCTAACTAAGGGTAGTGGCTCACGTCAGTATTGTATAACCCTATCAGAGTATTTGCTAGTCGTAAAAATATTAAAAATTAATTAGTTCTTATCTCCAAACTAGCCACAAAATTCAGTCTCACATGTAGCCATATGGCTGAATGCTAACAATGATATAGCCCTTACCTCGAGTAGCCACGTAATTCAGTCTCACATGTAGCCATATGGCTGAATGCTAATAATGAAATAGCCCTTACCTCTAGAGTAGCCACGTAATTCAGTCTCACATGTAGCCATATGGCTGAATGCTAACAATGAAATAGCCCTTAACTCTAGAGAGGCCACGTAATTCAGTCTCACATGTAGCCATATGGCTGAAGGTTACCAATGAAATAGCTCTTACCTCTAGAGTAGCAATGTGCTTCAGGCATGTATGTAGCCATATGGTTGATGATTCACATGGGAATGGTTCCTTCCTCTAAACTAGCGATGGGTTTGAATTCTGTAACACTATGTATGAAGATTTAGAATAAACTGATTGCGCTGTCATACTCTTATCACAAGACAAGTGACTGAGATATCAGCTTCAGGTGTGGTTTGCGATAAGCAGACCCTACTTACTCAGTATAACCCCTGGCACAACAAACAACCCATGGGGGCCTAGGCCTACCAAGCGACCGCTGTCCAGCCATTTGGCCTGCAGATATTGGGTGGCGCGTGGTCAGCGCGTCGGGTCCCCTCGGCCGCTAATCCTGGTTTTCGTGACCGGGGCGCTGCAACTCTGTCAGACAGCTACTCAATTGTCCTCACGAGGATGAGCGCACCCCGTTCAAGCCCTCAGGTCAGTTTCTAAAATCCCAGATGGATACGGGAGCTGAACCCGGGGCCTCCGGGTGAAATGCAGACACTACGGGGTCGACAAGGTTAAATATACCTAGTAGTATACAGTTGTTCAGTCGGTTTGGGTGCTGCAAAAGGTAGTGGCTCACGTCAGTATTGTATAACACTGTCAAAGTATATGCTAGTCGCTAAAACATTAAAAATGAATTAGCTCTTATCTCCAAACTAGCTACGTAAATCAGTCTCACATGTAGCCATATGGCTGAATGCTAACAATGAAACAACCGTTAGAGCTAGAATGACCACGTGATTCAGTCTCACATATAAAAATATGGCTGAATACTAACAATGAAATAACGGTTACCGCTAGAATGGCCACGTAATTCAGTCTTGCATATAACCATATGGCTGAAGTTTAACAAATAAATAGCCCTTATCTCTAGGGTGACCACGTAATTCAGTTTCACAACAAAACTGTTGTTTTAGAAGACATTCTGATAAAACTGATAAAATCAGTCAAGGCCCAGACAAATCAAGAACCTGCTTTATTGTTTTTGAGCGATGCAGAAATACCATATTCAATTGGTCTGCGTAACAATGGACGGATAGAGGATGTTGTCAACACTCCTCCCTGTCTACCTGCCATTACAGCTGTGCCATCGTATGTCTAAAATCTAAAATGTTTCTCCATTTTCTTCCCAGTTAAGTAAAACTGTGAGTGAATGACTTCTGACGCATGCTACGGTGGGTGAGTGGGTATCGTGATGGACTAACAACCCCAAGCTTAAGGTTCGCTCCTGGCCGTGGGAAGTAATTTTTAAAGGCGGCAAAAATCACGACAGGAATGCCATACGTTGTTGGCATGTTAAAGAACCTATTTTAATTCAGTAGGCCGTGTTCATAAGGGCAAAAATTCTCGGGATTTTCCGCCAACAGAAAGTTCCACGTTTCTCTCCTAGAAAGCGCTATAGTGTCTAGGAGCTTGGATATATAACCCCCTTGACTTTCATAGCGCTCCAAGGAACAACAAAAGAATTTGACATGCAAGTTGCCCTCTGGGTGCAAATAACAGAGTTTGCACCCGGCACCTGAGGCCATACGATATTATTACAATCCCGCAGATGTTTTATGCTTGGAATCGTCATTAAAGCCGATGAATCTCTCCTCTATTCTATCGCCCACACAGTATCTAAATATTATGCTCATCTGGCTCTTTCACGACTCGTCTAACATCTCATCCGCTTGTATGGCTTCATTTATTTCTGTTTTGAATGTTTCCCTTAATGCAATAGTTACAATCTCTAACAAGTCAGCCAGCTCGGTGTCCTAGGCGAAACCCCACACAAAACACAGCACAAACCTAGAAGAATTGCTGAGTTTTAATTCACTGGGCGTGAGAGGCAATATACCATATTTCTAACAAGTCATTTTGAATGTCTGGAAATGTTCCGTTTAATGGTGAGGATTGTAAATGGTCACCGACTATCGATTCTTTTTGAGTGAGCAGATTCAACAATAGCAAATAGTTCCCTTTGTTAACAGAACTTTCATCTTCTCTATGCCCACAGAAGGCTGGTTCTTGGGTAGTCTATTGAGAAATACTACAGATGGAATGAGACGCGGCAAATACTGCCTTATTGTGCTTTACTGCTTGCAGTCGGGCAGCTTCAGATAAAGCATGCTCAGTGCGAGTTTTACCGAAATGCTTCACTATGTGAATGGGTCACCAGAACGTTGTAACTGCCAAATTTATCGAAAAAGAGTTTCAATATCTGAACGTTTCCTATCCACTTCTAAGTCAATCTAAAGGCAAAGAAGATGTTTTGTTATGCTGGAGATTCCATTATAAACAGTTCTTTGGCTTTCAATAATTACAAAAATGCTTGTGCATGCCAACTTAATGTGTGGTCATTTCATAGTATTTGCTGTTATACATTAAACATGTAACATACCTGAGTATTCCGCTGTCCCTCAGGTGTCCACGTCGACTCGTCTTCACAGTGTATCTGGAGCAAACCAGAAAGGAATCATGTGAGGGGAACCTCCAATATACGTCAGCGTCTTCTCAACGTGGTGATTTTCATAGTTACCAGCTCTAAATAGGGCAATGGAGACGAAACTGTTAACTCATCTGACCTGAACACTTCCAAGGTTAGCGTAGCTAGATGACTCACAATTTCAGTGCTGATACAGAAGTGTAAAGTAGCCTAGTGTATGCAGGGGAGTTAACTGAACTGTCCTCCATAGAAATCTGTTAACAAGGAATCAATAAGTAATCTATTATAACTGACAATAAAACGTTCACCCCATTCAGGCACAATCTTAGTCTCCACCTGAAGGACGGGGGTTGAGTATTTCTCTTGGTTAACCATTCCTGTCCCTACCCCACTTTCAATGAAGGAAAAGGTAGTTATGCTATATACCAGGTTAAACTTTACACGATGGTTATCTCTGCCTATTTGTCAATGCCTGGTCACCCCTGACTGCTTGAAATGCAGACTGTGTCGTCTATTTCCTAACACCTCACACACTATTCGTTTACCTAAAGTCCCCCATTACAAAACAAGCCGCAGCTTCCAGATCTTGAGGAGCATCCCATGCTCTAGCTGTGGTAGAAGAAGTATTCTTGCTTTACTCACACACCACAGTGCCTCGTTACAACATGTGGCGATGTACTCAGGCCTACCCTAGTGAGGCCCCTTTTACAAACTCACTTTCAGGCACATGAAGTATATGGAAAATTAAGAGTGATTATATAATTGGTGGATATCACAAGTACACATGCTACTTTAGATCACACTAATACACAGGTTATCAAACACGTTCATGGGTCTAAGGCCCATGTAATTCTGTTTTAATGCCATATATCTCTTGTTAGAGTTTCATCTTACCTGATTTATCTCCCAAGGATATCGCAAGGTCCAGAGCAGGCGCCTCATCTCGATCAGTCCAAGACACCTACATCCCTGAAAGAAAAACAATGATTGACTGAATTATTATGGAAACAAAAGAGAAAGTACTACATCACTTTAAAATTGTTTGAAACATAATAATGATGATTGTACCACAATGATAACAAGGTTATGGTATGACTGCCGTTAGAAATGTGACTGTTGCAGTGAACAACTCCTAATATTCATAATAATAATAATAATAATAATAATAATAAATCACCATGAATTTCCCTCCTCACAATGAAATCAGGAGGTAAAGTCTATATATTAATCAATACACACAACACTGACAAAAAACTACAACAAGAAGTAGAAGAATTATGGGAACTACTGGAAGAGTCTACAGCAAAATATTCCCAAACATCATGTTAAAATTCTGTAAGGTGACTTCAATGCACAAATTTGGATAGAAAAGAAATTTACAACCAATGCGGGTCTTTGTCCTGCTCAAAGCAGAACTAACAAACACAGAGAAAGATTAATAAGTCTTTGGGAGAATTTTGAGTTAAAATTTTGGTCATCCCATTTCCTGCCACTTCAACACAAGAAATCAAACTCGAAATCACCAATTTTTCAGTTAGGATAATTTCAAATATACCATGTTGCCATTTTAATGAAACCAGAAACAACTTATGAATGTTAAAATAAAAAAGGGAGTCATGGACTCAGATCACCACTTATCTCTAATCAAAGTAAAGTTTCAACCTGAAAGTACCAAACTCAGAACAGTTAGAAATCCACGAATTGATCCGGAATGTCTTACACAAAATTCAAGAAATTTCATTGCAAATATCTCCAACAAAAATCCTTCCAATTGGATGGAATTAAAAGATACACTCGTAGGAGCTTCGCATATTATTGGTGTTCTTCCTCAGAAACGCAAACACAGATGGTGGAACAAGATCTGCGACCGGGCCATAGACCTTTCAATTCAAGCTTGGCAAAAGAGGATTTCGAATAAAATAGAACTAAACTGGCATGAATTCATCAAAGCCCAAAAAGAATCCTCCAAATTCAACAGATCCGAAAAACCCGAATATGATCAAAATAGACGGACAGAGATAGATCGAAATTTCATTAAAGACAATACAAAAAACTTTTATAAAGTATTTGCTGATGAACTATCACTTTACCAAACACCTACGTTATATTTCATACGTCCAGATGGGGCCCTTGAATTCAATAATAAAGAGAACTGTAAACACACAAAGGAAAACAGAAATACTACAAAGTTGCCAACGTAAGATGGAGCGACGGATTGCCGACATCAAATGGAGTGATAGAGTTACAAATGCAAAAGAAGACAAAAACTCATGATGTGGCGAGACAGTCAAGGATACTAAAATGGAAGTGGGGGTGGGTGGGGGGGGGTAGGGGGGTGGGGGGGGGGGGTAGGGGGTGGAGGGGGGGGGTCATGCATCCAGACTAAAACATGACAGATGGGCGTATGGCACCACAGTGTGGGATCCCCGTATTGGTAAGAGCAGCAGAGGACGTCAAAGGCGAAGATGGTCTGACGACTTCACGAGAACTATGTGCAAGATGTACAAGAAAGGCTGGAGACAGAAACCAGCGGAGAGACATATTAAAACACTTAGCCAGCCCAGATCAGTGATAAATGATTAATATCTATCTTGTTATTTTACATATCTAAGGTTAAAATGTAAATTTTCACTCGCTCGTACCAACTCACCGTGCGAGTTTAATAGAGCTCGCCCTATGAATCGGTAGGAGGCCCTTGCCCTAAAGGGATTATAATGTGCTTATTTATTTATTTATTATTTAAACTCCTCGCAGATTATTTCCATGTCCTTTTAAATTGCGAACCACCTGCATTTGAGCAACTCATTCCTAAGGATATTTATTTTTCATTTACTAATAAAACACCTTATCAGAATGTATTTATTTTTGGTATATTGGCTTTCACGGTCAGTGAATTAAACCTCGCCAATTTTTCTACGTTTGTGTCGGTCTTGTGTGGGGTTTAGTAGAGTTTTAGTTCATGCAGGTGCACTTCATATAAAGAGAGGTAGTGCGCAGTTCGTTACCCCTGTGGGGGTACGGCCGAGGACACCAAGAGCCCGCTGATGAGCCAGCTTGGTGTCCTAGGCGAAACCCCACACATGACACGGCACAAACCTAGAAGAATTGCTGAATATTTACTAATATTTCTTTCTCTTTAAAAATTAATTCTCTTTAATTAATTATTATTTACTAATTTAATTGATTAAGTTAATAATTTCCTTCGTTTTCTTTAGTTATTTACTTCTTCTTTTCAATGTATTATTTATTTATAATTATTATTTATGTTTTTTCTATTTTTTTACTTTTTTGAATTAATTCAGAACACCCTCATTAGAAGAAGTCAAGCAAATAACCAGTGAACACAAAAACAACAAGCCCCAGGGGAAGATGGTACTATCGGTGAAATGGTGAACTTAGGAGCTGAAAGCCGAACTCAATGATAAGATACAGCCGTAGAGAAACAAGATAGGGAAATATTGAGGGAAATCCTTGGTCCAGTCTGCTCAGAAGGAATCTGCATGAACCGGAAGTCTCTGGGGGTTTATCAACTTGCTGAAGGGTAAGGCGATTCAAGTTGTACGGCCACATTCTCAGAATGGACAATCACAGGCTCACCAACCTTCCTCTCTTAATGAATGTCGAGAACAAGTGGCTTAGTGAAGTCAATAATGACCTTCAAGAAATTGGCATTACTGAGGACATTTTACAAGACAAGCTCCAGTTGAGAACATTAATCTATAACCATTATTTCATTGAAAAGATTACTATCATGACCATGGCCTGAGGAACGAAGGAAGATGTTGAGTGCCCAATGAAGACATTGGGGGAGAAGAATAAAACATCACTAGCAAAATACGTTCTATCGCGGTCCACAGCTGGGCTTAACGATGGAAAATAATAATATTAATTTCCAATTAAATGTTATTAATCACATGTAATTGGGATTGTAATCTTGTTGACCCACTGAAGAGTAACAATATCAATTGTTAATGTTGATGTTATCCAATAACATTTCATGTTACAATGGTGGTGTTCTGTGTTCACCGGTGTGCCTTGGGTGTTCAAAATCGTGTCCGTTAGAAATGGCTACCTAATGTAGGCTATATTGCAGTTTGTTCATAAACTACGTATCCAATTCAGAGTATTCCAAGAGTTATCTGGTGATTTAAATGCAGACTTCATTAGGCTATGGGCCCAGATACGTGTTGAGAAATTAAGTGTGTGATAAAACGTGCCGGCGTTGTATATTTCTGTTCGAAATCGCGACGAAGCTGACTTTGTGGTTCCGCACGTGTTGATATCGTTGCAGTGCAAAATGGATTCAACAAGGTTTATCAACATCGGACTTCTGGAAGGGAAATCAAATTGGAGCACTTGGAAATACAAAATAAGTATTTGCGAGGAATTCCGGGAGCACTTGATGCTATCGAAGGCAGGTTAGTCAAACCAAATGTACTTCCCGCAAGTGCGACTGCTGATGAAAGGTTGGCGTACAAAAGTGCATTAGAAGCATTCAATAAAGCGGACAGTAATGCTTTAATTATTTTAACTACAAACATGACTGAAGAAACATTGCAGAAAATAATGCGTCTTAATACGTCTTGGGAAGTATGGTCGGAACTACACAAATTGTTTGACGGCGTTTCTGAAGACGAGGTTTATAACCTCTGCTTACAGTTCTTTAGTTTTAAAAAGCATCCTGAAGATGATATCGTGACACATATTTCGAAACTGAAAAATTTGTGGAGTGAATTAAAGCAGGAAATGGCTAAAGATGTTAAAGGTAATTCAGAATTGCCAGATTTATTTGTGATACATAAAATGTTAGGTACTTTGTCTGAAGATTATTTTTTGTTTAAATCTAGCTGGATGCTAATGTCTAAAAGTGACAGGACAATTGATAATCTGACCAATCAATTGTGTACATATGAAAAGGCTTTGAGGACCAAGGAGGGTGAATTTATTGCACAGGAAACCCTATTCATGGACTCGTCAAAGCAGCTACCCCAGCCAGTATGTTCAACCAAGCCGAAGATGAAAAATAAGATAATATGCCACTACTGCAAGAAACCCAATCATACTGTCAAAATGTGTAGAAAGTGGGACGCCGATGGAAAACCTCCGAAACCATGTTGCGCGGATACTAAGGATACAAACATGACACTTGTTGCTGTTACCTCGGCAGTAATGAATGCTGAATGTAGGCCTAATGACTGGTACGTAGATTATGGTGCGACAAGTCACATTACGAACGACAGAAATTCATTAAAGAATTTTCAGCCATATTCAACAAAACATTCTGTGACTACAGCTAGTGGTGACAAGATCGAAGCGATCGGAAAAGGTTCAGTAGACATTGAAGCAGCAGTTGGAGGAAAGAGGCATGCAATTACTCTGGCAGATGCATGGTATGTACCAAAGATTCAGAAGAATCTATTCTCTGTTCTTGCAGCACAAGATAAGCATCCAAAAAGTGAATTCATATCAACTGCAGAAATTTTTAACTTCAAAGTTAACCAAGATGTCAAACTGGTAGGCATACGTGATCGATTTGGAGGACTTTTTAAATTGGCAGTGAGAAATATAAGACCCATTTCTCACAATGAAGTTAATGTCACAGGCAAAGATAACCTGATACAGCTATATCATGAAAGATATGGACATCAAAACAAGCGCCATGTGAAGTCGATTCTCAGCAAGGACCTAAACATCAAAGTGGAAATGGACAGTGAGCTGTGTGAAGGCTGTATTATGGCAAGGCTCATCGTCTACCGTTTGGCACCAGAAGGAAGACTACGGAACCAGGAGAGCTTATCCACACAGAGTGTGCGGACCATTCCAAAAATCAGTGTCTGGATATCGATATTTTGTTCTTTTCAAAGATGAATACACAAAATTTAGGACAATCTACTTCATCAAAGAAAAAAGTGAGGTTGTGAAAAAGTTGAGTCATTTTATAGCTGAAGCAAAGACAGCTGGACATGTTATTAAAGAACTTCTGAGTGACAATGGAAGAGAGTTTGACAATGAAGAAGTCAAGAAAATTCTTCAAAAGGAAGGAATCACACAGCGCCTCACAATGCCGTACACTCCTGAGCAGAATGGATGTAGTGAGAGAGAAAATCGAACAGTCGTGGAAATAACAAGAGCCATTATGCATGCTCATGGAAATATTCCACAAAGACTTTGGGCTGAAATGATAAATTCAGCTTCGTACATCCTGAATCGGACAGGACCTTCCAATGTTTCTGGGGTATCTCCATATGAGATGTGGTATGGCCAGAAACCTGGAACGAAGCATTTGCGAATAATAGGATCCACTTGCTATGTTCATGTTCCAAAACAACGACGAAAGAAAATGGATCGTAAAGCTGTGAAAGGGATTTTGATTGGCTATGATCACGATGAAGGGTATAGAATTTGGTGCAAAGAAGAAAACAGGCTAATCAGATCACGAGATGTAATTTTTGAGGAGAAGACTTTCATCGAGAGGAAAAGAATGGATATCCCAATAAATGTCGAGCTACCTAACAAAGTATTTCTAGAATCAGGTACTCAGACAGAGGACCAGCCTGATGTTAAACCTCAGAGTGATGAAGAAGAGGATTTCTTGGGTTTCGACGACCTTTTCCCAGATGAAGATGATCACCAAAACAATGAGATGACTGGACGACAGCTGCGAGATCGGTCTACACTTAAACGTCCAAATATTCTTCAAGACTATGTAGCATCCGTTTCAACAACTTTTAAAGAACCAGATGGCTATGCTGAAGCTTTGAAATCGGATGAACGGGAAATGAGAGCACTTCAAGAAAATGTGACTTGGGTCATGGAGGATTTACCGCCTGGAAAAAGATCCATTCCCTGCAAATGGGTTTATAAAGTAAAAACAAATGCAGATGGCTCGGTAGATAAATTTAAAGCCAGGTTGGCGATAAAGGGTTTTTCACAACAGAAATGTGTCGATTATAACCAGACGTTCAGTCCTGTGGCAAGAACATCTACTATTCGAACACTACTCGCTGTTGCTGCCAATGAAAACATGATGCTAGCTCAAGTAGATGTGTCAACAGCATTTCTCTATGGTAATTTAGAGGTGACCATATTCATGAAGCAGCCTGAAGGATACAATGATGGTTCCAGTAGAGTATGTCGTCTGAAGAAGAGCTTGTATGGGCTGAAACAAGCCCCTCGCTGTTGGAACAAAATGTTCAGTGACTACATAATCAAATTAGGATTTCGAAGGAGTGAAGGTGATCCTTGTCTCTTCGTTAGGCAGCAAAATGTTCTTCGTCCTCTATGTTGATGATGGCTTGATAACAGCTGACAATGAGCATGAACTTCAGCAGTTTATCAATGATCTTAAGAAGGAGTTCAAAATTACTTCAAAGCCAGGATCGTTTTTCTTGGGACTAGAAATTAACAAAGACAAACACGGTTCTATCCAAGTTAAACAGAGTCTCTACATTCAGAAGTTGCTGAAATAATTCGGCATGAGCAATTGCAGGGCTGTGGCGACTCCTATTATCAAGGACAATGATACGGAGGAGAGTTCACCTAACACTGAGTTTCCATACAGAAAAGCAGTTGGAGCTTTGATGTTTCTAATGTGTGGAACCCGACCAGACATTGCCTATGCTGTTGGAGTGGTGTCAAGAAGTCTTGAAAATACAACAGAACGTGAAGTGATCAAGGTGAAAAGGATCTTCCGTTACCTGAGAGGCACTCCAGATCATGGAATCATCTACAAGAAGGATTTAAATAAAGGTGTCCTAGAATGTTACAGCGATTCAGATCATGGGGGTGACCTCGGTCCAGGACGATCGACCACAGGTGTAATTGTCTCTATTCTGGTGCACCTATTTCATATATTAGTCAACGACAACCTTCAGTTGCAATATCGACTACAGAAGCTGAGGTTGTAGCAGCCAGTGAAGCAGCACGAGAAATCATCTGGGTCAAGACTTTTTTGACTGAATTTGGCCTGTTGAATGCAACGCCCGATCTGCAGGTTGATAATGAAGCTGCAATTCGACTTGCTCAGAACCCAGAGTTTCACCGAAGAACCAAGCACATCCGTGTGAGACATTTCTTCGTTCGTGAACTGGTAACTGCTGTTGAAATTACTGTTTCAAAAGTGGATACAGAGTAGCAGCTCGCAGAGATGTTTACAAAACCATTGTTTGCAACTCGACTCCAACAATTGTGTGACAGCATGGGTTCTGCAAGTTATTGAATAAGGGAGGGTGTTGATGTTATCCAATAACTTTCTTCTTTTGTAACATTTCATGTTACAATGTTGGTGTTCTGTGTTCACCGGTGTGCCTTTGGTGTTCAAAATCGTGTCCGTTCCTAATGGCTACCTAATGTAGGCTATATTGCAGTTTGTCCATAAAGAACGTATTTAATACAGAGTATTCCAAGTGTTATCTGGTGATTTAAGTGCAGACTTCAATAGTTAAGAAGGTTGGTTGGTTCCTTAGTTTAGGGGCTGCAACAACGTAGCCCCGTGTACTTTGATTGTGTGTAGAATATGTCTGATAACCGGTGTTAATTGTGATGGCTGTATTAGTGTGTGTTATCTGTGATTCAGGTAGAAGGGCTGCAGAAGTAGTTCCTACTTTTGCCACAAAATGCTACCGTCTACGACACCTAGCTGCGGACGTGTCTACTAAATGCCATCTCAGTCAGCACCCGGAGGCGAACGTTGTTACTAATAGAGCGTTATCAAACTAACCTACACATTTTAGCATCCACAAGTGTAATTAGTGGAAGGTTCTTTATCATGCCATTATTCTATGACATCGGACCGCCGGCTTTACTTTCCCTCTAAAGGAAAATGATTACTGATGGATTTTTAACACTCTTAAAAAATCCGACGACTTCGGCCCGGTTTGAACCCGCGATCCTGGGCATAGAAGCTCAGCATGCTACCAACTACGCCACCGAAATTGTTAAGAAGGCAACACTGAAAACATGGCTTCCAAGCTTTCTACATCTTCAGATGATGATGATGATGATGATGATGATATTTTGTTATGCTGGAGATTCCATTCTGTGGCTTTCAATAATTTTCAAAAATGCTTGTGGTTGCCAACTTTATGTGTTGCCATTTTATAGAATTTGCTGTTAAACGTTAAACATGTAACATACTTGAATATTTCACTGCCCCTCAGGTGTCCACGTTTACTCGTCCTCACAGTGTATCTGTAGCAAACCAGAAAGGAATCATGTGAGGGGAACCTCCCATATACGTCAGAGTCTTTTGAATATGGTGATTTACACAGTTACCAGCTCTGCATAGGATTAGTTTACTCATCTGACCCCAACGCTTCCAAGGCTGGCCTAGCTATATGACTTACAATTTAAGTGGTGATACAGAAGTGTAATGTAGCCTAGTGTATGCAGGGGAGTTAACTGAACTGTCCTCCATAGAAGACTGTTAACAAGGAATCAATTAGTATTAGTTCTTGATTTGTATTATAACTGAGAATAAAACGTTCACCCCATTCAGGCATAGTCTTGGTCTCTACCTGAAGGACGGTGGTTTAGGATTTCTCTTGGTTATCTATTCCTGTCCCTAACCCCACTTTCAATGAAGGAACAGGTAGTTCTGCTATATACCAGGTTATAATCTTTACAGGATGGTCATCTCTGCCAGTATGTCAATGCCTGGTCACCCCTGACTGCTTGAAATGCAGACTTTGTTGTGATCAATTTCCTAACACCTCACTCACTGCTCGTCTGCCTAAAGTCCCCCATTACAAAACATGACGCAGCTTCCAGATCTTGAGGAGCATCCCGCGCTCTAACTGTGGTAGAAGAAGTCTCCTTGCTTTTCTCACCCACCACAGCGTCTATTTCCTAACACCTCACTCACTGCTTGTCTGCCTAAAGTCCCCCATTACAAAACAAGTCACAGCCTCCAGATCTTGAGGAGCATCCCGTGCCCTAACTGTGGTAGAAGAAGTATCCTTGCTTTACTCACACACCACAGTGCCTCGTCACCTCTTGTGGCGATGTACACACGCTAACCTCAGTGAAGCCTTTTTTATAAACTCACTTTCAGGAACTTGCAGTATATTCAAGATTAAAAGTAATAATAGAGTCTAGTTGGTGAAACTCACAAGTACACATGCTACTTTAGACCACACATAACACAGGTTATTACACATGTTCATGCGGTTGAGGACTATAAAATCTTGTTTTAATGCCATATGTATATTCTTAGAGTTTCGTCTTACCTGATTTATTTCCCAAGGATAACGCAAGGTCCTGAGAAGGCGCCTCACTTCGATCAGTCCGAGACATCTACACCTTTGAAAATAAGCCATTGAGTGACTGAATTATTATCAAAACAAAAGAAATGAAATAGGTCACTTTAAAATGGTTTGAAACATAATAATGTTGATTGTACCACAATGATAACATGGTTATGGTATGACTGCGTATAGAAATGTGACAGCATCCTAATAATAATAATAATAATAATAATAATAATAATAATAATAATAATAATTGTTGATATAAACAACCAAGTAGCTCGACAGATCTATGAGCTAAGAAAATACTTCTGTTCTGTATCGAACCATTCGATGCTGCACAGGGCTGTCACAGAAGCAGATGATTCAACTCCACTACTCTTAAGTCAGCAAGAGACTCAAATTCAGGTGCGCAGTGATTTGGATAGATTCAATGCCTGGTTGTCCAAGCCACTACACGGAAGACATCCCAATGAAGTCATCCAAACTCACGTCGACAAGCTAGCGTCGAACTTTTGGTTGATTTCTGGGCAGATGTTTCCTGAAACAGAAGGCTTTATGATGGCTATTCAGGACCAGGTTGTCCCCACGAGGAACTACCTAAAGTTCATAACCAAGGATGCATCTGTGCAAGATGACCATTGCAGATACGGTTGCCCAACATCTGAGACTGTTCAGCATATTATATCGGGTTGTCGCCATTTTGCAGGGACAGAATATAGGAAGAGACATGATTTTGTTGCCAAGATAGTCCATCAAGAATTGGCTATACAACTTCAACTGCTGAGCCAAGAGAAAGTGCCATACTACAAATATGCTCCTGAAAGTGTACTGGAAAATGACAGCTTTACGTTGTACTGGGATCGTACTGTATTGACAGACCAATCAGCTGTGCACAACAGACCTGATTTAGTTCTTGTTGACAAATGCATGAAGCACACCACCTTCATAGATGTGGCGATCCCAAACAGTGGCAACATACTAACAAAGCATGTTGAAAAGCTGTCAAAATACACAGAGCTTTCAGAACTGATAAGGAAGCAATGGCACATGGCACAAGTCAGGACAGTTCCTATTATTATCTCCAGCACTGGCGTGATTCCCAATAACTTAAAGGAATCGCTCACGGCGTTGAAATTAGACCCAGGCCTTTTCAAACTGATGCAGAAAACAGTCATACTTTCTACGTGTCGCGTAGTAAGGCTGTTCTTGGGCAATCAGGCCTGAAGCAATGAGGGGAATATGAAGCTACTACTCAATGCAGTCACCAAGAATTTGCTCCTTGTGATATGTACGGTATCTGGGATTGTAAATGTTTTCTTTCCAGCAAATGCTGAGAATGTGTAAGCGCATGCGCAAAAATAATAATAATAATAATAATAATAACTACTGGGTGGATTGAGTAGCTCAGTCGTTGCTGTTGCCGGTCCCAAGTCCGGGTAAAGGAGGAGGGTTGGCTCGAAGCCGTAACATAATATTCAGCCCAGAACACCAAGTGGCACCAGTAAACCACAGCATAACTTCAGCTGCCGTATGAACTAACAATCCTTACGATGAGAGTGAATGTTATGGATTATCAGCGATTCACTCGCCCTGGGCTCACGCCCACCAGCTAAAATCAACCACGAACTTAGCATGATGGAAACACAAGCAAAAAAGCAACTACCTCAGGCCAGAGCTAGGAAGAGCGAAGGCGAACCTGGTCATTCGGCTTCTGGGGGGCCAGGACGTCATGCCGGGAAGGATCGGAGCTTCCCAAAACTCCTCAAACCAAAGCGAACGCAATTCATTGGTACACTAAACGTACAGACGCTGACCAAAACTGGGAAACTCAAGACACTGACGGACACCAGCGACAGATTCGGAATTCTCATACTTGTACAAGAAACACGATTCCGTGATTGTGATCACTTCGACTCCGGTGGATACCGTATCTATAAGGGAAAACCAGCAACTAAGCTAAGAAATAGTAATTTACATGTGTTCGGAACAGCATTCCTTGTGCACAACAGTATCCAGAACTCAGTGATAGACTTCACATCACCTTCGAATCGTCTCTCTCTTCACAGTTAAATGCGACAATAAGGCCTATACATTGATAAACTCACATGCTCCAGTTAACAATGATCCTGACAAAAACAAAGTTGAGAAGTTCTGGTCTCAACTTGAACGGACACTTACTAAGATTCCTCAACACCACATTAAGATCCTCCTCGGAGATTTCAATGCGCAAATTGGCAGAGAACGGGAACACAGACATATCATTGGGAATTTCTCGGCACACAAAAAAACGAATGCGAATGGGCTTCGCTTAATCAGCATATGTGGAATGGCCAACCTACAACTAATGTCCACACATTTCAAGAAACCACCTCGAAAAATGACTACATGGAAATCTCCCATAAACCACATCGGGGAGTATCAAATAGATCATGTAGCAATAACCAGACAATTCTCTCCAGAAATCATGAACGTGAGGGTACGCAAAGGTTACGTAGAGTCCGACCATCATCTCTCGCAGATCAAAGTCCGCTTCATACCCAATCGTAAAAAGCGTCCAAATTCCAAACTCCCACGCATAGATCCGGAATATCTAAAAGAACACGCACAGGAGTTTACACAATCATTACAGACTAACACGGAAACATGGGATGAACTTCTCAAGGCCATCCAAGAATCAACAAGAAAACTCGGCAAACCACCAAGGAAACGAAAACACAGATGGTGGAGCATAGACTGTGATAAAGCCCTAGAGTCCCGAATCCGAGCCTGGAAGACATGGAATAGCAACCGAACACCAGAACATTGGCAGAACTTTTTAGAAACGCAGAAGCAAACATCCAAAACAATCAGACGAGTTAAACGCATGTACCACCTCAAACGATTGGAAGAAATCGATAATGACTTTAAGAGGAACGACACACGAAATTTCCACAGGACATTTAGGGAAGAACTGACGAACTACAAGCCGCCCAGTCTTTGTTTTCGCCGCCCTGATGGCACACTTGAGACAAACACAAAGGCCAATTGTGATATCCTGAAACAGTTCTTCGAGGAGCTTCACAATTGTGAACCACCTGCAGAGAATCTCCAACTCCACTTTACTGCCCCAAACCAGAATTCAGTACCACCAACATATGATGAGATACAAAACATCATATTACATCTCAAAAAACAACAAGGCACCAGGAGAAGACGGTGTAATCGCCGAAGTGCTCAAGATTGGAGGTGAACTCTTGACTGAAAGACTACAAAACATCATTGCTAATATATGGGAGAGTGACATCATACCGGTTGATTGGAAAACTGCTTTGATTCACCCACTACACAAAAAGGGCGACAAGACAGATCCGAATAATTACCGAGGCATTTCACTCCTGCCAATCGCCTACAAGGTACTCTCACGTGCCCTCCTCACCAGATTGAAGCAACAGACAGAGCACATGATCGGTGAATATCAGGCGGGATTTCAACCGCGTCGATCGTGTGCAGAACAGATCTGGAACCTCAAGATGGTACTCCAACATCGCCAGTCGAATCGCACAGTTGTCACCTTCGTAGATTTTAAGAAAGCATATGATTCAATCGACCGCGCAACTCTGTTTAATATACTTCGTAATATGGTGTGGACAACAAAACAACTACATTAATCCAACAGACCTTGACAGATACAACTTCTAAAGTTAAATTTATGGGTGAAGTGTCCGAACCTTTTCACATTAGAACAGGCGTAAGACAGGGTGATGGGTTGTCCCCACTCCTATTCAACCTGGTACTAGATAAGATCATCAGAACATGGGAGAAAGAAATACCTGGAATAAGTATGGGAACAAAAGAACAACGAATCAACATAAAATGCTTCGCCTTTGCTGACGACCTAGCAATAATTACCCGGACTCCAGAAGAAGCCAGACATGCCATCGAGAAGCTTCATGAGATATCAATCAGAACCGGCCTCCATATCTCTTACGAGAAAACACAGTACATGGATTCCAAGAGCACACACCTGGCATCAATTACAACCAAATATGGCGACATCACGCAAGTTAAGCACTTCAAGTACCTAGGTGAAATTATCGGGAGCACTGGTAACGAAAGAATGGCTAACAAAACACGTGCAGAAAAATTACGCAAAGCTTACACAATCACTTGGAATATTTACAACAAGAAATCACTTTCCACTAAAGCCAAACTCCATCACTACCACACAGTCATCCTCCCAGAGGCACTCTATGCGATTGAGACGTCATCGTTAATCATCAACATCAAATACATTGAGAAGATAGAACGACAAATACTGAGAAAAATCTTTGGACCAAAGCTTCAGGACGGTATCTGGATGAGGAAAAAGCTCAGACGAACTGTATTCAGGGACTGAACGATTCGCCTCACTCGCACGTAAAAGACGCATGAAATTCTACGTACATATAGCTCGAATGGACAACTCCCGACTGACCAAGAAAATCTTCCTCATAGTCAATGGAAACCGACAAACCAAAGTACGCTCACTGAAATCAATATTGACCCACTGACAACGACGCGGACTGCATATAGACAAAAAGTAAATTCGTATAAGTTTCCACCCAAGATCCCTACGGGACAGAATCTGAAACTTAAAGCTGCATGGACACAAGAAAGAAGACAGGCACATAGCGAAAGGATGAGGAAGTTTTGGGAAGATAATAAGAACAAGAAGACCAATGTTAACTAATGGTTCTATGTGCTCCTTAGAGGCCCAAACGCATTATATATATATAATAATAATACTAATAATATGAAGTCATTGTTGAAAGTAATAAGAGATTCACACCACTACGACTTGCAGACATGCAATATGACAGAAGAGCACGTTACTTTTTTGAACAGCGCCTGATGGCATGGATACGGAATGAACTGCATAATGTACACCCTCACATGCTCAGCCAACTTCATGTCGACCGATCATTGTCAAACTTATGGTTGAAGCGTGGTTCGCTCTTCAGTGAAACTGAGGGCTTTGTAATTGTGATACAGGATCGTGTCATTGCAACAAAACATTATAGAAAGCACATCCTTAAGGAGAATGCAGCAGATGATCGATGTCGTAGATGCCCCTCAGCGCTGGAAACCATCGATCATATCATCTGTGGCTGCTCTACGCTGGCTGGTATAGAGTATACCAAGAGTCACTATGATGTTGCTAAGATCTTACATCAAGAGCTAGCTAAAAAATCTGGACTTCTGGATACGAGCATGGTGTACTACAATTACCAGCCTGCCAACGTGCTTGGAAATGAGGATTATAAGATATATTGGGATAGACCTATTATAACCGACCAGAAAATCTTGGCCAATCGACCTGATATTGTCTATCTCAACAAAAGGAACCAACAGGCCTGGATAAGACGTAGCTGTCCTACTTAGCCAAAATATGCAAACTACCCAAGATAAAAGTCAAACAAGTACGCACCGTTGGCGGAAGAAATGCGAAAACTATGGGGACTAAAATGCTTGAGGATTTTGCCAGCGGTGATCTCTTCCACGGGAGTTGTTTCAAAGAAGTTGGCTATGGCTTTGGAGGAACTGCAAATGAAACACCTGATTGCCAGAATACAGAAGGCAGTGCTGCTGGATACGTGCCGTATTGTCAGGTTATTTTTATCACAGTAATAAGTTTGCAGGATACTTGATTCCAAATCCGTATATTGCAAACGGATTTGAGCCATAGGCTAATTATGATAAATTAAATATAATAATAATAATAATAATAATAATAATAATAATAATATAATAATAAATCTGCAAGAATTTTCCTCCTCACAATGAAATCAGGAAGTAAAGTCTATACATTAATCAATACACCTGCACTGACAAGCAACTACAACCAAAAAGACACAGAAGACGTAGAAGAATCATGGGAACTATTGTAAGAGTCTACAGCAAAATATTCCCAAACATCATGTTAAAATTCTGTTAGGAGACTTCAATTAACAAATCTGTAAAGAAAAGAAATTTAGAACCATTGTGGGTCCTCTTCCTGCTCAAATCAGAACTAACAAAAATGGAGAAAGATTAGTAAGTTTTTGCAAGAATTTTGAGCTATGATTGATGTCAATCCATTTCCTGCCTCTTCTATACAAGAAATCAAACTGGAAATCACCAAATCACCAAATTTTCTTTTAGGAGAATTTCATATAGACCATGTGGCCATTTCTAAAAGAAACCAGATATACATTATGAATATTAAATTAAAAAAACGGAGTCGTTGGCTCTTGTCACCACTTATCTCTAATCAAAGTAAAGATTCAACCTGAATATCCCAACAGTTAGAAATCCACGAATTGATCCGGAGTGTCTTACACAAAATTCAAACAATTTCCTTGGAAATATCTCCAACAAAAATCGTTCCAATTGGATACAATTAAGAGATACACTCGTAGGAGATTCCCGGATTATTGGTGTTCTTCCTCTGAAACGCAAAGGCAGAAGGAGGAACAAAACCTGCGACAGGGCCATAGACCTTTCAATTCAAGCTTGGCAAAAGAGGAATTCGAATAAATTAAACTAAACTGGCATGAATTCATCAAAGCCCAAAAATAATCCTCCACAATCAACAGATCCAAAAAACGCAAATATGATCAAAATAGACTGACAAAGGCAGATCGAAATTTCATTAAAAGCAACACAAGAAACTTTTACAAAACATTTGCTAAGGAACTATCATATTACCCAACACCTTGCAGATTATTTCCATGACCTTATAACCTGGAACCACCTGAAGAACAACTCTCATTCGAGCAACTCATTCCAAAGATTTTTTTATTTACTCATAAAACACCTTAGCAGAATGTATTTATTTTTGGTTTATTGGCTTTCACGGCCAGTGAATTAGAACTCGCCAATGTTTCTACGTTTGTGTCGTGTCTTGTGTGGGGTTTAGTAGCGATTTAGTTCATGCAGGTGCACTTCATATAAAGGGAGGTAGCACGCAGTTTGTTACCCCTGTGATGGGTACGGCTGAGGACACCAAGAGCACGCTGATGAGCCAGCTTGGAGTCCTAGGCGAAACCCCTCACAAGACACGGCGCAAACCTAGAAAAATTGCTGAATATTTACTAAATTTTTCTTTCTCTTTAAAAATTAATTAATTAATTAATTATTATTTAATAATTTAATTGATTTATGTTAATAATTTCCTTTGTTTTCTTTAGTTATTTACTCCTTCTTTTCAATGTATTATTTATTTATAATTATTATTATTTATGTTTTTACTATTTTTTTACTTTTTAAAAATTAAATCAGAACCCCCCCCCCCCCCCTCTATGAAGAAGAAGTCAAGCAAATAATCAGTGAACAAAAAAACAACAAGCCCCAGGGGAAGATGGTACTATCGGTGAAATGGTGAACTTAGGAGCTGAAAGCCGAACTCAGAAATGTCAATGATAAGATAGAGCCGTAGAGAAACAAGAAAGGGAAATATTGAGGGAAATCCTTGGTCCAGTCTGCTCAGAAGGAATCTGGATGAACCGGAAGTCTCAGGGGCTTTATCATCTTGCTGAGGAGATCACTGACACTTTCAGGGAAAGGTGATTAAAGTTCTACGGCCACATTCTCAGAATGAACAATCACAAACTCACCAACCTTCCTATCTTAATGAAAGTCGAGAAAAAGTGGCTTAGTGAAGTCAATAATGACCTTCAAGAAATTGACATTACTGAGGAAATTTTACAAGACAAGCTCCAGTTCAGAACATTAATCAATAACCAACATTTCATTGAAAAGATTTCTATCATGACCATGGCCTGAGGAACGAAGGAAGGTGTTTAGTGTCCAATGAAGAGCTTGGGGGAGACGAATAAAACATCACTAGCAAAATACGTTCTATCGCGCTCCACAGCTGGGCTTAACGATGGGAAATAATAATAATAATTTGAAATTAAATGTTATTAATCACATGTAATTGGGATTGTAATATTGTTGACCGACTGAAGAGTAACAATATCAATTGTTAATGTTGATGTTATCCAATAGCTTTCTTCTTTTGTAACATATCATGTTACAATGTTGGTGTTCTGTGTTCACCAGTGTGGCTTTGGTGTACAAAATCGTGTCCATTAGTAATGGCTACCTAATGTAGGCTATATTGCACTTTGTTCATAAACTACGTATCCAATTCAGAGTATTCCAAGTGTTATCTGGTGATTTAAATGCAGACTTCATTAGGCTATGGGCCCAGATACGTGCTGAGAAATTAAGTGTGTGATAAAAAGGGCCGGAGTTGTATATTTCTGTTCGAAATCGCGACGAAGCTGACTTTGAGGCTACGCACGTGTTGATATCGTTGCAGTGCAAAATGGATTCAACAAGGTTTATCAACATCGGACTTCTGGAAGGGAAATCAAATTGTGGCACTTGAAAATACAAAATAGGTATTTGTTTGCGAGGAATTCCAGGAGCACTTGATGCTATCGAAGGCAGGTTAGTCAAACCAAATATACTTCCCGCAAGTGCGGCTGCTGATGAAAGGGTGGCGTACAAAAGTGCATTAGAAGCATTTAATAAACCGGACAGTAATGCTTTAACTATTTTAACTACAAACATGACTGAAGAAACATTGCTGAATATAATGCGTATTAATACGTCTCGGGAAGTATGGTCGGAACTACACAAATTTATAACCTCTGCTTACAGTTCTTTAGTTTTAAAAAGCATCCTGAAGATGATATCGTGATACATATTTCGAAATTGAAAAATTTGTGGAGTGAATTAAAGCAGGAAATGGCTAAAAATATTAAAGGTAATTCAGAATTCCCAGATTTATTTGTGATATGTAAAATCTTAGGTACATTGCCTGAAGATTATTTTTCGTTTAAATCTAGCTGGATGCTATTGTCTAAAAGTGACAGGACAATTGATAATCTGACCAATCGATTGTGTGAATATGAAATGGCTTTGAGGACCAAGGATAATGAATTTATTGCACAGGAAACCCTATTCATGGACTCGTCAAAGCAGCTATCCCAGCCAGTATGTTCAACCAAGCCGAAGATGAAAAAGAAGATAATGTGCCACTACTGCAAGAAACCCAATCATACAGTCAAAATGTGCAGAAAATGGGAAACCGATGAAAAACTTCCGAAACCAAGTTGCGCAGATACTAAGGATACAAACATGACACTTGTTGCTGTTACCTCGTCAGTAATGAATGCTGAATGTAGGCCTAATGACTGGTACGTAGATTATGGTGCGACAAGTCACATTACGAACGACAGAAATTCATTAAAGAATTTTCGGCCATTTTCAACAAAACATTCTGTGACTACAGCTAGGGGTGACAAGATCGAAGCGATCGGAAAAGGTTCAGTAGACATTGAAGCAGCAGTTGGAGGAAAGAGGCATGCAATTACTCCGGAAGATGCATGGTATGTACCAAAGATTCAGAAGAATCTATTCTCTGTTCTTGCAGCACAAGATAAGCATCCAAAAAGTGAATTCATATCAACTGCAGAAATTTTTAACTTCAAAGTTAACCAAGATGTCAAACTGGTAGGCATACGTGATCGATTTGGAGGACTTTTTAAATTGGCAGTGAGAAATATAAGACCCATTTCTCACAATGAAGTTAATGTCACAGGCAAAGATAACCTGCTACAGCTATATCATGAAATATATGGACATCAAAACATGCGCCATGTGAAGTCAATTCTCAGCAAGGCCTTAAACATCAAAGTGGAAATGGACAGTGAGTTGTGTGAAGGCTGTATTTATGGCAAGGCTCATCGTCTACCGTTTGGCACCAGAAAGAAGACTACGGAACCAGGAGAGCTTATCCACACAGATGTGTGCGGACCATTCCAAAAATCAGTGTCTGGATATCGATATTTTGATCATTTCAAAGATGAATACACAAAATTTAGGACAATCTACTTCATCAAAGAAAAAAGTGAGGTTGTGAAAAAGTTGAGTCATTTTATAGCTGAAGCAAAGACACCTGGACATGTTATTAAAGAACTTCTGAGTGATAATGGAAGAGAGTTTGACAATGAAGAAGTCTCGAAAATTCTTCAAAAGGAAGGAATCACACAGCGTCTCACAATGCTGTTCACTCCTGAGCAGAATGGATGTAGTGAGAGAGAAAATCGAACAGTCGTGGAAATATCAAGAGCCATTATGCATGCTCATGGAAATATTCCACAAAGACTTTGGGCTGAAATGATAAATTCAGCTTCGTACATCCTGAATCGGACAGGACCTTCCAATGTTTCTGGGGTATCTCCATATGAGATGTGGTATGGCCAGAAACCTGGAACGAAGCATTTGCGAATAATAGGATCCACTTGCTATGTTCATGTTCCAAAACAACGACGAAAGAAAATGGATCGTAAAGCTGTGAAAGGGATCTTGATTGGCTATGATCACGATGAAGGGTATCGAATTTGGTGCAAACAAGAAAACAGGCTAATCAGATCACGAGATGTAATTTTTGAGGAGAAGACTTTCATCGAGAGGAAAAGAATGGATATCCCAATAAATGTCGAGCTACCTAACCAAGTATTTCTAGAATCAGGTACTCAGACAGAGGACCAGCCTGATGTTAAACTTCAGGGTGATGAAGAAGAGGATTTCTTGGGTTTCGACGACCTTTTCCCAGATGAGGATGATCACCAAAACAATGAGATGACTGGATGACAGCTGCGAGATCGGTCTACACTTAAACGTCCAAATATTCTTCAAGACTATGTAGCATCCGTTTCAACAACTTTTAAAGAACCAGATGGCTATGCTGAAGCTTTGAAATCGGATGAACGGGAAATGAGAGCACTTCAAGAAAATGCGACTTGGGTCATGGAGGATTTACCGCCTGGAAAAAGATTCATTCCCTGCAAATGGGTTTATAAAGTAAAAACAAATGCAGATGGCTCGGTGGATAAATTTAAAGCCAGGTTGGTGATAAAAGGTTTTTCACAACAGAAAGGTGTCGATTATGTGGCAAGAACATCTACTATTCGAACACTACTCGCTGTTGCTGCCAATGAAAACATGATGCTAGCTCAATTAGATGTGTCAACAGCATTTCTCTATGGTAATTTAGAGGAGACCATATTCATGAAGCAGCCTGAAGGGTACAATGATGGTTCCAGTAGAGAGTATGTCGTCTGAAGAAGAGCTTGTATGGTCTGAAACAAGTCCCTCGCTGTTGGAACAAAAAGTTCAGTGACTACATAATCAAATTAGGATTTCGAAGGAGTGAAGCTGATCCTTGTCTCTTCGTTAGGCAGCAAAATGCTCTTCGTCCTCTATGTTGATGATGGCTTGATAGCAGCTGACAATGAGCATGAACTTCAGCAGTTTATCAATGATCTCAAGAAGGAGTTCAAAATTACTTCAAAGCCAGGATCGTTTTTCTTGGGACTAGAAATTAACAAAGACAAACACGGTTCTATCCAAGTTAAACAGAGTCTCTACATTCAGAAGTTGCTGAAATAATTCGGCATGAGCAATTGCAGGGCTGTGGCGACTCCTATTATCAAGGACAATGATACGGAGGAGAGTTCACCTAACACTGAGTTTCCATACAGACAAGCAGTTGGAGCTTTGATGTTTCTAATGTGTGGAACTCGACCAGACATTGCCTATGCTGTTGGAGTGGTGTCAAGAAGTCTTGAAAATACAAAAGAACGTGAAGTGAACAAGGTGAAAAGGATCTTCCGTTACATGAGAGGCATTTCAGATCATGGAATCATCTACAAGTATTATTCAGATCAAGGTGTCGTAAGTAGGGGGGTAATAGGGGTTCCAACGCACTTCAGAACATACATGTCATTACTACTAAGCCTCAGCCATGTTAAATATCCCTCAAACGCATGGTTCGATTTTGACAAATGAGGTGTCGTTGGACTCGAGCTGACGTCCTCTTTGCTATGGACTACTCGTTATATTTTTGAATTTTTTTTTGAAAATTTTTGTTTTCGAAAGTTGGTGATAGTTTGAAAACCAAACATGGTAGAACGTTGTGCTATGGCTCAAACAAATGGTCTTTATAACCTTTATTTTTTGTAATAAAACTTTTTTTATTTTTTATGTTTTTTTGAAAACACTCGAATTTTGAAAATCATATATTTTGGAAACTAGAAATTATACAAAAACGTTTGTTTGACGTAAATCAATGGTCCCTACCCCCTCTACCCCCAAAATAAATTTCAAGTCTCTAGGATGAAAACCTGTAGTAGTGGGATGAGGGGAAAGCTGCTCCACTTAGGAAGTTGTGAGACCCTGCGACCTTGGAATGGAAGGAGCCATGCTAGGAGGGCGTGCTTGGATTCGTTTTTTTCGTCTCGTTGTGCTCTTTACGGGAATGTAGGTGTCGAAAAGGTGAAAATTTGGAAACACAGTTTTTTGGGGGGAAAAACGTGATTTTGAACTTTTTGCTATATCTCGCGAACTAATCATGCTAGAGGCGTGTACGACGGTCCAAGGACTCGGGATGACTTCCTCTTTGCTATATATCACTCGTTGCAATTTAAAAAAAAATTTGGAAACTCGATTTTGGGGTAAACACATGCTTTTTGTGATTTTGCCGATATCTCACGAACCAATAACGTTAGAGGCATGTACGATGGGTCCAAGGATTCGGGAAGACGTCCTCTTTGCTATGGACCACTCGTTGTAATTTAAAAAAAATTGGGAAACGCGATTTTGGGGGTAACCATGTGTTTTTTGTGATTTTTGCCGATATGTCACGAACCAATAACGCTAGAGACATGTACGAGGTGTCCTAGGACTCGGGCTAACGCCCCCTTTCAAATGTGGTAGATATTTTTTTTCAAAAAATAATTCACATGGGTCTAACGCCATACATGTTGAAAAAACGTTTTCTTTTTCTTTACCTGTTTATAATGTCCATGAAGCGTGGTGGTTGAGAGAGACAATACGGCTGGGTGTGTGTGTGTTTCAACGAACCTGTCGCTGACCAAGGTGGCTGTGTTCAATAGATCAATCGATATTTCGACGGGTCGGTGTATGACAGAGCGAGGGTGCGTTTTTCTGATATTTTACCTTTGACGTGTAAACGGTGATGAGAACTTGATTCTATGTTGGTCGAAGCGAGTACAGAAAACAAACTTACAGGAGGTGAAGGTCATTTGAGCTTATTGGAAGGCTCCGGTCTGACTTGACAACAGGTGCAATGGAAAAAATGACCAAGACGCTTGAAGGTGAAATAATCTGACCATTGTGGTGGCAGGGTAGTGTGAAAGGCATGCACACACATTTGTGAAACCACATGTAGGCTAAACCAGTGACATCCTGTTTTGCTTCGTACGTGACAAAATGCAAGTTCATGTGAAATTTGATCTTCCACAGGTGTTCGCTTGGGTGTTATCTGTCCACGTGCATGATAACTGTTAACAAGTCACATCCTGTTTTGCTTCGTACGTGACAAAATGCAAGTTCATGTGAAATTTGATTCGCCACAGGTGTTCGCCTGGGACGTTAGCTGTCCACGTGACCGATAACAGAATGTTCAAAGCGTGGGAAAAAATGATTATACATGCAACGTAGCATATATAAAGACATGTCGTTATCATTTCCACTCTCACTTGGGTGGACTACCTTTGAACACACTGCGTTGCATGAAACCCCTGGTCTTGTTTAACAGTTTTGGTGTTGGTGGAAAATACTTAACCTTGTTGTGGGGTAGGTATTTATTTATATATTTATTCATTTATACATTTATTGATTAATATATATATATATACTTACAAGCAATTATTTATTGATTAAGTAATTAATGATTTTATTTATTTGTTTGCAGATAACCGGCATACCTTACATGTCTGAGGGAGAAGAAACCATTGCACTTTTGAGCCCACTAGAAGGGAAGAGTAACAAGTCACTGCAAGTAAAGGTGAGATGATTTTTTTTAAACTAACTTGTTTCATTTTTTGTTTTATGTTTTATTTTATGAAATGTATGTATTAACCTGAATTTAGGTATTTATAGCGGTTTATTTTATTTATTTTTAGAAACTTGGAAAGAATAGCCTTACCGCCGTAGCAGTCGCTGAAAAAAAACAGAAACGCACTAAAGCGAAACCACTGCCAAAGAGTGAACTGTTTAAAACTCAAGTAAGTCCAACTTAAAAATGCTATTCCATTTTACCACTACTGAAAACTCGTAGACAAAAAAAAATTCATTACCTGTACATGACTGGGACAATGATTGCTTTCTTGATTAATGGCTATGTTGTTGTTGTTGACTGGGAAAAGTACAAGGCCATGTTGGATTTTCTAAAAATAAAAATAATAAATTTAATTTATGGGTGGTTCCCTATGGACTCAACGAATATCCGCAGGTTTGAACATGATAATGTGAACAAAATGACATGACATTCATTTTTGTTTATATATTGGTTAAAGGGAGGGTGGGGGAATGTAAATGACTGCAGCTTTATAAAAAAGAAAATAAGTACATGGGTTACTGTTAGTGCCAACATACAGTTTATTTTTAATGGTGTTTTGATATATTAATGCCAATTAACGTTAACGTTTTATTTACAAGTATTGATTGATTGATTGATTGACTGATTGAGTGATGGGTTATTTGGTTTGCTTTTAGGTGTCGTCATGTGCCATTAACGTAATGAACAGACAGTGAACAAGCATGCATTATGCTTTAAAGTACTCTGTGCAATGTTAATAACTTACAATAAGAAAAAGTTTTATTATAACACATGGCGTTAGTACCAAATACAACAAGTGAGCAAGTTGGTTTACCACGTGGGTTAAATTTAAAATCAGAACATGATCGATGGTTAACATTTGAATCCTGGCCTGTAGGCTTTTTGTCGACGCATGAACTTGCAAAAGCCGTTTTTTTTTTACTTGAACCGAGAAGATGTGGTGCGCTGTGTGTTTTGTCATATTGAACTTTCACACTGGGAAGAAGGGGATGATCCCTTTAGAGACCATTTGCGATGGTCTCCTCACTGTCCTTACATGCTTGGAAAGCAAGTGGGTAACCTACCCGTGCATTCATTTTACCGAACCACAAGGCCTTTGGCCGCTACTTACGTTGCTGAATCACAAATAAATAATAATAATGATGTATTACCAGCCAACGGTAGTGTCGATATATGTGGTCCATATGCCATAGACAGTGTTGAATTGGCGTGTGCTTTTGAAAAATTGGGAGTTTGCAAGACTAAAGCACTAGCACACTCAGAGTACAGTTCTGTTGAAAAACGTTTCGAATCTTATAAAAATGTTTGGCCATTAATATTAAAACACCTTACCAAACAGCTAAGTGAAGCTGGATTTTTTTATACTGGTGAAGGGGATAAAACAATATGTTTTTATTGTGGATTTGCTTTAAAGGATTGGCAAATGACTGATGACCCTTTTGTGCAACACGCTCGTTGGTTACCAAACTGTAAATACATGGTGTTGCTTAAAGGTCAGGAATTTGTGAACACTATTCGTAAAGAAAAAGTGATTGCAGCACAAGACATAAAAGTGCCTTGAGAGTTAGAGCACGCGGAGCAAATACATAAGGCTGAAAGAAAAGACTTGTCTCACGAACAGACACAAAAGTGTGACCAACAATTATGTAAAATTTGTTATCAAGATGAACTAGGTGTTGTATTTTTACCCTGTGGACACATGATAGCCTGTGTCAAGTGTGCATTAGAACTTAACACTTGTGCTATATGCAGAAAAGTAGTATCTGCTACAGTTAGGGCATTTCTTGCATAACTAGTATAATTTATTCGCCATGCATAGTGCAAAATCCCTAATTGCACAATATTATTAAAGCTGTTTTAGAGTGTAATAGATATGCTTTTGTTTTGTTTATAGACTACTACAATGAATGTTTTGAATGCTGTGGGACAATCATTTGGCTTAGAGACAAAGAAGCTCAGCGAATTGCCAACGCATATTCCATTCCGCATTATCAAGATTCGGAAATTGAAAACAGCATATGGTGATCGTGTACTTTGTGTATGTGAAAACTTTGAGACATTTCTGCCTATACGGTTTAATGATATGTCGGAGAGTATTTTGATGAAGTCAATAATGCTGTGCAACCTGTACACTTAATTTATGAAGGTCTTAAAAACAATAGGTGCATGGTTCGTTTTAATTAAATAAAAAAATAATGTGAAATAATAATGGAAAATATAAGTAATGACAATATACTGAAAAAGAAAGAAAATATGTGTATAGAATAGTAATGTTTTAGTGTTGTCTTTAAAAATATTATGATGAAACCAAAAAAAAAACAACAACAACAACAACAATTTGAGAAAGCCAACAACATATCCATTAATGTATTTAAAGGAAACAGTTTTTTGTTGGCTTTCTCAAATTGTTGTTGTTGTTGTTGTTTTCTGCCAACAGATGCTTACTGCGTATGACAAGGCTGTACACTCGTGGGTTAGACAGCCTTTCTTGCTAAGGGTCTCCTATATACCCTAAACATGGCTATACATGTTAGTTCTGAACATTTAGTGGTTAATTGTATATTGAGTTTAAATAGAGAACTTATACAAGCACGTCTTGCATGTGGTTAAACTTCACAAGTGTCACATGCAACATGCAAAGTATGTTTCCGCTACCTAGCAGTAAATATGAGCACTACCTGTACTACTAGCACGCTACCTAGCAGAGGATATGAACACTTACTAGTAATATCCAAAGTGAGCTGAGGTTAGGTTAGGTTAGGTTAGGTTAGGTAAAGTTAGGTTAGCCATTAAAACAAGTTACCAAAATAAGTCGTCATTTTTTTTTTTTTTACCCCTGAGGTCTTGGGTTCCAACTCGACTATGCACAGAATTTAATTAACATCTGAGAGTTGAAAGGTTAGGTTAGGTTAGGCAAAGTTAGGTTAGGTTAGGTTAGGTTAGTGAGCTGAGGTTAAGTCTTTAAATATTCCCTCTCTTTCAACTACTTTCCAACACCAAGAAAAAAATCCACTAAATACATTGACACAAATAACTTGTCAAATAAGCCAATACAAAAGCCAATACTAAAGCCAACACAAAAAGCTAACACGAAAAGCCAATACAAAAAGCCAACACGAAAGGCCAATACAAAAAAAAGCCAACACGAAAAGCCAACACGAAATGCCAACACGAAAAGCCAACACAAAAAGCCAACACGAAAAGCCAACACAAAAGCCAACACGAAATGCCAACACGAAAAGCCAACACAAAATGCCAACACGAAAAGCCAATACGAAAAGCCAACACGAAAAGCCAACACAAAAAGCCAACACAAAAAGCCAACACATAAGCCAACACAAAAGCCAACACGAAAAGCCAACACAAAAAGCCAACACGAAAAGCCAACACGAAAAGCCAACACAAAAAGCCAACACAAAAAGCCAACACATAAGCCAACACAAAAAGCCAACACATAAGCCAACACGAAAAGCCAACACGAAAAGCCAACACGAAAAGCCAACACAAAAAGCCAACACATAAGCCACTATATAAGCTTATGGTAGGTCACTCCATCAGCAAAACAGTTGTAACCTTTGTAGTGTGAACATCGTACTGACAGGTCAGTTACTACTATGGAACTTATTACAACCAACAAAGGTAGGCTACGTGCACTCTATCAAGGCTACTCCTATAACTATAATCGCCAGAATGTGAATGGAATAATATTCTGGCGATGCTCAAAAGAGAGGTCAACAAAATGTCGAGGCAATCTGAAAAGTAAAAATGGAAAGGTTTTAAGTGTGAGTGGTCATCAATGTAGTGCTCGAAACGAACCACGCTTACTGTTTACAAACAATTATCAAAATGCTAAAAAGCAAGTTCAAGAAAACGATATTGCGGCTAAAGATAGTGCAGTGTTTGTTCAAAAGGACTTATCATGTCCTCAAAACGTCATGTTAGGACAGTTGTCAACGTCCAAGAAACCTTCAACACTATCAAAATCAACTCAGACTATAAATAAAGTGGTATTGCAAGAGGATCAAAAAGGACTATATAGTAACAGTGATGATGGTCATGATGATAATGGTGATCATGATGATGATAATGATGATGACGATGATGATAATGATCATGATAATGGTAATGCTTTGTTTACACCTAAAAATCCATTTGTTAAATTTGTATACTGGCACAATCCCAATAAGCTCGTCCAGCGGCTACAGTTGTTGCATGCCTCACGTCAAGCTGGCCATACTGGTCACGATTGGGAAATCAAAGAAATTGAACAAGAGCTTCGTCGTGCTGAAATTATTGTGTAATGGGTCTACCACTTTGCGACCACTTTCACCTCAACTCTTGTTTCTAATATTTGCTTATTTGCTTTCACTTTTACCTGAACTCTTTGGATCCATATTTGCTCTCACATTAAACTAGTATTCTTATTACCAAGTTGACTTTACTAGAGCTTAGTCTATGCTTGACAGTTGATATGGAAGTATCAGTGACTAGGTATGGTAAGCCTTCCGCATACTATAAAGGATATTCATATATTGTGAAACGAACCAATAAAAATGGAACTGTTATTTGGCGTTGTTCAAAGCAACGTTCCAAACATTGTCGTAGTGACCTAAAAAGTAAAAATAGTAAGGTTTTAAGTGTCAGTGATCATCAATGTAGTGTACCGCATGAAACACAGTTGCCGTCGACAAAAAATCAAGAAAACCATATTGCTACTCAAAATAGTGCATTGTTTAATGATCAACGTTTAACCCCTGTTCTCAAAGTTATTTTTAATCCATCTTCCACGTCGCAAGAGCCATCAACATCACAAACTATGCAAGAGGTAGTGTTGTTGTTGTCGTTTTAAAGAGTGGAACAACTAGGTCATCTGCTCTTGATCTGCAAGGGGATCAAAGTGACTAAATAGTAATAACCATAAGGTTTTTATGTCAATACAACCATTGCGGCTTACCCACTTTTCGAAAACAACATTGAATGGACATTGCTAGAAAATGATCTACAACAAGCCTTGTGTTTAAAACTATAACAGACTATTGTAAAGTGAGAAAGGCTTGTATTCAGTGTGCATTTATTGTCATAATCATGTATACTCTGCAATGTTAAATATATTAACTTTGTATAAAATAAAACAGCATTGTAACATGATTTTGAATTTATTTACAAACTTTATATACATTTTTTTTGGTTTCATCATAATATTTTTAAAGACAACACTAAAACATTACTATTCTATACACATATTTTCTTTCTTTTTCAGTATATTGTCATTACTTATATTTTCCATTATTATTTCACATTATTTATTTATTTAATTAAAACGAACCATGCACCTATTGTTTTTAAAACCTTCATAAATTAAGTGTACAGGTTGCACAGCATTATTGACTTCATCAAAAACACTCTCCGACATATCATTAAACCGTATAGGCAGAAATGTCTCAAAGTTTTCACATACACAAAGTACACGATCACCATATGCTGTTTTCAATTTCCGAATCTTGATAATGCGGAATGGAATATGCGTTGGCAATTCGCTGAGCTTCTTTGTCTCTAAGCCAAATGATTGTCCCACAGCATTCAAAACATTCATTGTAGTAGTCTATAAACAAAACAAAAGCATATCTATTACACTCTAAAACAGCTTTAATAATATTGTGCAATTAGGGATTTTGCACTATGCATGGCGAATAAATTATACTAGTTATGCAAGAAATGCCCTAACTGTAGCAGATACTACTTTTCTGCATATAGCACAAGTGTTAAGTTCTAATGCACACTTGACACAAGCTATCATGTGTCCACAGGGTAAAAATACAACACCTAGTTCATCTTGATAACAAATTTTACATAATTGTTGGTCACACTTTTGTGTCTGTTCGTGAGACAAGTCTTTTCTTTCAGCCTTATGTATTTGCTCCGCGTGCTCTAACTCTAAAGGCACTTTTATGTCTTGTGCTGCAATCAATTTTTCTTTACGAATAGTGTTCACAAATTCCTGACCTTTAAGCAACACCATGTATTTACAGTTTGGTAACCAACGAGCGTGTTGTACAAAAGGGTCATCAGTCATTTGCCAATCCTTTAAAGCAAATCCACAATAAAAACATATTGTTTTATCCCCTTCACCAGTATAAAAAAATCCAGCTTCACTTAGCTGTTTGGTAAGGTGTTTTAATATTAATGGCCAAACATTTTTATAAGATTCGAAACGTTTTTCAACAGAACTGTACTCTGAGTGTGCTAGTGCTTTAGTCTTGCAAACTCCCAATTTTTCAAAAGCACACGCCAATTCAACACTGTCTATGGCATATGGACCACATATATCGACACTACCGTTGGCTGGTAATACATCATTATTATTATTTATTTGTGATTCAGCAACGTAAGTAGCGGCCTAAGGCCTTGTGGTTCGGTAAAATGAATGCACGGGTAGGTTACCCACTTGCTTTCCAAGCATGTAAGGACAGTGAGGAGACCATCGCAAATGGTCTCTAAAGGGATCATCCCCTTCTTCCCAGTGTGAAAGTTCAATACGACAAAACACACAGCGCACCACATCTTCTCGGTTCAAGTAAAAAAAACCGGCTTTTGCAAGTTCATGCGTCGACAAAAAGCCTACAGGCCAGGATTCAAATGTTAACCATCGATCATGTTCTGATTTTAAATTTAACCCACGTGGTAAACCAACTTGCTCACTTGTTGTATTTGGTACTAACGCCATGTGTTATAATAAAACTTTTTCTTATTGTAAGTTATTAACATTGCACAGAGTACTTTAAAGCATAATGCATGCTTGTTCACTGTCTGTTCATTACGTTAATGGCACATGACGACACCTAAAAGCAAACAAAATAACCCATCACTCAATCAATCAATCAATCAATCAATCAATCAATACTTGTAAATAAAACGTTAACGTTAATTGGCATTAATATATCAAAACACCATTAAAAATAAACTGTATGTTGGCACTAACAGTAACCCATGTACTTATTTTCTTTTTTATAAAGCTACAGTCATTTACATTCCCCCACCCTCCCTTTAACCAATATATAAACAAAAATGAATGTCATGTCATTTTGTTCACATTATCATGTTCAAACCTGCGGATATTCGTTGAGTCCACAGGGAACCACCCATAAATTAAATTTATTATTTTTATTTTTAGAAAATCCAACATGGCCTTGTACTTTTCCCAGTCAACAACAACAACATAGCCATTAATCAAGAAAGCAATCATTGTCCCAGTCATGTACAGGTAATGATTTTTTTTTTTTGTCTACGAGTTTTCAGTAGTGGTAAAATGGAATAGCATTTTTAAGTTGGACTTACCTGAGTTTTAAACAGTTCACTCTTTGGCAGTGGTTTCGCTTTAGTGCGTTTCTGTTTTTTTTTCAGCGACTGCTACGGCGGTAAGGCTATTCTTTCCAAGTTTCTAAAAATAAATAAAATAAACCGCTATAAATACCTAAATTCAGGTTAATACATACATTTCATAAAATAAAACATAAAACAAAAAATGAAACAAGTTAGTTTAAAAAAAATCATCTCACCTTTACTTGCAGTGACTTGTTACTCTTCCCTTCTAGTGGGCTCAAAAGTGCAATGGTTTCTTCTCCCTCAGACATGTAAGGTATGCCGGTTATCTGCAAACAAATAAATAAAATCATTAATTACTTAATCAATAAATAATTGCTTGTAAATATATATATATTAATCAATAAATGTATAAATGAATAAATATATAAATAAATACCTACCCCACAACAAGGTTAAGTATTTTCCACCAACACCAAAACTGTTAAACAAGACCAGGGGTTTCATGCAACGCAGTGTGTTCAAAGGTAGTCCACCCAAGTGAGAGTGGAAATGATAACGACATGTCTTTATATATGCTACGTTGCATGTATAATCATTTTTTCCCACGCTTTGAACATTCTGTTATCGGTCACGTGGACAGCTAACGTCCCAGGCGAACACCTGTGGCGAATCAAATTTCACATGAACTTGCATTTTGTCACGTACGAAGCAAAACAGGATGTGACTTGTTAACAGTTATCATGCACGTGGACAGATAACACCCAAGCGAACACCTGTGGAAGATCAAATTTCACATGAACTTGCATTTTGTCACGTACGAAGCAAAACAGGATGTCACTGGTTTAGCCTACATGTGGTTTCACAAATGTGTGTGCATGCCTTTCACACTCCCCTGCCACCACAATGGTCAGATTATTTCACCTTCAAGCGTCTTGGTCATTTTTTCCATTGCACCTGTTGTCAAGTCAGACCGGAGCCTTCCAATAAGCTCAAATGACCTTCACCTCCTGTAAGTTTGTTTTCTGTACTCGCTTCGACCAACATAGAATCAAGTTCTCATCACCGTTTACACGTCAAAGGTAAAATATCAGAAAAACGCACCCTCGCTCTGTCATACACCGACCCGTCGAAATATCGATTGATCTATTGAACACAGCCACCTTGGTCAGCGACAGGTTCGTTGAAACACACACACACCCAGCCGTATTGTCTCTCTCAACCACCACGCTTCATGGACATTATAAACAGGTAAAGAAAAAGAAAACGTTTTTTCAACATGTATGGCGTTAGACCCATGTGAATTATTTTTTGAAAAAAAATATCTACCACATTTGAAAGGGGGCGTTAGCCCGAGTCCTAGGACACCTCGTACATGTCTCTAGCGTTATTGGTTCGTGACATATCGGCAAAAATCACAAAAAACACATGTTTACCCCCAAAATCGCGTTTCCCAATTTTTTTAAAATTACAACGAGTGGTCCATAGCAAAGAGGACGTCTTCCCGAATCCTTGGACCCATCGTACATGCCTCTAACGTTATTGGTTCGTGAGATATCGGCAAAATCACAAAAAGCATGTGTTTACACCAAAATCGAGTTTCCATTTTTTTTTTAAAATTGCAACGAGTGATATATAGCAAAGAGGACGTCACCCCGAGTCCTTGGACCCGTCGTACACGCCTCTAGCATGATTAGTTCGCGAGATATAGCAAAAAGTTCAAAATCACGTTTTTCCCCCAAAAAAACTGTGTTTCCAAATTTTCACATTTTCGACACCTACATTCCCGTAAAGAGCACAACGAGACGAAAAAAAACGAATCCAAGCACGCCCTCCTAGCATGGCTCCTTCCATTCCAAGGTCGCAGGGTCTCACAACTTCCTAAGTGGAGCAGCTTTCCCCTCATCCCACTACTACAGGTTTTCATCCTAGAGACTTGAAATTTATTTTGGGGGTAGAGGGGGTAGTGAGACCGTTTAGTTGATGTCAACAACCACGATGACTCAACTAACGACACATAAATCGAATAAAAAGAAAAGTACCGTGAGGATCAGGTGACCTTCCATAAAGGCTAAAGCGGCACGAGAGTCCGTAGTCCACAGGGATCGTGGTACATGGTGACGATGGTCATAGACCGCCTAAGGAAAGGTTCACCTTAAAACTAGACTGAGAAAATAAACATCCAGACTCATGTAAAACACCGTGAAAATTTATTAAAATTCACAAGCCCCTAGCCTAGTTCGGAGGGTTATAATCGGCTAGTCCGCAAATTAATAAATAAACTAAGATAAAGAACAGGTCCCCTACCTGAGAAGTTACTGAAAACCCTCGCGAAAGATCTAACTCACAATGATAAAGCAACAACAGCAACGCTAGGAATATGGCACGACGCAAGTCCCTAGTTCAAGTTACAAGACCAAGCTAATATCTGAATTTACATTTAACAGGGTAGCAAAACAAATCTAGGTTAGGATTGTACTGCCCCCGTAATTGAATTATGTAGAGACCACGGTGGCTATATTTGAAATTATAAGGAGAGTTATGGTTGTCATAGTTATGACGTGGGTAGTCATGACGTAAGCACGGATGACGTAAATGTTATGCCAGCAGGCTACTTGAGCTGAGATTCTCAGTGACGTCAGCATTTAGTCGAGAATGTTCCAAGATTTACGACGCAGTCGCAGGAAACGAGGAATTCTGCTGAGGAAGAAACTATGCTATTGGAGGAGAGGCATGAACCAATCAACGATAGTTTAAAGGAAGACGGAGATTGATGAAACTATGGTATTTTTATTACTTTTGGAATGCAGAATTGTGGAAATCCTTTTGCAGTAAAAGCATTGATTTGGAATTTTGGTGAAATTTATTTTCAGTTTTTGAATTTTGAAAATCCGTCATGTATTAACGAAGTTGGAACGTCTAGCGATGACGCTGTATCACGCTTTGGAAGGGATGGAAACGCCCCTCGTGAAGTTAATAAAAGGGCTTCCGCAGAAGAAAGGAAGCTCTTTCGTTCTCTGATCATTCTGAGATCTCATTCTCAGAGCATCGAAGTATATTTGTGAAAGTTCTTTTCTTATACATTCATTATAGTGAGACGTCGAAGTGAACAGCAGTGAAAAGAATCGTCTTTATAACGTGTGGCGAGGCCACTATATTAACGAGATCCAGGTCAAACTAGGTGAAGTTGAAACGGACCTTAGAAAGCTTCTACAAGTTTAGCTTTGAACAGTTAGCGGTCTCCGATAAGCTAATTGTATTGTGCAGTGCTACATGCAGTTATAGAGAAAGGCTGAACAATTTCGACCGATTAGTTTAAAAGATATTAGCAGTTTTATACGACTGAGAAAAGTGATTATCTCGCCACAAGAGAAGCACTTTCGTATAGCCAGAATCAACGCAACGGCTGACGCTGCGAGTGGAATAGAAAGACTTCAGATTGCTTGGTTACACAACGATACAGTATAATGGAGCAAGTGAATACGGCAGTTTGTTCTTCTAATACTACAACCGAAGAGCAGATGGAGGGCTAAAAGGCTTATTGCAATTGGGACATACTTCAACGGAGTAAGATAGCGACATGGAACTTCGCTAATTGCTATTCCACACAAGCGAACATGCGGTGAATACCATCTACACCCATGTTTCGTAATTAAAGGCTGAATACCATCGAACAGCCATAGAAACAATTTCATACTCTGAATATGAATAATTTCTTCGGAAATTTCTACAAAACTTCATGGCGATTGTCTACTGGAACTTCAGGGAATTTTTCAAGAGAGGTCAGGGATATCCCGACTCACAATGAAGATTATTGCCGGAAGGATGTCTATTCGTCTTCGAGGAGCAGAGCGATTCACGGAGAAGGAAGCAGTTCGATTCTCTGAGGGTGCTATTTCCTATTTCGAGGATGGAGCTCAGCTTTAACGTGGTGAAATGGATCCATCAGCAGTCTTCTTTGGGGAATTTTCCTCTGGAACGTCAATCGGCAGATAAGGTAGTCGTGAACGTTTATTGTATTTGAGTATATTAATGATGTTTGAGCAACCATTTTTCCCATATTTTTATCCTCATGTTTTTTGCCCTATTTTCTTGTTGAGATTTTTATTCTCAGTACATCTTGTTGAGTTTTGCATTTTTCGACGATTTATTAAGACATTGTTTTGTCATGGGCATAATTAACGATTTTGAATCAGTTGAGACTGATATCTAGAATTTTCAGTAATTAATATTTTTGTAGTCACGATTTGACTGTAAGTTAATGATTTTTATGGCAGATTTAAATTCAGACAGCGTGTCATTTTATTAAAGTAATTCTACCCCAGTTTAATTACTTTGTCCAATTTTCTGTCATCATCAAGAAGGAAGAACAATTAATTGATTTTAGAGCGTTAAAATCTCTTACGTTGTCGACGATCTTGGAAATACTAGTCGTTATTTGAATTGATTGCAACACAGACATTTATCGTCAGTTATGAATGAACATTGCATTATAGACACTTTTGTGAAAGAGTAACTTTAATATTGAATTATTGAATGCATTAAAGTCAAGTACTTTTGTTAGGAGTTTTTCTCAATTAGAGATTTATAGAACGATGTTTGCATTCCCCAGTCTAATTGGATTCTATTCGACTACTTTGCTTTTTTTTAGTCGCACTTTATTTGAAGATAGTATTTTTATACTACACATTTCTTTTAAGATGTTAATCTTAAATTTTGATAGACCAGACAGGCGTATATAAGCGTATTCACTATTAAATTTGTTTGTGATTGGCAAGTTTTGACTTCATTTCGGTTCATGAATGAAATCTACGAAGGTTAAATAGAAAAACAGTTTTGAAACAATTAATGATTATAAAAATTTTTAAGTGGAACTATGAATGTATAATCGCTAGTGCAGCGCGTGTTGAAAGTCGCTGAGATATAATGCCCTTGAATATGAAGGAAGTTCCCACAGGAATAAATGTTAAAGAATTATTTGTGGAAGTTTTGTAAGTTATGTGGAAGTTGAATGCCATATAGATTAATATATGATGATTTTGGGCATATTTTTAATGCAGTTTGTGCATTAACTTGTTAGCGAAGGATTTTCCGCTGGAGTAAGATTGTCATAGTTCGTTGAAAATAAATCAAGTGAATTACTGTTATAATTAACACGAGTTTTGAAAGAATTAGAGATAAGATTTTGAATGAAGGTTGCCGTCACAAATCATTATTAAAACCTTTATTAAACCAGATTGTGACATTAATATGTATAACTAACCTTCATTGGTCGATTATATTAAACACGATTATAAAAATTACCAACCGAATGAACATGTGGCTAATGTATTTATTAAATTAATAATTTAAACAATTTAAATGTTAATATTGTAAATAATTGCTGTAAATATTTTTGAAAATAATATGGAACGAGAGTGATGTTAAAGGCGTGCTTATAATATTTTTATTGTCTTTGACAAATATTATAAACAATTTCTAATTGTTATAAATAATTTATGTGATTTTGTTATAAACATTTAAGAGCTAATTAAACATTTGGATTGAACTTAACACATTTAGCGAATTAACATAATGATCCAATAGGATGTGAGCAAAGTACTTGAAAGATTTGCGTAAATTTAATGTGAGTTGTCTTGTCGACATTTAAAAACTTGAGAGAGCAAGCTGTATGTTACGTAACTCAGCACGTGAGAAGGGAATGCATTTGACCAGTATGCAACAGGTTCGAGGGTAGCTCGCAGCTGGGCCAACATCTGGTTCACAGAGAGTGAGGTCGTACACACTCCGGCCTTGCGACTATAAATACCATTCTCTTGTTTATTAAAAGGAAACCAAATGCTCTATATATGTCACACCCTGACGTCCTTTTCCAATCCAATTGTGTTAATAATATTACGTTATTTGGAGCTCTTGGGAGCTAAAATGTTTTATATCATGTTGTATGATAAATTTTGCAAGTCCTACTGAGGACGTAGTCAGATTGACTTGGGCTTCTGATAGCCACGTTGATTTTGTTGTGTTAGTAAAATCATACCCTTTATTAGAAATAAAGCATTTTGTACAGTTCAAAGTTCTCGTCTTCGTTCTGGCTCATTTTTAAATGTCATGGTGGAGGTTATTGTGTGAACAGACTTTTAGTGATCCTGTTGTCAACTCAAACCCCGAGATAATTAAGAGGTACGTAACGGTAAGTATGAACCCCCGTCTATTTTGGTGTGTTCCACAATGATTTCCTGTGAACTTCTGTGCTCTTATCTCGATAGTATCTGTCAGTGCCATTTTCATTGATGTAGCTGTGCCGGTGCAATTGTTAATTGGCAATCCGATTGAGGGGGCGGATATCTGACAGCCTACTATCCAGGTAAACGGGGACAGAAAGATTGGCGACCCAAGAGCGTGGGGATGAGTCAACAGAAAGATTGGCGCACCTAAAACGTTGGGGCTCGATTCAACATAACTGGATTACCAGGTTGAACGCCAGTAAGAGTGGCAAACCTAAAACGTGAGGTTCGATTAGACTCAAATAAAGAGGTTGATTCTTTGTTAGATGTCTAGGCCAATTGTAGTATTTAAGAGTGTGATTATATAGGAATTAAATGTTGTATTGTGTTAGGAAAATTACACTCAGAAAAGATCAGATCTTATACAACTTGAGAAAGGTTAAATGGGCAGGAAACTTAGAAAAATCGCCTATAATCTGGAATCTTATTTTATTTGACCGGCTTATGACATTTTAGTCATATTAAAGATAACATTAAATTATTTGGATTGTAAATGTAAATTATTGGTGTTAGGATATTTTAAAATGAGCCAGGGAAATTTGAACATGTGCTTGAGTTTGTTTCAACATGAAGTATCGTCGAAGGTTAATTATAATGTAGTTATAAGTTAGATTTAAGACAGAAAATTGATCAAAATTATATATGGTGAAAAGTGTTGCTCAAATGTTGTTATTTTGCTCTTTTGATGTATGTCCCTACAGCAGTCCATTTTTGAATAATATTGTAATGGCAGATGAAAGTTTGAAGAAAATGTTAGAGGAGATGTCTGCTAACATGAATCGCAGTATGAAGCAGATGCTGAATGAAAGCATGAAGGAGAATAATAGTAATTTGTCTGCTAATTTGAATGCAAGAATGGAGGAGAATGTTAGTAATTTGTCTGCTAATTTGAATGCAAGAATGGAGGAGAATGTTAGTAATTTGTCTGCTAATTTGAATGCAAGAATGGAGGAGAATGCTAGTAATTTGAAAGCTAGTATGGATGAAAGTTTGAAGGGTATTCAAACTAGTGCTGCTAATTTGGAGGATAATATGTCGCGTTTACAGATTAATACCCTAGGAATTGAGAATACTGTATGTAACATCCGCACAGATGTATCTAATGTGCATAAAAATGTTGATGATGTTAAATTTGATGTGTCTAAGGTACAGAAAGACCTTACAATGTTAATTCTAGATGTAGCTAATGTCCGAGGGGATATTTCTTGTGCTAGAGCCGAAGTAGTTGTTGTCAAAAACGATGTAGCGACTGTCCAAGACAAGGTCGAGGAAGTCCAAAAAGAAATTCAAAAAGCTAGAACTGATGTATCTAATGTTCAGGTAGACATTAATAACATTCATGCGGATATAACTGAGGTGCAAAGTGACATAACTAAGATTCAGGTAGAGGTCAACACAGTTTTCGTAGATATTACTAAAGTCCAAACTGATGTAAATAAAGTCAGGGAAGAAATCGAAAACTCAAAAACTCTTTGTACGCGTAATATAACTGCATTAGCGACTAGGTTAGTCGATGAATCAGTTAGAACAACAACGTCTTTAGCAGAGTTGAAGTATGATGTAGAGGTCATGAGAACCCAGGTATTAGACCACAATAGAGTATTAAAAGAGGATATCGAAGTAGACATAGCCGAAATGTTAACAGCAAACGTAGCGGTATGGAAAGACGAGTGGAATAAGTCAAGTGGGGAACATGTAACCCAAATTCAGGAAAGGATTGAAAGAAAACTTGCCAGTACGCAGATAGAAATTAACAATGAAGTAGTACAGATTAGGAAAGATTTAAGCGTCAGGATAAATTCGTTATCCGAAAAACAAGTTGACGATAGAACACAACTAGATCAGGATATGCAAACTTTAAAATCTACATTAGAGGATCAAATTCATAAAGTTGTCTCTGACGTAAATGAAACAACAAGTAAACTGAAAAATTTGAAGTTAGGAGAGGCTAGTTTAATGGAGAACTACAAAGAAGAGATTATCAAGAAAGTCTTAACAGAAATCACCGACAAGGATACAGAAGGCTTAGCTTGCGAATTGAATAGGAATTATGCTAGAAGACATAACCTAGAGCCAGAAGAAAGAGACGTGACTCCTGAAGAACGTGTATCCAGATTCAGAGAGGAGGATGACGAGATGAATATGGAACCTGAGTGGAATTATCGAGATAGTGGGAAAAACTATCCGGATTCATATCCGAGGAACGTGACGGTCATTAGGAATTTCGAAGACAAACCACAAAAATTCAGTAACACTGATAGTTTGACACCTATAGAGTATGTAAGGAATCTCAAAGATTATTTCATCGAAGCTCACATTCCCAGAGAGAGAGAGATGAAGATAGTAGAGAGATATCTGATTGGAGGACCCCTTGAATGGTTTCGCGCATTTAGATACACATTCAGTAACTTTGACGAGTTTGCAGAGGCATTAATCAAACGATTTTGGTCCATAGAAGCGCAGAATTCGTTAAGAGCGGAGGTGTATTCAAGAAAATACTCAGGTACTCTTACAACGAGGTACGCTGATTTCTTTACGAGTCAGTTGTCCCGCTTGAGATTTTTGCAACCCCCATTGTCCACGGAGCAACTAATAGATGCGATTTCTCGTATGCTGCCAGTTGAGGTGAGGAGACTTATAATTTCGTCCAACATCAGGGATTTATCCAGCATGGATGAATTACTGAGAAGGTTAGACTACACAAGTCCAATGCCTAACGTAGTCCAGAAAGGTCAAAGGCAGGAGTTTAAGGAAATCAATACGGTATACATGGACCAAGTCCAACAAACTGACAAGCCCGAGCAGGAGAAAACTGACAATGTAGGTCCTCACAGGAATAATCAGTTTAGAAATTACAGATCACAAGGTTACCGACCGTATCAACAGAGAAGAGGTTGGAACTACAACCGAGGAAACTACAATGGAAGAGGCAGATATTACAACAATAATGGGTATAACCGTAACTATAATAGGAATAACCAAAACCAAAATAGAAACCAGAATACTCAAAGTCAGGTTATGACACCTGATCAGTATCAGCAAAGAGAAAAGGAAAGCCAGCAATACTTAAAAGAATTAAGGGATAAAGAAGCTGACAATCAAAAGAAAAGGCAGGATGTTGTAATCGATCCTGGGCCTTCTACGAGCCAGCAGAACTTAGAAAATAGAAATACTGGTCAGAAGAGAAAGTAGAGAGGAAAGAATACATTAACCACATAAACCCAGATTAGAAGAAAAATATGATTAAGGAACATAGAGGAAATATCATACTAGAGTAAGCCAGTAATAATTCAATTTCGTGTTCAAGAGAGTTGAGATACTTGTAACATTGAGTTTAAAAACAATTTGCAACTGTTTTTAAAACGTGGTGGGAGGAGAATGCCCCCGTAATTGAATTATGTAGAGACCACGGTGGCTATATTTGAAATTATAAGGAGAGTTATGGTTGTCATAGTTATGACGTGGGTAGTCATGACGTAAGCACGGATGACGTAAATGTTATGCCAGCAGGCTACTTGAGCTGAGATTCTCAGTGACGTCAGCATTTAGTCGAGAATGTTCCAAGATGTACGACGCAGTCGCAGGAAACGAGGAATTCTGCTGAGGAAGAAACTATGCTATTGGAGGAGAGGCATGAACCAATCAACGATAGTTTAAAGGAAGACGGAGATTGATGAAACTATGGTATTTTTATTACTTTTGGAATGCAGAATTGTGGAAATCCTTTTGCAGTAAAAGCATTGATTTGGAATTTTGGTGAAATTTATTTTCAGTTTTTGAATTTTGAAAATCCGTCATGTATTAACGAAGTTGGAACGTCTAGCGATGACGCTGTATCACGCTTTGGAAGGGATGGAAACGCCCCTCGTGAAGTTAATAAAAGGGCTTGCGCAGAAGAAAGGAAGCTCTTTCGTTCTCTGATCATTCTGAGATCTCATTCTCAGAGCATCGAAGTATATTTGTGAAAGTTCTTTTCTTATACATTCATTATAGTGAGACGTCGAAGTGAACAGCAGTGAAAAGAATCGTCTTTATAACGTGTGGCGAGGCCACTATATTAACGAGATCCAGGTCAAACTAGGTGAAGTTGAAACGGACCTTAGAAAGCTTCTACAAGTTTAGCTTTGAACAGTTAGCGGTCTCCGATAAGCTAATTGTATTGTGCAGTGCTACATGCTGTTATAGAGAAAGGCTGAACAATTTCGACCGATTAGTTTAAAAGATATTAGCAGTTTTATACGACTGAGAAAAGTGATTATCTCGCCACAAGAGAAGCACTTTCGTATAGCCAGAATCAACGCAACGGCTGACGCTGCGAGTGGAATAGAAAGACTTCAGATTGCTTGGTTACACAACGATACAGTATAATGGAGCAAGTGAATACGGCAGTTTGTTCTTCTAATACTACAACCGAAGAGCAGATGGAGGGCTAAAAGGCTTATTGCAATTGGGACATACTTCAACGGAGTAAGATAGCGACATGGAACTTCGCTAATTGCTATTCCACACAAGCGAACATGCGGTGAATACCATCTACACCCATGTTTCGTAATTAAAGGCTGAATACCATCGAACAGCCATAGAAACAATTTCATACTCTGAATATGAATAATTTCTTCGGAAATTTCTACAAAACTTCATGGCGATTGTCTACTGGAACTTCAGGGAATTTTTCAAGAGAGGTCAGGGATATCCCGACTCACAATGAAGATTATTGCCGGAAGGATGTCTATTCGTCTTCGAGGAGCAGAGCGATTCACGGAGAAGGAAGCAGTTCGATTCTCTGAGGGTGCTATTTCCTATTTCGAGGATGGAGCTCAGCTTTAACGTGGTGAAATGGATCCATCAGCAGTCTTCTTTGGGGAATTTTCCTCTGGAACGTCAATCGGCAGATAAGGTAGTCGTGAACGTTTATTGTATTTGAGTATATTAATGATGTTTGAGCAACCATTTTTCCCATATTTTTATCCTCATGTTTTTTGCCCTATTTTCTTGTTGAGATTTTTATTCTCAGTACATCTTGTTGAGTTTTGCATTTTTCGACGATTTATTAAGACATTGTTTTGTCATGGGCATAATTAACGATTTTGAATCAGTTGAGACTGATATCTAGAATTTTCAGTAATTAATATTTTTGTAGTCACGATTTGACTGTAAGTTAATGATTTTTATGGCAGATTTAAATTCAGACAGCGTGTCATTTTATTAAAGTAATTCTACCCCAGTTTAATTACTTTGTCCAATTTTCTGTCATCATCAAGAAGGAAGAACAATTAATTGATTTTAGAGCGTTAAAATCTCTTACGTTGTCGACGATCTTGGAAATACTAGTCGTTATTTGAATTGATTGCAACACAGACATTTATCGTCAGTTATGAATGAACATTGCATTATAGACACTTTTGTGAAAGAGTAACTTTAATATTGAATTATTGAATGCATTAAAGTCAAGTACTTTTGTTAGGAGTTTTTCTCAATTAGAGATTTATAGAACGATGTTTGCATTCCCCAGTCTAATTGGATTCTATTCGACTACTTTGCTTTTTTTTAGTCGCACTTTATTTGAAGATAGTATTTTTATACTACACATTTCTTTTAAGATGTTAATCTTAAATTTTGATAGACCAGACAGGCGTATATAAGCGTATTCACTATTAAATTTGTTTGTGATTGGCAAGTTTTGACTTCATTTCGGTTCATGAATGAAATCTACGAAGGTTAAATAGAAAAACAGTTTTGAAACAATTAATGATTATAAAAATTTTTAAGTGGAACTATGAATGTATAATCGCTAGTGCAGCGCGTGTTGAAAGTCGCTGAGATATAATGCCCTTGAATATGAAGGAAGTTCCCACAGGAATAAATGTTAAAGAATTATTTGTGGAAGTTTTGTAAGTTATGTGGAAGTTGAATGCCATATAGATTAATATATGATGATTTTGGGCATATTTTTAATGCAGTTTGTGCATTAACTTGTTAGCGAAGGATTTTCCGCTGGAGTAAGATTGTCATAGTTCGTTGAAAATAAATCAAGTGAATTACTGTTATAATTAACACGAGTTTTGAAAGAATTAGAGATAAGATTTTGAATGAAGGTTGCCGTCACAAATCATTATTAAAACCTTTATTAAACCAGATTGTGACATTAATATGTATAACTAACCTTCATTGGTCGATTATATTAAACACGATTATAAAAATTACCAACCGAATGAACATGTGGCTAATGTATTTATTAAATTAATAATTTAAACAATTTAAATGTTAATATTGTAAATAATTGCTGTAAATATTTTTGAAAATAATATGGAACGAGAGTGATGTTAAAGGCGTGCTTATAATATTTTTATTGTCTTTGACAAATATTATAAACAATTTCTAATTGTTATAAATAATTTATGTGATTTTGTTATAAACATTTAAGAGCTAATTAAACATTTGGATTGAACTTAACACATTTAGGGAATTAACATAATGATCCAATAGGATGTGAGCAAAGTACTTGAAAGATTTGCGTAAATTTAATGTGAGTTGTCTTGTCGACATTTAAAAACTTGAGAGAGCAAGCTGTATGTTACGTAACTCAGCACGTGAGAAGGGAATGCATTTGACCAGTATGCAACAGGTTCGAGGGTAGCTCGCAGCTGGGCCAACATCTGGTTCACAGAGAGTGAGGTCGTACACACTCCGGCCTTGCGACTATAAATACCATTCTCTTGTTTATTAAAAGGAAACCAAATGCTCTATATATGTCACACCCTGACGTCCTTTTCCAATCCAATTGTGTTAATAATATTACGTTATTTGGAGCTCTTGGGAGCTAAAATGTTTTATATCATGTTGTATGATAAATTTTGCAAGTCCTACTGAGGACGTAGTCAGATTGACTTGGGCTTCTGATAGCCACGTTGATTTTGTTGTGTTAGTAAAATCATACCCTTTATTAGAAATAAAGCATTTTGTACAGTTCAAAGTTCTCGTCTTCGTTCTGGCTCATTTTTAAATGTCATGGTGGAGGTTATTGTGTGAACAGACTTTTAGTGATCCTGTTGTCAACTCAAACCCCGAGATAATTAAGAGGTACGTAACGGTAAGTATGAACCCCCGTCTATTTTGGTGTGTTCCACAATGATTTCCTGTGAACTTCTGTGCTCTTATCTCGATAGTATCTGTCAGTGCCATTTTCATTGATGTAGCTGTGCCGGTGCAATTGTTAATTGGCAATCCGATTGAGGGGGCGGATATCTGACAGCCTACTATCCAGGTAAACGGGGACAGTACCATTTCGACATTTAAATTTAACATTAATTCAACTAGCTAAGTCCTGTCAATTAACAAAATTTACGGCGATAACGTCCGTAAAGAAAACAATTACATCCAAAAGCTAAGTGTACAGCCATGAAAAACAAACAATTTAATTATGCATAATAACTATGTGCTAACAGCACACAATAAAGTAACATGTAGGGTTTAATACACTTGACATCATAAATTAATAACGAAATAGACACAGTAGTTTTATTAAAAATTCCTGCCTACACCTTGGTTTACTCTTTGTAAACCATAGTCATCTAATGTGTATAGTTACGGTGACGAATGCGCAGTTGAGACCACGTCTGACATCGCATGGCCTGAGCTCCACAAGCTACGAACTCTAGGTTCGCACATGCTTCAGGTCGCTACAAAAATGTCAACTGTCCTTGTCATTTCCTCACAAGGAAATTATCTTCAACTGCACGGCTATGTCAACAGTTCCAGAATGCAAAGAACATAGTTAGTTAGAAAGAATCGTTAGTTAGGCTTGTTTTACAACAATTATGCATTTTATTATTAGAATGTCGGTTTATAGGTTTATCGTAGGTTTATGGCGAATAACATTGACAATAGCCTGGGCACGGAGTGTCTCCAACTGAGATCATTCTCCACCAAAAAGCCTCGACTCAACAGTCGGAATATAATCATCGAGTATAACAACTCGGACACACAATAACACGGGTTACCAGCGGCGCTAAGCTCGCGTTCAATAACTCTGGGATAGGCCTGTACAACAGTTACCTTCCAGTAACATCTGGTCAACGGGATCATCCCCGGACAAAGCATACAATAACATCCTGCTATAACAGGGTAGACTTCACCATCCTATAGAAAACCTTACATAACTGTACCTGTCAAACGACAATACACGCAACAGAGCGCTAAACTAACAAAAACCGATCCATAAAACAAGTGATCAAATACAAGAGTGGAAACTGGTTTCCATAAGCAAAATAGCAATGAAAGGAAAAGCGAATACAAATTGTACTCTGTCCTCGTCTATTGACGTCCGAAACGGGGGAGGAGCTTACGGTCAGCTGTTTGCAATATGGCGGCGATATAGTGACGTGAAGTAATTGGGTGTGCGTTGGTTATGGCTTCAAATTTATGATGGCAAAATACTACATATTTCCTTTCATTGATAGAAATATTTTTATAATCAATTTAAATGCAGTGCCTAATTACTACCAGTTAAAAATATTACCCACATGTAGATAGTTAATTTACTGTCTGCTGTTACATATATGAAGCCTGTACTTGGGAGCCTAGCGGTATCGATGTTTTTATTAATTTCACAATATATATACCTCACATAACACAAAGGACGACTCCCTGATAATAAATTGAATCAAGCAACCCTGAATTTGCATGAATGTTTTGGGTTAAAAGAAGCGTTACTTGGGATGCTCAAATCATACTTCAATATTGCTAATATTGACCTACATACTTGCTGTTCAAAGGCAAGAATGTTAATGTATTAATCTCTTGCCACAGGCAAGTTAAAATGGAGACATCCTCTTTATCAATATATTTAATTAAATATTTAAAATACAGATATTTAACAAAGCTGGAGTCTCCATTTGAACTTGCCGTAAGCAAACGGAACAGATCAAAAACAACACTTTAAGCCAAACCAAATTCACTCCTCAGCTCGACATAAACCATAATACCAATTAAAACCTATACAAAACATACTCTCCTTACTGTTGTACAACTTTCAAACCAACTATTCACACTCAAAACTATAAAACCCTGAAATGGGAACTAATTAAAGTTAGAATAGCCTAGGCCGATCCGGTCTCCTGCTACATTACCACATATGTATACTTAAGATCACTATAACTTGAAAATTACGGCTAAGTGACCTATCTGCCTGAGTAGTATAGGTGTTGCCGGCATGCCTGGGATGATGGGTCACCAAACCGGTACTTAAAACTAAGATTTTACATTTTAATTAACTAAATTCAACAGTGGGGAGATCATAGCCAAAAAACACAATTTAAGACAAATCGTACTTCAATGACCTACATACTTGCTGTTCAAAGGCAAGAATATAAATTCTCTGGCAAATTAAGGCTAGGAACAGCATTTTTCTTAAGTTTTCTAACCATTCGGCTATTGTCAATCGGAAGAAACCCTAAAATAAGTTTACGAAGAGCGGATTACATTCTTTGTACGCCACAGAAGTAATAGGCTATAAGTTTATCAGTATTTTTGATGTAGCTAAACCCATGTGAATACAAATTAGAGACAATAACTATCAATAATCAACAGTACCGGTGGAAGGAAGTCGTCTTCACAAAAATGCAGAATGCACACTGTCATGTAACATGTAATATAACACGTTTTCCAATTGACAGCGCCGAAGCCCATCTTTCTCTCTGAAATTTTTGTACAGGATAGTAGTGAAGATATTTCGTAGCCGTTTTATACGATTTGCAACCGTATACAGAGCAGTACCTCCTCAAATTTGACAAATTTCTTTCTGTTTCCATCACGACGTCAATGCTTCACCATCTAAATAAATCTCACCAGTCACAATGTTACAGCTTCAACATTCTGCCGCGTGGCGGCGCCATCCAACTTTTCTGACGTCAATAGTAGTTTTGTCTCACAATGAAGCAGGCGTGCTCTAGGTCACTGGGTTACATAACCAGTTTATTCAAGGCCGGCGATTTAATCAATACAAAACCTGCACTTGGCCGGTTCATAAAAAACATTACCATATGTTACGGATCTCTACAGAGTCCGTGTATCAAATGCACGCTATAAATCTGAGTATAGTAATACACTTCCGTCTTTCTACCAAAGACGTCTAAATGAAAGTAAACTTACAATAACTGAAGCTCTTTGCTTTAAAAATGCAACTCAGTAGTTGCTAGAACATCAAATAAAAAACGTGTCTCACACGACACAAGGAAAATATGATAAATGTGGCACAGATTCACACACTAGATCTGCTTAATGATACGTTGGGAACCGCGTTCGATGCTAGGCAACGAAACATTCCTTCTAGTTGTTAGGTTCAAACATGACCAAGAATAGCTTCTGAGCTTATTCAAAATGAAATATAATGCATTTACAAACTGGTAGTTACTGTCGACTACCTAAATGATACGACCGTTCTAACGACAGTCAGGGGTGTAACAAAGGATGGCTGCGAAGAATGCAGTCAATTAATAACCAAGGCATCTGATTGCCATAACTACAGTCAGCAAAGACTTGAAAATTACCCCAAGTAGGGTTGAACAAAATAGCCTCAAAATGACTACGATCAGGTTCAGCAAAAAGGTAGGCATTGACGTTCCACGACGTTCACCAAGCTGCACCAGGGCTGACCAAAATGTCTGACCCCAAGGGTGTCTCACTCTAAACTGAAATAAATGACATCTAACTAATCTAGTTACATCCCTACCTAGAAAAATGGCTGACACTGAGTGTGGTTGATTCACAAACTACATTATAACTACTATACCACCAGAAACCAGAACAAAGAAGGGGTGTGACAAAAACTCACGAAATGGAGGAGCTCTCACTCAGCTCTCTATTCCACAACAAGGGTTGTACATAAACCTCTCTGGCTCTCTGGATCGGTATCCTCCTCATCAGGATTCCCATCTGGACTCCCCCAAAGACCAGGGTTCGATTTGTCCCTGTCGACATCTTCGTGGATATGCCTGGAAATGGCATTTTGGCTCCTTCCCTCTCGTTCATCGTTCTGGAAGTTCCACCATCATGCTGGTTCCTGTAGAAACGTCACCCCCCCATACTGGGATGGTATTAGCCCATGGTGACTGCTTCAACCATGGTGAATAAAAGTCCAATCACGTGGGTAGCGAAATAAGTTGCGTGATTATTCATCCTCTCACTTCCAAAATTATAATGTCCGTCGTGACTATTATGGGCTTCAATTTTAAGATACGACACAGCCTTAATCATGCAGATGTGGATTAGCATGTGAGCTAATACTATTTTATAATGCTGCACGTGCTAGTGACGCTACTTTTGTATCACGCAGCATCCGTGAATTATACGACGTTTCAAAGATGAAATTTCCACTTTGGCAATTTAAATATCTCATACTATTATAATCACACTTATTCAGGATAATTGTAACACTATTACCTGTATATTTCCACTAGGCATCTGCCCTCCACATACGCGTGGGTAATATGTGATGTCACAGCAATGTTGTGCAATACACTATACTTGCCAATAATTATTTCCCAAGCTTCTTATTTAATTCACTGGACTTCATCGACAGTGAATATTAGTATTTGCTTGCTCGATGGCACCTTATAATCACTTTTAACGCTAAACAGCGGATATTCTTCTACGTCTCGTAGGACAAATGTAATTCCACGCCTACACAAGGCGGATTCTCAAGACGCAGTGCTCCGGTACTGGGTGTCTCTAGAAAGTAGGTCGTCAAAACGAAAACGTTGAGCGACTACTTACGTTCCTTTTTGCGTATCTGCAAGGGTATTACCTTACCTAAAGTAAAAATAAACATTCTCCAAAATGTTTTAATAATGCAGCATGACGAAATGGAATATTATGAGTCTCGTAGGAAAGATAAAAATAATTAATAAGACCTCAGATAATAATTAGCAGTTTACACCAAAGTCAAAAGTGCGATTCACCGCTACTTCAAAGTATCGCGTGATCTCTCAGCTTCACGTGGCTTCCTGGGTGTGTTCAAAAGTACAACATCCCCTCATAAATGCTCTGTCATAAAAAATATCACATGAACCATAGCTCAGCGGGTTCATCTGCCTCTCTGTCGTTTCAAATAAAATGTTGGGATAACATTTTTATTTGCTTTGAAATTCATTCAAGAGTGATATTTTTTTTAGATTGGCTGCATTAAAGGTTCCAATGCGTTCTCCTGTCCTAATGTCTTCTATCACATAACTTCCATTGTTTAAAGGCTGTCGGATACGATTAGGGCCATAATACAAGGATAGAAATTTCCCATATATGCGGTCTATAGGACTAGAAATTCCGGGTCTCCTTATAAGGATAAGGTCTCCTTCTACTAGTGGTTCTCTAAACCTCTGGCGTCTAGTTCTTCTCAAGCGCTTGGCAGCTTGTCTGTCCATAGTCTCTCTCGCAGCTAAAAGTCTGCTGGCATGTGATGGTTGTAAACAAGGTGGATTTACAATCACACGATCCCATATTCTCAGCGGCATCTGGTTCAAATGCAAGACCATAGGTATTTGACCAGTGCTTTCATGTACTGTTGAATTAATACATTTTGCCATAATAACAAGGACTTCAGTCCATCGCCAGTGTTCTTCTTGACAATATAATCGACAGAATTTTGCGATAATAGACATCACGCATTCTGCTGGGTTGCTCTCTGGATGTCGAATAGATGATAAAACATGACCTATTTCAAGCTCATTCATGGCATTGGCAAATTCTGCTGAGGTGTACTGTGATCCGTGATCAGTCAACAAGAATTGTGGCTTTCCTGCCTCCGGTATCACTTGACGTCTAATCCTCTGAATAATCTGATGTGCAGTAGCTTTTTGAATTGGATGAAGCATCGTATATTTCGTGAACACATCCACCGTTACAACGATGTATCGATTCCCACGACGAGCCTTAGGTATTGGGCCATACAGGTCCTGTGCATACAACTCTCTAGGTTGAGTTGGTAGTATTGGTCTAGGTTGTTCCTTCAGCAAGTGTGACGTGTATTTGTTCCGCTGGCATGCGTCGCAAGCACGTAAACACTGTCTAACGGTGGCTCCTAACCCTTTCCATGTGAAAGACTCCTTGATAGTTGCAATGGTTTTGTCTGTTCCACCATGTCCAATGGATAAATGTACCATAAGAATAACAGATTCTTGGTATCTCCTAGGAATAACTGCACGCAGTTGAGTGTGGTCCTCGTCTACAAACTTGTATAAGACACGATGATAAATCAAATAATCATCTGCAACAGCAGCAATCCTTGCATAATGATCATCCTGTGGATCCATTCTTCGTTCTAGGAAACGGATAATATGTCTGAGTTCCTCCTCACGTCGCTGTCCTTCAGGTAAATGACGAAATCGGCGAAGGTGTTCCTCGCATTCTCCCTCGATGTCTATGGCATTAACAGTAGCTTCAGGATTCCGGCTGAGGATGTCGGCCAACACATTCTCTCTGCCTGGTCGATAAACTATTTCCAAATCGAACTGTTGGAGAAACAGCGTCCAACGTGTGATCCTGTAGCTTGCCAGTCTTGTTCTCAAGATGAAGGTCAACGCATGATGATCGGTTCTCACAATAATCCTCTGACCTAACAGAAGTTTCTGCCAGTATTCAAGTGCGTAAACAATTGCAAGTGCTTCTATCTCGGTCGTGAAGTAGTGAGATTCATGTGCTCTTACACGTCGGCTTAAGAAAGCGATGTAATGACGTTTCTTCTCATCATCTTCTTGCAGTAAAATGGCTCCTATACCAATGGCAGATGCATCAGTTTCTAGAATAAAGTTCCGAGAGTAATCTGGATATTCTAACTGAATTGAGTCCACAAGCATCTGTTTAGCTCTCCTGAAAGCTATCTCGCATTCATCATTCCAGTTCCACCTGCAGTTCTTTTTCAATAATCCTTGCAGTGGTGCAACAGTTTCGGAATACTTCTCACAATGAGCAGCAAAGAATTGGAGAATTCCTAAGAATTGTCTCACGTGTTTCACACGGGTTGGTGTTGGAAATGCAGCAACAGTTCTAATCTTTGCCGGATTCGGTCTATATCCTTCTCCATTGATTATGTGTCCTACGAATTTCACTTCTTCCTGAAAAAATCGACACTTGTCAAACTTGACCTTAAAATTTGCCTGTCGGAGATTCTCAAAAACAAGGCGCAATGTCTTTAAATGCTCTTCTTCTGTTCCCGAAGCTATGATTATGTCATCCACATAACATATTACTTTCTGCTTCACTTCATGAGTCAGCTTGGCATCAAGTGCTCTGATTAATGCGGCTCCGGCATTTTTCAATCCAAATGGTAGTTTTTGGAATACATAAGTAGTCTGATCAAACAAGAATCCAGTATATTTCTGAGTATGCTCAGATAATCTGATATGGTAATAAGACTGAACCAAGTCTAATGATGAAAATATCCTTTTTCCTTTGAACTTCCTGAGAATGTCCCTAATCTTGGGCGGTCTGTCGTGCTCAGGAGCTAGGCGTTCATTCAAGGCTCTGGCATCAAGACAAAGTCTCAAGCTTCCATCTACCTTAACCACAGGTATTATGGGATTCAAGAAAGGAGTCGGTGATTTCTTGATTGTACCTGCTGCTTCCATCTCATGGATCTTCTTAGCAGCTTCTTCGAGATGTTTCTCGGCAATCAGATAGATCCTTTTCTGGAATGGGGAATCGTCCAGTAATACAAGATCATACTCGTAGTCTAATATCTCACCAGGTGTGGTGTCGAATATATCTCTGTATTCGTTCAGTATTGCCTCAAGATCCTCATGTGTGGGTGCTGATAACGATTCTGCCTCTTCGTCGGCATCTAGTGTCGCCTCAATTTCCTTGCCCTTTAATGCTTCGACTACGTCTACTTCGGATAGGAATTCCGGTCCTTCTTCAATTAGGCTCATCTGAATGGGTTCGTTCGGCTTGAACTCTACCGTATTCCGTCCCATGTCAATGATTCCATCATATTTTCTAATGAAGTCTGCGCCTAAAATGGCATCATGATGCAGGCCCTTCATTACGAGAAATTCGTGCAAGTACACGTGGCTCGAAATCTTCACAGTACACAAAATCTGGATTTTGCACGTTACAACGCGGTCAGGTATGACACCTCTGACTCTTATAGCTGAAATGGGCAACTCCGTCACCTCAGAGTTTGCTCTAAGTCTGGCATGGCAATCGGCGGAAATTACACTAATCATCGCCCCAGTATCGATGAGTATGACTACACTGACTTCATTCAAGGTGGCTACAATCTTGGGTAGACGTGTTAATTCATAATTGTGGTTCGTCGTTCGTCGTTCGTCCAACAAGTCTTCTTGGATTGGCTCCCAGAGTAATATAGAGGCAGTTACTCGGTGCTCAACCAAACAAGAATCTATTGATTTTTCGGAGGTTTTTTTTCTGTCATGGCGAGAAGTACTGGGCTGGTTCTGCTCCGTTTCCTGCGCCGAATGTCTATTTTCCCTCGAAGTAGGGTTCCGTTCTCCCTCTTCTTGGATCTGCAATTCTCTCAATTGTTGGAGGTACTCACGGCTCTCCCGCGCTCTTCCTTTCCAATCCCTGTCCGGCTGGTATCTAGGGTCTAGATTTCTGTCGTAACCCCCACTATATCGATAGTCTCTACGGATACGTCCGTGTTGCTGATTTCTTCCTTCATTCCCTCGGCGGTTGTTTTCATGACGTCGGTTGTCGTCCGTCCTTCGGTCGAATCGCCGGTCCCAATGACTTCGCCGGTCATCATGTTGATTTCGAGTATACGGAGTGTTGTTCCATTCTCTCCTGTTATAACTGTAATTGTTATCACGTCGCCCAGAATCCTCTGTGGTTTGTGTTTGTTGTGGCGTCTGGCTCACTTTATCAACAGTCGTCCGATTCATATGTCTATCCTCGCGTCTATCAGCCTTCTGCTGACGGTGTGTAGGAAACTGTTCTGTGTTAGCGTCCAACCTTCGCAGTATCTGGTCACACTGCTGGAAAGTGGATGCCCCTGCAGCGATTAACACACGTTGTACATCCGCAGGGTACTGCCAAACAATTGTGTTCACCAAATCTTGTTCGGACAATGGAGGCTGAAGACAACGGAGCTTCGCGAGCTGTATTGCGAAGTAATTCGCATAACGAGTAGGTGTATTGGAACTGTACCTTCGAGTGTACATCTCAGCTCGGATGCTCTGCTGGATGTCGCTCGACCAATATGTTCTTAATAACGCTTCCTTAAAGTCTTGGTAGCCTGTGAATGAGTATCGGAATGCTCTGAACCAGGTACCGGCTTGTCCCTCAAGCAGTCGCTCTATAACTCTTAGTTCCCTCTCTGGAGTTACCATAGTATCACGTAAGTAGCTTTCGACATTTGCTAGAAATTCCACTGGAGTAACACCGCTCCCAGTTCCCGAGAAGCGAGCTGGTTGCTCCTCTCTTGAACGAATTATGGTGACATTTCCCTGCGTATTCGCGGGTCTGAAAGTATTTTGCATGTAACTCTGCGTAGGAGTGTTAGTCTCATGACTAATTCGATTAGATGCTGGTTGAAACGGGTGAGCGTTAAAGTTCAAGGTCTGACCTTGCGCTAAATTAGTGAATTGTGACGGTTGCGGTTCCATAGGCGCGCTGGGTTGGAAATGGGTAGGCATCATTCCTCCTGATTGAGATATAGGCGTTTCCTGAGATTCTCCCATCTGTGGGTGTACGTGTCTCTCTCTTGGAGTCGTCTCGAGTCTGTCCAGGCGTCTTTCTATTACTTCAAGACCTGGGATGGTTCTGGCTGCGACTTTGTTGCCTAAGTCGTTCAATTGCAGCTCGATCCTGTCAACCTTTCCCTTGAGGTTTGTGTCTACCTCGCGTATGGCCGTCCTAAGGTTATAACTGAGGTCTAACCTCTCGGTCACCGCGACTTCCTCAAATCTCTTTTGTAAGGAATCGATATCTCCTTCAACTCTGGACATATTTTCTTGGATTTTACCCACATCGTCTCTAACCTCGGCTACCTTAGCCTCGACTGTAGCTTCGTGTTCGTTGAGGTCACCTCTCAATAACATGAGGTCAATTTTGTGTTCCTCATGATGAACATCAACTGTCTCACGTAGACTGGCTACGGTTTCCGTCAATTCAGAAATGTTTCTCCTGTTGGTGTTAAGTTCCTCTTTAATCTCCATCATGCCATCAACGATAGTCTTCACGTTGTTATTAACGGCATTGGCAGCTCCTCTCATCAAGATTAAACCAACGTTCATGGTTGCCATGTCCTTCTTCACATTTCCGATAAATCCCTCGACGTGATCTAGTCGAGTCCCGAATTCTTCCCTGGTATGTTCCAGATCTGCTCTCATGTCTATCTGGACTTTATTCAAGGTTGTCTGAATTTGAGCTGTGTGCTCCTCCAATCGGTTTTGCACCTCCTCCCTAGCTCTATTCATCTGGTCGGTTAAGCAATCTACGCGCTGGTTAGCCTCCTGATGGTGTCGTATGACATCAACCCTGACAGCTGCTAAACCTGTCGTCAGATCATTTCTCGCTTCGATCCTATATGTGTCCATGTCTGCCCTGACTTGAGTTAAATCAGCCCTAACATTATTTACAGAGTGAGTGTTAATCTCTAAGTCCTGTCTTACATTGTTTATAGACTGAGTGTTAATCTCTAAGTCCTGTCTTACATTGTTTATAGACTGAGTGTTAATCTCTAAGTCCTGTCTTACATTGTTCATAGACTGAGTGTTAATCTCTAAGTCCTGTCTCACATTGTTGACTTCCTGTCTAACCTGGTCCACATGACCACTTACAGTATTTACAGCCTGAGTATTCTGTTGAAGATTGGCATTCACACCTGCCATCATCTCTCCAAACACACGACGAATAGTTTCCTCATCCATAGATAAGAAATATATGAGAAAGTGAGGGATCAATTTCTACTGGAACTTACAGCTATGATTAGTTACTTGGTGGTATAAAGCTTGCTTCATTTATATAAATATCACGAGCACAGCTGGAGTATGCAAACTAAGTGCTTCTACATTTACAAAGACAACGGTGAGCAAAGCAAAGTATTACATTTACTTAGGATGAGGCATCATCAAAGAAAATCCTATCCTTCATTTATTCAACACTAAAGCCTCACCCCATGGACTTCTATCAAACATGAATGCCATGCGGTCAATTGATCTGCAGTACGACTTTCTAAGTTCGTCCCAGTCCTGTCAATTTACCATTAATCAACATTAGGATCCTCAAAAAAAATAACATGGTACTGAGGGTCACCACGTTAACGTCGGCACATGAGTTGGGCGCCATTTTATGAGACCGTTTAGTTGATGTCAACAACCACGATGACTCAACTAACGACACATAAATCGAATAAAAAGAAAAGTACCGTGAGGATCAGGTGACCTTCCATAAAGGCTAAAGCGGCACGAGAGTCCGTAGTCCACAGGGATCGTGGTACATGGTGACGATGGTCATAGACCGCCTAAGGAAAGGTTCACCTTAAAACTAGACTGAGAAAATAAACATCCAGACTCATGTAAAACACCGTGAAAATTTATTAAAATTCACAAGCCCCTAGCCTAGTTCGGAGGGTTATAATCGGCTAGTCCGCAAATTAATAAATAAACTAAGATAAAGAACAGGTCCCCTACCTGAGAAGTTACTGAAAACCCTCGCGAAAGATCTAACTCACAATGATAAAGCAACAACAGCAACGCTAGGAATATGGCACGACGCAAGTCCCTAGTTCAAGTTACAAGACCAAGCTAATATCTGAATTTACATTTAACAGGGTAGCAAAACAAATCTAGGTTAGGATGGTACCATTTCGACATTTAAATTTAACATTAATTCAACTAGCTAAGTCCTGTCAATTAACAAAATTTACGGCGATAACGTCCGTAAAGAAAACAATTACATCCAAAAGCTAAGTGTACAGCCATGAAAAACAAACAATTTAATTATGCATAATAACTATGTGCTAACAGCACACAATAAAGTAACATGTAGGGTTTAATACACTTGACATCATAAATTAATAACGAAATAGACACAGTAGTTTTATTAAAAATTCCTGCCTACACCTTGGTTTACTCTTTGTAAACCATAGTCATCTAATGTGTATAGTTACGGTGACGAATGCGCAGTTGAGACCACGTCTGACATCGCATGGCCTGAGCTCCACAAGCTACGAACTCTAGGTTCGCACATGCTTCAGGTCGCTACAAAAATGTCAACTGTCCTTGTCATTTCCTCACAAGGAAATTATCTTCAACTGCACGGCTATGTCAACAGTTCCAGAATGCAAAGAACAAAGTTAGATAGAAAGAATCGTTAGTTAGGCTTGTTTTACAACAATTATGCATTTTATTATTAGAATGTCGGTTTATAGGTTTATCGTAGGTTTATGGCGAATAACATTGACAATAGCCTGGGCACGGAGTGTCTCCAACTGAGATCATTCTCCACCAAAAAGCCTCGACTCAACAGTCGGAATATAATCATCGAGTATAACAACTCGGACACACAATAACACGGGTTACCAGCGGCGCTAAGCTCGCGTTCAATAACTCTGGGATATGCCTGTACAACAGTTACCTTCCAGTAACATCTGGTCAACGGGATCATCCCCGGACAAAGCATACAATAACATCCTGCTATAACAGGGTAGACTTCACCATCCTATAGAAAACCTTACATAACTGAACCTGTCATACGACAATACACGCAACAGAGCGCTAAACTAACAAAAACCGATCCATAAAACAAGTGATCAAATACAAGAGTGGAAACTGGTTTCCATAAGCAAAATAGCAATGAAAGGAAAAGCGAATACAAATTGTACTCTGTCCTCGTCTATAGTAGTTTTGTCTCACAATGAAGCAGGCGTGCTCTAGGTCACTGGGTTACATAACCAGTTTATTCAAGGCCGGCGATTTAATCAATACAAAACCTGCACTTGGCCGGTTCATAAAAAACATTACCATATGTTACGGATCTCTGCAGAGTCCGTGTATCAAATGCACGCTATAAATCTGAGTATAGTAATACACTTCCGTCTTTCTACCAAAGACGTCTAAATGAAAGTAAACTTACAATAACTGAAGCTCTTTGCTTTAAAAATGCAACTCAGTAGTTGCTAGAACATCAAATAAAAAACGTGTCTCACACGACACAAGGAAAATATGATAAATGTGGCACAGATTCACACACTAGATCTGCTTAATGATACGTTGGGAACCGCGTTCGATGCTAGGCAACGAAACATTCCTTCTAGTTGTTAGGTTCAAACATGACCAAGAATAGCTTCTGAGCTTATTCAAAATGAAATATAATGCATTTACAAACTGGTAGTTACTGTCTACTACCTAAATGATACGACCGTTCTAACGACAGTCAGGGGTGTAACAAAGGATGGCTGCGAAGAATGCAGTCAATTAATAACCAAGGCATCTGATTGCCATAACTACAGTCAGCAAAGACTTGAAAATTACCCCAAGTAGGGTTGAACAAAATAGCCTCAAAATGACTACGATCAGGTTCAGCAAAAAGGTAGGCATTGACGTTCCACGACGTTCACCAAGCTGCACCAGGGCTGACCAAAATGTCTGACCCCAAGGGTGTCTCACTCTAAACTGAAATAAATGACATCTAACTAATCTAGTTACATCCCTACCTAGAAAAATGGCTGACACTGAGTGTGGTTGATTCACAAACTACATTATAACTACTATACCACCAGAAACCAGAACAAAGAAGGGGTGTGACAAAAACTCACGAAATGGAGGAGCTCTCACTCAGCTCTCTATTCCACAACAAGGGTTGTACATAAACCTCTCTGGCTCTCTGGATCGGTATCCTCCTCATCAGGATTCCCATCTGGACTCCCCCAAAGACCAGGGTTCGATTTGTCCCTGTCGACATCTTCGTGGATATGCCTGGAAATGGCATTTTGGCTCCTTCCCTCTCGTTCATCGTTCTGGAAGTTCCACCATCATGCTGGTTCCTGTAGAAACGTCACCCCCCCATACTGGGATGGTATTAGCCCATGGTGACTGCTTCAACCATGGTGAATAAAAGTCCAATCACGTGGGTAGCGAAATAAGTTGCGTGATTATTCATCCTCTCACTTCCAAAATTATAATGTCCGTCGTGACTATTATGGGCTTCAATTATAAGATACGACACAGCCTTAATCTTGCAGATGTGGATTAGCATGTGAGCTAATACTATTTTATAATGCTGCACGTGCTAGTGACGCTACTTTTGTATCACGCAGCATCCGTGAATTATACGACGTTTCAAAGATGAAATTTCCACTTTGGCAATTTAAATATCTCATACTATTATAATCACACTTATTCAGGATAATTGTAACACTATTACCTGTATATTTCCACTAGGCATCTGCCCTCCACATACGCGTGGGTAATATGTGATGTCACAGCAATGTTGTGCAATACACTATACTTGCCAATAATTATTTCCCAAGCTTCTTATTTAATTCACTGGACTTCATCGACAGTGAATATTAGTATTTGCTTGCTCGATGGCACCTTATAATCACTTTTAACGCTAAACAGCGGATATTCTTCTACGTCTCGTAGGACAAATGTAATTCCACGCCTACACAAGGCGGATTCTCAAGACGCAGTGCTCCGGTACTGGGTGTCTCTAGAAAGTAGGTCGTCAAAACGAAAACGTTGAGCGACTACTTACGTTCCTTTTTGCGTATCTGCAAGGGTATTACCTTACCTAAAGTAAAAATAAACATTCTCCAAAATGTTTTAATAATGCAGCATGACGAAATGGAATATTATGAGTCTCGTAGGAAAGATAAAAATAATTAATAAGACCTCAGATAATAATTAGCAGTTTACACCAAAGTCAAAAGTGCGATTCACCGCTACTTCAAAGTATCGCGTGATCTCTCAGCTTCACGTGGCTTCCTGGGTGTGTTCAAAAGTACAACATCCCCTCATAAATGCTCTGTCATAAAAAATATCACATGAACCATAGCTCAGCGGGTTCAGTAGGGACCATTGATTTACGTCAAACAAACTTTTTTGTATAATTTCTAGTTTCCAAAATATATGATTTTCAAAATTCGAGTGTTTTCAAAAAAACATAAAAAATAAAAAAAGTTTTATTACAAAAAATAAAGGTTATAAAGACCATTTGTTTGAGCCATAGCACAACGTTCTACCATGTTTGGTTTTCAAACTATCACCAACTTTCGAAAACAAAAATTTTCAAAAAAAAAATTCAAAAATATAACGAGTAGTCCATAGCAAAGAGGACGTCAGCTCGAGTCCAACGACACCTCATTTGTCAAAATCGAACCATGCGTTTGAGAGATATTTAACATGGCTGAGGCTTAGTAGTAATGACATGTATGTTCTGAAGTGCGTTGGAACCCCTATTACCCCCCTACTGTCGTAGAATGTCATAACGACGCTGATCATGGGGGTGACCTCGGTTCAGGACGATCGACCACAGCTGTACTTTGCCTCTATTCTGGTGCACCTATTTCATGGATTGGTCAACGGCAACCTTCAGTTGCAATATCGACTACAGAAGCTGAGGTTGTAGCAGCCAGTGAAGCAGCACGAGAAATCATCTGGGTCAAGACTCTTTTGACTGAATTTGGCCTGTTGAATGCAACGCCCGATCTGCAAGTTGATAATGAAGCTGCAATTCGACTTGCTCAGAACCCAGAGTTTCACCGAAGAACCAAGCACATCCGTGTGAGACATTTCTTCGTTCGTGAACTGGTAACCGCTGGTGAAATTACTGTTTCAAAAGTGGATACAGAGAAGCAGCTCGCAGACATGCTTACGAAACCATTGTTTGCAACTCGACTCCAACAATTGTGTGACAGCATGGGGTCTGCAAGTTATTGAATAAGGGAGAGTGTTGATGTTATCCAATAACTTTCTTCTTTTGTAACATTTCATGTTACAATGTTGGTGTTCTGTGTTCACCGGTGTTCAAAATCGTGTCCGTTCCTAATGGCTACCTAATGTAGGTTATATTGCAGTTTGTTCATAAAGAAAGTATTTAATACAGAGTATTCCAAGTGTTATCTGGTGAATTAAGTGCAGACTTCAATATTTAAGAAGGTTGGTTGGTTCCTTAGTTTAGAGGCTGCAACAACGTAGCCCCGTGTACTTTGTGTGTAGAATATGTCTGATAACCGGTGTTAATTGTGATGGCTGTATTAGTGTGTGTTATCTGTGATTCAGGTAGAAGACTGCAGAAGATTAATCTTTTCAAGTAGATCCTACATTTGCCACAAAATGCTACCGTCTACGACACCTAGCTGCGGACGTGTCTACTAAATGCCATCTCAGTCAGCACCCGGATGCGAAAGTTGTTACTAATAGAGTGTTATCAAACTAACCTACAAATTTTAGCTTCCACAAGCGTAATTAGTGGAAGGTTCTTTATCATGCCATTATTCTATGACATCGGACCGCCGGGTTTACTTTCCCTCCAAAGGAAAATACTTACTGATGGATTTTTAACTCTTAAAAAATCCGATGACTTCGGCCGGGTTTGAACTCGCGATCCTGGGCATAGAATCTCAGCATGCTACCAACTACGCCACCGAAATTGTTAAGAAGGCAACACTGAAAACGTGGCTTCCAAGCTTTCTACATCTTCAGATGATGATGATGATGATGATGATGATATTTTGTTATGCTGGAGATTCCATTCTGTGGCTTTCAATAATTTTCAAAAATGCTTGTGGTTGCCAACTTTATGTGTTGCCATTTTATAGAATTTGCTGTTAAACGTTAAACATGTAACATACTTGAATATTTCACTGCCCCTCAGGTGTCCACGTTTACTCGTCCTCACTGTGTATCTGTAGCAAACCAGAAAGGAATCATGTGAGGGGAACCTCCCATATACGTCAGAGTCTTTTGAATATGGTGATTTACACAGTTACCAGCTCTGCATAGGATTAGTTTACTCATCTGACCCCAACGCTTCCAAGGCTGGCCTAGCTATATGACTTACAATTTAAGTGGTGATACAGAAGTGTAATGTAGCCTAGTGTATGCAGGGGAGTTAACTGAACTATCCTCCATAGAAGACTGTTAACAAGGAATCAATTAGTATTAGTTCTTGATTTGTATTATAACTGAGAATAAAACGTTCACCCCATTCAGGCATAGTCTTGGTCTCTACCTGAAGGACGGTGGTTTAGGATTTCTCTTGGTTAACTATTCCTGTCCCTAACCCCACTTCCAATGAAGGAACAGGTAGTTCTGCTATATACCACGTTAATTTTTACAGGATGGTCATCTCTGCCAGTATATCATTGCCTAGTCACCCCTGACTGCTTGAAATTCAGACTTTGTTTTGTCAATTTCCTAACACCTCACTCACTATTCTTGTGCCTAAAGTCCCCCATTACAAAGCAAGTCACAGCCTCCAGATCTTGAGGAGCATCCCGTGCTCTAGCTGTGGTAGAAGAAGTATCCTTGCTTTACTCACACACCACAGTGCCTCGTCACCTCATGCGGCGATGTACACAGGCCTACCGTGACTGAATTATTATCAAAACAAGAGAAATGAACTAGGTCACTTAAAGATAGTTTGAAACATAATAATGATGATTGTACCACAATGATAACATGGTTATGGTATGACAGCGTTTAGAAATGTGACAGCATCCTAATAATAATAATAATAATAATAATAATAATAATAATACATCTGCAAGAATTTTCCTCCTCACAATTAAATCAGGTGGTAAAGTCTATATATTAATCAATACACATGAACTGACAAACAACTACAACCAAAAAGACACAGAAGACGTAGAAGAATCATGGGAACTATTGGAAGAGTGTACAGCAAAATATTCTCAAACATCATGTTAAAGTTCTATTAGGTGACTCCAATGCACAAATTTGTAAAGAAAATAAAATTAGTACCATTGTGGGTCTTTGTCCTGCTCAAAGCAGAACTAACAAAAATGGAGAAAGATTAGTACGTTTGTGCAAGAATTTTGTGTTATGATTGATATCAACCCATTTCCTGCCTCTTCTCTACAAGAAATTAAACTGGAAATCACCAAATCACCAAATTTACTTTTAGAAGAATTTTATATAGACCATGTGGCCATTTCTAAAAGAAACCAGAATGAAATTATGAATATTAAAATAACAGAGGGAGTCGTTGGCTCTTATCACCACTTATCTCTAATCAAAGTAAAGTTTCAACTTGAAAATCCCAAACTCAGAACTGTTAGAAATCCACGAATTGATCCGGAATATCTTACACAAAATTTAAACAGTTTCCTTGCAAATATCTCCAACAGAAATCCTTCCAATTGGATGCAATTAAGAAATACACTCGTAGGAGCTTCGCGGATAATTAATGTTCTTCCTCAGAAACGCAAACACAGATGGTGGAACAAAACCTGCGACAGGGCCAAACACCTTTCAATTCAAGCTTGGCAAAAGAGGAATTCGAATAAAATACAACTAAACTGGCATGAATTCATCAAAGCCCGAAAATAATCCTTCAAAATCAACACATCCGAAAAACGGAAATATGATCAAAATAGACTGACAGAGATAGATCGAAATTTCATTAAAAGCAATACAAGAAACTTGTACAAAACATTTGCTAAGGAACTATCATATTACCCAACACCTTGCAGATTATTTCCATGACCTTATAACCTGGAATCACCTGAAGAACAACTCTCATTCGAGCAACTCATTCCAAAGATTTTTTTTGTTAACCCATAAAACACCTTAGCAGAATATATTTATATTTGGTTTATTGGCATTCACGGCCAGTGAATCAGAACTCGCCAATTTTTCTACGTTTGTGTCGTGTCTTGTGTGGGGTTTAGTAGCGATTTAGTTCATGCAGGTGCACTTCATATAAAGGGAGGTAGCGCGCAGTTCGTTACCCCTGTGGGGGTACGGCCGAAGACACCAAGAGCCCGCTGATGAGCCAGCTTGATGTCCTAGGCGAAACCCCTCACAAGACACGGCGCAAACCTAGAAAAATTGCTGAATATTTACTATTTTTTCTTTCTCTTCAAAAATTAATTAATTAATTATTATTTACTAATTTAATTAATTTATGTTAATAATTTCCTTTGTTTCCTTTACTTCTTCTTTTCAATGTATTATTTATTTATAATTATTATTTATGTTTTTACTATTTTATTCCTTTTTTGAATTAATTCAGAAACCCCTCATTAGAAGAAATGAAGATAATAATCAGTGAACACAAAAACATCAAAGCCCCAGGGGAAGATGGTACTATCGGTGAAATGTTGAACTTAGGAGGTGAAAGCCGAACTCAGAAATGTCAATGATAAGATAGAGCCGTAGAGAAACAAGAAAGGGAAATATTGAGGGAAATCCTTGGTCCAGTCTGCTCAGAAGGAATCTGGATGAACCGGAAGTCTCAGGGGCTTTATCAACTTGCTGAAGAGATCACTGACACTTTCAGGGAAAGGTGATTAAAGTTCTACGGCCACATTCTCAGAATGAACAATCACAAACTCACCAACCTTCCTCTCTTAATGAAAGTCGAGAAAAAGTGGCTTAGTGAAGTCAATAAAGACCTTCAAGAAATTGGCATTACGGAGGAAATTTTACAAAACAAACTCCAGTTCAGAACATTAATCAATAACCAACATTTCTCTGAGAACATTGCTACCAGGACCAAGGACTGAAGAACGAAGGATGGTGTTTAGTGTCCAATGAAGGGCTTGGGGGAGACGAATAAAACATCACTAGCAAAATACGTTCTGTCGCGATCCACAGCTGGGCTTAACGATGGGAAATAATAATAATAATAATAATTTCAAATTAAATTTTATTAAATGTTATCAATCACATGTAATTGGGATTGTAATCATGTTGACCGACTGAAGAGTAACAATATCAATTGTTAAGAAGGTTGGTTGGTTCCTTAGTTTAGGGGCTGCGACAACGTAGCCCCGTGTACTTTGTGTGTGTGTAGAATTTGTCTGATAACTGGCGTTAATTTTGACGGCTGTATTAGTGTGAGTTATCTGTGATTCAGGTAGAAGGACTGCACACGATTATTTTTTTCAAGCAGTTCCTACTTTTGCCACTAAGTCTGCAGTCCACGACACCTAGCAGCGGATGTGGCTATTAAATACCATCGCAGTCAGCACCCGGTGGTGAACTTTGTAACTAATAGAGCGTTATCAAACTAACTTATAAATATTAGCTTCCACAAGTGTAATTAGTAGACGGTTCTTTTACATGCCATAAATCTATGACATGGGACCACCGGTTACTTCCCCTCCGCAGGCAGGCATACTAACGGATTTTGAGCGCTCTTAAAAAATCCGACGACTTCGGCCGGGTTTGAACCCGCTATCTTGGGCATAGAAGCTCAGCATGCTACCAACTACACCACCGAAATTGTTAAGAAACAGACACTGAAAACATGGCTTCCAAGCTTTCTACATCTTCAGATGATGATGATGATGATATTTTGTAATGCTGGAGATTGCATTTTAAACAATTCTGTGGCTTTCAATAATTGCCAAATATGCTTGTGCACGCCAACTTTATGTGTTGCCTTTTTATAGTATTTGCGGTTAAACATTAAACATGTAACATACCTGAATATTCCGCTGTCCCTCAGGTGTCCACGTCTACTCGCCCTCACAGCGTATCTGTAGCAAACCAGAAAGGAATCATGTGAGGGGAACCTCCCAGATACGTCAGTGTTTTTGAATGCGGCGATTTGGATAGTTACCAGCTCTCGATAGAATAATGGAGAATAACTCAACGCTTCCAAGGCAAGCCTAGCTATATGACTTTCCGTTGAGATCTTTACTGTATCATATAACATAAACTCTGAATTGAAATTTTCTTTAATTACACCTGCTTGGATAACGTAGCCATTGTTAACTAACTATTTGAACTGTACACAAGAATAAGATTCAACACAGAACACCAACATTAAAACATAAATGTTACAAAAGAAGAAAATTATTGAATAACTGATGTGAACATCAACACTCCCCCTTATTCAATAACTTGCAGACTCCCATGCTGTCACACAATTGTTGGAGTCGAGTTGCAAACAATGGTTTTGTAAGTATGTCTGCGAGCTGCTTCTCTGTATCGACTTTTGAAACAGTGATTTCACCAGCAGTTACCAGTTCACGAACGAAGAAATGTCTGACACGGATGTGTTTGGTTCTTCGGTGAAACTCTGGGTTCTGAGCATGTCGAATTGCAGCTTCATTATCAACTTGCAGATCAGGCGTTGCATTCAACTGGCCAAATTCAATCAAAAGAGTCTTGATTTTGATGATTTCTCGTGCTGATTCACTGACTGCTACAACCTCAGCTTCGTTAGTCGATATTGCAACTGAAGGTTGTCGTTGGCTTATCCATTAAATAGGTGCACCAGAATAGAGGCAAAGTACACCTGTTGTCGATCGTCCTGAACCGAGGTCACCCCCATGATCAGCGTCGCTATAACATTCTAGGACACACTTATTTAAATAATTCTTGTAGATGATTCCATGATCTGAAATGCCTCTCATGTAACGGAAGATCCTTTTCACCTTGATCACTTCACGTTCTTTTGTATTCTCAAGACTTCTTGACACCACTCCAACAGCATAGGCAATGTCAGGTCGAGTCCCACACATTAGAAACACCAAAGCTTCAACTGCTTGTCTGTACGGAAACTCAGTGTTAGGTGAACTCTCCTCCGTATCATTGTCCTTGATATAATTGGAGTCGCTAAAGCCCTGCAATTGCTCTTGCCGAATCGATCCAATAACTTCTGAATGTAGTGACTCTGATTAACTCTGATAGAACCATGTTTAATTTTGTCAATTTCTAATGCCACGAAAAATGATGTTGGCTTGGAATTAATTTTGAACTCCTTCTTGAGATCGTCAATTAATTCATACTCAGCCATCAGCTGATGCTTTGTATACAAACAACAATACGTCCCTAAAGAACAGGAATAAAAACAATTTCTTATCTTAAACTAAACGTATTGGAAAAGCCAGGATTCCACAATTATGAATTTATTTTGGAGGAATACGGCAAGAATTATGATTCTGAAACAAAGATAATATTTATTTGAGAAAGAAATCAGCTGATTTAAGGAAACATGGATGTAAATTGTGTTAATATGGTAATTGTAATAGAACTATTTAACATTGTTGCTTTTGTGAAATAGAGTAGTAGTTAATTTAAAGATGAGTATTTATTTATAGTTAACTGAGAGAAGATTGGATATTGTAATTAAATGCTTCACGTTCTAATGAATCAGATAAGGACGTTACCAGAAGAAATCCTGGGACGTTGTTTATTTTACAGCAAGTGAAGTGCAATTATGGATACTGAGGATTGACAAGAAATAGTAATTAACGCTTGTAAATATTGTTTCAATCCCCTTCAATAATATCAGAATTTAGGAAAAATCTCATTAAATAAATTATCTAAATTAACTTAGAGAATGGTAAGAGTGTAAGTCTCCGTGGCTTAGGCGGCAGCACGCCGGCCTCTCACCGCTGGGTCCGTGTTTCAAATCCCGGTCACTCCATGTGAGATCTGTGCTGGACAAAACGGAGGCAGACAGGTTTTTCTCCGGGTACTCCGGTTTTCCCTGTCAAAATTTCATTCCAGCAACACTCTCCACTATCATTTAATTTCATCTGTCATTAATTTAATCATTGCCCCAGAGGAGAGCGTCAGGCCTCGGCAGCCGGCACAGTTCATATCCTCGCCGCTAGATGGGGGGCTTCATTCATTCCATTCCTGACCCGGTCGGAGACTGGAAGCAGGCTGTGGATTTTCAATGGTAAGGGTAAATTAGCAACGAACGTTATTTTACTCTCATTAACGACCATTTCTAGTAATTGCTATTTAGGCATACTATTTAGGCTATTGTAATCACGCCGTGTTGAATAAATTTAACTGATTTGTTTCTTAGGGTTTTCTTGGAATTATTATGGTAGTTTTTGCGAGTAGAGTTGTATTTATGCTATGGTTGACTTGATTTGATGACAACCCACCTACCAACATCCCAACACACCCTTGTAATAACAAGAAGCACACTCCACCGCGCTAGTACGATTATACCGGGTTAAGTTATTTAGCATAAACAACTCGTGGATTTCGCATATTTCCGAGTAGTCTAGTTCGTTGACCAGTGTAATGTTTCTTAGGCTGAGAACTAGGCAGAAAAGCTAAAAGCAAGTTTAGAAATGCAAAAATTATAATGAGTGGCATTGTTCGGCGGGGAGATGTTCCGTTAAGGCGAGTTAAGACTGTAAATGACCGCATGGACTGGGTTTGTGCACAACTGGGATTAGTGTACGTAGAAGCTGACTGCTGGATTGGTGGCCGTGACTTCGCCCGAGACGGGCTGTATCTAAATCGACGGGGTGCTTTCAACCTAGGGAGCCTACATGACAGGGTCATCGGTTCGTGCCGGCCATTGTGAGGAGGAGCAGGTCCAGAGGTTGCCAGCCGACGAGAAGAGAAGGAGCTACTTCGGGATATTTGCTGCGGAGATAAGACTCTAAGATTACTGCAGGTTAATTGTCAGAGTTTAGGAAATAAATTAATTGAATTTTGGAATCTTGTAGAGACGTATTCTCCGGACATTGTCATTGCTACTGAATCTTGGTTATATGAGAATATAAATAGTAATGAAATAATTCAAGGGACCTACGAGATGTTCAGAAGGGATCGGGGGAAGCGAGGTGGTGGGTTATTTATTTGTGTGCGCATAAATATAGCTAGTTTCTTAAAGTGGGCTGATACGGATCATGAAATATTATGTGTACAAATTTCGGATAAAGGGAATAAATTCCCTCTTCAGGTGATAGGGGCGTATAGAGCACCGAAAGATAACTTTTCGCTTCTCGACACACTGTATGATAAAACTTGTACGGGTAAAGTTATGAAAAAGAGCATAATAATTGCCGGAGATTTAAACCTCCCCAATGTAGACTGGTCTGGTGTGTCAACTAGGTGTGGTCAAGCTCAGAGCGCTGCAAACAAATTCTTAAGGGAGGGAGGATTTTCCCAAGTAGTTGACTTCCCAACTAGAAGCAATAATACCTTAGATGTTTATCTCGTAAGGCCTGTAGAGCTTTATATTAACTGTCTGAAAGTACCAGGAATTAGTGACAATTCTGGGGTTGAATTAAATATTAGATACGGTGACATTACAAAATTAGACTCTGATGTAGCAAATACGATCATATTCCAGTATCGCAGGGCGGATCAGGGCAAATTTCAGGGGTATTTGAATGAGCTATTTGTAGGATGGGCTTCGGAAGGAAATCACATTAATAACCTGTGGACTAACTTTTTGGATATTTTAAATAGCGCTATTGATAAATTAGTTCCATTTAAATTACTGAAACAAAACCCAGTTCCTGAGTATTACACACGGGAAATCAGGAGTCTTAAACGGAAAATTAGGAAAGTATACAATAACAGACACGATAGTGACAAGTATATGTTGAAATTTAAGTCCTTATCAAGAGAGCTCGTCTTAAAACAAGATGTTCAGTAAAGAACATATAGCCTACTTTCACCTAAATGCATGGGTATTGTTATAACTCTTTGTCCTTTTCAAGGAGTATAATTGAATGTTGGTTGTAGTAGCTTGTTTAAATACAACGATCTATAGGGATATTAAACATGAATATGAGGTGCTCTTTGCTAGTGCTACCTCTGTAAAAATTTTCATTCAATTCGGTTTCACCGTGTTTGAATTGATATGGGGAATGGATTTGCACACATACATGGCCGCTATTTGCAAACTATTGGGCTGATGACCTTGTAGTCAGTCATAAGATGCTTTCCACAAAAAGGCATGTTGTTGCAAAATCTGGTAGAGATCAAATTATTAGGATGGTCGTAATTTGATTTAAGCTTTTAATATTTGAGTGGCCGTCATTCCGTTTCCGTCAAGATGGCGGCGATATAAAACATGACACTGAGGTGCCCTTTGCTAGTGCTACCTCTGTACCAAATTTCGTTCAATTCAGTTTCACCGTGTTCGAATTAATAGGGGAATTGATTTTCACACAAAGATGGCCGCCATCCTCAAAATATTGGGCTAATGACCTATTAGTTTCGTCAAAGGATGCTCCCTCCATAAAGGTATGTTGATGCGAAATTTGGTAGAGATAGGATGATTAGGTTAATCGTAATTTGATTTAAGCTTTGAACATTTGTGTGGCCGCCATTACGATTTCGTCTAGACGGCGGCGATATAAAACATGACAATGAGGTGCCCTTTGCAAGTGCTACCTCTGTACCAAATTTCGTTCCATTCGGTTTCACCGTGATCGAATTAATAGGGGGAATCGATTTTGACACAAAGATGGCCGCCATCCGCTAACTATTAGGCTAATGACCTATTAGATTGGACAAAGGATGCTTCCTCCATAAAGGTATGATGTTGCAAAATTTGGTAGAGATTGGATGATTAGGTTAGTCGTAATTTGATTTAAGCTTTGAACATTTGTGTGGCCGCCATTACGTTTCCGACAAGATGGCGGCGAAATAAAACATGGCACTGAGGTGCCCATTGCTAGTGCTACCTCTGTACCAAATTTCGTTCCATTCGGATTCACCGTGATCGAATTAATAGGGGGAATAAATGTTGACACAAAGATGGCCGCCATCCGCAAACTATTAGGCTAATGACCTATTAATTTGGTCAAAGGATGCTTCCTCCATACGGGTATGTTGTTGCAAAATTTGGTAGAGATCGGATGATTAGGTTAGTCGTAATTTGATTTAAGCTTTGAGCATTTGTGTGGCCGCCATTACGTTTTCGACAAGATGGCGGCGATATAATACATGACACTGAGGTGCCCATTGCTAGTGCTACCTCTGTACCAAATTTCGTTCCATACGGTTTCTCCGTGATCGAATTAATAGGGGGAATCGATTTTGACACAAAGATGGCCGCCATGCGCAAACTATTAGGCTAATGACCTATTAATTTGGTCAAAGGTTGCTTCCTCCGTAGGGGTATGTTGTTGAAAACTTTGGTAGAGATCGGATGATTAGGTTAGTCGTAATTTGATTTAAGCTTTGAACATTTGTGTGGCCGCCATTACGTTTCAGTCAAGATGGCGGCGATATAAAACATGACACTGAGATGCCCTTTGCTAGCACTACCTCTGTACCAAATTTCGTTCCATTCGGCTTCACCGTGTTCGAATTAATAGGGGGAATCGATTTTCACACAAAGATGGCCACCATCCGCAAACTATTAGGCTGATGACCTATTAGTTTGGTCAAAGGATGCTCCCCCCATAAAGGTATGTTGTTGCAAAATTTGGTAGAGATCGGATGATTAGGTTAGTCGTAACTTGATTTAAGCTTTGAACATTTGTGTGGCCGCCATTACGTTTCCGTCAAGATGGCGGCGATATAAAACATGACACTGAGGTGTCCTTTACTAGTGCTACCTTTGTACCAAATTTCGTTCAATTTGCTCTAACCGTGTTCGAATTGATAGGGGGGGGGACAGACATTCAGAGTACACCCACTCACACACACACACACACACACACACACACACACACACACAGACTCACACACACACATACACACAGACAGACACACTTTTTCGCCCTGTGTTGATCTCATAAGTCTACTTTCAATTTTTGCAAAAATCGAAAGTAGGCTAAAAGAGGGCTGCTCATGACAATTATATGCAAGGTTTACTTGGTTCGGGAGGCGATGGGTGGAAACAAATTTACAGTTATGTTAGGAGAAGAAAGGGAAATTCAAATAATTTGTCGATGATAATGTCCGGTGACGGTAAATTAATTACTGAGAAGCAGGCCATTGCTAATGAATTAAATGGTTTTTATGGTAGTGTGTTCAATAAATCCAATAGCTGTGTGTTGGACCTTAACGGTGAATCAGGGACTCCACTTCTCCAAATAAACCAGTCAGCAATTGTAAAGCTAATACAAAAATTACGTTACAATATATCGAAGGGTCCTGATAATATTGTTAGTGAAGTACTTAAACTAGGAGGTAGGGCCGTGGCACGATACTTAGAGGTGATGTTTAATGTGTCCATAAACAACGCGCAAATCCCGGATGACTGGAAAAGAGCTACGGTAGTCCCAATATTTAAGGGAGGGAGCAGACTTGAATTGAGCAACTACAGGCCGGTTAGTCTTACGTCCATACGTCCATCGTTTGTAAACAGATGGAGCATCTCATTTGCGACTACATGAGGGAACAGTGGGAAACATTATCATGGTTTAATGATAGGCAACATGGATTTCGAAAAGGTTACTCATGCGAGAGTCAGATGCTATCCCTTTTTCAAGATATTAGCGAATCGTTAGACGATGGAGATTCAGTCGACGCCGTAGTTATAGATTTTGCGAAGGCATTTGATGTCGTGCCGCATGACATGCTACTCCATAAATTAGCATCGACGAAGATTAATAGAAGAGTAATTTTATGGATTCAAGAATTTTTGACTGGTCGTTCCCAGAAAGTGAAAGTTGAAGGCCGATTCTCGGATGAAATTACCGTAACGTCGGGTATCCCTCAGGGCAGCGTAATCGGAACTTTGTTATTTTTGGCGTATATAAATGATTTACCAAATGGGATTCGCAGTGACTGTCGATTGTTTGCGGATGATTGTGTAATATATCGAAAGATACATGGCACACAAGACAATGCAGTACTTCAAGATGACCTGAACCTGGTCTATAAGTGGGCGATTGAAAATAAAATGAAAATAAACACAAGAAAATGTAGTCTAATAAAAATAGGGAAAGTACGAAGGCAAGATTTTCAATATAACATTGGCTCGGAAATACTTGTAGAAGAAGATTCTTGCAAATATTTGGGCGTTCACGTAAGAAATGATATGAAATGGAGTAGTCATATAGGATGTGTAGTTTCTAAAGCTTACAAATCCCTGCACTTTGTAATGAGGGTATTAAAAGGAAGTAGTACCTCTGCTAAAGAATTAGGATATTTGTCACTTGTAAGACCTATTCTGGAATACGCCTCGGCGATTTGGGATCCATATCAAGTAGGGCTCATAAATGAGTTGAAAATGGTACAAAGAAAGGCCGCTAGATTTGTGCTCAGTGACTTTAATCCCAGGAGCAGTGTGAGCCGTATGTTAAAAAAACTTGGGTGGGAATCACTTGAGGCTAGGAGGATGAAATCTAGACTCTGCGCTATGTACAACACGCGTATACAAATCAACCAGCATGGGGTGAGCTTAGCAAACGTATGGAAAAGCCTACTTACATGGGTAGGAGCGATCACCCTTTCAAAGACAAGGGCCGACCACAGCGAACAAATTATGGTAAATATTCGTTCGTAAATCGTGCCATTGATAATTGGAACACTCTACCTGCCGCAGTCTTAGAGCCTTTTTCCAAACATATAGGTGTGTTTATGAAAAGACTGACTATTTGTGTAAATACTCTAGTTTAATTGTTAGTGAATTGTTATGTACAATTATTTATTTGTTATGTATATCTAATTTGCCACCGGGGGACACAACCCCCAATTGCAAATAAACGAATGAATGAATGAATGACAGGCTGTACTTTCTTGTCAACGGATACGGTTACACTTCCTGAAGGCTAGCTACGTGTTTCAATCTGGTATGTGACCATATGACTGATGATTCACCATTAAATGGTTCTTACCTCAAGGCTAGCAAAGAGTTTCAGACATGCCTGAAGATTGACGATGGAATTGTTCTTACATCAAGAATAGTTTGGGGTTTCAAGCTGGTATGTAAACATACGGCTGAAGATTCACAATGGAATGGTTCCTACCTCAAGACAAGTTATGGGTTTCAGTATTGCATGAGAGCATATGGGAGAAGATTCACAATGGGATGGTTCATACCTCAAGACAAGTTATATGTTTCAGTATTGTATGTGAGCATATGGTGGAAGATTCACGATGGGATGGTTCATACCTCAAGACAAGTTATGTGTAGAATTCTATGTGAACATATGGCAGAAGATTCACAATGGGATGGTTCCTACCCCAAGACAATTAAGTGTTACAGTATTGAATGTGAACATATGGCAGAAGATTCACAATGGGATGGTTCCTACCTCAAGACAATTAATTGTTTCAGTATTGAATGTGAGCATTTGGCAGAAGATTCACGATGGGATGGTTCATACCTCAAGACAAGTTACGTGTTTCAGTATTGTATGTGAGCATATGGCAGAAGATTCATAAAGGGATGGTTCATACCTCAAGACAAGTTATGAGTTTCAGTATTGTATGTGAGCATATGGGAGAAGATTCACAATGGGATGATTCATTCCTCAAGACAGGTTATGTGTTTCAGTATTATATGTGAGAATATTGCAGAAGATTCACAATGGGATGGTTCATACCTCAAGACAAGTTATGTGTTTCAGTATTGTATGTGAGCATATGGCAGAAGATTCACAATGCGATGGATCATACCTCAAGACAAGTTATGTGTTTCAGTATTGTATGTGAGTATATGGCATATGATTCACAATGGGATGGGTCCTACCTCATGCCAAGCTATGTGTTTAGTCTCGTAACCATCAGGCTTCTTATTCATAATGAAATAGTTCCTATCTCAACATTGTACCCATAAGGCTAAAGATTAACAATAGAATAGCTCTTTCCTACTGTAAATACCCCAAGATGTGCAGTCTTGTTTGTAACCACATGGCTGAAGATTCACAGAAGGTGGTCTTAGCTCTACACTCAATATTTGTTTTAGACTTGTAACAATATGGCTGAAGTTTCAAAGAGGGTGGTACTACCTCTAACCAACAATGAGTTTCAGTCTTGTATGTAATAATATGGCTGAGTATTAACAATGAAATGGCTCTTACCTGCAGACTAGCTATGTGTTTCAGACCTGTGTGGAACAATATTTTCCACATAGCTGATAATTCACACTGGTAAATGTACCAAGCTCAAGACTTGCTATGTGGTTTAAATTTGAAACAATATGGCTGAAGATTCACAACGGAGTGGTTTCTACCGCAAGACGAACTATGCATATAAGACTCGTAACCATGTGGCAGAGTGTTAACAATGGAATGGTTCCTTTCCTCATCACTACTGTATGTGTTCTAGTCTTGTAAACGCATAGCTGAAGAAAAACAATGTAATAGGTCTTACCCTAGACAAGCTATTCGCAATGGAAAGGACCTTTTCTCAAAACTAGCAATGCATTTCAATCTTGAAACACTGTGGCTGCCGATTGAGAACAAAAGGATTGTGCTCGAATGCTCTTATCAGAAGACAAGTCCTTGAGATATAGGTACGGGTGTGGTATCCGATAAGCAGGTCCTACAGCCCCATTGTCACACATTGTTGCCAACTGTACAGTCTTTCTGAAATGCTGTATTTAAAACGAATTGTAACGATATATGTCTTACATCCACACTGTGGCTGAAGGTTGCCAATGGAATAGCTCTTACCTCTAGAGTAGCAATGTGCTTCAGGCATGTATGTAGCCATATGGCTGATGATTCACAAGGGAATGGTCCTTCCTCTAAACTAGCGATGAGTTTGAATTCTGTGGCACTATGGATGGTGATTTATAATAAACTCATTGCGCTGTCATTCTCTTATCAGAAGACAAGCTTCTCGAGATATCAGCATCGGGTGCGGTTTGAGATAAGCAGACCTTACAGACTCAGTACCAGACATGACATTTATGCCAAACGTACGATCTGAAATGTTGAATAATAGTACATTATGCAACGAGCCTATAATGGCTATAATTAAGACACGAGTGTCTTTATAAAACGAGCTTTAGCGAGTTTTATAATTTCCATACGAGTGTCTTAATTACCATTATAGGCGAGTTGCATACGACTGTTTATGTTCGACGATAATTATAACTTTATTACATGTTTTAACATAAATATTCATAAATATCTGTTCAGTAACTAGAATTTTGTGCTCGGGTGGTGCGCTAGGTAGCACATCTCCCTGTTCCAAGCTCTCTGGCCGGCCGACGCATGCGCTCTAAGTGCTTCAATGCCAGATGTGCAGATCGTGAACCAGTATTCAGCAAAACTGTCACCGTAGTCGTTTGAAATCAACGCGCCGAGTAGAAATTGGATTTAGGTATATTAAGGTACAGTGCTATTTCTTGTCTCATATTCACCAGTTTATTTACGCGAACATTTGGACGGTGCACTTTCGGTAATTTATATAGACATGTTGGATTTTGAGAGCATGCGCGAAGGTATCCTTATCTAATTGGTCAAAAAATTTGTTTCTTGAGCTGTGATTGGTGGGAGAAACTGTTTCATAATGAATAATAGTGTTATAATGACCATCATTATGATACAGTTTTCAGACACATAATAGTCAGGGTCGAGCATAAAATGATTTTTAAGGTTAATTAAAATAAATAAGAACCCCTGGCACAACAATTAACCCATGAGGGACTAGGCCTACCAAGCGACCGCTGCCCAGCCATTTGGCCTGCAGATATTGGGTGGTGGGTGGTCAGCGAGTCGGGTCCCCTCGTCCGTTATTCTTGGTTTTCGTGACCGGGGCGCTGCATCACTGTCAGATAGCTACTCAATTGTCCTCACGAGGCTGAGTGCACCCCTCTTCCAGTCCTCAGGTCAGTTTCTAAATCCCTGACGGAGCCGGGAGCTGAACCTGTGGCTTCCGGGTGAAAGGCAGGCGCGCTACCCCTACACTACGGGGCCGATAAGGTTAAATATACCTTACTAGGTATACAGTTGTTCAGTCGGTTTGAGTGCTATCAAAGGGTAGTGGCTCACGTCAGCGTGGTATAACCCTATCAAAATATTTGCTAGTTGTAAAAATATTAAAAAAGAATTAGCTCTTATCTCCAAATTAGCCAAGTAATTTAGTCTCTTATGTAGCCATATGGCTGAATGCTAACAATGAAATAGCCCTTACCTCTAGAGTAGCCACGTAATTCAGTTTCACAGGAAAACTGTTCTTTTAGAAGACATTCTGATAAAACTGTTGAAAATCAGTCAAGGCACAGACAAAACAAGAACCTGTTTTATTGTTTTTGAGCGATGCAGAAGTACCACATTTATTTGGTCGGCGTAACAATGGACGGAAAGAGCATGTGGTCAACACTGCCTCCCCGTCTACCTGCCATTACAGCTGTGCCATCGTATGTATAAAATCCAAAATGTTCCTCCATTTTCTTCCCAGTGAAGTAAAACTGTGTGTGAATGACTTCTGACGCTTGCCACGGTGGGTGAGTGGGTATCGTGATAGTCTACCAACCCCAAGCTTGCAGGTTCGCTCCTGGCCGTGGTAAGTAATTTTTTAAAGGCGACACAAATCACGACAGGCATGCCATACGTTGTTGTCATGTTAAAGAACCCATTTGAATTCAGTAGGCCGTGTTCATAAGGCAAAAAATCTCGGGATTTTCCGCCAACGGAAAGTTCCTCATTTCTCTACTAGAATCCGCTATAGTGTCAAGGAGATTGGATATCTAACCCCCTTGACTTTCATAGCGCTCCATGGAACAACAAAAATACGACTTGCAAGCTGCCCTCTGGGCGTCAAATAACAAAGCTTGCACCCGGAACCGAGGCCATAGGATATTATTATTACCTCTGACAATCCCGCAGATGTTGTATCCTTGGAATAGTCATTAAAGCCGATGAATCTCTCCTCTATTCTATCGTCCACACAGTATCTAAATATTATGCTCATCTGGCTCTTTCAGGACACGTCTAACATCTCATCCGCTTGTATGGCTTCATTTGTTTCCGATTTGAATTCTCCCTTGATGCAATGGTTGTGAGCTCTAGCAAGTCATTTTGAATGTCTGGAAATGTTCCTTTTAATGATGATGATTGTAAATGGTCACCGACTATCGATTCATTTTGAGTGAGCAGATTCAACAATAGCAAATAGTTCCCTTTGTTAACAGAACATTCATCTTCTCTATGCCCACAGAAGGCTAGTTCTTGTGTAGCCTACTGAGAAATATTACAGTTGGAATGAGTCGCGGCAAATACTGCCTCATTATGTTTTAATGCTTGCAGTCGGGCAGCTTCAAATAAAGCATGCTCAATGCGAGTTTTACCGAAATGCTGCACTATGTGAATGGGCCACCAGAACGTTGTAAGTGCCAAATATATCGAAAAAGGGTTTCAATATTTGAACGTTTCCTATCCACTTGTAAGTCAATCTAAAGGCAAAGAAGATGTTACGTTATGCTGGAGATTCCATTATAAACAATTGTTTGGCCTTCAATAATTAAAAAATTCTTGCGTATGCCAACTTTTTGTGTTGTTTTTGTTAATAGTATTTGCTGTTAAACATTAAACATGTAACTTACCTGAATATTCAACTGTCCCTCAGGTGTCCACGTCTACTCGTCCTCACAGTGTATCTGTAGCAAACCAGAAAGGAATCATGTGAAACGTCAGTGTCATTTGAATATGGTGATTTTCATAGTTACCAGCTCTAAATAGGATTAGTTTACTCATCTTACCTCAACACTTCCAAGGCCAGCCTAGCTCTATGACTCACAATTTAAGTGGTGATACAGAAGTGTTAAGTAGCCTAGTGTATGCAGGGAAGTTAACTGAACTATCCTCCGTAGAAAACTGTTAACAAGAAATCAATTCTTGATTTGTATTATAACAGACAATAAAACTTTCACCCCATTCAAGCACTAACTTAGCCTCCACCTGATGGATGGTGGTTGAAGAATTCTCTTGGTTAACTATTCCTGTCCCTAACCCCACTTCCAGTGAAGGGACAGGTAGTTCTGCTATATTCCCTGTTAATATTTACACAGCGGTCATCGCTGCCAGTATGTCAAAGCCTGGTCACCACCGACTGCTTGGAATGCAGACTTTGTGGTCAATTTCCTAACACCTCACACAAAACTCGTCTGCTAAAATCCCCAATTCTAAAACTAGCCGCACCTTCCATCTCTTTAGGAGCATCCCGTGCTCTAGCTGTGGTAGAAGAAGTATTCTTGCTTTACTCACCCGCCACAGTGCCTCGTTACAACATGCGGCGATGTACACAGGCCTACCCCAGTGAAACCCCTTTTATAAACTCACTTTCAGGCACTTGCAGTGTATTCAAAATTAGGAGTGATGATATAATTGGCGGAAATCACAAGTACACATGCGACTTTAGATCACACAATAACACAGGTTATAACACAAGTTCATGGGGCTGAGTTCCATATAATCCTGTTTTAATACCATATGTTTATTCTTAGTTTCATCTTACCTGATTTATTTCCCAAGGATATCAGAAGGTCCTGAGAATGTGCCTCACCTTGATCAATCCAAGACACCTACATCACTGGAAGAAAAACAATGATTAACTGAATTATTATCTAAACAAAAGATCACTTCAAAACATCACTTCAAAATGGTTTAAAACATAATAACGATGATTGTACCTCAATGATAACAAGGTTATGGTTCGACTGCCTTTAGAAACGTGACTGTTTCAGTGAACAGCTTCTTAATATTAAAAAAAATAATAATAAATCTGCAAGAATTTCCCTCCTCACAATGAAATCAGGAAGTAAAGTCAATACATTAATCAATACACATGCACTGACAAACAACTACAACCAAAAGACACACAAGAAGTAGAAGAATTATGGGAACTACTGGAAGAGTCTACAGCAAAATGCCCAAACATCATGTTAACATTCTGTTAGGAGTCTTCAATGCCAAAATTTGGGAAGAAAATACATTTAGAAACATTGGGGGTCTTTGTCCTGCTCAAAGCAGAACTAACAAAAATGGAGACAGGTTAGTAAGTTTTTGCAGGAAATGTGAGCTAAAATTGATGTCAACTTATTTCCTGCCTCTTCCCTACAAGAAATCAAACTGGAAATCACCAAATCACCAAATTTTCATTTAGGATAATTTCATATAGACCATGTGGCCATTTCTAAAAGAAGCCAGAAAGAAATTATGAATATTAAAGTAAAAAAGGGAGTCATGGACTCAGATCACCACTTATCTCTAATCAAAGTAAAGTTTCAACCTGAAAGGCCCAAACTCAGAACAGTTAGAAATCCTCGAATTGATCCGGAATCTCTTAAGCAAAATTCAAACAATTTCCTTGCAAATATCTCCAACAAAAATACTTCTAATTGGATGCAATTAAGAGATACACTCGTAGCAGCGTCCTGGATTATTCGTGTTCTTCCTCAGAATCGCAAACACAGATGGTGGAACAAACCCTACGGCAGGGCCATAGACCTTTCAATTCTAGCTTGGCAGTTCGAATAAAATAGAACTAAACTGGCATGAATTCATCAAACCCCATAAAGAATCCTCAAAAATCAACAGATCCGAAGAACGCAAATACGATCAAAAAAGACTGACAGAGATAGATCGAAATTTCATTGAAAACAATACAAGAAACTTTGACAAAACATCTGCTGACGACATTACCAAACACCGGGTTTATGTTTCAAACGTCCAGAGGGGACTGTTTACTCCTCGCAGATTATTTCCATGACCTTTGAACCTCCTGCATTTGAGGAACCCGGTCCAAATGATTTTAATTTTGTATTTACTCACAAAACACCTTAGCAGAATTAATTTATTTTTGGTATATTGGATTTCACGGCCAGTGAAATAAAACTCACCAATTTTTCTACCTTTGTGCCGTATCTTGTGTGGGGTTTAGTTGAGTTTTAGTTCTCACAGTAAAGAGATGCGGGTGCACTTCATAAAAAGGGAGGTTGCGCGCAGTGTGTTACTCGTGTGGGGTACGACCAAGGACACCAAGAGCCCGCTGATGAGCCATCTTGGTGTTCCTAGGCAAAACCTTACACAAGACACGGCACAAACCTAAAAAAATTGCTGAACTTGTATTAATTTTTATTTTTCATTATATATTTATTTATTTATTATTATTATTTACAAATTTGATTGATTTATTTCTTTCGTTTCTTTTAGTTATTTGTTTATTTCTTCTTTTCAATTAATTATTTATTTTTAATTATTATTTACTACTTTTTATTACTTTTTTAAAAAAATTATATTTATGTATATTATTTGAATTTGTTCAGAAATCCCTCATTAGAAGAAGTCAAGCAAATAATCAGTGAACACAAAAACAACAGTCCCCAGGGGAAGATGGTACTATCGGTGAAATGGTGAACTTAGGAGGTGAAAGCCGAACTCAATGATAAGATAGAGCCGTAGAGAAACAAGAAAGGGAAATATTGAGGGAAATCCTTGGTCCAGTCTGCTCTGAAGGAATCTGGATGAACCGGAAGTCTCAGAGGCTTTATCAACTGGCTGAAGAGATCACTGACTCCTTCAGGATTAGATGATTGAAGTTCTACGGCCACATTGTCAGAATAAACAATAACAGGCTTACCAACCTTGCTCTCTCAATGAAAGTCAACAACTGGCTTAGTGAAGTCAATAAAGTCCTTCAAGAAATTGGCATTACGGAGGAAATTTTACAAGCTCGACTCCAGTTCAGAACATAATCAATAACCATCAATTCTCTGAGGAAACTGCTATCAGGACCAAGGACTGAAGAACGAAGGAAGATGTTTGGTGCACAATGAAGAGATTGGGGGAGAAGAATAGAACATCACTAGCAAAATACGTTCTATCGCGCTCCACAGCTGGGCTTAACGATGTGAAATAGTAATATATTTTCAAATTAAATTTTATTAAATTTTTAGAAACACATGTAATTGGGATTGTATTCATGTGGACGGACTGAAAAGTAACAATATAGCTGTTAATAGGACAAAACTGAAAACATGGCTTCGAAGCTCTACATCTTCAGATAATGATGATGATATTTTGTAATGCTCGAGATTACATTTTAAACACTGACGTGGCTTGGAATAATATTATTTGCTGTTAAACATTAAACATGTAACATACCAGAATATTCCGCTGTCCCTCAGGTGTCCACGTCTACTCGTCCTCACAGGAGCGACTCCAACGTTCCTCTGTAGCAAACCAGAAAGCAATCATGTGAGGAGAACCTTCCAGAAACTTCAGAGTCTTTTGAATGTGGTGGCATTCATACTTACCAGCTTTGAATAGGATCATGGAGAATAAATAATTTACTCATCGGACCTCAACGCTTCCAAGGCAAGCCTAGCTATATGATTCCCTGTTGAGCTCTTTACTGTATCATATAACATATACTCTGAATTGAAATTTTCTTTAATTACACATGCTTGGATAACGTAGCCATTGCTAACTAACTATTTGAACTGTACACAAAAGAATAATAGTGAACACATAACACCAACATTTAAACACGAAATGTTACAACAGAAGAACGTTACCCTATTGGATAACTGATGTGAACATCAACAGTCCCCCTTATTCAATAACTTGTAGACTCCCATGCTGTCACATAATTGTTAGAGTCGAGTTGCAAACAATGGTTTTGTAAGTATGTCAGCGAGCTGCTTCTCTGTATCGACTTTTGAAACAGTGATTTCACCAGCAGTTACCAGTTCACGAACGAAGAAATGTCTCACAAGGATGTGTTTGGTTCTTCGGTGAAACTCTGGGTTCTGAGCATGCCGAATTGCAGCTTCATTATCAACTTGCAGATCAGGCGTTGCATTCAACTGGCCAAATTCAGTCAAAAGAGTCTTGATCCTGATGATTTATCGTGCTGATTCACTGGCTGCTAAAACGTCAGCTACGTTAGTCGATATTGCAACTGAAGGTTGTCGTTGACTAATCCATGAAATAGGTGCACCAGAATAGAGGCAAAGTACACCTGTGGTCGATCGTCCTGAACCGAGGTCACCCCCATGATCAGCGTCGCTATAACATTCTAGGGCACCTTTATTTCAATCATTCCATGATCTGAATTGCCTCTCATGTAACGGAAGATCCTTTTCACCTTGATCACATCACGTTCTTTTGTATTTTCAAGACTTCTTGACACCACTCCAACAGCATAGGCAATGTCAGGTCGAGTCCCACAAATTACAAACATCAAAGCTTCAACCGCTTGTCTGTACGGAAACCCAGTGTTAGGTGAACTCTCCTCTGTATCATTGTCCTTGATATAATTGGACTCGCTGAATCCCTGCAATTGCTCTTGCCGAATCGATCCAATAACTTCTGAATGTCGTGACTCGGATTTACTCTCATAGAACCATGTTTGATTTTGTCAATTTCTAATGCCACGAAAATTGATGTTGGCTTTGAAGTAATGTTGAACTCCTTCTTGAGGTCCTCAATAAATTGCTGAAGTTCATACTCACTGTCGGCTGCTATCAGCCATCAGCTGATGTTTTGTAAATAAATAACAATTCGCTGCTAAAAATCAAGAATAAAAGCAATTTCTTACCTTAAACTAAACAGAATGGAAAAGCCTGAATTCGACAATGAGAATTTATTTAGGAGGAATACGGCAAGAATTATGATTCTGAAACAAAGATAATATTTATTTGAGAAAGAAATCAGCTGATTTAAGGAAACATGGATTGAAATTGTATAAATATGATAATTGTAGTAGAACTATTCAACATTGTTGTTTTTGTGAAATAGAGTAGTAGTTAATTTAAAGTTGAGTATTTATTTATAGTTAACTGAGAGAAGATTGGATATTGTAATGAAATGCTGCACGTTTTAATGAATCAGATAAGGACGTCACCAGAAGTAATCCTAGGATGTTGTTTATTTTACAGCAAGTGAAGTGCAATTATGGATACTGATGGTTGACAAGAAATAGTAATTGAAAAAATCCACAGCCTGCTTCCAGTCTCCGACCGGGTCAGGAATGGAATGAATGAAGCCCCCAACTAGCGGCGAGGATATGAACTGTGCCGGCTGCCGAAGCCTGTCGCACTCCTCTGGGGCTATGTTGAAATGAATGACAGATGAAATGAAATGATAGTGGAGAGTGTTGCTGGAATGAAATTTTTGACAGGAAAAACCGGAGTACCCGGAGAAAAACCTGTCTGCCTCCGTTTTGTCCAGCACAGATCTCACATGGAGTGACCGGGATTTGAACCACGGACCCAGCGGTGAGAGGCCGGCGTGCTGCCGCCTAAGCCACGGAGGCTACAAGAAATAGTAATTAACGCTTGTAAATATTTTTTCAATCTCCTTCAATAATATCATAATTTAGGAAAAATCACATTAAATAAATTATGTAAATTACCCTAGAGAATGGTAAGAGTAAATTAGCAACGAACATTATTTTACTATCATTAACGACCTTTTCAAGTAATTGCTATTTAGGCATAATATTTAGGCTATTGTTATCACGCCGTGTTGAATAAATTTAACTGATTTGTCTCGTAGGTTTTTCTTGGAATTATTATGGTAGTTTTTGCGAGTAGAGTAGCATTTATGCTATGGTTAACTTGATTTGATAACAACCCACCTACCAACATCCCAACACACCCTTGTAATAACAAGAAGCACACTCCACCGCGCTAGTATGATTAAACCGGGTTAAGTTACATTGCATAAATGACTCGTGGATTTCGCATATTTCCGAGTAATCTAGTTCGTTGACCAGTGTAATGTTTCTTAGCCTGAGAAACTGCAATTTCTTGTGAACGAATACGGTTACACTTCCTGAAGGCTAGCTACGGTTTTCAGTCTGGTATGTGACCATATGACTGATGATTCACCATTAAATGGTTCTTACCTCAAGACATGCCTGAAGATTGACGATGGAATTGCTCCTACATCAAGAATAGTTTGGGGTTTCAATCTGGTATGTAAACATACGGCTGAAGATTCACAATGGAATGGTTCCCACCTCAAAGCCACCTATTTTAGCCTATTTTCATTTATGAGAAATTGGCTTATGAGATCACCTTTTGTCCGAGTGTGTGTGTATATGTGTGCGTCCGTGTGTGTGACCCCGTAATAACTTCTAAACGGCAGGATCGATTTCAATGACACTCAGTAAGGTCATAGCAGTACTTGGCTGACCCCGGCCGTGCCCTTCAAATTTTATTTAGTCTCACCAATCCAACATGGCGGCTGTGCGAATTATATGACCGGCATTCTATATCTACAAAACTATTACTCATACCACCCTGAAATTTTGTACGATGATAAAGGGCAGTACTAGACGTTCACCTATGGGACTTTTAAAAACCTGTTAACTACAAAACAATCATGGTGGCCAAACGAATTTGAAACATTTAAATAGACTTTTCTCGCGATTTAACCATCCGAACACAGTGAAACATGGTGTAGAAAATGACTATACAATTTGCAAATCACTGACATCTTATTTAGTTCCATTGTTTAAACAAACTCAAGATGGCGGCTGTGCGAAATATTGAAATTAAGTTTTTATTTCTTGTGTTCTAATTATGCGATTGATATTAACGTTTGATTAATGAACGTACACAGTAATCCGCATCTATCAATACATAACTCTATGGCCTACATATATTAAAATTCAACAGGACGACCATCTGAAATATTTAGACGGTTCTCAATATGTACGAATCTATTACAGAAGTCAAACTGAATCTTTGTTTGTTGATATGTACGTAGGATATGAAAATAGGCTGTTAAGTTCTTCACGGAACTACCTGTTTAGTCTTCTAACCTTATGTCTGAAGATACTGTACCCGACATTTACTTGGGGCTATCGGCTACGCTAGCTGGAGTTGGAATTTATTGCTTGGAAATTAAAGATTGCGCTGAGATCACGCCGGTGACGGTATGGGAAGTGACGTAGGGAGAAGAGAGCACTACCCCTCCAACGCATAGCATCACGGAAGGAATGCAAGAAATTTATTAAATTAACTTAGAAATGAAGCTTTGTATAACATGAGAAAAGAGAGGAATACTGCAGAATATTTATTGTAATAATATTTGAGATAGTGGATAACCTCTTAATAAAGGATTATGGCTTGAACACGAACAGATATTGGCCGAGGTTGAAGATATGACGTCAGAGCACGACGAATAGAAATTCACCCTACCACCATTCAGGGGAGAGAGATCACATGTTCAGCCAGTTGGGCAAGCACGGTGCAGCGTGGAAAGGAAATCATTCTATTCTGTTCTGTTACAAGCTACGATTCAGTAGAGTACACTCCACATGACCAGCAGAGTGAAGTCTAGCATATATAAACTTGTGAAAGTTGATAGCACGCCCAAATCGAGTAGCATGCGGGAGTTGAGATCGACATGGCAGTGAATAGGACGAACACGGTCGGAGACCAGAAACGTGCCAGTTTTCGCAGTCAAGCTTATCGAGTTCACTTCAGCCAGTAATGCATTCACAGTTTTAACTTGCAACTCAACGCAAGCAAGACATTTCACTTGGTGAAACCGAACAGTATAATATTAGACTTCCCGATGAATATTCTTATACAGCAGTGGTTTAATGAGGCCAGTTTATAACTTCACGTTATCTGCGTGTGGCTAGGCCGGAATAGTTCTGCAGTAGCCGACATTTTGTGACGTATTACACGGCGTATAACGGAACATTGTAATCGACATTTATATTACTGATAGTTGGACATAGTCTTGACATGATCCAGATACTTGATCCGGCATATAACTTATGCTTTTTCAGCATGAATACCTACAGTCAGGTGGACTTTAAAATATTTTCGACAGTATAATGGAGTGCAAAGATGGTGTGTTTTTATATAACACAAACGAGGCGACCACGGGATAGTTCATCCATTACCCGAAAATTCGAATGAAACATGGAACTTCACGTCTTTTCTACAACGATGAAGTATTTGATAAATAACTTGAATTAATGAACATTTATGGATACACTTGTTACATCACGTTCAGATACAGCGTGTCTGATAAACTTCCATACACTTTGAAAATATTTTTTATTCATCAATGCGAATCAACTTTTTTTGGGCAGGAGCATTATCAGTGTGTGCCAATCGGCATTTCCGCATGGAACAGTGGCGTGTATCCAAGGACAGAATGGGGTACCCATATGAGTTGATTATTTCGGTGGATTTTTGGACAATATCCGTGATGGATATCCTTCACTGTAATATGAGCGGCTAGGCGTAACAAGAGACGAGATGGCAGCGCAGAGTGACGGATTCGATCCCTACTGAGGCGAGTGACTACATCGTGACATGCATTAGAATGGGGGAAATGCATTCCAATTGGAACAGGTAACAGGACGAAGATTTCGCCGATCTTTCGAGAATTATTTCACGAATTATTGTATTATCGTCGATCTTGGAATAAATATATTATAACATCTGGAACATTTTAAGGTAATGTGAACGCTTTTTTGACCTGACTGATATGATTTTGATATGACCCTGGACACACTTGTATATCATTAGGAGTGTTATTTGATGCATCATTTGATATTTTTGGCATTTCATCCTGACGAGTTCGCTAAGATATGGTAGATTCCATGTGAAATGGCAGGTGCATTTCACCGATCTCTACTATTTACCGACGTTATTAGGCAGGGTTTTTGATCATTCTGTAGTATGAGTAATAGTGCATTTTGAGCACAGTAGTTCTTTCTCTATCGAGCATTTCGAGACTCGGGACCTGCAGTCGGATATATTTTGACAGTTTATCGCATACTAGCGAGTATGTGCGATTTATTATCAGGGATTTATCCTTTTATATTTTTATTGGAACTTTTGAGCTGTTAAATTTAATTCGCACTAGCGAAGCAGTATCACTTCTATCTGACAGTATAATAATTGTTGATTCCAGTCATGTGCATTCATTCATTTTAGCCATCAAAGACGGGGCCTTTTGCTGTATGCAATCGTGTGGTGTCTAATCGCTTTACCTGTCACTTAAAGATGAATCATCTGAGCCGTCGATGATGGGGCCTTTTGCTGTATGCAATTGTGTGGTGTCTAATCGCTATAACTGTAACTTGGGGATAAATCATCTGAGCCGTCGATGATGGGGTCTTTTGCTGTATGCAATTGTGTGGTGTCTAATCGCTATTCCCATCCGTAGAAAATATCATCCTATCATCGGAATGCAATGGTGACTGTAAGCGAATCAAACAATAATTTACTAGTCATTTATTAGTCGATCTTCATTAAATAATATAAAAATAAATTTCAACAGGATTACACCTTGTGATTCTTGTATGATAGATCCAATAGTTTTCTGTGGTGTTGCTCTATTTAAGAGGACAGTAAATTAAATATCTGTTAAATATAAATTTTGGTGAGTTGATTTGAACTTTTAACAATGATGTTGAGCGATTGGTTCTTTTAAGACGAGTTCTTCGTTTTTATGAATTGAGCACAGGCAGAATATGAACAGTTATAATGGATATTATTGAATCTAACACAGATGGTGTTCTTTTGGAGTAAATTTCAATGGTCTTTACAGAGATATTGCATCTAGAATTTAACTAAAGCTTGGATTGGATTACAATTACTTCAATTAATTTTTGTGTCATTTGAGGAGTTGTTCAAACTTAATGATGGTGACCACAGTTCTTATAGGTCAGATTTGTGAATATTTGAAGCCAGTCTACGATAAATATGGATTATTAATTACGACAATTTGAGATATTTTTGCCAATCATTATGTGTTAATTGCCAAGTTTTGTGATATTACCACTTTGATATTAAAAGTGTAGACTAGAGGTTATCGAAACCAGTCTTGTTGTATTTTGAAATTCATGCTGTGTGCTGAATATTTGTGAAATGATAATGTTCAAATATAATATTTGATGCAGTGGTTATTTGTGGATGATAACGTCCAATGTGGAGTAGTTGAGGCAATGAATTTTGGCAAGGCAACTAAGTCCCATAAGCGTTAATTATAACATGTAACATGTGTGATTACGTCTGGCAATTCAATTTCACAGAAGTCATAGATTTTTATGACAACTTTTTTTAACCATTCTTAGATATTTTTTGAGGTCTTAACAATCCAAGTTTCTTTAATAATAATTTGTAGTATTCTAATCTGAAATTTAACTTGAACAGATAAATAAGTGATGATAATAATAATAATTTAAATGACCTGATGATAAACATAATAATAATTTAAATGAACTTATGATAAATATAATATTAAAATAATAATTCAACTGGAACAGCTGACTTGAGCTGAGGATGAATATAATGATTTAGATTAAACAGCTGATTGAATAGTAATTGATGTGGTGATCATTAAACAGTTTTTCCATGCATAGTAATTATGATCTCAGATAATGATGACGATTTAGATTAATGAATGAGATTTCGACAGGATGAGTGTAAATAAGTTGTATACAAGTTGTTGTTAATTCTATAAGTGATAATAATAATTCCAACATTTGGAATTTGAACATTCAGTGCAATCACGATTGATTAAATGTGTTATTGATATAAATATATATTGCTGTGTATCAGATCAGTGTAAAATATAAATATTTCACGTGCCTGATGTTAGCTTTAATAATGATACGTCTCAGGGCTTACAAACAAATCAGTGACGAGTAATACCGTGCTACGGTGACCCTGAGAGCCCAAGGAACATTTATTTTATTTTTATTTTTTGCACGTGAACAGATTTCATTTAGAGCGGAGATGGTCAGACTAGAAATGAACAGTTACATCCTAACAATCGAATTCTACCATGCTCCTAGGCAGGAATTATCATTTTATTTTTGTCTTGTCCATCAAGTTCTAATAAACCTTATTTGATTTTAATTTATGTGATCTCATGACGATGTGTTTTCCCCATTCCATTCCTGTGTCATAATTAAGGCTTCAACAGGAAGGATGTGGTTTGCTAGGAATCCAGTTGTGGCGCCCTTTTCTTTGCTATTTATTTAAATGTAATCCCGTAAACGACCCAGAGATACTTTGTCTCGTGTGACCCTCTGCTTTTGTTCTGATTTCAACCGCATTTCCGGCACATTCATTGTTTTATTTTGTGTTTATTTCAATCCACTCTGGCCTGGGATGCCATCCATATATGCGATGCTATGGCAGTTGGGGTCATCGCATACCACGGACGAACGGGTGCAATACACAATTGAATGGTTCCTACCTCAAGACAACTTATGTGTTTCAGTGTTGTAAGTGAGCATATGGGAGAAGATTCACAATGGGATTGTTCCTTCCTCTGAACTACCGATGAGTTTCAATTCTGTAGCACTATGGATGAAGATTTAGAATAAACTAATTGCGCTGTCAAGCTCTTATCACAAGATAAGCTTCTCGAGATATCAGCATCGGGTGTGGTTTGCGATAAGCAGACCCTACTTACTCAGTATCAGACATGACAGTTATGCCAAACGTACGATCTGAAATGCAGTATACAATGATTCTTAAGTTTAAATAAAATAAATAAGAAGCCCTGGCACAACAAACAACCCATGAGGGCCTAGGCCTACCAAGCGACCGCTGCCCAGCCATTTGGCCGGCAGATATTGGGCGCGTGGTCAGCTCGTCGGGTCCCCTCGGCTGTTAATCTTGGTTTTCGTGACCGGGGCGCTGCATCACAGTCAGATAGCTACTCAATTGTCCTCACAAGGATGAGTGCACCCCGTTCCAGCCCTCATCTCAGTTTCTAAATTCCTGACGGAGCCGGGAGTTGAACCCGGGGCATCCGGGAGAAATGCAGGTGCGCTACCCTTACACTACGGGGTCGGCAAGGTTAAATATACCTAGTGGTATACAGTTGTTCAGTCGGTTTGGGTGCTAACAAAGGGTAGTGGCTCACGTCAGTATTATATATATAACACTATCAAAGTATTTGCTAGTCGTAAAAATATTAAAAATGAATTAGTTCTTATCTCCGAACTAGCTACGTAATTCAGTCTCACATGTAGCCATATGGCTGAATGCTAACAATGAAATAGCCCTTACCTCTAGTGTAGCCACGTAATTCAGTCTCACATGTAACCATATGGCTGAATGCTAATAATGAAATAGCCCTTACCTCAAGAGTAGCCACGTAATTCAGTATCACATGCAGCCATATGGCTGAATACTAACAATGAAATAGCCATTACCTCTAGTGTAGCCACGTAATTCAGTCTCACATGTAACCATATGGCTGAATGCTAATAATGAAATAGCCCTTACCTCTAGAGTAGCCACGTAATTCAGTCTCACGTGTAGCCATATGGCTGAATGCTAACAATGAAATAGCCCTTACATCTAGAGTAGCCACGTAATTCAGTCTCACAACAAAACTGTCCTTTTAGAAGACATTCTGATAAAACTTTGTAAATCAGTCAAGGTAGAGGCAAAAAAAGAACCTGTATTATTGTTTTTGAGCGATGCAGAAATACCATATTCAATTGGTCTGCGTAACAATGGACGGAAATAGCATGTGGTCAACACTCCTCCCTGTCTACCTGCCATTACAGCTGTGCCATCGTATGTCTAAAATCTCAAATGTTTCTCCGTTTTCTTCCTAGTGAAGTAAAACTGTGTGTGAATGACTTCTGATGCTTCCTACGGTGGGTGAGAGGGTATCGTGATGGACTACCAACCCCCAAGCTTGCAGGTTCGCTCCTGGCAGTGGTAAGTAATTTTGAAAGGCGGCAAAAATCACGACAGGCATGCCATACGTTGTTGGCATGTTAAGGAACTTATTTGAATTCAGTAGGCCGTGTTCATAGGGGCAAAAATTCTAGGGATTTTCCGCCAACAGAAAGTTCCTCGTTTCTCTACTAGAAAGCGCTATAGTGTCTAGGAGCGTTGATATCCAACCTCCTTGACCTTCATAGCGCTCCATGGAACAACAAAAATTCGACATGCTAGTTGCCCTCTGGGCGTCAAATAACAAAGCTTGCACCCGGCACCCGAGGCCATACGATATTATTATTACTTCTGACAATCCCGCAGACGTTTTATGCTTGGAATCGTCATTAAAACCGATGAATCTCTCCTCTATTCTATCGTCCTCACAGTATCTAAATATTATGCTCATCTGGCTCTTTCACGACTCATCTAACATCTCATCCGCTTGTAAGGCTTTATTTGTTTCTGATTTGAATTCTCCCTTAATGCTATAGTTGTGAGCTCTAACAAGTCATTTTGAATGTCTGGAAATGTTTCTTTTAATGATGATGATTGTAAATGGTCACCGACTATCGATTCATTTTGAGTGAGCAGATTAAACAATAGCAAATAGTTCCATTTGTTAACAGAACTTTCATCTTCTCTATGCCCACAGAAGGCTAGTTCTTGTGTAGCCTACTGAGAGGTACTACAGACGGAATACTGCCTCATTATGTGTTACTTCTTGCAGTCGGGCAGCTTCAAATAAAGCATGCTCAATGCGAGTTTTACCGAAATGCTTCACTATGCGAATGGGTCACCAGAACGTTGTAAGTGCCAAATTTATCGAAAAAGAGTTTCAATATCAGAACGTTTCATATCCACTTGTAAGTCAATATAAAGGCAAAGATTGATGTTTTGTTATGCTGGAGATTCCATTATAAACTATTATTTGGCCTTCAGTAAATTCCAAAAGTGCTTCTGATGCCAACATTGTGTGTTGTCATTTTATAGTATTTGCTGTTAAACATTAAACATGTAACATACCTGAATATTCCGCTGTCCCTCAGGTGTTCACGTCTACTCGTCCTCACAGTGTATCTGTAGCAATCCAGAAAGGAATCATGTGAGGGGAACCTCCCATATACGTCACAGTCTTTTCAATATGGTGATTTTCACAGTTACCAGCTCTGCATAGGATTAGTTTACTCATCTGACCTCAACGCTTCCAAGGCTAGCCCTTCTATATGACTTACAATTTAAGTGCAGATACAGAAGTGTAAAGTAGCCTAGTGTATGAAGGGGAGTTTAATGAACTATTCTCCATCGAAAACTGTTAACAAAGAATCAATATTATAACTGACAATAAAACGTTCACCCAATTCAAGCACAATCTTAGTCTCAACCTGATGGACAGGGGTTGAGGAATTCTCATGGTTAACTATTCCTGTCCCTAACTCCACTTCCAATTAAGGGACAGGTAGTTCTGCTACATACCAGTTTAATCATTACACGATGATCATCTATGCCAGTATGTCAATGCCTGGTCACACCTGACTTCCTGAAATTCATACCTTGTTGTGGTCTAGTTCCTAACATCTCACATACTACTCGTCTACCTAAAGTCCACCATTATAAAACAAGCCACATCCTCCAGATCTTGAGGAGCATCCCGTGCTCTAGCTGTGGTAGAAGAAGTATCCTTGCTTTACTCACACACATCACAGTGCCTCGTCACCTCATGTGGCGATTTACACACGCCAACCCTAGTGAAGCCCCTTTTATAAACTCACTTTCAGGCACTTGGGAATATTCAAAAATTAAAGTGTTGATATAGTCTAGTTGGTGAAACTCAAAGTACACATGCTACTTTAGATCACACAATGACACAGGTTATTACACAAGTTCTTGCGGTTGAGGACCTTATTATCCTCTTTTAATGTCATATGTCTATTCTTAGAGTTTCATCTTACCTGATTTATTTCCCAAGGATATCGCAAGGTCCTGAGAAGGCGCCTCACCTCGATCAGTCGAAGACACCTACTTCTCTGAAAGAAAAACAATGATTGACTGAATTATTAAGAAAACAAAAGAGAAAGTACTACATCACTTTAAAATGGTTTGCATCATAATAATGACGATTATTCCACAATGATAACAAGGTTATGGTATGCCTGCTTTAAGAACAGTGAACAGCATCCTAATATTCATAATAATAATAATAAATCTGCAAGAATTTCCCTCCTCACAATGAAATCAGGAAGTAAAATCTATACATTAATCAATACACATGCACTGACAAACAACTACAACCGAAAAGACACACAATTATGGGAACTACTGGAAAATTCCTCATCAAAATTTCCCAAATATCATGTTAAAATTCTGTTAGGAGACTTCTATGCACAAATTTGGAAAGAAAATAAATTTAGAACCATTGCTGGTATTTGTCATGCTCAAAGCAGAACTAACAAAAACGGAGAAAGTTTAATACGTTTTTGCGAGATTTTTTGAGGTAAAATTGATGAATTTTGAATATGGTGATTTTCATTGTTACCAGCTCTGAATAGGATCATGGAGAATAAATAATTTACTCATCCGACCTCAACGCTTCCAATGCCAGCCTATCTATATGACTTTCTGTAGAGATCTTTACTGTATCATATAACATATACTCTGAACTGAAATTTCGTTAACTACACATGCTTGGATAACGTAGCCATTGCTAACTATTTGAACTGTTCACAAAAGAATAAGAGAGAACAGAGAACACCAATATTAAAACATGAAATGTTACAAAAGAAGAAATTTATTGGATAACTGATGTGAACATCAACACTCTCCCTTATTCAATAACTTGCAGAGTCCCATGCTGTCACACAATTGTTGGAGTCGAGTTGCAAACAATGGTTTTGTAAGCATGTCTGCGAACTTCTTCTCTGTATCCACTTTGGAAACAGTGATTCCACCAGCAGTTACCAGTTCACGAACGAAGAAATATCTCACACTGATGTTTTTGGTTCTTCGGTGAAACTCTGGGTTCTGAGCATGTCGAATTGCAGCTTCATTATCAACTTGCAGATCAGGCGTTGCCTTCAACTGGCCAAATTCAGTCAAATTAGTCTTGATCCTGATGATTTCTCGTGCTGCTTCACTGGCTGCTGCAACTTCAGCTTCTGTAGTCGATATTGCAACTGAAGGTTGTCGTTGACTAATCCATGAAATAGGTGCACCAGAATAGAGGCAATGTATACCTGAGGTCGATCGTCCTGAACCGAGGTCACCCCCACGATGAGCGTCGCTATAACATTCTAGGACACCCTTATTTAAATCATTCTTGTAGATGATTCCATGATATGAAATGCCTCTCATGTAACGGAAGATCGTTTTCACCTTTATCACTTCTTTTGTATTTTCAAGACTTCTTGACACCACTCCAACAGCATTGACAATGTTAGGTCGAGTCCAACACATTATAAACAGCAAAGCTTCAACTACTTGTCGGTATGGAAACTCAGTGTTAGGTGAACTCCCCTCTGTATCATTGTCCTTGATATAATTGGAGTCGCTAAAGCCCTACAATTGCTCTTGCCGAATCGATCCAGTAACTTCTGATTGTAGTGACTCTGATTAACTCTGATAGAACCATGTTTGATTTTGTCAATTACTAATGCCACGAAAAATGATGTTGGCTTTGAAGTAATGTTGAACTCCTTCTTGAGGTCCTCAATAAATTGCTGAAGTTCATACTCACTGTCGGCTGCTATCAGCCATCAGCTGATGTTTTGTAAATAAATAACAATACGCTGCTAAAAATCAAGAATAAAAGCAATTTCTTACCTTAAACTAAACAGAATGGAAAAGCCAAGATTCGGCAATGAGAATTTGTTTAGGAGGAATACGGCAAGAATTATGATTCTGAAACATTTGAGAAAGAAATCAGCTGATTTAAGGAAACATGGATTGAAATTGTGTAAATATGGTGATTGTAGTAGAACTAATTAACATTGTTGTTTTTGTGAAATAGAGTAGTAGTTAATTTAAAGTTGAGTATTTATTTATGTTCGACGCTCACTATTATGTGTTTGAAAACTGTATCATAATGATGGTCATTATAACACCGCTTTTCATTACGATACAGTTTCTCCAGCCAATCAGAGCTCGTTCATTGACCAATTAGGAAACGATAATTTCGCGCATGCGCTCAAAATCCAACATGTCGGACATAAACACAACATCGAACTATAATAAATTACCGACATGGAATACCCACCGTCCATATGTTCGCGTAAATAAACTGGCGAATATGAGACAAGAAATAGCACAGTACCTTAAAATCACTAACACTAATTTCTACACAGAGCATTGTCTTCAAATGACTGCGGTGACAATATTACTGAGGGACGGCTGATGTAAACATATGGCTGCATATGGCATTGAGAGCCCACAGAGCGCATGCGTCGGCCGTTCAAAGCTCTTGAAAGACGAAGCTATAACACCCAACGCTCGCTCTGTGATCACAAAATTCCAGTAGCTGACTCTCAACAGATATTTATTAATATTTATGTTAAAACATATAATAAAGTTATAATTATCGTCGAACATAAACAGTCGTATGCAACTCGCCTATAATGGTAATTAAGACACTCGTATGGAAATTATAAAACTCGCATACGCTCGTTTTATAAAAAATACTCGTGTCTTAATTATAGCCATTATAGGCTCGTTGCATAATGTACTATTATAATTAACTGAAAGAAGATTGGATATTGTAATCAAATGCTTCACGTTTTAATGAATCAGATAAGGACGTCAGCAGAAGTAATCCTGGGACGTTGTTTATTTTACAGCAAGTGAAGTGCAATTATGGATACTGAGGATTGACAAGAAATAGTAATTAACGCTTGTAAATATTTTTTCCATCTCCTTCAATAATATCATAATTTAGGAAAATCTCATTAAATAAATTACCTAAATTAATCTAGAGAATGGTGAGAGTAAATTAACAACGATCGTTATTTTACTATCATTAACGACCATTTCTAGTAATTGCTATTTAGGCATAATATTTAGGCTATTGTAATCACGCCGTGTTGAATAAATTTAACTGATTTGTCTCGTAGGTTTTCTTGGAATTATTATGGTAGTTTTTGCGAGTAGAGTTGCATTTATGCTATGGTTAACTTGATTTGATGACAAACCACCCACCAACATCCCAACACACCCTTGTAATAACAAGAAGCACACTCCACCGCGCTAGTATGATTATACCGGGTTAAGTTACATTGCATAAATGACTCGTGGATTTCGCATATTTCCGAGTAGTCTAGTTCGTTGACCAGTGTAATGTTTCTTAGCCTGTGAAACTATAATTTCTTGTCAACGAATACGGCTAGACTTTCTGAAGGCTAGCTACGTGTTTCAATCTGGTATGTGACCATATGACTGATGATTCACCATTAAATGATCCTTCCCTCAAGGCTAGCAAAGGGTTTCAGACATGACTGAAGATTGGCGATGGAATTGTTCCTATATCAAGAATAGTTTGGGGTTTCAAGCTGGTATGTAACCATACGGCTGAAGATTCACAATGGAATGAGTCCTACCTCAAGACAAGTTATGTGTTTAGACTCGTAACCATAAGGCTTCTTATTCAAAATGATAATACCGGCGGTCCCATGTCATAGATTTATGGCATGTATTAGATCCTTTCACAGACTAAACTTGTGTACATCAAAATTGTTAGGTTAGATTTTGTCAGAACGCTCTATCAAAGTTCCAACGTTCACCACTAGGTATCATTGATATCTGGTGGTGAAAGTCGGAACTACTTGAAATTGAACGGAACTTGTAGCTCACCCTTTAGGGTGTCCGCTGGAAGCAGCTACAGACTCAGGCGAGCCGAACATGTCCTCAGAAACTCTCGGCACTAAAAGCCTTACGATAAATAAATAAATATTCATAATAAAATAGTTCCTATCCCAACATTGCACCCATATGTCTAAAGATTAACAATGGAATAGCTTCTACCTACTGTAAATACCCCAAGATGTGCAGTGATGCTTGTAACCAAATGGCTGAAGATTCACAGAAGGTGGTCTTACCTCAAGACCAAATATTTGTTTTAGACTTGTAACCATATGGCTGAAGTTTCAAAGAGGATGGTCTTACCTCTAACCAACAAAGAGTTTCAGTCTTGTGTGTAATAATATGGCTGAGTATTAATAATTCAATAGCTCTTACCTGTAAACTAGCTATGTGTTTCAGACGTGTGTGCAACCATATTATCCACACTGGAAATATACCAAGCTCAAGACTTGCTATGTGGTTTAAATTTGAAACAATATGGCTGAAGATTCACAATGGAGTGGTTCCTACCTCAAGAGGAGCTATGTGTATACAACTCGTAACCATGTGGAATGGTTCCTTTCCTCATCACTATGTGTCCTAGTCTTGTAAACGCATAGCTGAAGAAATAGAATGTAATGGGTCTTACCCTAGACATGCTATTCACAATGGAAAGGACCTTTTCTCAAAACAGGCAATGAATTTGTATCTTGAAACACTGTGGCTGCCGATTGAGAATAAACTGATTGTGCTCTACTGCTCTTATCAGAGGACAAGTCCTTTAGATATAAGTACGGATTTGGTATCCGATAATCAGGTCATACAGCCCCATTGTAAGACGTAATAGTGTTGCCAACTGTACCTCCACACTGTGGCTGAAGGTTACCAATGAAATAGCTCTTACCTCTAAAGTAGCAATGTGCATCAGGCATGTATGTAGCCATATGGCTGATGATTCACAAGGGAATGGTTCCTTCCTCTAAACTAGCGATGTGTTTCAATTCTGTGGCACTATGGATGGTGATTTAGAATAAACTGATTGCGCTGTAATACTCTTATCAGAAGACAACTTCTCGAGATATCAGCATCAGGTGCGACTTGCGATAAGCAGACCCTACTTACTCAGTATCAGACATGACAGTCATGCCACACTTACGATATGAAATAAAGTATAAAATTATTTTTAAGGTTAAAAGTAGTGGTTTTGTAGGAGTTCTATATCCTCCACCTCCACACCCTCCACACAAGATGGCGGCGGCGCGATATCTCTCGAACGCATGGTCAGATTTTGACGAATGAGGTGTCATTGAACTCGGGCTAACACCCCCTTTCCAATGGACAACATATTTCCACCCCAAAATAAAACCTACCCCTACTAGGGGGTGAAATTGTATTTTTTTTAGAGAATCTCTCTTTCCAATTGCAACATGTGAGAGTTTGAATGCCGATATGGAATGAAACGTTGTTCTACATAAAGTGCATATGTGCGGAGGATAGCCACTATGAATTAACATGCTTGTTTTCTGTTTTTACGCATGCCCACTCATGGCTTTTGTAAGAGGGTGGGGGAGCGGATACCTATGGATGGGTTATTGTTGACTAGTCATTGTTGGCGGGGGTCATTGTTGTCGGGTCATTGTGGACGAGTCCTTGTGGACAAGTCCTTGTTGACAGGTCCTTGTGGACAAGTCCTTGTGGACAGGTCCTTGTTGACAGGTCATTGTTGACGAGTCCTTGTGGACGAGTCCTTGTGGACGAGTCCTTGTCCCTTTGGACTGATCCCTTTGGACGGGTCCCTTTGGCCTGGTTCCTACGGACTAGCCCATGAATTTATTTAAATTATGTCAAAGGGCCTAACTACATTTGTGTGTGTGTTGAATTGACGTTGTTCACTAATCCCCCACTACTATAATGGGATAACTATATGAAAGGAAAGTGACGAAATACATGTGAACACGTGTGAAATGACCTTATTACTGTCCTCCTTGTGAAACAAGTCACATCCTGTTTTGCTTCATACGTGAGAAAATGTGAGTTCATGTGTAATATGATCTAACACACAGGTGTTCACCTGTACACGCGCACGATAAGAGCTAACAAGTCACAACCTGTTTTGACAGTGGTGGGAGGTGAGGCGGGGGGGGGGGGGGGGTTAGTGTAAGAGAGAACACAGGTGAAGAGAGAAAGAAATATGTATTGCTCATAATACATGTATAGCTGAGGACTGTACATAGGACTGTAGGTTAAGTACAACATGAGTAAATAAATAAATACAAGACACACAGGTTCACACAACATGTAATTTATTAATCCAAGAATTAAAGGCTGAGCTAAATCCCAACCATTTTACATATAGCTTATTTCCTTTTTGTTTCAACACTTTTTTCACAAGGTAATGTTTAGGAAACGCTGTCTTTTGGAGTTCTTGAAGATAAAACCTACCTTTTATGGGTTGATGGTTGAGGTCCTCGAGTAAATAGGTGACTGGACTGTTCAGGTTGACTTGACGAATTCGAAATAGTTCAGTCCCCCAATTTGGTGTGTAGCCCTTGTCGAAGACGGACTTGAATTTGCTCACACGAACATGGTCCCCAATGTTAAGGCGATGACGTTTAGGGTCTGCTGTTTTTATGGGGTTAAACAGTTTATCCAGTTGTGGAATATTTTTAGTTACAAGTCGTGGCTTGGTCCCAATGGTTCTGTGTTTGGTGTCGTTGTAACGTGACACTAACTCAGGTAACAAGTCCAACCAGCGATAAGTGCCCTGAGCGGTAAACGCTTTCCACATATGGGTTTTCAATGTTCGGTTGAACCGCTCGACCACGCTGGCTTTGAGATTGCTGTACGTGGTGTAATGGTGAATATCCTTAGATTTGAGAAAACTGGAGAAATCCTTGTTGAAAATTTCTTTTCCCTGGTCGGTTTGTAGCAGCTGAGGTTGACGTTTATATTGTTGAATAATATGTTGAGTCGCTGATAGTGACGTCTAGCTGGACGATGCAACTCGTGAGCAATACCCATTTTAATGGGTGAGGGCTTAAACAATAATTTTGGCATTTCGAAGTTCTTCCTCAATTTCTTGAATTTCCCTATCGTGACCAGTATGACCGGCTTGACGTGAAGCATGCAACAGCTGTAGTCGCTGGACGAGTTTATTTGGATTGTGCCAGTAGGTAACATCCACAAGGGGTTTTAAAGGTTTAAATGTCACCCCTGAAGCGGACACTTTACGACGACCACTTTGACTAGTGGGGAACATTTTTGCAATGATGGTTTTATATTTTTGGGATATATTAGCATTCACTTGTTGAGTGGGATCATACTGTCTTTTGTGAGCATGGGTATCCAATAAAATGGATTTATATTTACTAAGGTCCTCTGACGTATAATCTTGAGATGAGGGAGTCCGAGAGAATAGTAGCTTTAACAGTCCTGGTGTTAATTTATAGTTGATCTTTTTAATGACAGCTTTAGTACGACTAAATTTAATCGATGAATCACCAATTTTAAAACTATCATTCTCATAGCGAACGCCATATGTGGTATCTGTGTTTCCAACAAATAGATTGGTGAAATAGGGTTCCAGTGTTGATCCATAATATTTTATTAAAATGTTTTTCAGTTGAGCTTTATGTTGAGGGGTGGCCAAGAGTTGTGAAAATGGAGACGATCTGGAAGGGCAAGGGGTTTCGACCATGGCCAAGGATTTCCTTTTTCTTAAAAACTCTGCAAGGAGTGATGCCTTTTTTTTGAGGCGTAAACACTTGTTCCTCATTATCCTCAACTTCGCTAACACTAGTTAAATCTTCATGTTCCTCTTCATCTTCCTCTTTCTCTTCCTCAGAGTCCTCGTGGTGCGTCTGACTGGCTTGTGAAACGGTAGGTAGCGTTTCAGATGGCTTGAAAGAGGGTTTCAACATAGCTTTTAGCGGAGGTGCTAAATGTTGTTGAATAAACAAAGCATGATCCGCACGCGATCGTTTCAATTGACGAAACTTTTGGCGAATAGTATTTTTTGCTCTAATAATATGCTTTTTCAATTGACTCTCTGCTAACGCCATGATGTCGTGACAAATGACTTGAGAGGGAATGATACAGTGCCTTAAATAGCAATAAAATGATCAAACCCTAAGCGATACCGCCCTTGGTTGAGTTCACTTTGTTTGTCAATCACTAAACAGGCATGACGTTGTGTGTTCCAGCACTTGCCACACAATTCTGTAAACATTTGAAAGGTCATATCCGGATTCACATGTTCATTATAAATGTAACGACTGTTCCTCTCGTCCTGGCGAAATAAAACAATGACATTGGCATTGTCACGAATCAACTGTTTGGACATTTTAGAATACGTTTGTCCAAGATAGAAGCAATCGATATGTTTGTGTCGACCCATGCTGAAATAGCTTTGAATGATACCTTGTCGTTCAGTGGATACATCATCGAAAATCATGAGTGAATCAGGCTTTACCTCATCCGGTGAAATAACATTTTCTTGCGTGGAAAATGTAAAATACCCCATATTCTCATTTTTTAATCCAGACATGACTTGATCCAGAAACACGTAGAGGGGTTGGTAGAGAGATTTTGCGAAAATATAAATATTTTGAAAACACAGACCATTGGGCGCTGTAATAAGAGTCAGCAAAAGATTGGTCTTTCCACAGCCGGAAGGTCCCACAATGATGCAGCGAATGGAAGATGGAAACAGTGAACCATGGCGTTGTTCACGTGATGTGGGGCAGAGATGGGAAACCATGTCCCTCACGGGGAATGACTCTTGCTGCTTAATTAGCTTCATTTCAACTAAGGCTTAGAGAGGCTAGCAGGCTGTCTATATACATCGCACCGAGCCTTGTCATAGAAACAGTTGACTCGTACTACAGGTTGACGATGGATGTATTTGGACGTGCGTTGATGGTCAAAGCTAGGTCTGTCCCCATACATGATCCTAAACAAGAAACAGATCCTGCTAATAAACACTATGTGGATAGGTCAGTAGTGCCACGCACAAAACAAGGAGATTATGACTTTAAAGGAAAGCGGTTAACTCATGTAAAACATCCTCAAGTGTCTACAGACGTTACTACAAAAAAGTATGTGGATAACAAGGTGTATGAGTTTTATGATAAAGTGCCTCAGCTTACGGTGGATGGCTATAGCGCTAATCATCTCCGCATTATTCACGTGGAAGACCCACAAGAAGATAATGATGTCTGTACCAAGCGATACGTGACCTATGAAATAAAAAGGCTTTATAAATTTATCCCATCTGTATTTTTAGTGCATCTGACAAATGTAAAACCTGTGAATGAGAGAAACCATATACCGCTAGTTCATGACCAGCACTTGACCTATGTGCTTGCTTCAGGTTTAAGCCACTATCGACTACACTATAATGGAACCATTCACATCAAATATGCCATACCTGATGAGAACCATTTACAAATAGAGATAAATGGTCATAGGATGTTGGTCCATAACCATGAAATGGTCAATGCACGAGACGAATTATCCTTTCATCTCCTGTTGACATGGAATGAAAAGCAAGCTGGAAAAACCATAAATGATTTCCCACTTAATGTAGAATTGGAATATACAGCCATGAAATAACAATCTAATGTTAGTTGTGACTTAAACTTTCTTGTGAAAGGTTGTTGGTCATCATCATCATGGTAAAACAAAGATATGTGGTGAGAAAGACAAAAAATATGAGCCTGTCCTTGGCAAAGCCTGGGCTTATGACATTCGTGGACAAGCCCTTACGAAAGAAAAAAAGAAAAAATAATGTGTTGACCATAAGGAAAGCTCTTCGAGTAGCACAGAGACATGTTATTCCAAAACGTCAGCGACAGGGTTCAAAACAAGGGCGAGTGATCCCCGTCCCCAAACGAGCGGCATTTTTACCTGCATTATTCGCTGGTCTGGCTGCTCTAGGTTCACTTTTAGGCGGCGCCAGTGCAGTGGCAAAAACCATTAAAGCCGTGCAACAGGGCAAGCAACAACTCAATGAAAGTCAGCGACATAATGAAACAATGGAGGCCATGGCTATGGGGGCTAGAAATGTCAATTTGAAGCCAGCCTTTTATCAACAAGGATTTGGAATTTCACCTTTTCGAAATAAAATAAAAAAAACATCTTTAACCTCAGCCATAGCAAGACATGCCCTGACGCATCAGCAAGTGGAAAGCTATGCTAAACAACTAAAGCTTTCTCATTTTCGAGGTGTGTTTATGCGAAACCAATTACCCTCACAACCCGGGAAACATGAATGTGCTGTTGTCAATTTGGATGATCACCGAGGATCTGGAACACATTATGTAGCTTATGTCAAAGAGGGATCTACTGTATGGTACTTTGACAGTTTTGGGAATTTGCCCCCGCCCATGGAACTAGTGGCCTATTTTGGAAACAGGATCAAGATATATTATAATGTGAAACGTGAGCAAACGTTTAACAGCCAACAGTGTGGACGTTTGTGTTTAATTTTTTATATAAGACGCAACATAAGCAAAAACGTCAACAGTATGTCGGTGGAAAGTAAGACGTTTACACTGCATGGACGTGGACCTGAAGTGAGTCTAGACTTTTACCCACCTATCGAATTGAGTGAAAAACCTTATGGTTTAGGACTTGTTTCTCTTGAAACGTACAATCGAATATACAACATACGTGAAAATGTGAACAACAAGTTTTACTATGATGATTCTGTGCTCACCCTGAACTCGGGTGGATACACGATAGATGACATTTATGAACACATTTATGTGGTGTTGATCAATGAATATGGTTTAAAGTCATTTCTCGATGGAACGCGCAAGTTTGAACTTGTAGGAAATACCAACACTCATCGCTGCAGTATTTTTTCTACATTCAAAATTGACTTTAAAACTCACCCCGATTCCATTGGTCCATTACTAGGATTTAAACCACGTGTGTTAGAGCCCAACAAAAACATGAATCAGACCATGAAGTGAAATTCATTGAGGACCATCATGTGTCGGTGACGTGTAATATTATTAGTCAAGTGTACACCAATCATGAACCGTCGCATTCGCTTTATGACTTTATTGTAACATCGCCCAATGGCTATATTATTCGTGAAAACCCTCCAGTGGTGCTTTTTCATTCTGTAGCTGTCGATGGTATTAGTAATATAACATTAAGACTGATCAATAGAGAGCAACAACTCATTGATCTAGATTCTACCACACCAGTGACTTACAAGTTGGTGCTAAAACCACTATGAAGTTTGTATATAAAGCAACAGCACCGTCTAGGAATGGTGTTAGTTGTTTACCACGTGAATACACGTTAACATCTCAGAACAAGCAGATTTTTCAACATTTGGGTTACCACATTAACCCCCGCGATGAATTCTATTCTAGAGGTAGCGCACCACATCGAGGAGCAACCAGGAGTGGTAAGAATTGATCTGCATTCTTATCAAGCTCAAACACCTGGACTCAATAACAATGATGAAATTCAATTTGTTATCAACAACCAAGATATTTACACTCTACCGCATGAAAGTGTTATTCAGATTGAAGGTCGGCTCACCAAAGCCGATGGTTCTACACCCACTACATCCAAGTTAGCCAACCATGCTTTCGCCTTCCTGTTTTCTGAAGTACGTTATGTCATTAACGATATCGTGGTGGATAGCACTCGAAATGTGGGTATTTCCAGTGTCATGAAACTATATCCCTCTTATAGTGAGGAAGAAGCTAAAACACTTTGCATGGCGGGTTGGTGCCCTGACTCGACCAATGACTGGATGGTACACACCGATGGCACCTTCACTGGATATTTACCTCTTAAACTGATTTTAGGCTTTGCTGAAGATCACCAGCGCATTGTGGTCAACGCAAGGCAAGTGCTTTATCTGGTGAGAGACAGGAGTGATAATAATGCACTCAAGGGAGTCGACAATGCCCCCATTGATTCAAAAATTCAACTACAACGCTTGCTATGGAAAGTGCCTCATGTGACCCTTAACGATAGCAAAAAACTGGACATACTCAAAATGGTAAAGAGAGATATACCTCTACCCATGGAATTTAGAAGCTGGGCACTCCATGAGTACCCGTTATTGCCCACCACCAACACACACAGTTGGTCTATAAAAACAGCCCGCTATACAGAGAGACCTCTCTACATGAATGTGGGTTTTCAAACGAATCGCAAGTATCAACAAACTAAAGATGTCACGCAATTTGATCACCTGCAATTGAGAAATGCACGTCTTTTCCTCAACGGTGCTGTGTTTCCCTATGAAGGGCTGGATTTAGATTTTTCAAAAAATAAGTTTGCCCCCCTGTACGACTTGTTTTCTAAATTTAGATGGTCGTATTATCAAAAAGAGAATTGTCCAATGTTGTCACCCCAAGCTTTTAAGACAAGGGCGCCACTGATTGTCTTTGACTGTTCCTACTTGGAAGAGTCTGTCAAACCATCCAATATTGACATTCGACTAGATTTTGAAACGCATGACAATGTTCCAACCAATACCACGGCCTACTGTTTGATTATTCATCACAAACAAGTCAACTATTATCCACTGTCCAACCAAGTGACAAGTGTATAAATAGCAGGTCAACACACATCAAACCACTCAGTCATGTCTTGCTTTCAAGCCTCAAGAGAAGTTACATCCATGAATTTAAAATCTGAGGAACAACGTTTCAAGACCTTTGCGACGTGGCCGGTGCCTTTTATAGACCCTCAAGCCTTAGCAGCCGCTGGATTCTACTATTTAAAAAGAAGAGATGAAGTGAAATGTGTGTTTTGTCCCATCATCTTAGACCAATGGCAAGAGAGCGATGAACCCATGCAGGAACATCAGCGCTGGTCACCTGCCTGCCCCTACCTGTGCAGAATGGAGGTGGGTAATATACCCTGTCATTCAAGTTACCCCTCACTCATGCCTCTGAGTGATGAAAAAAGTTATGATACGTGTGGACTTTATGGTGCCGGCAGTGCTTCAGTGAGCAGCTCACAGTTAAAAACATCCAGTTTGGAGACATTGGGATATCATCGGTGTTATGGACACTATAAACACAAAATACTTTTTTGTTGTATGAGATGGTACCGCCTCTATCCTAGAATGAAAAAAGAATGTAAAACTTGTTATGCTAATAAAATAATGAAATAAAAAAATTGGTTATTGTTGTTATATTATTATTTCTTATGCCCCCCTGTCATATCCTAACCTCTATAGTGACTACTCGATGTTTTTCTTTTCTTTTACTAGAATGGAATGTAAGTAAATGACATGGGTACACCTTACTGAGCAATTGTCAGTCTGTGGTCAGTTGGACTTGATCCAGACAAGAGTGAACATGTTGCGTACACTGATTGTCGACTGTCAAGGGTTTAAAATTGGAGATAACTAATTTATATTTAACGAAGTGGCCATCATCGATTGTTCCACTTTTTGGATATCACAAGCTACTAATTTGGTGTTTAAACCACCTTATGCGTTTGATTTGTTGTGTGATAAAGACCGTAAACAAACCCAGTGGATTGAAACTCATATGCAACTAGACTGGAAGCAAGGAACCATTTCATATAAGCACCTGGACATGGTCATGAAAGCCCACTTGTCTTCTGCCCATGTAATATTTGTGAAAGGTAGTGAAAAACGTCAATGGCTACAACCATTTTTAGCGTCTTACTGTCAATGTATCGATTTAATGGACATGGGCTGTCCATCGCTGCAAACACTCATGGATCGCTGCCCCTGTGACAATATTACCCACAAAGCCTTGGCACAGGTGTGGCAATTGTTTCATTGGCTATCCACCAATGCCTGCTGGGAGTTGTTAAATAAAATTAAAACTAAAGGTTTACCTGTGGATGACACCAGTGATATTTCTACAAGCGACGTGTAAACATCAACGTGATACCATGGAGAAAGGGGATGCTACCGATAAAGCAATTGGAAAGTTCTTTGTGTGTAAAAAGAAACTAGACAGTTTTACTAAAGAAGAATTATTGGCTCTTCCAAAATCATTCATTTATTATGTCGCAGCAAATGCAGTGAAAGAAATCTGGCAACATGTACCAAAATCATGGACTCAAGACCCTGTGTTAAGTGAATTGCAACCATGTACGGATTATGATCACCATAAGCAAGTGACTATGGCAAAAATACCCTCTATGCGACAGTGTGCTACTTGTCAGCAAGTCAAACTGTATCATGGTCATAAAAGTCAGTGTAAAGACTTTGTTTCCTCATACCACGGGAGTAATGAAGAAAAAAAGCAACAACAACAAACATCATCCACAGAGGAGGAGGAAGATCAAACCTTTTTACCATCGATGGAAAAGGATATACCAGACCTGTACTGGCAATGGCGTCATTAACAAAGTAATTCAATACTTGACTTTCGAAATCTACCTACCTGGTTATTATTTGTGTAGTCCTGGAACTTGTCTTGAAGAACCTTTGCAGCATAGTGATATACCTATTAATCCTTTGGATCAAGCATGCACCTTTCTTATCACCACAGTCATTCTGCATTAAGACGTGTAGCGGATAAAGTATCGTTGAAAAGCTAAACAACTTTTGACATTCTGTGATGTCTCAGTGGGGGTTGGCAGTCGTCATTGTGATTAGTGTTATAAAAGGAAAGTTAATAATGAGTGGACATGGACATTGAAAAGGATTGAGGAATTGGTATTTCTTTGTATTCTATTTTTGTAAAGCTCTATTTGTTGTGAAATAAAAACAAGGTTTACAAGATCACAATGTCTTTTATTTTAAAAAATGGTGATAGCCATTTCATTTTTTTCACACATGAATATTTACAATTTCCACTTTACATTTTTTTACATTCCCTTGTTTAGTTTAAACATTCTGTACATTTTTGTTGTTGTGAAATAAAACAAGGTTTACCAGATCACAATGTCTTTTAATTCTAAAAATGGTGATAGTCATTTCTTCATTTTCATTTTTTCACACACATGAATACTTACAATTTCCACTTTACATTTTTTACATTCCCCTTGTTTAGTTCACACATTCTGTACATTTTTTGTGAAATATAAATAAGGTTCACTAAATCACTATATCTTTTATTTAAAAAAAATGGTGATAGCCATTTCATTTTTTCACACATGAATATTTACAATTTCCACTTTTCATTTTTTACATTCCCTTGTTTAGTTTACACATTCTGAACATTTTTGTTGTTGTGAAATAAAAAACGAGGTTTACCAGAATACAATGTCTTTTTAATTTTAAAATGGTGATAGCCATTTCACTTTTTCACACATGGATATTTACAATTTCCACTTTACATTTTTTACATTCCCCTTGTTTAGTTCACACATTCAGTAAATTTTTTTAAATCTTTTTGTAATATACAAAAGCAAACATTTTACACTAAAATGTATTACTTATCTTATTTTTACTAAACTACTGTAGCCTAACATTATACATTCTACTTACAGTTTTTACAAAAAATATAACAATATAAAACACACTACAAATATTACAATATAGTGATCATTAGACTTAAGTAAAGTAATAGTCGTCAATACGACTGTTTCCCCAAGCAAGAGTATTAAATGTGTTGGGTATAATGAATCGTTTGTTGTCTTCATTACTTAAAGCAACTTTGTTCAACAAATTGGTATGTAGCTGATGATTTTTACTTCTAAATACATACATTTTCTTATATAATACAGGTGGGTTACTAATTATACAGTTTTTATAATCACTTATATCTAACTCTTTACTAACAACATTCTTTTTCACTCCTTTTAATTTTTTTACTACTACATCATCAATTGTCATATAGCTGTATGATTTAGATTTTGTGCCTACAAAGGTGTCTATAATAACACCAGCACATTCATCCTTAAATTTCCCAAGAACCTTTTTGTTTACTAGAGGTAAATGGTAAATATTATCCTTGGGGTAGTCACTTGTATCAAACCTATTTAGCTCAGTTTTGATATCCTCGTAAAAATCATCAGTTTTAAACTCATAAATAAAAGAATCTGTGTCTGTGTAGAGTAATTTAGCATTATCAAGATAGTTTTTCTTTACATAATCATAGTGAAATTCATACATAAGTGTTTTTGATAATTCCAGAATGGTGTGACCCACATATATGGGTTTGTTGTAAGTTACTTTAAGACGATTCATTTGTATTACAACTAAATCCTCATGAATAATTGAACAGCTATGAAAGTTAGGCTTGCTTATTAAGTTGCTCGCACCATACCTTTTACTATCATTCTCCCACTTTGTTATCAGCTTTACATCAACTCGTTTATCAACATTCTCCATAGTCTTTCCAAAAACACTATTACTCATGAGTTTATAAAAATCTTTTTCAAACGCGTTTGTTGACTGCGTTCTTAAATTATTGTTTAGATCAATATACGGTTTGAGCCATGCTGACTGATGAAATTGCAATACGCGATGAATTTTAGTTAATTTCAATCCATGCTGTAGACACTGTTTCAAGTTTTGATAATGTATTACATATTTACATTTATCATTTACATTAGCAATTAACATTTTTGTTCGTGATGTGATGTATGGAGATTTCATATTCTCAGGACAAAATGGTAAATCATTATGATCATCATGTAACTCTTTAGGGTACTCAAGATTTACCTCTAAAATATATCCTTTATCATCGTTATCATTAAGAGTGTCAACATGTAAGACATCAATTTCAGGTTGTCAGCCAGCGAGAATCTTTCAGTGGTAGATATTGACTCATAGCCCAACCATATTGGTTATTTGCATCGAGGTAGACAATATACTTTGACTCTTCACAAGGGTTGTAGCTAGGCATGTATTTATTATTCGCTTTAGAGTACCGTCCACTACATTGACTTAATCCACCTCGAATTGATGATTTTATAAAATTGATCATGTCTATATCAGTCATTAATTCTAAATTTACTTTCGTTTTTTTCAACATTGAACTGAAACTTAACCCAGGAGCTGTGAAATACTGACAAGGATCAAGGTCATAAGTTTTCATACAAACATTCCGAAAATTTTCAAAAACATCTGCCAATAACAACACATCTGTCTTCAAATATATGTCTGAAAATTCTCCTAAAGTTTGAATGTGGAACTGTGCCCATACACGTTGTGCATGTAAATATTCCTGATCACTGATATGACTTGTGTTTAAGGAACTGTAAAATGCATTTTTCGGTGGTAAACAACACTCCTCAAGACGTTCCACACAGTTAATATATTCATAAGGGAATATACCCTTTTGACGAATCAAATTAAAATCATCTTCTTTAGGAAAGACACGTTGAATTTCATGAAACTGATCTGATTTTAAATTACTAGCCAGCTTATCAAGACTACTCGACATAAAGCGGAATGAATCTAAAAATCGCAGTTTAATGTTTTTTTTATTGCTAGTTTTGATGTATTTTGTGAACGATATGTATTGTTCCTTATTATTTGCAATAACATCAATTTTCACATCTGAAGCTCCAAATTCTTTAACGATAAAGTGGTTATCGTATTTGCTACCGTTGTGTAGAATGACCGGAATGAATTTACTTACTCTATAATTTAAATTACATTCTTGGTGAGCCGCACCACGATATTTTCCTGTTAAATGGTCATGATCGCGAACCCTGTCTGTATATAAACATTCGCCACATATAAAACAATTAGTTTCAGTTTCAAAATTCATTTGCTCTAATGACGTTAGTGGCTCCATTGGAATGATCGAATTTAAAATAGAGGATATACGGACGGCATCTTTCTCAAGCCTTTCCATAAAAACTTTAGGTGCATCAGGTCCTCTATAGAGCTCAAACTTATTTAAAGAGTCATCATAACTACATTTAATATAATATGCAAAGCTAAAAGGTTCATGAATGTGAGTAGTGTTGGTGAAAGGTTGGGCTGGATTCGATGAACATGTATTAAATGGTTTTAGCAAAGCCTCGAAGTCAGCATATATAACAAATGGTACTCGAAGCTGTTTCTCATAATCCTTAAATTTTAGAATGTTATTTTTAGAAGTCGGTAATACCGTACGAACATGATTACACCCCCATTTTTGATGTTGAGTTAGTTGATCCTCTTTTGTAAAATAGAGCAAACAGCCTTCACACAACCACTTCTTACCTTTGTATTTTGATAGTTGACTACCAACAAGTCTACATAAATGTTTTATCCAACAATAGTGAGCATTTTCACCTTCGGTTATGTATAGTAAATATACATGAGCATTCTTTTTTCCTGAGTATAATATAGAGGACCAACTATACTCTTATTTTCAATTCCATAAATATTAATACTTACATTGTTCAGCTCTTCAAAACGTTGAATGTCTTTTATCGCCATAGGAAATTCTATTTCTTTTAAATCTAACACTGAAGAATAGTGAGGACAAGATGATGATCTATCCATATTCTCCACTGCTGGATGGAGAGCTGAAGTTACAGCCCACGCAAAACATGCGTCATCATTATTCAAAACGTTCACAACAGCTTTCTTTCGTTTAATCCATCCTGGCAAATCAATATATGATGATGCTCGAAGGGGGTTGTATTTATTCATGTTGGTTTCTAAATAAAGTACTTCAACCAACGCCCAGCCTGACTCCCTTTCCTGGAACTCTTCACTCTTCACAATGATAGCACTTGAAATATTTGGATATATATCACTAATATTAGTTGATTCGCTAACAATTATGTTTTTGTATTAAAGGATTTGATATCCGTAATTTCACCTTCGCTCCCAGTTTTTACATAGAGGCCAAAAAGTTCAAAATTCATTTTAATTGTTTTATGCTCTAATAAAACATTTTCTACTAAGCCAAACACAGTAGGTTGAACATTTTTTAAAATGATTCAATACTTTGAGTTTTTTTTTTTTCTTTACTATAAAGTCTCCGGTCAATGCATGTGAGATTTTCGAAGTGAAATGCCATGTCCTGTGGTTCGGATTCCACGTAAAAAGGAGGTCCCGTGGCTCATGATCTCAAGATTGACGGTCACGTTAAACTACAAGCTTCCTTTTTACTATAAAGTCTATAACTAGCAATTCGACTTTTAAATGCACTACCAATTTGTTGAATATTTCCAGAATTTCTTTCATGGCAAGCGTTATTTTTATGTTGAATACTGCGTAAATGTCCATGAATGATTGAAGAAGGTATATCAATATTACATACATCACAATGTGTTATTGAAGGTTCACCATTCTTTTTTCTTTTTGTTGCACAACTATTTTCACAATCTTGAGAACGTTTACGCTTTTGAGCATCACTTTCATTTAAAGGTTCCGTGCTAGTTGATGGTTTTACAGATTTCAATTCCTGTTGTTCTCCATGCACTTCAACCATGTGGAATTGATATCGCTTTATAGCAGAAAAACCAAGATCACAAAATGAACATGAAAAAGGTGCTGAACTGACATGCATTAAATTTACATGTCGTGTAAGACTATCTTGTCTGTTAAATGTTGTAACACAATGACTGCACACAAACATTTTCTGATTATGTTTTGTACTTGCATGACGTTGAAGGTTGTCAGGTTTTGAGAACTGTTTCTTACAGTCACCACACTTGAACATTATGATCACTTTCGAAATTACCTACAAAAGAAAGAAATCATCAATGTTAATAAAAGATAAAACAAAAAGTACAATATAAATAGTTTAATTATATTCCAGTCAATGGTTATAGCAGGGTATTTAAATCAATCATCTGTGAACTCCTAGCAAGTCTAACTTTATGTAGTTCTAACTGGGGGTTACTATATACCACTGTCACTGACACCTAGCAGTGAACATTATAACTTGATAGAGTGGTAGAAACCAGCGGTCGCCAGTTAAGTGAGCTAAGTGTGGCGTCATAGCCAGTCTTAAAACAAGTTTAAACTTGTAAAACATGTCACATGATAAGGTTAAGTTAGGTAAAGTTAGGTTATGTTAGGTGAACTGAGATTAAGTCTTTAAATATTCCCTCTGACACTGACACCTAGCAATGAACATTCAGACTTAATAGAGCGGTAATCAAAATCTAACCTACAAAATTAGCTTTACACACCATGGTCAAGTAGTTCCAACTTTTGACTGCCAAATATACCATTTTTACTGACATGTAGTGGTGAACATTGGAAAATATCACTCTAACCGTTTAAAAGTTATTAGAGGGGGCACTTACCTTTTTATAATTTATCAACTGCTGTCACTGAATGAACAGATTGTAGGAATCTGGTAACCTACAGGTACCCAATTATCTGCAAACAAATCAATCAATCAATAAATACATTCCAATCAATAACTTCAACATCAATTAGTAATAAAAGACTACAATCCATTAATAATAAGTACTTAATTTGCAAAATAATTTAATGATTTTCTACCAAAACGGCTTTTTTTACAACTCTTGAGCAGTAATAGAGCACTGTTCACTCAAAGCGAGTAATAAAGACTGACAGTAGGGAGATATATGACACCCCTCTTATATAAACTCTCATCGCTCGTGTCAGCAGTTTTTTGCAGATCATTGCAATTCCTTTCCCAATATAGTTGAGAGTCCAAAGTACACTAGGAACACCTGTGTGGTATTCAATGACTGCTGACTTTGCATGATCATCACCCATTGTCTTAACCAACATATGTGGTTTCAAATTACTGCAGCGTCAGTCATAGCAACAGCAGTGTGCGCTCTCTGGTATGTCAGCAACATGACACCGGAAGGAACACCTGTGTAATATCCAATAACTGCTAACTTTGCATGATCATCATCCATTGTCTTAATGAACACTTGCGGTTTCAAATTACTGCAGTGTTAGTCATAGCAACAGATCTGCGCGTTCTCTGTCATGTCTGTAATATGACACAGGAAGTAACAAGACGTCTTACTGCACGTGCCATCTCCTCAGTTTTAACATCTTAAGAACATGTATTATTCTCTTTCAACTACAAATGACTCGTTAGAACACATCCATCCACCAAGTTAGATCCCTTGTATGTTCACATGTATTTCGTCACTTTCCTTTCATATCGTTATCCCATTATAGTAGTGGGGGATTAGTGAACAACGTCAATTCAACACACACACAAATGTAGTTAGACCCTTTGACATAATTTAAATAAATTCATGGGCTAGTCCGTAGGAACCAGGCCAAAGGGACCCGTCCAAAGGGATCAGTCCAAAGGGACAAGGACTCGTCCACAAGGACTTGTCCATAAGGACTCGTCCACAAGGACTCGTCAACAATGACCTGTCAACAAGGACCTGTCCACAAGGACTTGTCCACAAGGACCTGTCAACAAGGACTTGTCCACAAGGACTCGTCCACAATGACCCGACAACAATGACCCCCGCCAACAATGACTCGTCAACAATAACCCATCCATAGGGATCCGCTCCCCCACCATCTTACAAAAGCCATGAGTAGGCATGCGTAAAAACAGAAAACAAGCATGTTAATTCATAGTGGCAATCCACCGCACATATGCACTTTATGTAGAACAACGTTTCATTCCATATCGGCATTCAAACTCTCACATGTTGCAATTGGAAAGAGAGATTCTCTAAAATAAATACAATTTCACCCCCTAGTAGGGGTAGGTTTTATTTTGGGGTGGAAATATGTTGTCCATTGGAAAGGGGGTGTTAGCCCGAGTTCAATGACACCTCATTCGTCAAAATCTGACCATGCGTTCGAGAGATATCGCGCCGCCGCCATCTTGAGTGGAGGGTGTGGAGGTGGAGGATATAGAACCCCTACAAATCCACTACTGTTAAATATAATAAATAAGAACCACTGACACAACAAACAACCCATGAGGGCCTAGGCCTACCAAGCGAACGCTGTCCAGATATTTGGCCTGCTAATTTGGGTGACGCGTGGTCAGCGGGTCGGGTCCCCTCCGCCGTTAAACTTGGTTTTCGTGACCGGGGCGCTGCATCACTGTCAGACAACTACTCAATTGTCCTCATGAGGCTGAGTGTACCCCGTTCCAGCCCTCACGTCAGTTTCTAAAATCCCTGACGCAGCCGGGAGCTGAACCAGGGGCCCCCAGGTGAAAGGCTGGCGCGCTATCCCTACACTACGGGGTCGGCAAGGTTAAATATACCTAGTAGTATACAGTTGTTCAGTCAGTTTGGGTGCTAACAAAGGGTAGTGGCTCACGTCTGTATTATATAACCCTACCAAAGTATTTGCTAGTCGTAAACATTTTAAAAATGTATTAGCTCTTATCTCCAAACTAGGTGCGTAATTCAGTCTCACATGTCACCATATGGCTGAATACTAACAATGAAATACCCCTTATCTCTAGGGTGACCACGTAATTCAGTCTCACATGTAGCCATATGGCTGAATGCCAATAGTGAAATAGCCCTTACCTCTAGGTTGACCACGTAATTCAGTCTCACATGTAGCCATATGGCTGAATGCTAACAATGAAGTAGCCCTTACCTCTAGAGTAGCCACGAAATTCAGTCTCGCATGTAACCATAAGGTTGAATGCTAACAATGAAGTAGCCCTTACCTCTAGGTTGACCACGTAATTCAGTCTCACATGTAGCCATATGGCTGAATGCTAACAATGAAATAGCCCTTACCTCTAGAGTAGCCACGTAATTCAGTCTCGCATGTAGCCATATGTCTGAATGCTAATAGTGAAATAGCCCTTACCTCTAGAGTAGCCACGTAATTCAGTCTCACATGTAGCCATATGGCTGAATGCTAATAGTGAAATAGCCCTTACCTCTAGGTTGACCACGTAATTCAGTCTCACATGTAGCCATATGGCTGAATGCTAACAATGAAATAGCCCTTACCTCTAGGGTAGCCACGTAATTCAGTCTCGCATGTAGCCATATGGCTGAATGCTAACAATGAAGTAGCCCTTACCTCTAGAGTAGCCACGTAATTCAGTCTCGCATGTAACCATAAGGTTGAATGCTAACAATGAAAAAACCCTTACCTCTAGGGTCGCCAACTATTTCAGTCCGCATGTAACCATGAGGCGGAAGGCAAGTGGCTGACGCCCAAGCACAAAGCAGACCGTGCGCGTGCGCAGGCTCACATGGCCCAAGGCATGAAGCTGCCTGCGGTGGACGACCGCAAGTTTCCTCGACCTGGCATCTGGATACGGCCTAACGAGACCAAGCAACAGCAAGTGACTGCCGACCAAGAAGGACAGAATGTGGAGGTAATGAATGTGGACCAGGTCCCCCCTGCCGTCAGAGGGCAGCACGGAACACAAGAAGGGTGACGAAGTGGATGGAAGTAATATGAAATCTGCGGCGCAGGAGAAGGAGGAAAGGGAGGGGCAGAAGAATCTGGTACAGAAGAAGGAGGCAGCCAAGAAGACTGAAGGAGCAGGCGAGACACAGTCGGAAGACAGTGAAGCAGGTGAGGAAGACCGAAAGCATAAGAGAAAGAAGAAAGGAAAAGACCTAATGATGATGATGAAGACGAAGATGATTATGATGACGGCACAGACAGGTCTGATGACTATTCTGCCGTTCCTTCTGACAGCGATATTGTTGACGGATTTTTCCGATGGAGCGGGAGTGTCGGATTGACTCGATGAGATGGCTTCGGCTGCTCTATCGGAGGAGAATATTTATGCTGGTGATTCTGGTGAACTTGGAATAATTGTTTCTGCGATGATAGTGCCAATTGTTTTTCTGACTATCATGTATAATTTGTTTCTGTTTGTTATTTTTGTTTTTGTTAGTGTGTGTTTCATGTATTTTATTTGTCTATTTTGTGTGTTGATCGAGAAATAATCTGTAACTTTTGTTGCATATTCTTTATCGAGCGGGTTTCTGTAACCTAACATTTCTAGGTTCAGAGACTCCTTTTAGTTTCTTTTAGTTTTTTCAGTTTGTTTTGTTTTATCGGGTTGCCAGTCATGCCCACGGTTGGTAAGCCACCATGGAGAATCTTGTGTGCTGTGCCTTGAAACTATTTGCTGGTGGGTAGCCAAGTGGGTAGAACAGGTGGCCTTGGCTGATAGGTCAAAGGATTCCTTGACATGGCATGGTTGCCGTGGGAATGGGCTGTTAGAAGATGTTTCATGCAAGATGGATGCTGCCATGCTCTCTGTGCTAGGATTATTAGCCTACTTTTCACATTTTGCAAAAATGAGGAAAAAGTAGACTTATCAGATCGGGCAAATGTGTGTCTGTCTGTCTGTCCTTCTGTCTGTCTGTCTGGCTGGCTGTGTGTGTGTCCCCCCTATCAACTCCTAAATGGCTGCAGCAATCAAAACAAAATTTGGTGCGAGTAAAGATCTATACCTGAATATCTCACGGTCATATATGAAAATGATGTCAGTACTACCAACTGCTAAAAAATCGCAATTGAAATTTGAGCTCCATGTTGGATATCTTGGAAGGTATACATGGGAGCTATTTCAAAATTGGCATACGTATAGATAATAATATTGCAGTTTAATTTCAAGGAGACCATACTGTGCCCTTTTAGCAAGAAATATGCAAATCACAGTATGCCAGCAATGCTCAAATCGGGATTTTCGGGGTTATGGTATGTTCTCCCACCCTGTGACTTACACATTTTGGATTAAATAGAGGACACACTTCCAAAAATAAAAACAAAATCAACTCCTATTATAAAACCTTTAATTAACCAAATATATGGCGCTACAAACAAATTAAACCAATAAACTACTGACCAATCCTTCTAACTTTTTCAGAGTGAACAAGGAATACATAAAAATCAAACAAATGTTATATTAAAATACATGGTTTCCTACAAACCAACAAACTATAATTCTTTTCACTTCCATAAAGTATCTCTTTAAAAATTCAATACACTCACGAGCTCCAATGGCTCGATTCTTTCCAATATAAACTGTGTTACTCTTTTACACACCTCAATATCTATTTTATGAGTTTCTTATAATCAAACAATATATAAACTTATTTTAAAGTAAATGTTACACCTTTACTTAAATTTTTGGGCTTTCCACAATGTTCTCATGTTACCACCTCTCTCAAGTTAACAAATTCACTACAGTGACTGGGAAAAATACCTGTGCACTCCCGAGTTATAGAAGACTACTTGAACAAAGTCAAAAATTAAGATCACTCCCGAAATCTAATTGTCTTCACTAAACTCGTGAAATCCTACATTCATATACCATTACATTAGGGATTTATATTTATTATATTTTGTATAAAAAGACCATCATCTCATATGAAAGCAAACGATCTGAACTTGCAAGCGGTAACTTTCATCTACAAGAACCTCGGTTCGAATCCCGGGTCATTAACAAACTCGAAACACTCAATGTGTATTATTACTTCAAACAGACGGTCCCCTCCGACCTACCACACTTTCAATAGCGAGGGGTCGGACCGTAACACTCGGCGTGATATATTGTCGAGGAGGGAGACCCTAAGTATCGCCCACACGGGACGGCTACACTCATGCTTTAAAACAGCTATTTCTTAATACACAGTTCTCTGAACAGACCTGGCGTTTCTTTCATTCATTTTTACAACATTCTTTAGGTTCATAGACCACTTTCGTAACCTTGGCATTTATTAATTATGAAGTGTCATCATTGATGGGTAAGAATAATTCAATACAACAACAATATTTAGGGGCTTCAACAACTAGACGAGTCTGGGTTCGACTCTCTCAACTGCCTCGGGAACCAATCCCATACTGGAGGACTTTACAACAATTAGCGGCTTAGGGCGACCTCGGTCTAACCTGCGATCATCAATACAATAAATTCGCACCCATTATACAACGCCTCGTGATCTCCATCACTACATGGAGGACTTATCATAACTCAATTACCGCAATCAACTGTCCCTCACAATCAATTTACCAAGTATATTTAGATTCAACGCCTTCCTAGCGTGACAATTTACTTTAATGCGCTACACTGCGCTATACATTACTTTAAGGCCTAGCGTCTTCCAAAGAACTGATAAATTCAAAATCAACATTTGATCTACATCTCAATTTTTATATTAATCCTCTCCCGTGACAATAATCGCTATACTTTAAGAACATGTATTCACACCATGTCTTTATACTTTTACAGTAGCTCAACAGCTACTACTTTCATATAATTCAAATGAATCTTCATTTATATAATTTTTGTCATTATTATATTCCGCTTGCTTTGATAACATTTATCAAATACACTGATATTTTATTTCATACATTCCCTCTAAGGGATTTATTCATTTCACATAATTATTTTATAATTTCTCAATTTTTATTTGTTCAGATCGCACTCTTATTCTGTTATTTGTTATTCAAAAACATCCCTATTTCTCAAACTCAGGTGGATTGTACACAAATATTCCCCAACACCTAACATAATGAAAATGGTTACTTACATGCTCGGACGGTCCACTACCGTGCTTTCCAACGATGTTTCATTTTGCCCACTGTTTGTGATTAAACCATCTTGCTCAAATTCATTTCATACACTGACATATCTTGACACACATATAATTTATATACCTTAAACCCTGGTAGCATTTTAAAATACAATTTTGTATTCTTCTATTACACACAATAAAATCACTGAAAAATTACTATCTAACACAAATTTTATATATTTACACTACACTGATTCTAATCGCTGAGGCTTTGATTAGGCCTTGCACACGTGATTTCTGCTTTCCCGTCTCCAAGGGTGAAACTAATAGATGTCGGCTTCCTATCTGACCAGAATATGAAAGTCTCGAACACTCTACCCCTCCCTGGAATGGTACTTCTTCAAATCCGGTTTCCTGATGATCGGCTATTATTATTATTAGCTCGAACTTTCTTCTTTCTAGACCCTATTAGTTGTCTAGCGAAAGTCTGTCTTGTTCATGGTCTCCCAAATACTCTATCGGTGACCTATTATTTTCTAGCATCTAATACTCCTCGTAATTTAGTGCTTTTTATAGTTCGTTCGTTTCCTTGAAACAACGTCTTGAATTTAATTCTCCCTTCTGATTATTCCGTTCTCTAGTTCCTATCTTTTCAGAATACTATGCGGACCTTATTTTGTCCGACCCTGATCGGGTTCTTTAACGTTGATAGAATGTTTGTTTCGCTATTATGGTACTTCAAAACGTTACGACACTTTTGGTCGTTTAAATGAACTGTTATTTGAAGACCTATCGCCTGTTCTTTAAGTTCGCAGCCTACTTTGACTATAATACTGAACTTTTCACTGTAAGACTGATATTGGTGGAACTAAATCCTGTATTAGGATTTTCCTAAGTCTTCACACGGCGATACTTTGATGATACATCTCGGCCACTCCCTTCAGGTGCACGCTGGTTGTCGATACAGAGTATCACGACCTCTCGAGGTCTAGTAAGTACTGCATGATTAGCTTGGCTCTGCCAGGACCTTTATACTCTTTGGCTAAAAAAAGATAAAATCCACGTCTTTCTCAGAACCAACTTTTGAAGTAATGGTCGCACATTATTAAAAATTATATCTCTGGAAAGCTCGTCTTCTAAACGTAAACTGACTTCTTTGCACATGAAAATCGATCGTGCAGTTCTGAGATATTAAATAAAATTTAGTCTTCAGCTGTGTGGGTGTTACAGTTGATTTTTAATTTCCCCTTCCTCGGGTCTCGGGGAACCCCCAATGACGTATGGCCACGTTTGCACTTCTTTCATGGGCATTTATTATAACATCTTTCTCCACACAAAAATATCTATTCCGAAATGATTCACAATGCTGTATTTCTTTAGTTAATTTTATTCTTGCAAATGCGTTAAATCTAATTATTCTTCTTCTGGCACAGCTGCGCGGTTGCCATTTTCCTGCAACGTAAGGGCGATTTCCGAAACACGCTCTTCGTCACTCGCTTGGAAAGTTCCACTCGTTCTATTTATATTCGTGACTGGCTCCTTATCAATGCGTCAGGCATGATCTCATTTCCTGGCCACCTGGTTTCAGTTTATTTCACAACATTATGCTTGCACTCTTGTATAAAATCTTTCTATGTTCCTCTGAAGACTGTATATTTCCTTCCTTCCTTTTACCAAAATACAGGGATTCGACCCCTTGAACCAATGGTACATGGGTTCAATACATGGCAGTGTTGCCAAAATGATTATAAGCCAGCTGATAGGTCCGAATTTTAAATGCATATAACTTCTACACTATCAATTGGATTTCAACCAAATTTCGTATGTGGTATGTGTACATAAACAGATATGACTGAGCGTATTCTTAAGAGCCACCAGGGCTGCCAACTGTTAATACATGCTCTCAATATATTTTATCCAAATACCATTATATCAGAAAGTATGCAAGCCGCCAGCTTTAAACTATGCACACGTATAGTACCTGGCATTCTATATTAATTTGGAGTATCTTGTATACGTCGGTGCTACCAACATGATTCTAAGCCTGCTGAGAGGTCCAACTTTAAATACATGTAACTTCTATACTATCATTTGGATTTCAAACAAATTTCGTGTGTGCTATGTGTACCATAACACATATGACTATGCCGATTCTTAAGAGTAACCAGGGCTGCCAACTGTTAATAAATAGTGTCTCTATTTTTGTTACCCTAATATCAATATATCAGAAAGTATGCAAGCCAATAGCTCTAAACTTTACACACGTATAGTACCTGGCATTCTAGATTAATTTGGAGTAACTAATATACGCCTACGCCAGTTCTGCCAACATGATTCTAAGCCTGCTGATAGGTCCAATTTTAAAATACATATTACTTCTATACTAACAAATGGATTTCATCCAAAATTGGTACAACACGAGATCATAATATTTCAGATTATTTCTGACCAACACATGCATGACATTGTTGCCAACATAATTTTACGCGCCCTGATAAATCCAAGGTTTAACTGCATGTAACGTGCATGCCATCCTTTGGACTGCAACCAAATTTTGTATTCTGTACCGGTACCTTAAGAGATGCAACTAACAATAGCCTATATTCAGTCACCAGAGCTGCCAACTGTACTGCTCTATTAGGCTACATTATATAAGGTATATTTCGAACCAATTCGGAATTTCGATATTACCAACTTAATTTCGTCATTATTCTAGATAGGTCTATAATGATTGGCAATAATTTTAAATTTCAAGAAAAGTAGGCTCTTTAGTTCGTCATGGAACCTCTTGTTTTTTTCTTTAGTTGTGGATAATGAGATGTTATGTGCTGTGGTATGAATGTTCTGATTTGGAAAATAGATGTGATTTTTTTTTGAAGAATGTTGAGGTAGAAAATTATTTTTAATAAAATGCAACCAGAGAAAATAGGAGCAGAAGAATATTAATGATAGTAAAAACCCCCTGTACAAGAGATCCAGGTAAATGGAAGCTTGCTATATTGAATGAACTGTATATTTTGAAAAGACGGTGTATTGTTTCTCTGTGTGGATTCATTTAATGCAAGCATATTGCCCCTATACCCTCAGAAGGCAAGTTTTATAAATAGTGACAATGGTGCCCAACGGTGTGGCATGTTGCTGTTGGTCAACCCATAACCAACTGAAGGTTTATATAAATATTACAAGTTAATATAAATCTACCTTAACATCCCATAGCTCTCAGCAGCGACACCTGTTAGACAGTCTATTAAGGTAGATTTAATCTCGTTTTTTAAAATGTATCTATGTTTTTGGTGTTTTGCGGAAGATTTTTGGCGCCGTGAAGGAGAATGAAGAATAGAGAGTTAGAACAACTGCAGAGCTGAAAGTACTGTATGGGGACTCAGCAATTCTTTTAGTTTCTGCCGTGTCTTGTGTGGGGTTTCGCCTAGGATACCAAGCTGGCTCATCGGCGGACTCTTGGTGTCCCCGCCCGGACCCCCACAGGAGTAACGAACTGCGTGCTACCTCCCTTTGTATAGAGTGAAACTGCACTACTTTGCTGCGAGAACCAAAAGCTCAAGCAGCCTTAACCTTCCTATGAAGGCTTCCGAAAAGATGGTATATTGGCTTTCACGGCCGGTGAATGGGGAGCCAGATCTTGTGACAGAAATTAAGAGGAGTAGGCTGAGTTGGTTGGGACACGTTCAGCGTATGGAGGGAAGCAATCCCGTAAAGAAGGTTTTCCAAGGAAAACCACAAGGACGGAGGAGTAGAGGCAGACCAAGGAAGCGGTGGCTGGATGATGTGGAGGACGGAGGAGGAAGTTAGTTATTGTTGTTTTAAGGGGCGGAACTACGAGGTCATCTGCCCCTGTAGGAGGAAGGCAGCGGACCGAGCAGAATGGGCAAACGTCATCAAGGAGGCCAAGGCTCTCCAAAAGCAGTAGTGCCATGGAGTAAGTAAGTAAGTATGTTTTTGGTGACAACCTATCTCGGTCACTTTGCACACAGCAAATATACAAAAGTTAGGTCATCCATGTCTTTTAAGACCAATGGTACAGTTCACATTCCCATTCACTATTTTCATTTTTGATGTGTAACATCTTTCCACTCGGTTGCTAGATATTTTGTGGGAGTGATTTTGGAAAAGGGATGGAAATGGGACGGAAACAATGAGCGCGCGCGGTGGCGGAGATTGGTACCACGACGTACCGTCGGTCATATGGTTACATGGAATGTATATCGCATACGGTTTACTTCAAGGTTAGGAGGCCCCATTAAAGATGTTCCTACAATAAATCATTTTCAAGTTGTCGTTCCTTGGTGTGAAAATATTCATTATATCATATTTTCTGAAAACAATTGTTGTTTGAGTCTTCAGTCTTTTGACTGGTTTGATGCAGCTCTCGCGCCTCCCTGTCCTGAGCTAATCGTTTCATCTCTACATAGCTACCACACCATACATCCGAGGCAATCTGTTTAACATATTCTAACCTTGGTCTACCCCTACAGTTCTTGTCCTCGGCCCTTCCTTCCATAATTAAGCTTGCTATTCCTGTGTGTCTTAGTATGTGTCCTACCAACCTATCTCTTCCCTTCATTAGCAGTCGCCAGAAACATCACTCCTCTCCCACTCGTCTTAATACCTCTTCGTTTGTAACCATATCTACCGATCTGATCATCAACAATCTCCTGTAACACCACATTTCAAACACTTCAATTCTCCCTTTTTCTGCTGCACCAATACTCAAAGTTTCACTTCCATAGAGCGCCACGCTTCAGACAAAGGCCTTCAGAAATGACTTCCTAATTCCTAAATCTATATTCGATGTCAACAGATTCCTTTTCTGTAGAAATGCTTTCTTTGCCTGAGATAACCTACTTTTTATATCCCCTTTCCTTCGTCCATCACTGGTTATTTTGCTTCCTAAGTAACAGAAGTCTCCTACTTCCTTCAGTTTTTCACCTGCCAATTTTATGTCCATAGAGGTTTCTGATTTGTTTCGGCTGGATTCCATTTTTATTTTTTTTACATTTATTAATTTTCATCATGAATTCTTTCCACAAGACGGAGTCCATACCATTCAAAAACTCTATTCAAATACTCAGTCGTGTCGGCCCAGATGACGATGTCATCGGCAAATCTCAGAGTTGAAATTATTTCTCCTTGAATCTTCACTCCCACTTGAATTTTTTCTCAATTTTCCTTCATTGCTTGTTCAATGTAAAGATTGAAAAGTATGGGTGATAAATTGCGGCCTTGCCTTATACCTTTCTGAATACCAGCTTCTCTCTCATGTCCTTCAGCTCGAATGATTGCTGTGTGGTTTCCGTATAGATTGTATATCACCCTCCTATCCCTGTACTTTATTCCAATACTGTAGTTTTCAAAATGTCAAACAATTTAGTCCAATCAACGTTATCAAAAGCCTTTTCTAAGTCTACAAAAGCCATGAACGTTCTCTTATCTTTCTTTATTCTACGTTCCAAAATCAGCCTAAGAATTAGTACAGCTTCCCTTGTTCCTGCATATCTCCTGAAACCAAACTGGTCTTCACCCAATGCCATTTCTATCTGGCCTTCCATCCTCTTGTAAATTATTCTTGACAGGATCTTTGAAGCATGGGTAATAAAGCTGATTGTACGGTAATCTTCACATCTGTCAGCTCCCACTTTCTTCGGTATAGGGATGATAACATTCTTCTTGAAATCACCTGTTTCATAAATCCTGCACACCAAGTGATATACCCTGATCAGACCTTCATCTCCCATGCAGCGTAGCAAATCGATCGGTATATCGTCTATACCTGGTGTTTTGTTCCTGCTTATGTCTTCCAATGCTCTTTCAAATTCTGATCTCAATATTAAATCTCTTTTTGCATCCTCATCAATTTCCTCCTCCCTTTCCATTAAATGGTTCTCAATCGCCTTTTCCTTATGCAAACACTCGATGTAAGCTTTTCATCTCTGAACCTTTTCCTCCCCATCCGTTAGAGGCTTTCCAAGCGTGTCCTTAATATTACAGCATTTAGTCTTCTTTTCCCCAAAAGTTTTCTTAATCCTTCGATAAGCTGTGTCTACTTCTCCGAATTTCAGACAATTTTCCTTGTACTTCTTGTTAACCTCATTTCTCAGACGTCTGTATTCTGCTTTCCCCTTTTCATCTCTTACATTCTTGTGTTTCCGCCTTTCATCCATCAATTCTACTATATCCTGAGTGATCCATGGTTTTCTACCTATTCTTTCTTTCCTACCAATATTTTCTTCTGCGGATTTTGTTATTTCATTCTTCAAAAGTGCCCATTGGTCTGCAATTGAAGTTAGTTTAGGGGTTTTCATTAGTCCTTCCTTTATACTCTTCTTGAATCTTTCGTTTACATCCTTCTCTTTCAATCTGTCTATTGCCCATCTTTTTGGCTTTTGACTTTTCTTAAGTTTCTTTAACTTAAATCTGCATTTCATAACAACCAGATTGTGGTTAGAGTTTATGTCAGCACCAGGATATATTTTACAATCCAAAATCTGGTTTCGAAACCTCTGCTTGACCGTAATGAAGTCGATTTGGTAACGCCCTGCATCTCCCGGTCTCATCTATTCTTCTATTGTGGTTATTGAATAAGTTGTTAGCTACGACCAACTCATGCTCGGTGCAGAATTCCATCAGCCTCCTGCTTCCTCGATTATTCCTTTCACCTTAACCGAAATCTCTTACTATCTTCCCTTCTCTTCCTTTTCCTACCACAGCATTCCAATCTCCCATTACTATAACATGTTCATCACCCTTGATATACCTCAGAATTTTATCTATTTCTCCGTAGACCTTTTCAACATCTTCATCATCAGCTTGACTGGTAGGTATAGAGACTTGTACCACTGTGGTGCACATAGGTTTTGTATTGATTTTTGCTACAATAATCCGTTCACTATATTGCTCATAATATTCCACCCGCTGTCCACGTTTCCTACTCAGTATGAGACCAACCCCTGCTTGGCCATTGTTTGATTTAGAGCTAATGGCCCTATAGTTTCCTGACCAAAAGTCCTGTTCTTCCTGCCAGCGCATTTCACTAATCCCAACCAAATCCAACCTCAACCTATCCATTTCCCTTTCTAAGTTTTCTAACCTTCCACTTCCCAGAAGACTTCTAACATTCCAGGCTCCGATCCGTAGAATGTCTGATTTCCGCTTTGTCACTTCTGTGATGTTAACCCCCTCTCGAGTAGTCCCCACCCGGAGATCCGGACGGGGGACTAATTTACCTCCGGATTAGAATTTTAGAATTGAGGAGGCCATCATCACATGTAATTATGCATAGAGAGGTGCATATCCACGGGAAGAGCATTACGGCTGTAGATTCCCGATGCTTTCAGCCGTGCAGCAGAACGCAGTGTAGCCATTAGTTGGCTTATATTATCAATATCTTAACCGTCTATTAGACAAGCAAAGAATTGATTTATTCTGGAAGGCTGCTACTCCCTTTCAGAATAAGTAATAGAGCAATTTCACTAAAAAATACTAACCTTCTACTATCAATTGAATACCAAAATTCTACTAACGAAAAAATACTTAAGTTCCACCAACAACAAAATACTACCACTAAAACAGTCGTCACCAGGCACACTCGCATGCACCCTCACACATCACAGTCTAATGAAACAATTAACTATATCTATTAAACAATGCAACTGCCAGCAGACACACTCACACACCACAGTCTAATTGAACAATGAACCATATCTAATAAACAAACTAAGTACATTCTTAAAACTAAAACCAACCACTCACCCACATTCTAGAAGCGGAAATGGAAAACAGAAATAAGAGCGAGGGAAACAAAATACAAACCTGACAATTGGCACCAGGCAAGGATAAGAACTGTAGGGGTAGACCAAGGTTAGAATATGTTAAACAGACTGCCTCGGATGTAGAGATGTAACGATTCGCTCAGGACAGGGAGGCATGGATTGCTGCATCAAACTAGTCAAAAGACTGAAGACTCAAGCAACAATGATCAATTGCTTAGCGGGTTAACTGTAAAGAGCAATTAATAAGTTATGATTTATTAAATCTTCATACTTCTGCCGTGGAACGTATATCGCATACGGTTTACTTCAAGGTTTGGAGGCCCATTAAAGATATTCCTACAATAAATCATCTTCAAGTTGTCGTTCTTTTGTAGGAGAATATTCATTATACCATATTTGCTGAACACAATTATGATTTATTAAATCTTCATACTTTTGCTGTGAAATGTATATCGCATATGGTTTACTTCAAAGTTTGGAGGCCCCATTAAATATATTCCAACAATAAATCATTGGTACTGTACCCAAAATTCACATAGCCACCTCCTATTATCTTAAGGATGGAAGGGATCGCAAAGGACGTTGATACCTAGCCAGATAAACCAACTATTTCCTGCTAGTCGGATAGCTAGGAATCTCTCGATACACAGGTTACTAAAAATATGTTAGTACTACTACCTAGTTGCATACAAATCCTACAATAAAGTATGGTAGGACGAGATTCTCGGGATCTCAGGGGTGAACGAGCGCCAGTATCTACAGGTAACTAGTAGCACTACCGTAACGAATTACTAAATGAGGAGATCAGAATTTCTATAAAATTGGACAGGCAAACTAACAAGTGCCCGCGATGTTTAAATTTGCACATAACACAAATATTTAAATTCGATGTTCAGGTTAAAATTAAAATAAAATAGCTTCGCGTAGAAGCATCTTATATCGTGAATTTCGGAATATAATTTTCCTAGTTCCTCTTTCAAAGGTTAGAATAATTATACAATTGAGACTACTCGTCTATTAAATTCTTATTTGTCACACTGTACTTCTGGTATTACGCAAATTCCGTAGAATAACCCTTCCTATTTACATTATCACTCCCTATGTGATATATATGCCTTGTTTAAATAACGTTTTATACGTACTACATCTCATTACAATATTAAACATTTACATTATAGGGATTGTAATTATTGTTTACACTGTTGCGCAATTGATAATATCTACAAGATATTCCTTCACTTCTCCGATAATTTTAGATCCACTACAACTTCTTCTTCTCAATCTTCAACTTTAAAAGATTCACATTATCTTTTATTTAAAAGATCCACATTATCTTTATCATGGCTGAAGTTTGTCATAATCATGTGACCATGGGTAACGATCAGTAAAGCTAATTCCTGTTCTATTAGTTTCAAATCAATAAATAAATACCGATAATAAATGAAATATATTACAGACTACCTTCGTGGTATCTCTAAATACCTGAATATAATTGTATTCGTTACTCAACATAATACTTATACACATCGCTATTTCTTACATCGATATGACTGACAACACTTGTCATATTTCCACTACAGATCGCTTTTACACATCGCAAAATTTACTGACATATTCAGACTTCCAATCGAACAAGTTTCCACTTTTGCGTTACATAAAACGCATAAATACACTCTAAAAACCTTTCTCCATTTCTCCATATAATTGCACGGAATTCCATTAATAAAAACCATTTCCCTCCACCCTAGGTGCAGGAAATTGCTAAATCTAATAATTATACACTACTGTGATATAACTTTCAGTTTTCAACTCCTCTATTAATTATACAACTTACATTTACTCGTGCTCGCAAATATTCATTAAGTTGTTCTATTTCGTCCCTTCTATTATCTGTATACATTTCCACTTAACACATCCTTTTCAATGCAATTCATTACAATTTCTAGCGGTATTACCATTTCATTATTCGTTACCCACATTAAACCACGTTACGATGAACATTAATATGTTAAGGTATTTTGTCTGTATATATTCATTGAATTAATAAAAATATTATCCATGCCTCTCCAAATCTTGTTACATTAAATAAATATTTATTCATTTCAAATATTATAAATACTGGTTGTATTATAAATAATTGCATTTCAGTACATTATTATTCTTAACCTTTCTCGCTTGTTTAGCTTAGTCATTATTTCCATTCTACAAAGGAGCTAACATTACTCTTTCAAATGTTGCTTATTTTCAACAATACGATGCTATCATCTCTTTAATAAATGCTCGAAGTACTCCAACACATTCAGATGAATATAAACATTCTGAAGTATAATAAAAATATTTTAAACAATCTAAACCATTTTGAAACATTATAGAACATTTTTGAAGCATTCCAAACTCAATAAATAATGTATCCTGAAATTATTCTGAAGTATAAATCACTAGTTATACTATCAAATTCGCATAAGATCGAACAGACTGCTCGTTATCCAAGTGCGGCGAAAATATCAATGAAATAACGTCAAAATCGAGATACGACGACGTATAAACATACTAACATGAATTTTACGTAGATACAAATCTAAAATAAACGGTCAGCACTACATACATGAAATTAAAATTTGTCACTAGCTAGTTAAAATACTAGTCAATTCAAATATCCATTATATTGCAACAAACTACTAAATGTAATACAATCGCTCATCAACCTTATTCCAGTAACGTCGTTCATGACCTGTGTTATTGTTGACGCTCGAGAGACTGCATTCCTGCTCGCATTCCAAATGACAGGTTCCGAGTGTAGTGGGCTTGCTTGCCTGCTGGGCGCTTCCACACAACCGAGCTGGGTTTCCAACGGGACTTCCGATCAGCTGGACCGCTCTGCTCACGACAAAAGTTGACTGCAGCTTGAGGCAGCTCCATTCTTGTCTCCTCAGGGCCCCTGGGATTTGAACTGGAACACTCTCGTACTTTCCGAGCCAAGGTGGCTTCTGACGATCAACTTCAAACGACTCCCCTCTAGATGATCTACAGCGAATTGGTAGTTTATAGCAATCATTGTATGAGGTGTCTTCGATAACATTAGAACCTCGCGTAGTTTTCGTTGCAATTGTGACTGTAGTGGACTGCTGATGGAGTTGCGGTACCACGATTTCATGTGCGTCTTCATCGACGTGCTAAGTCACTTCTGGCATCCACATATCGATGCAAGTTATTTCCCCTTCAAAAATTTAGCAAATCATGACTATTGCTGTTGTAAAATTCATGATAAAATCTTCCTCGTCGATTCACCTTCATTAACTTGTCGTTATATTTGAAGAAGACGTTTATAATAATTTTGTTGTATGTTGCAATAATATTCACGAAGTTTTATATTTCGTTTTACTTTTTCTTAATTGCAGATTTATGTAGACTTTCTATATTCTGCTTAATCTGACGAACCCACTTCGTTAATAAAATGTAGTAACCATTCGTAGCTCTCAAAATGTAACATTCTTTTTGCCGCAGTATATTCTAGCGAAGACCTCCCTAGGCTTTACCGGTGGAGACCACTCTCCTTCCGTCAACCTGATTTTATATGTAGCGTTAAATTCAGCAGCTCGCAGAAGTACGTCTGTACACGACCAGACATCAGCTTAGAATACCTTTTCAAGAGGACGCTCCTCTCGACTCGTGGTATTATAAAATGGCGTCTTTGGGCCCGAATGATAAAATATTCCATCATATCTGGTTAATTTCGTATTGAGCTTTCAACTTTAAAATCCAATTATTCCTCAAAGTCTTATTTCCATTTCTATTAAAATTTATGTAGACTAATTATATACAGGGTGTATTTGATATGATGGAAGTCCATTACACTGGTGATAGAAGGGACTATTCTAAGCAAATATCTTCATGAAATTTAGTAGTATCTTAATTAGTGTAGGTGGAATTAAATCACAAAAATTGTCGGTCAATTCTTGGGAAAGAGCTTAGACTGCGTTCCCCTCAGCAGCACAGCTGACTTCTCCCCGTCGCCCTCCCCTCCTCCGCTGAGGAATGTTGACAAGAGTCTGAAGTCGAGTGACCTACTCGCATTGTCTGCCAATGGCATTGAAATACACAAACCGAGCCTATGAACAGCTGATTCACACCTTCATGGGGAGTGGCTACATGACTAGTGATGGTGGATCTGTTTAGGATTCTGCCAGACTCATGGCCTGTGCATAGAAAATGGAGATCCTAAAGATTTGGTAAATTAATTTTAGGAACTGTTGGTATATCTTTGTGTGAAGACAGTGCAACAACTGTAATAAAAATATTATTAGTCTATTATTATTATTATTATTATAGTAGGCTACTACTAGACCTCCTAATAATAGTATTAATAGACTTTTAGACACACGGACTTCTTTTATGTTTTTTTTTGGTATGTCGAGTTGCCAGCCTTTTATTTACGCAGGATTTCTTGTGTGTGCCATGACATCCATGGACATGATCGTATTAGATCACATTCATTTACTACATGACTGAACGTAGATCGCACCCTCGGGAAGGTTAGCACTTTACCACCTTAGAGACACATGCTGACATTATTATTATTATTATTATTACGACTGACGGCTGGAGCAGCACAGGGATCGATCCTTGGTCCAGATCTCTGGAACATCATGTATGATGGCTTGTTACGTCTGGAGTTGCCAGAGGATACGAATCTAGTGGGCTACGCTGATGATGTGGCTGCCTTGATAGTGGCCCGCAATGTTGAGATGGCTCAAATCGAATTGAACCAGGTGATGCGGCGCGTAAAAAACTGGATGACGAGTCACAGACTAACATTAGCAGAACATAAAACGGAGATAGTTCTTCTGACGAGGAAAAGGATTGAGACTCTTGTACCAATGACTGTTGGAGATACAGTGATTGAAACATCTACGAGTACAAAATATTTTGGAGTGACACTTGACTCCAAGCTCACATTCTGGAACCATATTCAGAGAGTGACAGATAAGGCAGTAAAATACATGACAGCACTTAGTAGGCTGATGGGCAATATTAATGGCCCAAAATCAAGTAATAGACGCCTCCTCATGACGACTGTTCAGTCAGTGCTCCTGTATGGCTCCGAAGTTTGGGCCGAATCCTTGAGATTTGCAGTCTATCGTAGAAAGATAGCTGCCGTACAACGGAGAGCAGCTTTACGTATTGCATGTGCATACCGCACGGTTTCTGAACCTGAAATCCTCACGGTGGCAGCAATAGCCCCAATAGATCTACTTGCATTGGAGCGACAAGAAATCTGACGTACCCAAGGAGAGCTGGGAAAGAAATGTGCAAAGAAGCGTGCCTTTAACCAACGGATGAGGCGATGGAAACTCAGATGGGAAAGTGACCCTCGTCGTAAATGGACCAAGCGACTGATACCACGCCTGGATACCTGGGTCGAAAGAGTCCATGGTGAAGTCAATTATTACCTCACACAACTTCTAACAGGACACGGATATTTCCGTAAATTCCTGCATAGAGTAGGCGGAGCGAGTGGTGCAACATGCATATATTGTGACGACATCGATGATGTACTTCACACCTTCTTCGTGTGCGGCCATTGGATGATAAAGAGAGAATATGTGGAAACTGAATTGGGAGAACTGACACCAGATAATATTATTTCTGTGATGTTACGGAACCAGCAATCATGGGATCATGTAGCAGTGTATGTGGAGGATGTCCTTCGCCAGAGAAAGCGAGATCTGGAAGCGTACGAACGCCCTTAAGAAGAAATCAAGAAAGAAGAAGTCTGAAAGGCTAAGTAAGCACGACATCACCCTGAAGTAATGCGAGAGCGGTTCCGGGGTGATGAATGCATCGTGGGAAAAGGGATGTGTTTTTTTGTGGGTAAGAATCCCACACTACTGTGGAGTGCGGACCCTTCACAAGTGTCTTTTGAAGATTTTCCACAGTCCCTAGTAAAAAAAAATAAAATGTATTATTACTATTACTTTCATCATCATCATCTACATGTGATGATAGTGTTGAGACAGCTAACCATTACCGGCCAAAATGCTAGTCGGGGCGTGATGGCGCAGCATACAGCTGTTGGCCTCTCATCACGGCGGACCGCTTTTGATTCCCGGTCAATGCATGTGAGATTATTGAAGTGAAATGCCAAGTCCAGTGGTTCGGATTCTACATAAAAAGGAGGTCCAGTAGCTAATGATCACGATATTTACGGTCATGTAAAACCACAAGCTTCCTTACTTCCCACCATCGGCAGCCACAAGATGATTTCCCGTGGCATTCCTCGAGGCCAAAGTTGGGATGTCCCTTCATAAGACCACGGCTGCTTTCTTTCCTACCCCCGCTATGTAGGCAGCGCGCATTTAATCGTGCACCACGATCGCAGCAAGTCCAGTGATTGGAGGTCAGAAATCCGCACCGACTGTGGCTATCCTGAGTTTGGATTTCCCCGGCTTCTTCCACGCGCTTTCAAAGGACATGCCGGGATAGTATGGTACTTGGAGTCCCGGGGTACCAAACTCATTCACGACCCTAATAACTACAGCTGCACATACTACTACAGTCACCACAGGAACACAGTTTATCAGTCAAATCTAACACTCACCCAACTACACGGGGCTGTTAGGCAATTGTCCCATGCCCCCAAAATAAATTAACAACAACCATCACAACAAGCTTGCAAGTCTCATCTATCATCATTGTTACCAAAAATATTATTTTATTTACTGAACGTCCGAAACAATGGAACCCTACTTAAAAATAAATAACATTCAGTAAAGATACAGGCCTAATCTCTAATAATTTGTTTAATAGTTTTATCGGAATAATATGTTGTTAGAAACACTATTTGTATATTTTTCGGGGATGTCGAGATTCCGGAATATTGTGTTCACAGAATTTCATGTTCGAGCCATTACATCCATCGGTATAAGGCTGTCGTATTTGTTCACCTTCATGACTGAGCCTAGATCGAACCCTCGAGAAGGATAGCACTCTACTACCTGAGCTACACAGCCTCGGTATAATTTAATTATTATTATTATTGCTGTTACATCACAACATAACTAAGTATAGTTACTGGAAGAGCCACTTCTAAGCTGGAAAGTCGAAATCGCTACCCATGAAATTCCAGACGATTCGCGTTGTTGAGAGAACTACTGCCTTCTGAATTAGTTTGTACTTTTGAGTATCCAGAACCAGTTCTTTAAGGCCTTGGAGCAAGGTACTTGGGATCACGCCCGTACTTGAGACAATGATAAGTATGGTCTTTACCCGTTCTACATGCCTTTTGATAGGGCCGACCAATTCGCTATATTTGCCTTATTGTTATTATGGCGGCTTCGGTGGCGTAGTCGGTAGCATGCTGAACTGCTATACCCAAGATAGTGGGTTCAAACCCGGCCGAAGTCGTCGGATTTTTTTAAGAGCGTTAAAAATTCTTCAGTATGCCTTCCTTCGGAGGGGAAGTAAAGCCGGTGGTCCCATGTCATAGATTTATGGCATGTAAAAGATTCTTTCACAGACTAAACTTGTGTAAAGCAAAATTTGTTAGGTTAGATTTCGTCAGAACGCTCTATCAAAAAGTTCCAACGTTCACCACTAGGTATCATTGATATCTGGAGGCGAAAGTTGGAACTACTTGAAATTGAACGGAACTTGTAGCTCACCCTTTAGGGTGTCCGCTGGAAGCAGCTACAGACTCAGGCGAGCCGAACATGTCCTCGAACACTCCCGGCATTATAAGCCATACGATAAATATATAATAATTGTTATTATTATTACTAGACTATTATTACGCACATGTGGTACCGTACTAGTATTTAATCGTGGAAATATTTTCATTGTTTCCCACTTCTACCCCAGGCAAATACCGGGATGGTTCCTAACTTAAGGCCACGCCCGTCTTCTTCCCAATCCTCACCTGCATTACAAATACCCAAATTACTACCGAAACTACAAAAACACAGGTTATCAGGTAAATTCTACCCACACCCAACTACATGGGGCTAAATGAACTAAATCACCAAGCGTCTGAAACAAAGCATCAAATATTTTACTTCCGTCTTAAATGCTAGTTGTGAACAGACTACTGTATTTCATTAACGTGCCGAACGCCAATGACACACCAGGGCTGATTATCGAAATTATTTTATAACTAACATGAACATCGATCAATGAGTTCCTCACTTACAAAGTAGGCTTCAAAATACTACCGGTCCTAACGTCCAAAGCCACTGCGTGCGATTTCAACAACAACAACAACAACAACAACAACAACAACAACAACAACAACAACAACAACAGCAATACAAATTTTCTTACGAGACGGGTAATGTTATCCTCATAACAGCTGATAACACCCCTCAACCGGTAAGGTCAATTCTCCGATTACGTAACAACTTCCCCTACGCGTGTCGTTCCACCTCGCCACGCCTCGTTTCCCCCAGCCTGAAATACCTAAAAACATTGACATTTTAATGATTAATTTTCAATTTAGCGACAATTTTATTACCAAGGAAGCTTAGAATAGTCTCTTCTATCACCAGTGTAACGGACTTCCATTATACCAATTACATACTGTATAATATTGTTAAGTGTTTAGATTAGGAATCAGAGTTTTTATATCGGTCTAGGGCTCTTTTATTAGTTAAATAGCGGCTTCGGTGGCGTAGTTGGTAGCATGCTGAACTGCTGTGTCCAAAATCGCGGGTTCAAACCCAGCCGAAGTCGTCGGATTTTTTAAGAGCGTTAAAATCCTTCAGTATGCCTTCCTTCGCAGGGGAAGTAAAGCTGGCGGTCCCATGTCATAGATTCATGGCATGCAAAAGTTCCTTCCACAGACTAAACTTGTGTGAAGCTAAATTTCTAGGTTTGATTTCGTTGTAACGCTCTATGAAAGTTCCAACGTTCACCACTAGGTGTCAGTGACATCTGGTAGCAGACGTTGGAACTAGTTGAAATTGAACGAAACTTGTAGCTCACCCCATGGGTGTCCGCTTGAAACAGCTACAGCCTCTGGCGAGCCGAACATGTCCTCAGACACTCCCGGCACTAAAAGCCATACGCTAAATAAAAAAATAAAAATAAATTGGTTAAATTGTAAACACGGGGCAGGCGGGCATGGTTGGAAGAAGTTTCGGACGGTGAAGCAACATTTTGCAAGAAAATGTATTTCTGTAACGAAGCCAGACGGGCTGGAGACAAGGGATTGGGGTGCGCAATGAGAGGAATAACGAGTACAGGGCAGAGGCGAGTCCTGATGTTTATAATGTGTAGGACGTAATAGGATAGGCCACTTATCAACCTAAGATAATTATTATAGCGGGTCTAAATTGAGATATTAGACTCGGTCTAATATTAATTATGCTGTCGCACAGCTCAGTACACAATGCAATACAATCGAATACCACTCCAAAGATGTGCACACGCTGAAAACAGACTCTCCATTTATCCGCGCGAAATTGTAAGTAATAAGCCCGTAATTCAATCTTGGACTTAGTCAGTTCGTCAGTGAGATGGTACATAGCTGGTTTAATTAGCCTGGTCTGTTCAAATTTGCTTACCGTGGCGATCATACAGAGAAATAATGCGCAGCAGCAACAACAACATGATGCAGTACAGTTAGCCAAGTGAAAACATATGTTTCAAAGGTCATTAAACGCGTGTTGGCGTAAGATCTTAAATTAGCCTGCAAGCAGACCAACGAGATGGACTCCGACCTACAATGAGTGGACCGAGTCGTTATCAGTACAGAATATATGTACGAAGTCTGTTTATTAAGTAAGGGCCGTTTTCTTAAAAGCCCGTAGTTAGTGCGCACGCCGCAACAAGCGTGCGAGCTACCTCCCGGCATCCATTGCGACCAAGCAGGCGTCCGTTGCAGCTGTGTAGCTAACCTGTACGCTGAACTGTGCATCTTTACAATGTTCAAGATTATTGATTCGCGTGCCGCATGTGAGGTACGATCTGTGATACGTATTTGAGTGCAAGATACATGTCGGCTGCAGACATTCATCGTCAGCTTTGTGAGGTGTAAGGTGATAATGCAATAACGGAAAGTAAAGTGCGAAAATGGGTACTCGAGTTCAAAAGTGGCCGTGAAAATGTTCATGACGATGAAAGCTCAGGTCGACCATCTGTGATCACTAGGGATAGGAAAAATTCGCGATTGCGAATTTCGCGAATTATTAAATGAAGTAATACACAGATGGTAATGTGTTTTAATAACCCTAAAAATGGCGAAAAAATGGTTTTTGAAGTCGCGAATTTTCGCGAATTTCACATGAAGACGCGAATTTCGCGAATTATGCCTGAATTTTGCATGAAAACGCGAATTTTAGCTTTTTTCTTTACAGTGCACTTCCGATAATTCGCGGCAATTAATGCACGAATTTCCGCGAATTATCCACAGTAATGTTTTTAAGCCTAGCAAAGAGAAAACTATTGGTTAAAAATATTGAAATGTATTTTATGAACACGCAAAAAACAACACTTTATAACAGTACTAGCAGTAGTACCCGGCTTCGCCCGGTGGAATGATGATAATGTATCAAAGGCTCCTTAGAAATATATTGGACATAAAATCTAGGTCATTCCCCCCCCCCCCCAAAGACAATGAGGGCGTAATATATAGGTCATTTGCCCTTTTGATAAGGATGATAATGAAAACTACTGTTGAATTGACACGTCAAACTTACAAACTACCGTAATAGAAATACATATTTCAAAATTCACAGGCGAGGAAGACTTATTGTGTGTGGTGATTAATGGTGTAATGGGCGTAACATCTAGGTCATTTGCCCTTATGATGAGGATGATGAGGGAAACTACTACCTGTATTGAATTGACACTTCAACTTATAATGTACACAATGTACTGTAATAAAAATAAATATTTTAAAAATCACAGTCGAGAAAGACTTTATGCGGCGGTGATTAGTGGTATGATGCGCGTAACATCTAGGTCATTTGCACTTATGATGATGATAATAATTAGGTAATGAAAAAATGACTACTAAACGAAAATGCTGTAATTTACAACTGATATAGGTAATTCAGATGTCTAGCTTCGATGTCTTCCAAAGTCTCAACCTTATTTTCTGGCTTAGGCCTGTACTCGATGCGTCTATTGAAAGAGCTTATGGCGTACTGCTCGGCAAAGAAAATGGGTCCAAGCTGCACGAACCTGAGATGATCGTAGATGATGACGAAATATGATGACACACGTTTGGGGTTCCCCGTCGTATTTAGATTGGCTGGGGAATCACTCACTCTTTCGCAACACCACAGTGGCTTGACAAACGGCCCTGTGCTGGCATCAGTATAGACAGCTCTGGAAAGTCATCTCATGTCACCTCGCGATGAATCAGCAAGCTATTCTCGCAACTGCCCCCCCCCCCAGAGTCTCACAACTTGCGGGACGTGGGTTGGCGACCACCAGACCCCAGCTGAGACTGACATCGCTTCTACTTCCTGGTGCCAGGCTCCTTTCAGTTCTCTTTCCTGTCGGCCTCCCTTGGTCAACTCTTGTTCTCTTCCGACCCCGACTGTATTAGGGCATCCGAGGGCTAGGGAGTCTTTCAATTTCCCGCTTAATTGGCCGTTGTCTCATCTTTCCTGATGCTCTCATTCTTCGAGGGGTCTGCCTTCTATTCCGTTTCATTATATCTCCTGTCTTCTTCTCAAAGCCCTCAAAGAGGCAGGGTGTGTGTAGCCCCACCATTTCTGGTTCACCCTCAAGGGCTCATGGCGGGTGAGTTAGGAAGCTGGCAACCCCGAGTTATTCCTGAGCTAAATGCAGGGAATGGAGAGGTATGTCAGAAATATAAAGTGGACAGTGATACTCGTTGGGTTCCAAAGAGTAAGTATACAAATTTTGATCCAGATTGGTGAAACGATGTAGATTTGTGACAAAGGGTCTAAATACAGGGAATGGAGTGCTCTGTCCGAAAGTTCAAGCAGGCAGTGTTACTCGTCGGGTTCCAAAGGGTAAGTAATTTACATAAAGATTGGTTGAGATGGGTGAAACTAAGTAGATTTTTGCCAAAGAGCCTAAATGCGGTAAATGGAATGGTCTATCCGAAATGTCATGTAGAAAGTGTTACACGTCGGGTTCCAAAAGGTGAGTATGTAAAATTTGGCTCAGATCGGTGAAACAGGGTAGATTTTGCCAAAGGGCCTAAATGCAGGAAATGGAGTTGTCTGTCCAAAGTTTTAAGTGGGCAGTGTTACTCGTCGGGTTCCAAAGGGTAAGTATACAAATTTAGGTTCAGATCGGTGAAACGATGTAGATATGTGCAAAAGGGCCTAAATGCAGGGAATGGAGTGGTCTGTCCGAAATTCCAAGTGGACAGTGTTACTCATCGGGTTCCAAAGGGTAAGTATACACGTTTTGTTTTCGATCGGTGAACGATGTAGATTTGTGCCAAAGGGCCTAAATGCGAGGAATGGAGTGGTCTGTCCGAAATTTCGAGTGGAAGGTGTTACTCGTCGAGTTGCAAAGGGTAATTATTTGAGATCGGTGAAACGGTGTAGTTTTGTGCCAAAGGGCCAAAAAGCAGGGAATAGTGTGGTCTGTCCGAAATTTAAAGTGAACAGTGTTACTTGTCGGGTTCCAAAGGGTAAGTATGTAAAATTTGGGTCAGATCGGTGAAACGGTGTAGATTTGTGCCAAACGGCCTAAATGCAGGGGTTGGAGTGGCCTTTCCGCAATTTCAAGCAGACTGTGTTAGTCGCAGTGTTCCAAAGGGTAAATATACACATTTTGGTTGAGATCGGTGAAACGGTGTAGATTTGGGCCAAAGGGCCTAAATGCAGGGAATGGAGTGGTCTGTCCGCAATTTCAAGCAGACAGTGTTACACGCAGGGTTCCAAAGGGTAAGTATACAGATTTTGGTTCTGATCGGTGAAACGGTGTAGATTTGTGCCAAAGGGCCTAAATGCAGGGAATGGAGTGGTCTGTCCGCAATTTCAAGCAGACAGTATTACTCGCAGGGTACCAAAGGATAAGTATCCGAATGTTGGTTCTGATCGGTGAAACGGTGTAGATTTGTGCCAAAGGACCTAAATGCAGGGAATGGGGTGGTCTGTCCGAAATTTTAAGTGGATAGTGTTACTTGCAGGGTTCCAAAGGGTAAGTATACAAATTTTGGTTCAGATCGGTGAAACGGTGTAGATTTGTTCCAAAGGACCTAAATGCAGGGACTGGAGTGGTCTGTCCGCAATTCCTAGCAGACAGTGTTTCTCGCAGGTTACCAAAGGGTAGGAATACGAATATTGGTTCTGATCGGTGAAACGGTGTAGATTTGTGCCAAAGGACCTAAATGCAGGGAATGGGGTGGTCTGTCCGAAATTTTAAGTGGATAGTGTTACTCGCAGGGTTCCAAAGGGTAAGTATACAAATTTAGGTTCAGATCGATGAAACGGTGTAGATTTGTGCCAAAGGGCCTAAATGCAGGGGATGGAGTAGCCTCTCCGCAATTTACAGCAGACAGTGTTAGTCGCAGTGTTCCAAAGGGTAAGTATACAAATTTTGGTTCAAATCGGTGAATCGGTGTAGATTTGGACCAAAGGGCCTAAATGCACCGAATGGGGTGGTCTGTCCGAAATTTTAAGTGGACAGTGTTACTCGCAGTGTTCCAAAGGGTAGGTATACAAATTTTGGTACAGATCGGTGAAACGGTGTAGATTTGTGCAAAAGGGCCTAAATGCACCGAATGGGGTGGTCTGTCCGAAATTTTAAGTAGACAGTGTTACTCGCAGTGTTCCAAAGGGTAGGTATACAAATTTTGGTGCAGATCGGTGAAACGGTGTAGATTTTTGCAAAAGGGCCTAAATGCAGGGAATGGGGTGGTCTGTCCGAAATTTAAAGTTGACAGGGTTACCCGCAGGGTTCCAAAGGGTAAGTATACAAATTTTGGTTCAGATCGGTGTAGCGGTGTAGATTTGTATACATAACAGACAGACAGACAGACAGACAGACAAACTTTGTGCTTTATATATATAGATTGTAAGACACACTATGTGGATTTTACCATTATTAAAAACTAAGAAAAATGACTCATCACTTTTTGTTTCTTAGATGGTTTATTTTTTCTAATTTTAGATTGTACAATTCTGAAGAAAACAATATAAGAGAACGAAAATTCATCTTGATTTTCTATATAAGAGAAAAGTGTGATTATAGACACACTAGCCTGACTGTGGGAACTTTCTGGATTTCCGTTGCATCACTCCTGCACATATTATGTACTGGATCTCAGTTTACCTTACCGACAGTCAAATTCCATACACTATCCTCATGTCTGAAACCATGATCGTCTTTATCGAAGTCTAACTACTGGATGTCACTTTCTTCTGCATCTTGACATTCATCCAAGTTTTGCCCTAATGTCATCGTAGTCAGACCACCTTGCTCGTTTAAAATATCGTCACAGAAGCCGATTTTTGTGCGAGTGTAGTAGCGGTAATCTTCTCCCATGACTTGACTGCATGGAGAGCATCCAACAAATACGGAAAGATTGGAAACTTAACGGTAGATTGCAGGCCTCACTTTCTGCATACAGCGATCTCTATCAGTCTGGGTGGTCATCCTAGTAAGTTACAGTACTTAGTTATTGAGGTTTTAAGGGCCAGAACAGCTAGGTCATCCGCCCCTTCATTCTAGTAACTACTCGACGCGTGGCGTCATATAGCGGGCCTTTCAGACATGAATATCTAGATGGCAAGTATCCAGATCAAAATGTGCCACTGTTTCCGGAACCAGTATTAACCAGGTGGTCTTCTTGGTTTCATTCTGTAGAGTGCCTGTCAGAGTACTTGAAAGATATTTTGTAATTTATGAGTGAAGTAGTAGGGCCTGATAACTCTGGTGTTGATTTTCTCAACAATGTTTCACATGACGAAATACTTGAGATTCAAAGAATTTGGCACAGACATCACTGAACTCGTCCCCTTATTAGAAGGCCACACTCAACTGTTCACCTTCTTGATGGACATCTACGGAGAATTCAGCAAGCCCTTAAACTTGCTGTTTCTGGAAAGTATGGTACCATTATTAAGGAGCAGTTGGAGGGTTGTGGAAATGTGTTAAAAAGAGGGAAATTACATTCAGTTTTAGTAAATGCTGGGTCGCATGCTCTTGGAAAATTAATCAGCTTGAGATCCGTTGACCCTGGGAACAGGATTTACAAATGTGTGCGTTTGATCCAGCAGAAATAGTGCCAATGAACATCAACGAGGACATTGCAAAGAAAATTAAGAAGTTGCCATTCTGTGGAAAACTGGAAGAAAGTGAGGTGTTAAGAGGACACAAAGAACTGCAAACTTTAATCAAGAAGCAAATGCATGACAGGACCGAGACAGACATTGTTGGAGTTTTGCAAGGAATGATATTTGTATTTCCAAAGTTCTCAGAATCTGTGTTGAAGACCATTTGGATCCCCTGTTCAAACGCTGTGACCTTTTGTTTTTCAGCTAACACTAGCACGTTAAGTGATATGTGTCACCGTTTGTCACAAGAGAATTTGGATCTCTTCACTGAAGTATACTTTGAAGATGACTGAAATGTATTATGTTATGCATGTTATCCATGATAATTAAAAAATCCCGCCTAAAATGTATGATTTTGAAAGTACCGAAAAGTGCATTTGAAACCACCGAATTTGCCACTTTAAAATACCGCTTTCTTCACTCTGAAATCACCGAAAAATTCCAATCCCTAGTGATCACAGATGACTTGGTGACTGCAATTGACACGAAAATTCACGAGGACTGAACATTCACGATAACCACTCTATCAATGGATTTTCCTCAAGTGTCTAGGTCAGAGCAGGCGGCAAACTTTTATGCAGAGGGATTTCATAACTTAGTTTTAAGGTATGACAAGTGCCTAATAAACAAGGCAACTATGAAGAAAAATAGAGGAGGGTATGTAGAACCTAAAAATAAATGTAGTTTCAAAATAAAGTGTTCGGTTAATTTTAAAAAATCGGCCCTTCCTTAAAAAACAGCCCTCGTGTGTATTTTTATTGTCTGACAGATGGGCTCCACTGGTGACAATATAATAATTAACAATACAATTTACAAGTATAAACAAAACGAAAACAGCAAACACGACCAAAAATAGAAATACACTATTATATATGAGCAACCACAACCATGCGGACACGCACACATACATCCAATCTCTAGCATTCATTCTTACAATCCCTTTGTACAGGAAACATTAAAATACCGGTGCTTATTACAGAAAAATCAAAACTATCTACAGTAGACGAAAAAGACGTCAAAAACATAGATTAAAAGATAAAGAGAAAAAGTTCAGAAACTAAAAAGAAAGCAATACAAAGTGACATTCGAGGATCTAGATAACAGCAAACAAACAATACCTTAAATACATTACTTCTGTCACCCGTACATTCAAACAAAAATCAATCAACCATTCATTCAACCACATGTTCAATCAATCTATCAAACGCAAATAGAAAAGAACACAGTATACATTACAATACTTTACTGCCCACTTGAGATGTTTCTCTTAGCAGTTGATAGAGAGTCGAAGTGAATATCAGTAGCACTTTTACTCTCCGTCAAGCTGTATGTTGACTGCAACCGGATCGGACATGAATTTTTGTGCACATTAATTCTCGATCTGACCCCATCGAACGTGTGCTTCCGTCTGGTGGTTCTCTGAGGGTCGTGAAAACCCAAGTCAGCTAGCAACTGATAAAAGGCAATTCCGTCATTTACCAGCTTTCAAAGGAATGTCACGTCGCCCAGTGCGCCGACTGCTCAGTGGTGGAAGACATTACACGTTGCACTCGCTAGCGAGAAGAAAGACAACCTTGCCCAGCAATTAGGGGATATTAATGTTCTGTATATATTGTACACAGCTCGAAACATCAGATAAAATGGTATTGGTAATTTTGATGTAAATAAACCAGTACCGTAGTAGTTAAAATGTCCTGTTCATTGAGAGTTGATTATATACCGTATAGTTGGAATGCAAAGAGTATCCTGGAGAGCAAGTTCACCCCCGGTAATAGATCTCGACTCGAGGGAGGGAGTGGCCGTGGCTAAATACAATTGTAATATGTTATCTTAACGATGAATGGTGCCCAATAGAATTACATTAATGAAGCGTATGTCGTCAGTCAAGACAGGCCAATGCTAAATGAGCTGGTTTTAAGGAGTATTGATTGTAACAGCTGTACAAATGGTCGCCCAATCAGGGGAGTAATTGCGAGCCGTTACAACCTGAAGGGTACAATGGGCTGAGGGCTAAAATATTGTAAAGGAGGTTGTAGTTTAACTGGTTATGTAGATGCTGATTTTGCTGCTTGTGTTGTTGATAGGAAATCTGTTACTGGCTATGTGTTCAAGATAGCAGGTGGAGTCATTAGTTGGCAGGCATGAAAACATAGATCTGTAACTATTGCAGATAGCACAACTTTTTCAGAGTATGTTGCTACTAGTGAATGTGGTAAGGATGGTGTGCATTTAAGAGGTGTTCTTGGGCAATTATCAGTCCCGATCAAATGTATTAAAATATTTAATGATAACCAAGGAGCTATCAATATGTGTTTGAAACAGTCATCTGGCAGCATGAGTAAACACATTGTAGTCAGGTTCCATCAAATAAAGCATTGGGTGAAATGTGGTGTTGTCAGGGTTCAATACTTGTCAACTGAACAGATGATTGCTGATGTGCTAACAAAAGCTCTTTCAAGAGCAAAACATGCTTTTGCATTGCATCTATGGGGATGGCAGATTAATTCATGTGTTGTGTATACAACCAATCGATTAAGAGTGTTGGAATGTCTCATTATCATAATGACAAATAATTATTCTGTACAACATTAGTTTTCAAATTTAGTTAGTAAGTATTGTGCCCTTCTGAAAACCACCTACCAGTATCCAAATGGACGGATCGCAGCTTCTCCATGGCCCCAGCTAGATAAACCACTGAAATAACTGCCTGGCACATGGGATAAGTCGGGAGACATAAGTTTTTCCTACAATGACATTACACTATGGAATTAATTAGAACATTATCCAACAATGGTAGAGAGAAACTTGCGCTTCTCGGGGCAAATGGGATAAAGAAATGTAATTTAAATTGGGCGCCTATCCTTAATTCCATAGCACAACCTCATATTAATTATTAGGCATCAATAACACTTGGTTTCTATAAAAAAGGTGGACAGTCGAAACTCTCGTGTCCTACGATTTATTAATATAAAACATTACAAATACTAATTTAAATACGGACACTCCCGTCCTCAAATAACGACAACATTCAATAATTAAATAAATTAAACTTTTAACTTCACAAAATTAATATGAAGAATCCACTCTTCTGAATGCCATCTGCATTTCCAAAATACTTTCGGAGTTTATAAATGAAATAAAACCCCTAAATTAAATAATACTATAAGTTAGCTTCATCAAATATAAATACAATTGCTCATATTACTCTATACATCTTCAAAACGGAGGCAGACAGGTTTTTCTCTGGGTACTCTGGTTATCCCTGTCATATTTTATTCCAGCAACACTCTCCACTATCATTTCATTTCATTTGTCATTCATTTAATCATTGCCCCAGAGGAGTGCGTCAGGCCTCGGCAGCCGGCACAGTCCATATCCTCGCCGCTAGATGGGGGCTTCATTCATTCCATTCCTGACGGGGTCGGAGACTTGAGGCAGGCTGTGGATTTTTTCACTCTATACATCTTGAAACTCCGTTCTATCTCCATCAAATTATTTACACGCATGTAGAGTGGATAACGATCAGCTGTTAGAGTTTCTGATCTATTTTAACTATTTACAACTTATCTACAACATTTGTACAATATCTACCTCGTAGAATTGTCTGTCTGCGAGTTTCACTGCCATAACTCGTCCTTGAATATTTTAAAACAGGAACTTACGAAAAAGAGAACCATCTACTCAAATTACCTTGCTTATATATATCGTAATAGTGATATACATGGGCGTTCAACAAAGCCTAGCTCATGCTTTAATAATCCACATCAGGTTAAATACAATACAAATAATAAAATATTGCTGCAGTGCAATTTCCTCATTCGTGCGTTTTCCGACGACACATGACCTTCTATAGTCGCTTTTTGAACATCAAAATAACGCATCTTTATCTTATACAGCTTCCTCATACAGCACACACATGTGGAATAAATCTTCACATAGGCCTACAACATCATAACACAACTGATCTCCACAAGATTCAGTTCCAAATATAGCTTCTACTTTAAGCTGGCACGAACATTCAAAAATAACAACTTTCCACTTATTATCTCTGTTACAAACATTCCCAACGTCAACATGACCGATTGGAATCCACGTTCCAATGTAGAATACCTTCTTTCGTGCACCATTATTACAACAATGCGATCTTCCAACAATTAAAAATCTGCAGACTATCTCTCTCTTACGTAAAACATGTTTGCAGTACTTCAAATAATTTAAAATCCACAACAACATTCATCATTACAAGTTAATAATAACACATTTCTGACCTCCCTGCTTGTCGTTCATAATTGTTGCAATCAACAATGCTTAAATTCTCTCTCCACATTCTAATACAATCTGCATTTTTCCGCTCAAAATACTTTAAATGTTCCATTTGAACAAATATAGTCCTTACAATTCGCTTCAGTATTTAACAAGACCTTTATTGAGTCTCTGTCACAATTCAAACTGATTTCTGCATACCATTAAGTGATCAACTGTTATCGTCTGACACTCAAGAAATCTCAATTATTTCCGTTTAATATCGACAATGATAATGTTGTCCTGTTATACAATGTCAATCTCACATTACTTTAATGTTCAAAAATGAATCCAATATAAAATCAAGCCTTGCACACTCCTTCTAAAAATACTAATGATCGAATTCCAATATCCTACAAAATACGGTCGAGTTACGCACATCTCCTATCAAAATATTAACGAAATATTTAATCGCACACAAAAACTAAATTTACGATAAAATCCACTACTATGAAACCTCGCTCGTCGAAGAATAAAAATCAAATCAAAGTAAAAAAATATTTACGAAGTCCAAATACTAAATATTCATATCGACAAATTTATAAAAACATTGAAAAAGGTTTCTCTTGGAAAATCTAAATACTCTACAAAATTCTACGTAAAGGAATCTGTTCTTCCTTTCGATGTCTTCAACAGCAGATGGAATAGATATATCACAATTATATACCAGGACTCGTTCTGATGTTTTCTCTCGGCATCGCCTCGTTCACTCCAGCCATCTGAATTGTGTCTCCTCTGTCTCGTTCTGGACTTAAATTGGCATCGCCCTCGCGTTGCCCTAGTTCTGGAAACGAACTGGGATCGTGAACTGGGTCTACCCTTGTTCAAACAATCTCTTTCTTTCTTTCTTTCTTTCTTTCTTGCTGTTGCTTCTTGATGTTCTTGAAGTCATTTTGTAGTTGAATTTTGTCGAGAGTATTTTTATCAATTATATTGTTGAATTTCGACTAGTTTTGAGTAATTTTAAGTATACTTGTAGTTGCTGTTAGCTGGTTACCGTAGATCTTTCCATACTCCCATTGTAGTGTTCCCCGGTGCATATCTACTCGGTCATCTCCACTCTCATTTCAATATCGAAAACAGTTTCAATCATAGCAGGAATGAATTTCATCTTCGAAGAATTATGAAAAATTGTTGACTCGAAATCTCCGTCGAAGTGTTCGTAATATTTCACTTAAAACTGTGCAAAAGCGTATTCAATCTTGTAGAAATATGAAAGTTCCTAAATAACGAAACTATCGGCGTTATAATATTTCTGGGATATTTAACTGAAAATCCCTCGTTGAAGAATGTGGTTATATTTCCGTAGAATGTTCATAATATTTCACCTTCCAAAAGTCCAGATACTCAATTCAAATATGTACTCAAATTAACAAAGTTCAACAATGTCACTCGATCTTCATAGTAGGTTCACGCTAGTGGAAAAATGACTGAAGTCCTCAACTGGAGTAATGTTATACTTCACAGAGTTGTACATTTTACAAGTCCACAAATTCTTAGTGCGCCTTTGCTCAAAACCTTGACCGCCGGTGCTTTCGCATGCGCCGTCAACTATAATCTCGCAGGATCGTGCCTGGACTCGAATTCAACAATACGTCTAACTCCTTCAAAGAACCAGAGTAAAAGGCCTCTCCTAAAATGGCGCATATTCTCACGAAAGAAATTTGACGCTCGCGCTTCTTGAAAATCGTGATATTTTCTCAAATACTTCCAATGTCAACAATCCAAATCCATAATAATTTTCGTCATGAAATTACCTCTATTCTAAATGTAATCATATTTCTTCTGGTACTTCTGTAACACTTATTTTACCGACTTCGTTTAATTACATAATTTTGTTAAAATCCTGATCGGGTCATGTGACCACAAAGCACTAGTCGCCTCGTGCCGTGACACACTCCAGTTTTATTTTCTTTTATTCGCGGCACGCGACAATTTATATTATTTTGCATTCTATTTTTAGACTGAGTCGCTCATTTTCATCTGAAAACCTGTGTTGCTCGCCTGTTCTTGAGCGCGTCTCATCACGTGACTCTGCTTCTTAAAGCTTTGTATCAATATCCAGCGTCAATAGAATCTCATTTATGCAATGTTAAACTTGGAGACATTTCAAATCTGAATCTCAGACTAGACATTCGGGCTCAGTATTGAACCCATGTACCATGGCCTCAAAGAGAGTCGAATCCATGTACTTTGAGAAGGGAATGAAAGAATCATACAGTTTCTAAGGGAACGGAGAGAGATTTCAAGCCAGGAATATAGCTTAACATTGTGCAAGCGTTAGGGCCAGGTGTTCCTTAGATGAGCTCATGCCTCTTGACATTTATAAGGAGCCAGTCATGGATATTATTAGAACGAGTGGAAAGTTTTGACTGTAAGACGAAGAAGCTGGACTCGGAAATTGCTCTTACGTTGCAGGAATATGGCAACCTCGCTGCTGAGTCAGAACAGGAATAATTAAATTTAACCCGTTTACGAGTATAAAAATAAGTAAACAGATACAGTACGGTGAATCAATTTGGATTAGAGATTTTTGTGTAAAGAAAAACCTTGTAAAAATTGCACAGGAGAAAACTGCAAACGCAAGTAGACGTCATTGGGGGTTCACCGAGACTCAAGGAGTGGGAGAATAAAAAAAGTACAGCACCACCCACATAGTTGAGGACAAGAAATTAATTAATATCTCGGAAATGCACGATCGATTTCCATGCACAGGAAGATTATTTTACGTTTGGAAGACGAGCTTTCCGGATATATAATTTTTATAATTTTGCGACAATTAGTTCAAAAGTTGGTCACGAAAAGGACTAGAATTTTATCTTTTTGTGACTGAAAGGTATAAAACTCCTGACCTCACCAAGCCAATCAGGCAGTTTACCAGTACTCCTTGAGGGGAGATGCTACATCACATCATGCAGTTATCAAACGGCCCGAGGACGCGTCACTGTGCTACATCACACATCGAATGCAGTTCACGACAGACTCCGTGATGGGAGATGCTGTATCACATCATGCAGTTATTCTGACAGCCCGTGAGGGGGTGTTACTCTGCATCAGTGCATGCAGTCTACGAGAGCCCGTGAGGGGAACTGCTGCACCACATAGTATACGCAGTATTCAAGAGCCCGTGAGGGGGACGTTCAGCTGTATTAGACCTCGATCCAGAGCCTGTGGGAGGCTACGCTACAAGTTCACCGAGTGTAGACCAGTTACGATATAAGTACGCTACGCTGAGGGTTAGCAGTTCGAGACTTTGAAGAGTCCTAAAATATAAAGAACATTAAATATACGGACTTTAAAGGTATCGCCAAAGTAAGACACATCGATCAGTAGGGAACTTCGAGTTCCAGAAGAACACTAGTTCAATACAGTTACGAAGTTATAAGAACTCCAACAAATAAACGGCGTTACGCTTAGTAAAGACATTGTTAAAGACATTAAGTCCTGTAAAGGAACTTTACAGTAATTACGATCGCGAAAGATAGAAGTTCAAGCGAAAGGAACTTAGGAACTTAGTTTCGAAACCAGAGGGAAAACGTACTCTAGTGAGAAAACGTCAAAAATATACGATAGACAGTATACGGTCCTCGAAGGGAGGCCAAGATATAGAAACTATAGGGTGCGATAGACCACCATATATAAATAGAGGTGACGGCAAAGAAAAGACATTTATCGCCTAGTTAAAGCAGATAAAGGAAAGCCGAGTAATAGGCAATAGAAGCGGTTTTGAGAGACTGAAACCAGTAGTTTCCATGGTAGGAGAGAGAAACTTTGAACGAGTAAAATCACACGTCCAATGCAGGTCGATAGGATTCACATCAGGGATCATCAACAGCCGACAGAAATTGTAAAAATCGTTGAGATACACCCGTGTGATAAGAGTGAAGTGTAAATATTGTAAGAAAAGAAATAAGAGTATCATTTTAAGTGTTTTAGGTAAAGTGGAAGAGTTTTTATGCACAGTGATATGTGTTATAATATGTACCAGAGTAATATTTTTTAGTGTTTTAGTGTGTGTTCAAAACGGATACACCAGTGTATAAAAAATGTTATCAGTGTTAAATATAGTGAATATGTGTCAAGAAATTTCTGTACATAAGATGAGATTGTACAATATGGAGTAGGTCAAGAAGGTGGGCCAAAATGTCACATCAAACGAGAATAAAGGTCAGAAAGCGACCTTAAACATGTAAGTAAAGATTTTCATTATGTTTTGGTGTCGGGAAAAATTTTGTGGACAATTCCACCGGAGTTTTGAGTAGAAGGGATGTTTTTAAATGAATAATAACTAAATAAGAATGCGATCTGAACGAAAATAAAGTTGTAAGAAATAATAAATAATTATGTGAAATAATAAATCCTGTAGAGGAAATGCATGGAATAAAAATGTCAGTATTTAATAAAAGCAAGCGTGATAATAATAATTATAACAAAGATATTTACATAAAGGTAAATTTGAATTATATGAAAGAAATAGCTTTTGAGCTTTTGTAAGGAATGAACACATGATGTGAATAACAAGGTAAAGAAATCTAAATAAAGATTAAATTGAATGATATAAAAATATAGAGCGTTGAAGCCTTAACAAATGTATAAGACACGATGTGAATGCGTGTTCTTAAAAAGGGAGCGATTTATTGTCAACGGAAAAGATTAATATAAGAATTAAGATATGTATCAATTGTTACTATGAAATTTATCAGTTCTTTGGAAGACATTCGGCCGTAAAGTAATGTTTAGCGTAATGGAACGCAATTAAATAAAAAGGTCACGCTAGGAACGCGTAAAAGTTAAAGTACTTGGTAAATTACTTATGGAGGGTAGTTGATTGCAGTGAATTGAGATATGTTGTAAGTCCTCTAAATTGTGACGTAGATCACGAGGCCATGTGTGTATTATTTAAAAGGGAGCTAATGTATGGTATTATTGAGCGTAGGTCCTGTAAGCTACGGCTTGACCCTAAATCGCGTTTTGTATAAGTCCTCTGATGTGGAAATGTTCCCGAGGCATGTTAAGAGATTCGAACCTAGAATCCTCTTGTTGTTAAAGCCCCTAATTATTCGTCGTAGAATGTGTATTAATCTTCCCAATCAATGAGGACCCTCTCATAATTAATAAATGCCAAGGTTACGAAAGTGGTTTATGAGCCAAAGAATATTGTTGAATGGAAATAAGAGAAGTAAAAGCCAGGTCTCTCCACAGAACTGAGAATAATGTGATGGTTTGTTTTAAAGCATTGAAGAGAGCTGCCACCTTAGGTTAGGCAGAGAGTCGCTTTCCTTATCATAAATCACGCCCGAGTATATGGCCTGACCCTCATCGAGCGAGGGTGGGTAAAAACCGTCTTGTAAGATGTGTTAAACACACCGTGAGTGTTTAAAGTTGTTAATGACCCGGGCGTTGAACCGAGGTCCTTGTAGATTGATATTATCGCTTGCCAATTCAGATCGTAGTTTTCTTATGTGATAATGGTCTTATAAGACAAATGAATTAAATAAAGTCCCTATTGTAATATTGTATGGAAAAGAAGGAATCCACGAGTTTTGTGAAGATAACTAGGTTTCGGGAGTGATCATAGTTTTTGACTTTGTCAAGTAATCTTTATAACTCTGGAGTACACAAATAGTTTTCCCGATCACCGTAGTGAATTTGAAATACTTGAGAGAGATAGTAAATAAGGAGAACATGTGATATGCCCAAATATTGAAGTGAATAATTAACATGTAATTTTAAATGTAATTATATATTTGTTTTGATGATAAGAAAAGATAAAAATAATTCTTGAGGTGTACAAAAATATGACACCATTATTATGGAAAAGTATCGAGCCAAAGAAGCTCGTAGTTATTTGGAACTTTAAGATAAGTACTTTATGTAAGTGAAAATAATCGTGAATTGTTGGTTTTAAAGAAAACCATGTGTTTTAATCTAATATTTGTTTTATTTTTATGCTATTCCTTGTTCACTTTGGACAAGTAGAATGATATTGGTCAGTAGTTTATGTGTTTATTTGTTTGTAGCGCCATAATTTTTGATTAAATAAATGTGTTAAAATAGGAGTTGATTTTGTTGTTATTTTTGAAAGTGTATCCTCTATTTAATCCAAAATATGTAAGTCACAGAGTGGGAGAACTTACCGCAGCCCCGAAAAATCCCGAATTGAGCAATGCTGGCATACTGTGATTTGCATCTTTCTTGCTGCAAGGGCACAGTATGTTGGTAATGCTTGCATGCACTACGTTTATTTACAGTATCTTTGTGATGAGCAGGCTGTGCCTTACTGTTCCCGTATGTATTCTTTGGTCAACATGTATGTACTCACTCTTGTAGAAATGTACCTAAATACATCTAGTATTCAAATATCAATCCGTGTGCCATTTAACTAACATATTTGTCATGTACTATTTAGGCCTATTATGTCAAAATTTGATGTAGGACGTATCCACAAACGCAGAATACTTAGTTACAAATCTTTATTCGAAAATAAAGTAGACCGTAAACTTATCGTATCATTGGAAAATGTGTATTTATAACGTTGCACAGAGACAGTGCTTATCTGAGGAAATGAAGCTTTTGTGAGTTTTTATCTTGCCTATTAGAGCATCCTAATGTTACACAAGAAATGGAATCTTCATTTTTTTACATAATCGACTTGCGATCAAATAAATGAAAAAAATGAAAAAAGAATCACGACACATAAGCTGACTTGCAACATGCGTAACATGTCAAGGATGCTGTACAACACCAGACATGACTAGGAGATGACCAGGAAGCAGTTTTCAGCCAAGAGTTACCATGGGAGGAGTTGTTCCAGTAGTCTACCTACAGTTCAATGATCTTCCCTTGTCGGCAGTTCTTGTAACCACTAGTCTCCTCGCGGCGGTAACGTGAATTACATGTCTGTGCATATCCTAACTCATTTGTTCTCCTCTTTCTGCTGATACTGCTTTTCAGATGCTCAACAGGATATCTTGTACGACTGTTAAACAATAAATAGTGGATCATTTCGTGCTCCACCCTGTACCCGGTACTAGAGAAATAATTGCTTGCTGAGGATCTAGGATATTAAAAAATCTAAATAAGCATAATAACACATCATCTGAATCAGTCATTTAAGAAAGGGCACATGTCCAATTTGTCTTTTCTTTTTACAGAATAACATGCTTCACATCCTGGTGCACTTGTCACAAAAGGAAGGGCACTTATCCAACCAGTAACATGTTGATATTTAAGGTTCATTTGAGTGTTGTTTGGAAGTCATTTAAGAAAGGGCACACGTCCCTGCATAAGTGCCCTTTCTTGAATGACTTCTTTGCTTACAGGAAAGAACGTCTGTATGTTCCTTGGTCAAACAGCTGAGGACTGTGTTTTGATTATTGTCAGAACCTACCCCAGCCAAAAATACTAGTGCAGGGCATATTCTACATGTGACAGCTTTGGGTGAACGTGTTTGGCATTCATAATATGCAAACAACTTCGTCAGTGCTTTATGTTTACCACGAAGGTATAGCTCGTAAAGGTGCCAATGAAGTGTGCAGCTTTTTGTTAGACTATATTCAAAAATGTGTACCAAAGAGTGTAAAGGAACTTCGACTGTTCCCGGATAGAGCAGTAGGACAGAACAAAAATCATACAGTGATCCGATTATGTGCAGCGCTTGTTGACATGAAGCGATTTGAAACCATTACCATTACTTCCCTATACGAGGGCACTCATTCAATGCCTGTGATAGAGATTTTGCTATCATTAAATGATCTGTAAAAGAATTGATCGAATTTATGATGTGAAGCAATAATGTGAGATCATCCTATGGACACCTAAACGTCATGAAAAGTTTACCATCATTCTGGTGGAGACGAGTGATATTCTTAACTTTGCTAGTTGGTGGCCAACAGTTAATAAGAGGCGAGGATTGTCAGATGAATCTCGAGGAAGGGGAGGAACTGTGCGGACGAAACACTTCATCAACGGCCTTATTGAACACACCTTCCATTTGCATTTAGCCAGGAACGTCCAGCTTCCTACTGAACTAGCATACGATGAACCAACTCCTATAGAAAGGAATAAGATGAATGACCTTAAGCGTCTAGAAGTGTACATTCCGGGGGAGTACAAATTCTTTTACGACTAAATACTCGCGTGGTCAACTGTTCGTGACGGACGATGATGTGACTGACGACGGTGGTGATTGACTGTCATCATCCAAATGATTATTATTGTAGAACAACGACACAGTGTGTCTAAGTTATCTGAATAAACTATGTTTTATTGCTCCAAAACTGATTTTCATTCAGCCATCATATTAGAAAGGGCACATATCCATTTATTTCATCTGCTAATTTCCACCAAGTCCTTCATCTTTACTCCATATTTTATCAAGTAATCCAACCACAGCCATCAACACTAAAGTTCGAAACACATACATTTAACGTAAATAGCACGACTGGCTTCTCAATCGGTTTTTTGCTCCTCCTGAAAAGTTACATTTCTGGACATATGCCCTTTCTTAAAATAATTCGGAAAAATTATCCAGTTTTATCAATCCAGTATTGCTAGCGTTTCGCCCCCGTGCTGTTGGTATGGTACTGAGCTCGAATTCGGCTTATTTTAGGATGATTTTGAGGCCAGAATCGTGTTTGTAATGGTGAATATGCATGAGATTGGAAGGGCTGGATTTGTGACATAAATCAAGTTTTTAGCTTAGTCGCAAGTCTATGATGCATTATGGTCGCCCTTTACAAGGTTATTGTACCTTGGGGAAGAAGCGTTACTGCGCCTATATTGGGATAAATACGGTATCCACGAGCTGCATGTCTGAGAACTGATAGCCAATCAGAGAAGACTTCTCTGATAGAAGACCCTGGGATCATAACTAAGCCAGTTATTTATTCTATTTTCGACCGATTGAAGGGGATATTACATCATGAAAAGTTGCTACATTTAAATATTAACCATGGTAAAATGTTATTACAGTGATTAAATACTCCAGAATGAAGTAATAAGCATTGTGAGGAGCCCGCGCAATCTTATGCCCTCCCTTGGAAAATGGCGGAAATTCAGTCAGATGGGAGAGTGAGGACTGGAAACATGGTTCATTACTGTTTTGAGATTTGGCGAGTGTCGACCGCAGAGCGAAGGGAGAGGCGTTTCAACGTTAAGGAATCCTGCACTTCAGCCGAACCAGCGACCGAGTGCCAATAGCATGGCAAGCCCGCACTTCTCGTGTGTAGAGGAAGCCAGTGTTAAACACAGTATTTTACATATATTTCTTGTGTGTGCGGTATGGAGAAGCCAGCTTTAATATAAAGCTTGAATAAGCAAGTTTATAGTGCGAGTGCGATAGGGAAGCATCTATAAGGGATCTGCGGTATCCCAATTTCGAGATTCGACAGTTTTAAGAACGTGAGTCGAGTGCTAGGAGAAAAGTGCTTATCTCGTGGCCAGAACGGAGTGTCGCAGCGCAATATTCGCATGGACAGACCGACCATTTGAAGTAGTCGTGAATTAACATTCGCAAAGCTATGTGCAGTGTAAGACGAGTGAGGCTACAAATCTACTACAGTGTGATATCAATTCCACAGATATTCACGATGATATTTATTCATTTTATTATAACAAGGCATTTGACCGTTAAGATGTTGGCTGTGATGTTTGAGTAAATTATGCGCCAGGGGTACACGAGATGGAAGCATGGTGGCTTCATTGAGCAACCTTCGAAATGAAATTTGAACATTGTAAAGTTATGTCCAACTACATCACGACATTAGGTGACCAATTGACTTCACTACATCTTCGAAGCAATACATGGTCTATAATTACGAACATTATTCAACTGTATTGCTCGTTCTTCATGGGGGTTTTCAAGAGTTGTCGGAAGAAGGTTCTAAAAGACGCTTTCTGACGGAAGACGATGGCGGTCCAAGTAAACGGGATGGCCGCAGTTCGAGTCCAATCTACGACAGGAGGTGCTCTTGGAGGAACGCGAGTTCGATGTCCGAGATGTCTGTTTGTGGATCGTGGGGAACTAGAGTTCGATCCTGGGCTGGAACCGAATTACCAATTCATCTGGGTAATTTCTATTCGCTACAATTTATCGAGAACTTCTATCAAGGTACAGCGAATGCACTGTTTTCCGTAGTTTGGAGTAGATTGATACATGTTGAGCACCAATTTTCTACTGTAGTATTGCCTTTTGTCTTCGATTAGTTGTGGGATTTTTCAGTAAACTTTAGCGTTGGAGATTTTCGTTTTCGATTCCAACTTTATTTTCTTTTTACATTAATTTAATCTACAAGATAGTCATATGGAATTTATTTCCATGTTTGGAATTTCTTTGAATTTTATTTAAATCTTTTCCTTGATTTAAATAGTGGAATTATATTTAGGTTTTCGTCTTCAACGTTATTATTATTCGTTTGTAGAGGATTAACTTTGGGTATTTTTCTACGAGAAGGTATTTAGGGGAAGCGATTGACGATTTATTCTTACATTTAATTGAGATTGTGTGATAATCTCTTCGACATTTTATGGTATTGGCATGAACATTTAGGAAGATTAGATCGATTTGCCATTTTTTTGTAGAAGTGACTTTCATATTGAGTTGATAGTCTGTTTCAGCTGACAATTATTTTATTTTGAGATAGCATTGATCTATCGTTACCGAACTTTGAAGAAATATAAATATTTTGGAAGATTTAATTATTTTTATTGATCGACGATTTTTATAGACGTCTTGATCAATTTTCGAACTCAGATACGTGGAACATTTCTATTACAACAAATTTCAGAGATCATGTTGTAACGTCAGATACAATTGTAGTCTTGACTTTATGGCATTGTTGAATTTACGTCAGTATGGAACGATATGTTCGTATTTTTTATTAAATATTTAAGGAACATTTAATTAATTCCAGGTTTACTGTGCTTATTAAACTTGCAGAGGGAGTCAGTCCTACACACATTTCAACGATTATTAACAATCTGAATCATCTTGTAAGTAACATTTGAAGTTGTTATGATGTATAAATATGCAGAGCAATATTATAAGAGTTAATTAAGTCAATATTGGACACACATTTAAATTTGTTATTTGGAATGCGATGGGTAATTCCGCATTAAGGTATTTATTGTAACCACTGCGAAGGTTTATTCCGCATAGTGATGTAATGGTAAAATAGTATACGATGATGTCATTCCGTATAACTTTGATGAAGTGTAAAGCTGCGATGAAATATTTTGAGTGTGCATATACGAAGAAAACATACCGTATTAATTAAGAAACTTGTTACTGTAATGTTATATCATACTATTTTCAGCATTTGAGGGAAGTGAAGTTGAGTTAGGTGTAACTCATTGTTATTCTAAGAATGTGTTCGTTGGATTAGACGATTTTAAGGAGGCATGCGGAAACCCTTTATTAAAATCTTGAACTAATAATAATATGAAGTGTTCTTAAATAAATGATCATATTAAACCCGGATTAAACAAAAACCTAATCTATGACATTAATAGTCTGTGTTAGTATTGAGTAAACTTGAAACTTTTTAATTACTTGAAGTAATTGCGATGACCATAATTATTATGAAACATTAAGGAAGGTAGTTTTAATCTACACTTTGATGTGTTTAATTCTCGCATAGAAGTATAATAATAACATTTCTATATTATTTTGACATGGAGGGACAGTTTAGACATTAAACTTGCATAACTAGACCGTTGTAAATATTAAACCTTTTAAAAGGTGTTGTGCTCATTTCTTTTCTTTAACTTTGTTGTAATCACGGATAATAGTAATTTATTTTGCGATGTTAATATAATAATATTAAGCTTCCATCATACGTGTTCTTTATTTTGAATGGAGAAACATTGTATGCAACACAATGTGAGTGAGAGATTGTTTTATATGATTTATGTTTGTGATATTTTGGGGGATTTTTCGATGTAATGGAGAGATGTGTTGTTGTCCGAATTATTTTATGAAACATTAAGGGAGGAATGGTGTTCTTTCAGGAGCATTGTCAATTAGTATTTGTACTAGAATGCGTGATGACTGAGGGATTAGTCATGTGTATGTATGAATCCCGGATGAGAAGGAAACAACTGATTGTGTATACCAATGGCAGCTATTTGAAAACAGCTGATGGACATTTTATGTAGTCCAGCTGACCTTTTTAAATTATAAAAGTAGGTTTTGGGGTATAGAGTAAAACGTAGTATTGCCAAAATTTAAATTCACTTTTGATCGATACTTTTGGAAAAGCTTTCGGCATATTTAAATTATTTTAAAATATTTTGATTTCAATATTTAAACTCCAGTTGGAGGAGGCAATGTAAACATGAGATTTTGGGCGTGCGAAGCTCAGCTGTTTTAGCGTTAGTATGTCAAATTTGTAGTGGATGAGTGGGAGTTTTTTTATCTGTTTCTATTTCATTGTTTATTTATTGTCGGGTGGTTTCGGCAATAAAGTAGCTTCATTCCTTTTTACAAGTGGGTCTTGCGTGATCTATTTCAATGATGGTAAGGTCGTGTTATGCAAAGGGGGTACTCACGGTATGTGGCGCCTTTATCCCATTCCGACCCGCGATTTAGGTAAGGATCTCATGCTCCTATTGTAGTTAGTCCATAACACTTCCTCTGCGACTGTGTGATATCATAGAATTGCTTGTCAGAGGGATTTTCAGTTTTTTTAGCCGGGACCTTCAAGATTCTTCGATCCATTCTCCATTCCAGGATTTTGACAAGTCAACTATATGATAATTGCAGCTACAGTACACCTCATCAAGACAATGTAGCCTACTATGTCAGCGCATCAACCTTGGAACTGGTATCCATAGTAGTCTCTTTGTTTTGGTGAAAGACTAGGGTGTAGAATGGCACAAATTATAGCATATACCTGGATGATATATCATTTAACATTAGCTTTATTCAAAATTTCTCATTCCATAAGTTATATTTCTATGATCAATTTTCATGAGTCGTCATGAAAGTTCAAAATTTTCATGCTTTTACAATTGGATATTCTCAAGCTGGATAGTATGGTAGTATATAATAAAAGTTAATGTTGTTAAACCCTTCTGGTGTTAATATTAGAATGCTTATAATTATCTTATGCTGAGACCAACAGCCAAGCAAGTATTATTAGGCTACTCTAGAGTTATTTCCACACCTCAGCTCATCTTGCAGGAAGTGAGTTGACAAGTCCTGCTCCGTTGTGAAGTGAACATATTATTGATAACTAAAGAGCAAGTATTGTTGGTAAATAAACCACGGGAAATCAATAGAACAACAATGACATGTGACAGAACAATAATGAATATAATATGATAAACAAACAACAATGAAATAAATATTCCACCTTGTGGCTGTGATGATCCTGAACGTTACACATATTCTAAATTAATCAAATAAATGTGCTCTCAATCAGTCCATTCCTTTGGCAAATGTAACCACTACATCTAGCCCCCATTAGGGGCAGATGACCTCATAGTTCGCCCCTTAAAACAACAATAACTAACTAACTAGGCTCATTGCCCTCTGTAACAACATAACTGGATCTAGTGGAGTTGGCATCACTGCTAACCTTAAAATAATGTGATCAAGTTTCTTTAAGGAGCTGAGAGGTTTGCTTGTATCACAGTGACATTGAATACCTCCCTTATAATGATTCCTAGCAACAGGTGTGAGTTTGCTTAGATAAGTTTGAATCCCCAAAGTTACCAGGCTGGATCAATCTCTACATCACACCATAGTGGCTACAGCCCCTTCCCAGGTTCCATGTTTTAATAATTCATTTACCACCTCTGCATGTCCCCACTTATCTGCCAAGGACATTGGAGAGCATTTATACTGGTTTGTAACATTAACCTCGTAGTTCCGCCCCTTAAAACTACAATAACTAACTAACTAACTAACTAACTAACATCAGCCCCATATTCTAACAATAACTTGACCACCCCTGCATGTCCCCCACCAACTGCCTTGTGCAATGGAGTGAATTTTTCCGAGTTTTTAACATTCACATCAGCCCCATATTCTAACAACAACTTGACCACGACTGCATGTCCCCCACCAGCTGCCTTGTGCAATGGAGTGGATTCAATCCAGCCTTTATCATTCACATCAGCCCCATATTGTAGCAATAACTTGACCACCCCTGCATATCCCCCACCAGCTGCCTTGTGCAATGGAGTGGACCCAATCCAGCCTTTATCATTCACATCAGCCCCATATTCTAATAACAACTTGACCACCTCTACATGTCCCCCACCAGCTGCCTTATGCAATGTAGTGGATTCATACTTCTCTTTAACATTCACATCAGCTCCATGTTCTAATAGTAACTAGACTACCTCTACATGTCCCACACCAGCTGCCTTCTGCAATGGAGTGCATTTATCCGAGTTTTTAACATTCACATCAGCCCCATAGTCTAACAATAAATTAACCACCCCTACATTTTCCCCACCAGCTGCATTGTGCAATGGACTGGATTTATCCGAGTTTTGAACATTCACATCAGCCCCATATTCTAACAATAACGTGACCACCCCTACATTTTCCTCACCAGCTGCATTGTGCAATGGAGTGCATTTACTATTGTCCTGAACATTCACATCCGCTAGATGTTCTAATAGTAACTTGACCACCTCTACATGTCCCTCACAAGCTTCATTGTGCAATGGAGTATAGTTCAGCCAGCCTTGAACATTCACATCAGCTCCATGTTCTAATAATAACTTGACCACCTCTATATGTCCCCCACCAGCTGCCTTGTGCAATGGAGTGCATTTACTATTGTCTTGAACATTCACATCAGCTCCATGTTCTAATAGTAACTTGACAACCTCTTCATGTCCCCCACCAGCTGCCTTGTGTAATGGGGAGTATTCATACCGATCTTTAACATTAACATCAGCTCCATGTTCTAATAGTAACTTGACCACCTCTACATGTCCCCCACCAGCTGCATTGTGCAATGGAGTGGATTCAAACCAGTCTTCAACATTCATATCAGCCCCATATTCTAATAATAACTTGACCACCTCTACATGTCCCGCACCAGCTGCCTTGTGCAATGGAGTGTATTCATACTGGTTTTGAACATTCACATCCGCTTGATGTTCTAATAGTAACTTGACCACCTCTTCATGTCCCCCACCAGCTGCCTTGTGTAATGGGGAGTATTCATACCGATCTTTAACATTAACATCAGCTCCATGTTCTAATGGTAACTTGACCACCTCTATATGTCCCCCACCAGCTGCATCATGCAATGGATAGTATTCATACCGGTTTCGAACATTCACATCAGCTCCATATTCTAATAGTAACGTGACCACATGTACATGGCCCGAAACAGCTGCCTGGTGCAATGGAGTACGTCCCCACCCGTCTCTATCTCCCACATTAGCTCCCCGGTTCAACCACCAACGTACAAGGTACTTTTTACCATCCGATGCTGCATTTAATAAAGAAGAGAAGATGGCGCGAACTGCAGGATGTACATTCAAATGGTGATCCCGTCCTACAGATAATATTTTCCGCATAATTCTCTTATCGCGAACCAGACTTTTTAGCCTTGGCAAATCGGAATCCTTAGCCCCATTCTGCGTCAGTACTGCAATTATTTCCCAGGACTCCTTGTTATCCGCGTAGCGCAATGGTCGCCATCCCATCACTTTGTCGCACACATCTACCCAACTTTTGGAATCAACTAAAAGTTCAGCAATATCTGTCTTCCCGTGTGCTGCAGCTAGGTGCAACGCTAATCTGCCACCATTGTCCACAGTATTGACAACTGAATGGTCTACAAGCAGTTCCTGAACTTGAACTATGTCTCCTCTCAAAACCATCTGGTGTAGCTCAAATCCGTCTGACATCATCTGATCAAAAAAAAAATCACATTATCAAATCCCCACTTGGATATCATTGCATACTTGTTGACACTTCTTCCATCTTTTAAAAGTCTTCTTGTTTTATTCTGAATCCTACTCCATGAAGTAGACGGTATTTCAGATTTTGTGGATAACTTTCTGGTTTCCTCCTCATACATAACTTTCAGCCAGCAAGCAACTAGATATTCAGAAAGGGACTTATGGACAAATATAGGAATGTCTTCAACAACTCTGTCAATGATCCCAAATCTCTGTAGTTTAATAAATTCCAATTCACCTAATAGTCCCACATTAACATCCAGTAGTGATAGTTGTTCTACCGTGAAAGTTTCCAGCAAGGCGCACCGAGTATGTTTATCCAAGAACTCCTTTTTTCGCTCCTGCATCATTTCAAGGATAACTTGATCATCCGTGTTTATTCTAAACTTTTCTTTGAATGTATCTTCATACTTTTTGTTAAAGAATTTCTTATATAGTTGGTACAAATGCATTGGGGCTTCCTCAAGATGCATCGTTGACTCTGGATGCTGTGTGCTGTGTCCGATGAAGATCTCGGCTACCAGACGTGCGTGAAATGGTACTTCACATATGTGGGTTAGTGATGTTCTTAAATCAATTATAATCTGCTTTCTGGTTCTAGACACTACTTCATCCTCTAAGCCATTCTGTTGGAAATATGAAGTGAAATATTCAATTTGCTGATCTTCTGCGAATGGCTGAATCACTAATGGCAGCGTTTGAAGGTTCTCCTGTAAATAAGATTCAACCACTGGTCGGCTTGTAATCCAGATCTCCTTCACATTGGATTCTCTCAGAAGCAGTTTGAGGACACTCATCACCTGCTCCTTGTATGTTGGAGACACTTCGTCTACGGCATCAAGGAAAATGCAGATATTTCCGTTAGTTCTCATACTGTCGAACAGCAAATTCCTGGCTGTCTTGTGACATGTAGACTCTTGGATATTTGCAGCTTGACCGAGCAGATCAGCTACTTGTTGAAGAGTGATATCTTCAGGACGATATTTACTGAGAGTAGTTGAGTAGGCCTACTCAGCAAGAGGAACAAAGGTCATCCAATGCTCAGGGTTTTGCTTCTTATGCTTTACTGTGAGATGTTTGAGAAGACTGGTCTTCCCTATGCCAGGCTGCCCTGTAAGTAGTCGCACTTTTCCGTTCCAAACTTGGGACAATAGACTGCCGTGGACGCAAGTCCCTTGCTTATTGTGGCATGCCGAGGATATTGGGCTAACATGATTCCTCACAAGAGAGTCATCACCTTTCGTCTCTTTCCAGACAAGGAATCCATCGCTGTACTCCAGCCAGTGAATATTCTTGTCTACGTATTTTAGCTGCCCCTGTTCCTCTCTGGCAGTGGCGTTTATCGTGCTGCTGGACACATCTTTCTCCCGATCTTTGGGTAGATGCGACACGATGAATACATAGTGCTTATGTTCTTCCTTTAGCACATTGAATTCGAGTACAGTTTGGTGGCAGAGACTGCGCTTGATATACAGGTTATCCACGATGGGTAAATGTCCACCAATAGAAATACTGAGCCCTTTGAGGAGAGCAGAAAACGTCTTTCCATGGATAAGGTTCTCAATTTCCTCGGTTTCGATCAGCTTGGATAAAGGCACTTCCTCTCCCTGAAACTGAACGGTAGAATTCCCTATACTTATCTGAGACTCTACAGTGAGATTTGTCAGAGACCATGTGTCTGTTTGGTGTGTCCACTTTTGGGGCAGCTTCAGTTCCCGGCCAGATACTATAATGAGCCTCTTCTTTCCTGACTGAATATCAAGAAGGAATTCAGGGACGTCTTCCTCAATATCTGCATTAATGATTATGTTGTCACAGTGATTTGACAGACACACACTCCGCACAGCGACTGATTGTGAGCTCTGGGATGCATCAAAGGACAAGTAGTTGTCGCCACACTCACTGCGGACCAGCGCCAGGACTTTCAGATATCTTATATCTCTGTCAACATCTGGAACACTAATGTTCAGGTGATCACCACTAATAAGCGTCTTTGCACTGTCATCCAATAGAAACTCATAGCTTACGCTCTTCACTTGACGGTTCAGATGATCCCGGAGAAGAGTAAACCAATTTGGGGAGCTGTCTGTAAGAGGATCTGTGGTATTTTGGCAAGCTTCCATTTCGTCAAGAAAATCCCTACTGAGCAATTTTAGCTCTTCATCTGCCACTAGTGCAAGGTTAGATACCTCATTTTTAACAAGGTCTAGTACATGCTCAGCATTACCTTGCTCGCTGAAAATAAGAAACTTGGAAAGAAACGTATGATAATCTCCCTCGTCTTCATGGCCTCTCTTCAAATCCCATATTTGTGTGTCTCCGGAACCAAAACGAAAAATAGACTGTGTGTTATCTCCAGTGCTGAGCACATCCCTCAACTCAGTAGGTATGTCGACAAGTTCATCTGTGGAACTGTGCTCAATAGGACTGTTCGTATAAAGTAAAAAATAGAAATTATTGAAAGAACATCCTTGGAAAATTCCCAAGTTATCAGCACATTTCCCTTTAATATCTTTATATGAATTGTAATATTTCAAGACACTGAACTTTCCCTTTTTGTCGATCAGTGCCGCAGTTGGGATCAGACTGGCGTTTTGCTTGTGCTTCAGTTGAACACAAAACGATGTATTGGTTGTTTTATCAGTGATGAACACATCATCGAGAGCGCCCAGGTCACGTAAATTGCTGGCGAGGAGGAAGGGCTTTCTCCTCTCCAGCAATCTGAGGTAGGCAAGGCCACAGACTCCATACTCGTACTTCACTCCCAAGGGTGTTGCTGAGCCTGGTGTTTTCTCGTAGTTTGGCCTGACACAGAGATACACACTCAATGAATAATATATACTACCTCATGTAAACATTTTTCAGGTTTAGGGAATAAAATGTAGACATATATTTTGCCATCGATAGCACAAATGTTTGTCATATCCGTATTGATTGTTGAATTAAAAGTTTAAATTATACACCAATCAGTACTCACATAAATATATCTATTATATACTGCACATATTTCCACCTGACATTGAGGTCTCCTTCAGCGCAATTAAGAATAAAATCAATTAAGAATAAGAATAAAATGTATTAAGTCTAATGTTTGTTTGATGTGAAATGGTTATGATATAAATTGTAATTAAAAGAATAAAGGGCCTCCAGGAGAAAGGGTACTGGTAATGAAAAATGTCCCCCAATTTGGAGTAGGTTTCTTGGTACACCATAGAATATTAGATTCTATTACGGATTTTTCCTCAAATCCCCTCGAGTTGCATTGTTAATCGTTAAAGTGGAAAACATGATATACACATTGATAAATGTTCATGCACCAACAAATGACAAAAATAGAACTGATACTGAAGGGACGGATCAATTTTGGGATGATTTTGAACAATTGGGACGAATATACCTGATACTAATATTAAAATTTTACTTGGAGATTTCAATGCAAAGATTGGACGTGAGAGGAAATTTCGTCTAGTGGTGGGGCACTGGCCAGCACATAACTTGACAAACAGGAATGGTGAACGGTTAATTGAATTTTGTATTAACCATGGTCTAATTATGGAGACAACAAGGTTCAAGAGGAGACCACATTAATTAGTGACTTGGGAATGTCCTAATATTAAGTTAGGAGAGTTTCTGATGGATCATGTGGCCATGGGTCGGAAATTTCACAAAGAAATTTACAATGTAAAAGTCCTTCGTGGTTTTGATGTTGATTCGGAACATTACATTTCAAAGATTAAAATCAAATTGACTCCTAAAAGGGGAAATAAACCACAACAATTTAATAGCAAAAGATTGTATGATCCTAGTTCAGTTATCAATAATCCAGTATATTTTGAGCAATCCATCACGCTTTTAAGTGACAACTTGGGGACCACTGTTAAAAAATTAAAAGCCTTAGCGGAAGAAGTTGCTCCATTAAAAAACGAAAGAAACATGAATGGTGGAATGAGGATTGTTTTTTAGCAATTCTACGCCGGCTTACAGCTTGGTTGAATTACCAACAAAAAAAACTGAAAGTTCTAGGGTAGGAATTAATCAATGCTAGACGGTTAACGGCCAAAGAAATCAGGAGGGTTAAAAGGGAATATCAGAAGGAAACATTAAAATCTATTGATGAAGCTTTCAATCGCCATAAAACAAGAGACTATTATAGGACATTTAAACAATACCAATCAAAATTTACTCCCCCTATTCTTTTGATGAAGGATAGGAACGGGCAGTTGGCCCATAATGATTATGACAATGCAATAATTTTGGCCGATTACTTCATAAAATTATAATAATTAATAGTGATGAACCTGTAAGCCTCCGTGGCTTAGGCGGCAGCACGCCGGCCTCTCACCGCTGGGTCCGTGGATCAAATCCCGTTCACTCAATGTGAGATCTGTGCTGGACAAAACGGAGGCAGACAGGTTTTTCTCCGGGTACTCCGGTTTTCCCTGTCACAATTTCATTCCAGCAACGCTCTCCACTATCATTTCATTTCATCTGTCATTCATTTAATCATTGCCCCAGAGGAGTGCGTCAGGCCTCGGCAGCCGGCACAGTTCATATCCTCGCCGCTAGATCGGGGCTTCATTCATTCATTCCATTCCTGACCCGGTCGGAGACTGGAAGCAGGCTGTGGATTTTCATTTCAACAGTGATGAACCTGAAGATTCTTTTGAATTCGATCCCTATCCCAGAAATAAAACACCCCTGGAAAAGATCATACCGCCGGTTTACGATGAAGTGCGTACAGCGATTGATTCACTTAAAAATTTCAAATCGGCAGGAGAGAATAAAGTAGTAGCAGAACATTGGAAGAATGCTAATGTACAGACTATTCATAACATACATAAACATCTTATTGACATTTGGAACACAAAAAATTGCCTGAAGAGTGGCATATTGCTAGTATACACCCTACATACAAAAAGGGCGATAGATAAGATCCTGGAAAGTATCGAGGAATATCGTTGCTGGATGTCACGTATAAGATATTTCAAAGATTTTATATTCCAGAATTCACGAACAACTTAATAATGAACTTGGTGAATATCAGGGTAGTTTCCGTCCAGGACGAAGCTGTCCAGATCTAATTATCAGTCTCAACTGGGTTATAAAACATCACAGGATTAGGAGCAAAGATGTAGTGATCACTTTCGCTGATTTTAAAAGAGTTTATGATAGTATCCATCGCAAATCTTTATTAAATGTCCTCAATGAATTTGGTTAACATCGAAAACTTGTTATCCTTATTGCGGCCACTCTTAAGAATACTAAATCTAGACTTAGATTTAGCAGTGAAACCTCTGAGTCATTTGAAATCCACACTGGTCTTCGGCAGGGAGATGGATTATCTACATTGTTGTTTAATTGTGTGCTGGAAAAAAATATGCGTCCATGGAATAAGGTTTGTCCACCGAATGTTAAGATTGGAAAAAATATTCGACTAAATTGTCTCGCCTTTGCAGATGATCTAGTATTATTAGCAACTAGTATCGAAGAAGCTAAATTTCAAGTAGCGAAATTGGAACGACTAGCAGCAAAGGTTGGGTTGAAAATTTCTTTTGAGAAAACGGAAATGATGTCATCTTTTCAAGTTGACACATCACATATTGTTATGCATAATGCCCAGAAAATAAAGATTGTGGAAAAATGTAAATATCTTGGTGAGGTCATCACTTGGAATGCCAATGAAGGAGCATCAATAGATAGTGGAACACTAATAGTGCGACGAGAAAGAGCATCAGTAGATAGTGGAACACTAATAGTGCGACGAGAAAGAGCATCAGTAGATAGTGGAACACTAATAGTGCGACGAGAAAGAGCATCAATAGATAGTGGAACACTAATAGTGCGACGAGAAAGAGCATCAGTAGATAGTGGAACACTAATAGTGCGACGAGAAAGAGCATCAATAGATAGTGGAACACTAATAGTGCGACGAGAAAGAGCATCAATAGATAGTGGAACACTAATAGTGCGACGAGAAAGAGCATCAGTAGATAGTGGAACACTAATAGTGCGACGAGAAAGAGCATCAATAGATAGTGGAACACTAATAGTGCGACGAGAAAGAGCATCAGTAGATAGTGGAACACTAATAGTGCGACGAGAAAGAGCATCAGTAGATAGTGGAACACTAATAGTGCGACGAGAAAGAGCATCAGTAGATAGTGGAACACTAATAGTGCGACGAGAAAGAGCATCAATAGATAGTGGAACACTAATAGTGCGACGAGAAAGAGCATCAGTAGATAGTGGAACACTAATAGTGCGACGAGAAAGAGCATCAGTAGATAGTGGAACACTAATAGTGCGACGAGAAAGAGCATCAGTAGATAGTGGAACACTAATAGTGCGACGAGCACAACACATTACCTGGCCAACATAAGAAACAGTCTCCTTCGATTAATGCTAAATTTCGACATTATTTCTCCGTTGTTAAGCCATAAGCAACATATGTAAGTGAAACTATATTTAAACTAAACACCCGATCAACAACTGACAAACTACAGAAGGTTGATAGACGGATTCTTCGGACAATACTCAATAAAAAAACACCAGGTTGAGGGCCAGTGGAGACTTTTGCCCAATTCAATACTTTACAAGGAAAATGAATCGATCATTGACACGATGCGAAAAAAAAGGATTGCGTTTTTGGACACATATCCCAATTGCGAAATAATAGACTCCTGAAACAACTTTTTGGCATCTTTTGGAACAGTAAAACAAAAATCACATGGTTTAAAGAAATACAAATGAATTTAGACGAATTGAAAATTACTAAGCATCAAATTGAACATAGATAAGAGACACGGCTTTTGTATAAGAAATACACTCGACTAACATTCAAAATTTCACAGCGTAAGCAATATGTCATATCAGCAGAAGAACGAGCTGAAGATCTTCCAGAATGAAGAAGTATTGGGAAAGAAAACAATTATCAAGAATTAAGAACTGAACTTAGTATTTGAAGACTTTGTATATGAGGTTTAATTTTAGGTGCTCCAATGTGGGCGTAAACAGTGTAAATAAATAAAGGAATGTAATAAAATAATAAAATCGATATCCTTGCAATATTAGGATTTATATTCAATTTTCAAAATATAGTCAGAAAATAAGTAATTGTGTAAAAGTGAGTGTAAATAAAATATTGGGCTTTATATTAAAAAAATCAAAAAATATAATCAATTAAATAATTTAGAGAAACCATTTCCGAATATCAACAAGTATTTTAAGTCAGTGCTTAAAATGAGTAAAGCAAATCTTCTTCCAAAATAATATGGAGTGTGAATTTTGAGAGGTGCCAACCAGTTGACCGACTGAATAACATTCAACTACGTAATATATACGACTAAGTACCGTAATATAATGTAGGTCAGATATTCTACTCACATGGTGGCTATGTTAGATCTTGATGGTCCTGCAAAGAGAGAAACAGACAGTATGAATAGAGTAGAGTCCGTTCAAGAACTGTAGGAAGCAGACATCTGTAGCTATTGACATGGAGCGGCTTGTGTCCAACTACAGACACTAATCTAAGTTGAAGGGCTTCGAGCACTCGCTAGCATTTCTTGAACAGGCTCTACGATAAGTGGTGGTTGTTTTCAGGGGGCATTTCAAATGTTACCTACAGAACTACGTAAACACGATCATATTTACTCTCCGTTTATCTACGTTCAAACAAAACCAAGTTAGCAATACTTGAATGATAGTAGCTAATAACGGGTTCAAACCCGGCCAAAGTCGTCGGATATTTGAAGAGGGTTATGAATCCCTCAGTATCCCTTCCTTCGGAGGAGAAGTAAAGCCGGCGATCCCATGTCATAGATTTATGGCATCATAAAGAGCCTTCCACTAATTACACTTGTGGAAACAAAAATTTGTAGGTTAGTTTGATAACGCTTGATTAGGTCCAACGTTCGCCACCAGGTGGTGACTGCGATGCCATTTAGTAGCCGCATCTGCAGATAGGTGTCGTGGATGGTAGCATTTGGTGGCAAAATTAGGAACTACTTGAAAAAATTAATCATCTGCAGTCCTTGTACCTGAATCACAGATAACACTAATACAGCCATCACAATTAACACCGGTTATCAGACAGATTCTACACACACCCAAAGTACACGGGGCTACATGACCGCGTTGTCGCAGCCCCTAAACTAAGGAACCAACCAACCAAGGTAGAAAATGATGAAAGCAAGAGAGATTTCCTCCCTTAGCCTTTGGAACTCCCCCACCAACCAGCAAGGCAGCAGGTCCAAGAGCTAACTACGTAACGCCTTGGCCTCGGATTCCCTAATACCGCCAGAGTCGGAAGAGAACGAAGGGTACCCCAAGGAAGTTGGCAGTAACGGTGAAAGAGAGGAAATGCAGTCCCATTAGTTACGAGCCCCTGATCCCTTACAACCATACAGTATGAAGTAGTCACATTGTAAGTGAGCCAGTATTAAGGTACCCTACCCTGATCGAAGTACGAAGATATTACTACTGGCCGGGATTTGAATATCGCGGCGGTGTTAGTTGAGTTTTTCGGCGATAGATTGTACCGCGCGCTGGTGAGTGATACTGACTCACGAGTTATAGTTCTTCTCTGTCCGCTAGGAGGAGGGCTGAATTGTTTTCTTCGTGGGACCGGAATCTAAGTTGTATTTTGTTTTAATGCAGTCATGGTGACATTTATTGAAAGATTATTATTGTAAAAAGATTGTGTTTCTGAACCTTGAAAGGGTAAGATGTGACTTCTGCCTGCGGAAGATTTAGGGGGAATTTCGGGAGCTTGCCTCCTGAATTTCGTCCCCTGATGTCGTCTGAAGATCTTTGACATATCAACGACTTCGACAAATGTTATTATTGTTTCGGAAAGTTAATATCTTTAAAGATATGTATTCTACATTTGCGTATGTTGTTAGGCCTACATCATGGATCGATGTTATTTTATAAATATGCATGAAGAAAGCCGAGGTTCTAATATATGTGAAGAAATTGGATGATGTACGGTATGTCCCTATATGTTAATAATTATTAAATAGTTACATTATAGTAAATATATGTTGACGGAACATGAAACAAGTCGTATTTCCAACGTGAGTATTTGGTACTGAATTGGCTGAGAAAGGTAATGCTGTTTATATTTGGTTATTTCTGATTTGTATGAAAGGTCTACAGATGTGATGCATCAAACTTAATGTCAACCTCGTGTTTTCACATTAGAAGGCTATTGACACTCATCTTCGCTTACGAAATTAATGTTTATTAACCTTATTTTATTTAATATGTAAATGTCTTTTGATTACGTTATAGTATGCTTTATGGCCTGTCAACGTTTATTTATTAATTTTGCTCTTGCTTTGATTATCTAACAGCGCTGGTAGGATTATCGTATGTCGTTTGTTTTTCATGATGGCTGACGATATTATTTGTTAAACTATGGTCGTCGATAAGAGAGAAGTTAGTAGCCATTACTGAATGTAGACGCGATTGAAATATCTCCGCATATTTATTGAGATTAATTGAGTTTATTCTTCAGTTTAGACGTCATAATACTTCAGAAGTTGAAATATATGTATGGATTGCCCATGGAATAAATAAATAAATTATTTATTGACGAGTGACGTGATATGTGATATGATGCATTCTATTGAGGCTTTAACTGAAGCAAGGGAATGTTAGTTCTTTCGTCGTTTATATATTTTGGCAAGATTTCTCTACAACAGAAATATCATTTTGATGGGGTTGATATTGGTATTCTCGATTGTATTAACGTTTGACGTAGCCTTCGAGCAATATCTACTTACCTATGGTAGGAACATGTAAGTACCCTGTGAGTGTAAAGATCCACATCTGTTTGTACTTTGTTATGATATGGCTTGTGTTTCTTTTTATATATACATTGGTGATGAATATATTGTGTCTATACCAGATAACCTCTGTATCATTTCTGGGTTCCGGGGTTCGGTGACAGTTTCAAACAATTAGCTCTGGGTATGGAAGCAATTAGGTCCAGTGCCTTCCTATATAACCTGACGGGTCAGTAAGGATTCCTTATTGACATTCTAATAGAAGTGTCACGTGGCGGTTGTGCTGTAAGTGGGAATTCCTGGGTTTGACACCATGTTCCATTACAAGCTTGCCACAGTATGTGAGTGGTTATCGTGTCGGACGACCAACCCCAAAGCTTTCGGGTTCGCTCCAGGCCGTGATAAGTGATTTTTGAAAGGCGGCAAAAATCACAGCACGCATGTCATACGTTGTTGGCATGTTAAAGAACCCTTTGAATTCAGTAGGCCGTGTACATAATGGCAAAATTAATCTCGCGATTTTCCACTAACAGAAATTTCTTCGTTTCTCTACTAGAAAACGCTATAATGTCAAGGAGCTTGGATATCTAACCTCCTTGACTTTCATAGCGCTCCAAGGAACAACAAAAAATTCGACATGTAAGCTGCCCTCTGGGCGCAAATATCAAAGCTTGCTCCCGGCACCCGTGTCCATACGATATTATTATTACTTCTGACAATCTCGCAGACGTTTTATGCTTGGAATCGTCATTAAAGCCGATGAATCTCTCCTCTATTCTATAGTCCACACAGTATCTAAATATTATGCTCATCTGGCTCTTTCAGGACACGTCTAACATCTCATCCGCTTGTATGGCTTCATTTGTTTGTGTTTTGAATTCTCCCTTAATGCAATAGTTGTGAGCTCTAACAAGTCATTTTGAATGTCTGGAAATGTTCCTTTTTAATGATGATGATTGTAAAATGGTCACCGACTATCGATTCATTTTGAGTGAGCAGATTCAACAATAGCAAATAGTTCCCTTTGTTAACAGAACGTTCATCTTCTCTATGCCCACAGAAGGCCAGTTCTTGTGTAGCCTACTGAGAAATACTACAGATGGTATGAGTCGCGGCAAATACTGCCTCATTATGTTTTACTGCTTGCAGTCGGGCAGCTTCATATAAAGCATGCTCAATGCAAGTTTTACCGAAATGTTTCACTATGTGAATTGGTCACCAGAACGTTGTAACTGCCAAATTTACCGAAAAAAGAGTTTCAATATCTGAACGTTTCCTATCCACTTGTAAGTCAATCTAAAGGAAAAGAATATGTTATGCTGGAGATTCCATTATAAACAATTCTTTGGCTTTCAATAATTACAAAATTGCTCGTGCATGCCAACTTAATGTGGTGTCATTTTGTAGTATTTGCTGTTAAACATTAAACATGTAACTTACCTGATTATTCCGCTGTCCCTCAGGTGTCCACGTCTACTCGTCCTCACAGTGTATCTGCAGCAAACCAGAAAGGAATCATGTGAGGGGAACCTCCCATATACGTCAGAGTCTTTTCAATATGGTGATTTTCACAGTTACCAGCTCTGCATAGGATTAGTTTAGTCATCTGACCTCAAAGCTTCCATGGCTAGCCTAGCTATATGACTTACAATTTAAGTGCAGATACAGAAGTGTAAAGTAGCATAGTGTTTGAATGGGAGTTAAATGAACTATCCTCCGTAGAAAACTGTTAACAAAGGATCAATATTATAACTGACAAAAAGACGTTCACCCCATTCAAGCACAATCTTAGTCTCTACCTGATGGACTGGGGTTGAGGATTTCTCTTGCTTAACTATTCCTGTCCCCAACTCCACTTCCAATTGAGGGACGGGTTGTTCTGCTATATACCAGGTTAATCTTTACACGATGATCATCTCTGCCAGTATGTCCATGCCTGGTCACACATGATTTCTTGAAATTCAGTCTTTGTTGTGGTCAATTTCCTAACACCTCACTCACTACTCGTGTGCCTAAGGTCCCCCATTACAAAGCCAGCCACAGCTTCCAGATCTTGAGGAGCATCCCGTGCTCTAGCTGTGGTAGAAGAAGTGTTCTTTCTCTTCTCACCCACCACAGTGTCTATTTCCTAACACCGTACTCACTACTCGTGTGCCTAAGGTCCCCCATTACAAAACCAGCCACAGCTTCCAGATCTTGAGGAGCATCCCGTGCTCTAGCTGTGGTAGAAGAAGTGTTCTTTCTCTTCTCACCCACCACAGTGTCTATTTCCTAACACCGCACTCACTACTCGTGTGCCTAAAGTCCCCCATTACAAAACCAGCCACAGCTTCCAGAACTTGAGGAGCATCCCGTCCTCTAGCTGTGGTAGAAGAAGTGTTCTTTCTCTTCTCACCCACAACAGTGTCTATTTCCTAACACCGCACTCACTACTCGTGTGCCTAAAGTCCCCCATTACAAAACCAGCCACAGCTTCCAGAACTTGAGGAGCATCCCGTCCTCTAACTGTGGTGGAAGAAGTATCCTTGCTTTACTCACACACCACAGTACCTCGTCACCTCATGCGGCGATGTACACAGGCCAACCACATTGACGCCCCTTTTATAAACTCACTTTCAGGAACTTGGTGTATATTCAAGATTAAAAGTGATGATATAGGCTAGTCGGTGAAACTCACAATTAAGCATGCTACTTGAGACCACACAATAACATAGGTTATGACTCAAGTTCTTGCGGTTGAGGACCTTATAATCCTGTTTTAATGCCATATGTCTATTCTTAGAGTTTCGTCTTACCTGATTTATTTCCCAAGGATATCTCAAGGTCCTGAGAAGGTGCCTCACCTCGATCAGTCCGAGACATCTACACCTTTGGAAATAAGCCAATGAGTGACTGAATTATTATCAAAACAAAAGAAATGAACTACGTCACTTTAAAATGGTTTGAAACATAATAATGATGATTGTACCACAATGATAACATGGTTATGGTATGACTGCGTTTAGAAATGTGACAGCATTCTTTCTTTCTTTCTTTCTTTCTTTCTTTCTTTATCGTTTAGGCCTACTTAGGACCACGGGGCTCGTATTTACTCTTCGGTAAAGTTGTTGCTTTCTTCTTCTACTTCCAATAGTCCCTCAATTTCTGACTATGAGTCAGTCTTCTTTCTTCTGTCCACTTAGATCAGTGGCGGATCCAGAGAGGGGCACCAGGGGCAAGTGCCCCCCCCCCCGAAAAATCAGTTGTCTGTCACATTGATATTGCTGATAAAAATGATTGTTTCTGCAAACTGCACTGCAAGTAAAATCTTTGCTGTATTGCCAGGGTGTCTACCGGTAACGAAAGTAACGAAAAAGTAACGAATTTTACATATGGGTAACGAAAATTTTCTGAAGGCGGATTGAATCATCTAAACTCGCGCCACTAGGCTCAGAGATTGCGATGTAGCGAGTTTCACGCAAGCGGCGCCGATTTGCATCCATTTGGAGACTATGTCAAATTGAAGTCCAGAAATAACGTGAAATAATTTAATGTCGCAATCTTGCGAAATGTTACCGTTTCGAAAAATAATTATGATAAAGCTTCGAAATACGTAGGTTATACCTTTTTTAAAAATCTGTCTCGTAAATTTGCGACATCCAGTATGGTTAATTTGAAAGTCCGTTATATGTCGATTTTTCCTTCGAACTTTGGTTCCATCGGATATATTATAATCTAACCGGTTATTTCTAAAACTTGTATAACTTGCATAATTCGTGATTCGTATTCGAAAGAAAACGTATCCTCTTGTCGTATTATTCGTGCAATCCTCTCAGAATAATTCTTAATATTTGATACCTACTTCGAACATTCATCCTCAAGACGGCCGGCTGACCTGACTTGCCTGCGGGAATCTCGTCAAATGGACCAAGATCGACGTCAGTTGCGTAAAATCATGAAACCCGTCCCCTATCGTGAACTTGTGACCACGAGGACTGCGGGAATCCCGTCAAAGGTGATGGGCACCAATCACGAAACATTCCAAAACCTACTCGCTACTTTTCCCATGACCGTATACTTAAAAGCGTACGGGGAGCGAGAAGTGCATCAACCCACTTAGAAATGACAGCCTACGTAGCATCACGATACTAATTTCTCCTTGTGATTCACCTTGAACTGATGAACTCCCAACCACAGCATAGGGACAGCGGGAATCACGGCGCCGGCCATACAACATGTCCATAACTACTCGTGAATTTTAACCATGCCCAACCTTAAGCTTGCATCCACCATTCTGTCAGGACAGATAGACAATCGTTCAACGGCCGGGTGCGGCGCGGATTGCATAATATCGTGAGGACAACGTGAATCTCGAGAAACGGCTGAGAGCGGCAGCGGCAGCGATTGCCATTCATCGCGATATTTCTCCGCATTCAGCAACTGGATTCTTATCAAACGGACAGCAAGTGGCGCCGATTGCGTATTAATGCTATATTTTCTCGTGCCCGACATCAAGGACAATGGAAATCACGTCGAACGACTAAAAGTAACACCGCGTATCTAAATCGCGATATCCGTGTTCTATCGTGAAAACTACGGGAATCTCGACAAACGGCTGAGACCAGCGCCGATCGTGTAACATCTCGATATTTCTCCGTACTTGACTGCGAAGACAATTCGGTTACAATCACGTAACGTCCCATAAATTTCTTCGTGATCTACCGCGGGGACAAAAGAAATCTCGCCAAACGGTCAAGAGCAGAGCAACTTCTTGGCAATTATAAAAACGTCTTGTGCACAAGACGACTTATTAGCTGAAACAACTCATTTGATAATAAATATCTAGTATTTATTTATTATTTTTAAATTTTTATAACACCTTAAGTGAATTTTATTTACCGCTTTAAACACAGTTCATTGTTGTTTTTCTTCACCACGTGATGAACCCCTTTGCTCGCAGACCGCAGACGTATCTTGAATTCAAAGGTAACTAAAATTAACTAAAAGGTACTAAAAGGTAGCTAAAAAGTAACTAATTTTTACTTCATCCTTACAGTAGACACCCTGATTGCTTGCATTCATGAATATGGTCAATGTTTGCTATCATTTTATAGTATAAGGGTTTTAATATTCCCAAAGGGAATGTGATGTAGTTTCCATTTGAGCGGATGAATTATCAATAAATGATAAAAATGGTCCAGGTAGCTCAAACAATGCCAGCGTTTCGCCCCAGTGTGCCGTTGGACTCGTCAGTTGGTAGGTGTGTCTGTACCAACTGACGAGCCCAACGGCACACTGGGGCGAAACGTTTGAGCTAACCGGACCATTTTTATCATTTATTGATAAATCGTATAGTATGTAATGGCAATACTGTTAACATAATCGCTACATCGACATATTTTTTTATGTTTAGGACAGGTAGAAGTAGAAATATATTTCATAATCCTTTGTGCCATGGAGCGCCTTCCTGTACTACTTGACTATTTGACTGCCGTGGCCGGTATTTTTATTTATGTGACTAGTTGTGAGTCAGTGACTGACAATGTTGGTACTATGTACATTTTTGTAACATGTGTGTAGTAGACTTGTATATTGTCTTCAGAAAGCCACTATGATTGCATATGTTTTAATACATATTTGACAGTGTAATGTGCATTAAAATGTGGAAATGTACATATTCTGTAGAATTCAAGTTCTTTTTACATAATGACAATGACTTCTGTTACTGAAACTAAAACCAATAAACCATTTTAATATAATGAATTTCTTGTAGAATTATAAAATCTGGTGGTTGAATGTTATGTGTATCGTGTGTAGATTAAATACAAATTTAGTAATTTTATTACATATTTTCTCTAGCTACTCTGAAATCCTAGAAATCCGAGGTGAACCTCTGGATCCGCCACTGACTTAGCTCCTGTAGTCTTCTTACTTGTAAGGGACGTTGGGAAAACGCCCTGTCGGATGACCTGACGGAACAGCAGACGGTCACGAGTTTGTTCCAGTGGGATCTCTAGTTGTTCCGTATCTGACTTAACTGACGCAATCCATTTGTTCTTAGAAGCCTTGCCTCTTCCTGTTACTGTGAATATCATTTTGGCGAGTCTTTCAGAATCCAGACGTGCCAAGTGTCCATAAAAGGTCAGGCGTCTTTTCCTTATAGACGTGATGATGTCCTCCTGGTGTTCATACAATTCAACATTATGACGGATTCTGTAAATGCCTCCTTCCTCTCTAATTGGACCTAATATCCTCCTCAGGATCTTCCTCTCTTTTAACTCCAGTTTTCTGAGTGGACCCTTTCTGGTCATTACAAGGCACTCAGAAGCATACAGAACAGATGGCTTGACGACGGAGTTATAGTGTCTGAGTTTGAGGTTCTTGGAGAGGCACTTAGATGAATAGATACTACGACAGGAATGATAAGCCCTTTCAAACTTGGTACATCTGGCATCTATGGCTAGGTTCTCGCTCTGATTCGCAGAAATACATTCTCCCAAGTACTTAACTGCAGGTACCTTTCGTATGGCAGTGTCTGTGTGAGGAATATTAGAAGGGACCTCTTTGATATTGGTCATAAATTCAGTCTTCTGGATGTCGATCTTCAAACCAGTTTTAACTGCTACACTATAAAGACTTTGTAGGTTGTAGGTAGCCTCCTCTATGTTATTTGCCAGTAGAATGAGGTCATCAGCAAAGGCTAGGCAAGGGACGAAGAGGCTGTCTCTCTTGTAACCGAGCTTCAGTCCAGCTCCCGGTGGTAGCATCGTTCTCCATTCCCTAATGATCTTTTCCAGTACACAGTTGAAGAGAATACAGGAGAGACCATCACCCTGTCTAACTCCTGTTCTGATTGGGAAGCTTTTTGATAGTTCACCTCTGAATCTGACCTTGGACGTCGTGTTTCTCAGAGTGGCTTGGACTAATCGTAGTGTCTTCCCATCCAGGCCAAATTCCCGTAGTATGAAGAAAAGGGTATCTCTATCCACAGAGTCATAAGATTTCTGAAAATCTACTAGAACCACCACCCATGGATGGCCACTTCGGTTCGTGTAGGTGAGAACTGTGTTAAAATTGTGTATCTGTTCTGGGCAAGATCTAGTCATACGGAAACCAGCCTGGTATTCACCTAATTCTAAGTCTATCTGTGCAGTGACTCTATTGAGCATGGCTACAGAGAGCATTCTAATAATAATAATAATAATAATAAATCTGCAAAAATTTTCCTCCTCACAATGAAATCAGGAGGTAAATTCTATACATTAATCAATACACATGCACTGACAAAAAAAAACTACAACGAAAAAGACACACAAGAAGTAGAAGATTTATGGGAACTACTGGAAGAGTCTACAGCAAAATATCCCCAAACATCATGTTAAAATTCTATTAGGAGACTCCAATGCACAAATTTGTAATGCAAAGAAAATTAGAACCATTGTGGGTCTTAGTCCTGCTCAAAGCAAAACTAACAAACATGGAGAAAGATTAGTAAGTTTTTGCAAGACTTTTGAGCTATGATTGATGTCAACCCAATTCCTGCCTCTTCTCTACAAGAAATTAAACTGGAACTCACCAAATCACCAAATTTACTTTTAGAAGAATTTCATATAGACCATGTGGCCATTTCTAAAGAAACCAGAAAGAAATTGTGAATATTAAAGTAAAAGAGGGAGTCGTTGTCTCTAATCACCACTTATCTCTAATCAAAGTAAAGTTTCAACCTGAAAATCCCAAACTCGGAACCGTTAGAAATCCACGAATTGATCCGGAATGTCTTATACAAAATTCAAGCAATTTTCTTACAAATATCCCCAACAAAAATTCTTCCAATTGAATGCAATTAATAAATCCACTCGTAGGAGCTTCCCGGATTATTGGTGTTCTTCATAAGTAAACGCAAAGACAGATGGTGGAACAAAACCTGCGACAGGGCCATAGACCTTTCAATTCAAGCTTGGCAAAAGAGGAATTCGAATGAAATACAACTAAACAGACATCAATTCATCAAAGCCCAAAAAGAATCCTCCAAAATCAACACATCCGAAAAACGCAAATATGATCAAAATAGACTGACAGAGATAGATCGAAATTTCATTAAAAGCAATACAAGAAACTTTTACAAAACATTTGCTAAGGAACTATCATATTACGCAACACCTTGCGGATTATTTCCATGACCTTATAACCTGGAACCACCTGAAGAACAACTCTCATTCGAGCAACTCATTCCAAAGATTTATTTATTTATTCATAAAACACCTTAGCAGAATGTATTTATTTTTGGTTCATTGGCTTTCACGGCCAGTGAATTAGAACTCGCCAATTTTTCTACGTTTGTGTCGTGTCTTGTGTTGGGTTTAGTAGCGATTTAGTTCATGCAGGTGCACTTCATATAAAGGGAGGTAGCGCGCAGTTCGTTACCCCTGTGGTGGGTACGGCTGAGGACACCAAGAGCCCGCTGATGAGCCAGCTTGATGTCCTAGGCGAAACCCCACACAAGACACGGCACAAACCTAGAAAAATTGCTGAATATTTACTATTTTTTCTTCCTCTTTAAAAATTAATTAATTATTATTTACTAATTTAATTGATTTATGTTAATAATTTCCTTCGTTTCCTTTAGTTATTTACTTCTTCTTTTCTATGTATTATTTATTTATAATTATTATTTATGTTTTTCTATTTTTTTACTTTTTTGAATTAATTCAGAACACCCTCATTAGAAGAAGTCAAGCAAATAATCAGTGAACACAAAAACAACAGTCCCCAGGGGAAGATGGTACTATCGGTGAAATGGTGAACTTAGGAGGTGAAAGCCGAACTCAATGATAAGATACAGTCGTAGAGAAACAAGAAAGGGAAATATTGAGGGAAATCCTTGGTCCAGTCTGCTCAGAAGGAATCTGGATGAACCGGGAGTCTCAGGGGCTTTATCAACTTGCTGAAGAGATCACTGACACTTTCAGGAAAAGGTGATTACAGTTGTACGGCCACATTCTCAGAATGAACAATCACAAGCTCACCAATCTTCCTCTCTTAATGAAAGTCGAGAAAAAGTGGCTTAGTGAAGTCAATAAAGACCTTCAAGAAATTGGCATTACTGAGGAAATTTTCCAAGACAAGCTCCAGTTCAGAACATTAATCAATAACCATCATTTCATTGAAAAGATTACTATCATGACCATGGACTGAGGAACGAAGGAAGGTGTTTAGTGTCCAATGAAGGGCTTGGGGGAGAAGAATAAAACATCACTAGCAAAATACGTTCTATCGCGCTCCACAGCTGGGCTTAACGATGGGAAATAATAATAATAATAATTTGAAATTAAATGTTATTAATCACATGTAATTGGGATTGTAATCTTGTTGACCCACTGAAGAGTAACAATATCAATTGTTAATGTTGATGTTATCCAATAACTTTCTTCTTTTGTAACATTTCATGTTACAATGTTGGTGTTCTGTGTTCACCAGTGTGCCTTTGGTGTACAAAATCGTGTCCATTAGTAATGGCTACCTAATGTAGGCTATATTGCACTTTGTTCATAAACTACGTATCCAATTCAGAGTATTCCAAGAGTTATCTGGTGATTTAAATACAGACTTCATTAGGCTACGGGCCCAGATACGTGTTGAGAAATTAAGTGTGTGATAAAAGGTGTCGGCGTTGTATATTTCTGTTCGAAATCGCGACGAAGCTGACTTTGAGGTTACGCACGTGTTGATATCGTTGCAGTGCAAAATGGATTCAACAAGGTTTATCAACATCGGACTTCTGGAAGGGAAATCAAATTGGAGCACTTGGAAATACAAAATAAGTATTTGTTTGCGAGGAATTCCGGGAGCACTTGATGGTATCGAAGGCAGGTTATTCAAACCAAATATACTTCCCGCAAGTGCGACTGCTGATGAAAGGGTGGCGTACAAAAGTGCATTAGAAGCATTTAATAAACCGGACAGTAATGCTTTAACTATTTTAACTACAAACATGACTGAAGAAACATTGCTGAATATAATGCGTATTAATACGTCTCGGGAAGTATGGTCGGAACTACACAAATTTATAACCTCTGCTTACAGTTATTTAGTTTTAAAAAGCATCCTGAAGATGATATCGTGATACATATTTCGAAATTGAAAAATTTGTGGAGTGAATTAAAGCAGGAAATGGCTAAAGATATTAAAGGTAATTCAGAATTGCCAGATTTATTTGTGATATGTAAAATCTTAGGTACATTGCCTGAAGATTATTTTTCGTTTAAATCTAGTTGGATGCTATTGTCTAAAAGTGACAGGACAATTGATAATCTGACCAATCAATTGTGTGCATATGAAATGGCTTTGAGGACCAAGGAGGATGAATTTATTGCACAGGAAACCCTATTCATGGACTCGTCAAAGCAGCTATCCCAGCCAGTATGTTCAACCAAGCCGAAGATTAAAAAGAAGGTTATGTGCCCCTACTGCAAGAAACCCAATCATACAGTCAAAATGTGTACAAAATGGGCAGCCGATGGAAAACCTCCGAAACCAAGTTGCGCAGATACTAAGGATACAAACATGACACTTGTTGCTGTTACCTCGGCAGTAATGAATGCTGAATGTAGGACTAATGACTTGTAAGTAGATAATGGTGTGACAAGTCACATTACGAACGACAGAAATTCATAAAATAATTTTCAGCCATTTTCAACAAAACATTCAGTGACTAGAGCTAGTGGTGACAAGATCGAAGCTATAGGAAAAGGTTCAGTAGACATTGGAGCAGCAGTTGGAGGAAAGTGGCATGCAATTACTCTGGCAGATGTATGGTATGTACCAAAGATTCAGAAGAATCTATTCTATGTTCAATGCAGCACAAGATAATCATCCAATGTAGGTCAATTGGTTACTTCACAAACAACCTTCAAACTCGAGTGCACATAATATTTTGGTCGACAGTAGTGTAGGCAGGGGAGTTAACTGGACTATCCTCCATAGAAAACTGTTAGCAAGGAATCAATAAGTATTATTTCTTGATTTGTATTATAACTGAGAATAAAACGTTCACCCCATTCAGGCACAATCTTATTCTCTACCTGAAGGACGGTGGTTAAGGATTTCTCTTCGTTAACTATTCCTGTCCCTATCCCCACTTCCAATGAAGGGACAGGTAGTTCTGCTATATACCAGGTTAATCTTTACAGGATGGTCATCTCTGCCAGTATATCAAAGCCTAGTCACCCCTGACTGCTTGAAATGCAGACTTAGTTGTGGTTAATTTCCTAACACCTCACTCACTACTCGACTGCTTAAGGTCCCCCATTACAAAACAAGCCACAGCTTCCAGATCTTGAGCAGCATCCCGTGCTCTAGCTGTGGTAGAAGAAGTGTTCCTGCTTTACTCACACACCACAGCGTCTATTTCCTAACACCTCACTCACTACATGTGTGCCTAAATTCCCCCATTACAAAACAGGCCACAACTTCCAGATCTTGAGGAGCATCCCGTGCTCTAGCTGTGGTAGAAGAAGTGTTCCTGCTTTACTCACACACCACAGCGTCTATTTCCTAACACCTCACTCACTACACGTGTGCCTAAATTCCCCCATTACAAAACAGGCCACAACTTACAGATCTTGAGGAGCATCCCGTGCTCTAGCTGTGGTAGAAGAAGTGTTCTTGCTTTACTCACACACCACAGTGTCTATTTCCTAACACCTCACACACTAGTCGTCTGCCTAAAGTCCTCTATTATAAAACAAGCCACAGCTTCCAGAACTTGAGGAGCACCCCGTCCTCTAACTGTGGTAGAAGAAGTATCCTTGCTTTACTCACACACCACAGAACCTCGTCACCTCATGCGGCGATGTACACAGGCCAACCTTAGTGAAGCCCCTTTTATAAACTCACTTTCAGGAACTTGGAGTATATTCAAGATTAAAAGTGATGATATAGGCTAGTTGGTGAAACTCACAAGTACACATGCTACTTTAGACCACACAATAACACAGGTTATTACACAAGTTCTTGCGTTTGAGGACCATATAATCCTGTTTTAATGCCATATGTCTATTCTTAGAGTTTCGTCTTACCTGATTTATTTCCCAAGGATATCGCAAGGTCCTGAGAAGGCGCCTCACCTCGATCAGTCCGAGACATCTACACCTTTGAAAATAACCCAATGAGTGACTGAATTATTATCAAAACAAAAGAAATGAACTAGGTTCCTTTAAAATGGTTGGAAACATAATAATGATGATTGTACCACAATGATAACATGGTTATGGTATGACTGCGTTCAGAAATGAGACAGCATCCTAATAATAATAATAATAATAATAAATCTGCAAGAATTTTCCTCCTCACAATGAAATCAGGAAGTAAAGTCTATACATTAATCAATACACATGCACTGACAGGCAACTACAACCAAAAAGACACAGAAGACGTAGAAGAATTATGGGAACTACTGGAAGAGTCTACAGCAAAATATTCCCAAACATCATGTTAAAATTCTTTTGGGAGACTTCAATGTAGAAATTTGTAAAGAAAAGAAAATTAGAACCATTGTGGGTCTTAGTCCTGCTCAAAGCAGAACTAACAAAAATGGAGAAAGATTAGTAAGTTTTTGCATGAATTTTGAGCTATGATTGATGACAACCCATTTCCTGCCTCTTCTCTACAAGAAATTAAACTGGAAAACACAAAATCACCAAATTTACTTTTAGAAGAATTTCATATAGACCATGTGGCCATTTCTAAAGAAACCAGAAATAAATTATGAATATTAAAGTAAAAGAGGGAGTCGCTGGTTCTTATCACCACTTATCTCTAATCAAAGTAAAGTTTCAACCTGAAAATCCCAAACTCAGAACCGTTAGAAATCCACGAATTGATCCGGAATGTCTTACACAAAATTCAAGCAATTTCCTTGCAAATATCTCCAAGAAAAATCCTTCCAATTGGAACCAATTAAGTGATACACTCGTAGGAGCTTTCCGGATTATTGGTGTTCTTCCTAAGTAAACGCAAAGACAGATGGTGGAACAAAACCTGCGACAGGGCCATAGACCTTTCAATTCAAGCTTGGCAAAAGAGGAATTCGAATAAAATACAACTAAACTGGCATGAATTCATCAAAGCCCAAAAATAATCCTCCAAAATCAACAGATCCGAAAAACGCAAATATGATCAAAATATACTGACAGAGATAGATCGAAATTTCATTAAAAGCAATACAAGAAACTTTTACAAAACATTTGCTAAGGAACTATCATATTACGCAACACCTTGCGGATTATTTCCATGACCTTATAACCTGGAACCACCTGAAGAACAACTCTCATTCGAGCAACTCATTCCAAAGATTTATTTATTTATTCATAAAACACCTTAGCAGAATGTATTTATTTTTGGTTCATTGGCTTTCACGGCCAGTGAATTAGAACTCGCCAATTTTTCTACGTTTGTGTCGCGTCTTGTGTTGGGTTTAGTAGCGATTTAGTTCATGCAGGTGCACTTCATATAAAGGGAGGTAGCGCGCAGTTCGTTACCCCTGTGGTGGGTACGGCTGAGGACACCAAGAGCCCGCTGATGAGCCAGCTTGATGTCCTAGGCGAAACCCCACACAAGACACGGCGCAAACCTAGAAAAATTGCTGAATATTTACTATTTTCTCTTTCTCTTTAAAAATTAATTAATTATTATTTACTAATTTAATTAATTTATGTTAATAATTTCCTTCGTTTCCTTTAGTTATTTACTTCTTCTTTTCTATGTATTATTTATTTATAATTATTATTTATGTTTTTCTATTTTTTTACTTTTTTGAATTAATTCAGAACACCCTCATTAGAAGAAATAAAGCAAATAATCAGTGAACACAAAAACAACAGTCCCCAGGGGAAGATGGTACTATCGGTGAAATGGTGAACTTAGGAGGTGAAAGCCGAACTCAATGATAAGATACAGTCGTAGAGAAACAAGAAAGGGAAATATTGAGGGAAATCCTTGGTCCAGTCTGCTCAGAAGGAATCTGGATGAACCGGGAGTCTCAGGGGCTTTATCAACTTGCTGAAGATATCACTGACACTTTCAGGAAAAGGCGATTGAAGTTGTACGGCCACATTCTCAGAATGAACAATGACAGGCTTACCAACCTTGTTCTCTCAACGAAAGTCGTGAACAACTCGCTTAGTGAAGTCAATGAAGACCTTCAAGAAATTGGCATTACGGAGGAAATTTTACCAAAGAAACTCCAATTAAAACAATAATCAATAACCATCATTTCTCTGAGAAAACTGCTACCAGGACCAAGGACTGAGGAAGGAGTTTAGTGCCCAATGAAGAGATTGGGGGGAGAAGAATAAAACATCACCAGCAAAATACTGTTACGTGCCACCCCCCTAGTGGCAATTTTGTTAACTGGATTATGGTGGGAAGAAGGCACAACAAAAATTACTGCTTAAAGAAATAATTAACTTTATTGTGGCCAGAAAGATACACTCCTCAACAGCAAATACTGGCAATTATTACCTTACTCCAGTTTCCTCACGTCGAGAATACTTCTCCTTTCACTTGTCAACAGACCACAGTTAATCCTTTCGTTAATGAGTCCGGTCCCGTACGGTGGCTAGAAATAGCTGCACTAGGTCTGTCACTCACAGTTTTGCAACTCACCAGAATGACCTCTCTCGCACTGAGTAAGCACACTCGCTCAAAACACAGGCAGTCCCCTGTAAGCTCCTCACTCCCTTCGCTGTCAAGAGAATCAGCTTCACTAGGGGTTTCGCAAGTCACCACACTTCTGTCGCTCAGGATAAGCGCTCGCACTCGCTCGTACAAGACAACACCAACAACTGCTTGACAGGTCGCACTTATATAGCAGGCCGGTGACTCAATAAATGCTTCTAGATCCATCCAGGGTGTCACGGCTTCCCGAGGTTTCCATCGCTGGCTCAGTCACGAATATTCTGGACCATCCCTTTGTCCTAGTAGCCCTGTTTCATAAGGCGTACGCAATACACGAGGCAGGGCACAGCCCAGCCCTGGGGCAGTTGTGAATCATGCGGCGAGCGATGACACAAACTCCCAGCCGTAACACCACCCCCTTCCTAAAAAGGCTGATCGTCCCGATCAATCATTGGTCCGTCTGTGTCCCTCCGTAGGCTGCCAGGCGATCTCGATGCACGATCTTCATCTTCGCCCTCGGGCTCCGCTGGATCCTGTAGACGACATCGTTGATCCGTTTCACGACTCGGTACGGGCCCTCCCAGGACTTCTGCAGTTTGGGTGACAGGCCTTTCTTCCGTAATGGGTTGAAGAGCCAGACCAGGTTGCCCTCGTGGAATCCGCCGGCATCCGTCTGCTGGTCGTATCGGGTCTTCATTCGGTCGGTCTCGATCCGCAGTTTCCTCCTCGCGAACGCGTGCATGTCCTCCAGTTGGTCGACCAGTTCTTGACAATACTGGCTTACCGGGATCGGATCATTCCCAGGTCGGCCGGATGCAAGATCGACAGGTAGACGGAGCTCCCTCCCAAACATGGCCCGGGCTGGTGTGCACCCGGTGGCTTCATGCACGGCGGCGTGGTAGGCCAGGAGAAATTGTGCAAGATGTTTGTCCCAATCCCTCTGGTGCTCGCTGACGACTATTCGGAGAAGGTTCTCGATGGTGCGATTGAATCGCTCTACCATCCCGTCGGACTGGGGGTGTTGCGGCGTTGTCCTTGTCTTCCGGATTCCTAGCAGCTGGCATAGGTTCTGGAACACCTGCGACTCGAAGTTCCTCCCTTGGTCGGAGTGCAGCTCCAGGGGTACTTCGTACCGGCTGACGAATTCCTTCACCAGGGTCTCTGCAATCGTCGCGGCTTCTTGGTTAGGAGCGCATACGCCTCCGGCCATTTGGTAAAGTAGTCGCTGACGACTAATATGCAGCGGTTCCCTGCCTCGCTTAACGAGAATGGCCCAGCAACATCGATGGCCACTCTCTCCATGGGGCCGCCCACGTTGTAGGTCTTCAGTGGACCCCGTCGTCTTCGTCCAGGGCCCTTGCTGGCTGCGCAATCGTGGCACCTCGCGCAGTGGTTCTCCACGTCTGTTCGGCATCCGATCCAGTAGAACCGCTCTCTCAGCTTCTCCAGGGTCTTCTTTATCCCTAGGTGTCCACCAGATGATCCTCCATGAACTTCCTTCAGGACTTCCTCCGTCATAGCCTTTGGAACGACGACTTGCTCTCGAGATGTCTTCCCGTCGGTGCTCTCCCAGGTACGGCAGATGAGACCATCCCTTACAATCAGCGAGTCCCACTGTGCCCAGTAGGACTTAAACTTTGGGCTGCAGTCACTCACAATGTTCCACCCGGGGCTGGGGACATAGGCCCTCTTCCATTCGGCTATCAGTCCCAGGTCATCATCTTCTGCTTGTGCCCGCGTGAAAGATTCGCGGCTCCAGCTCCCTTCAAGTTCCACGGTAGTCCTTCAGCACTGTATCCCGGTGTTCTCCTCCCTTCGGGCACAGAAGGTGCAGTCTTCGGGGCACGGTCTTCGTGACAGGGCGTCGGCGTTAGAATGCAGTTGGCCTTTCCTGTGCTGAATCTCAAAGTTGTACTGTTGAAGCCTCTCTAACCACCGCGCGAGTTGACCCTCGGGCTGCTTGAAGTTCAGGAGCCACCGCAGGGATGCATGGTCGGTCCTGATGAGAAATTCTTGCCCGTATAGGTACTTGTGGAAGTGTTCAATGGTCTTCACGATGGCGAGCAGCTCCTTCCTGGTGACGCAGTAGTTCCTTTCTGGCTTTGACAAGGCCTTGCTGAAGTAGGCCACTACTCTCTCCTCGCCGTCCACTACTTGCGACAGGATTCCCCCTATGCCAAAGTCGCTGGCATCGGTACCGACGATGAACCTTGTTCCAGGTCTGGGGTAGGCCAGAATAGGCGCGGTGCACAGAGCCTGCTTGAGTTGTTCGAAGGCACTGTGGCATTCTGCTGTCCACGTGAAGAGTTGGTCCTTCTTAGTCAGTCGATGTAAAGGTTTGGCGATGTCGGCGAATCCTCTCACGAAGCGACGGTAATTAGTGCAGAGTCCCAGGAAGCTTCGTAGTTGGGACTTGTCCTTCGGAACTGGCCACTCCCTCACAGCTGCGGTCTTCTCCGGGTCGGTGCGCACCCCTTCCTCGGAGACGATAAGCCCAAGGTACTGGACCCGCTTCTGGAAGAGCTGACACTTCTTGGGGCTCAACTTCAGCTGGGCAGCCCGTAGCTTCAACAAGATCTCCTTCAGGTTGCTGTAGTGCTCCTCGAAGCTTCTCCCCAGAACGATGACGTCATCTAGGTAGACCAGGCAGGTCTTCCAGTGTAGTCCCCTCAGAATGGACTCCATTAGCCTTTCGAAGGTCGCAGGGGCGTTGCATAGACCGAATGGCATGACGGTGAACTGCCAGAGCCCGCTGCCCACAGAGAACGCAGTTTTCTCGCGGTCCTTAGGGTGGACCTCCACCTGCCAGTAGCCACTCTTCAAATCCGAGGTGGAGAACCATCTCGACCCTGATATCGTGTCCAGGGTGTCGTCGATCCGGGGTAGAGTGTAGCTGTCCGTGACGTCATTAACCCGCCTGTAATCCACGCAGAACCTGGTGGAACCGTCCTTCTTCTTCACTAGCACGACCGGAGAACTCCAAGGACTATATGATGGCTCGATCACCCCTTGCTCCTTCATCTCTTCTACCATCCGGTCGACTTCGGCTTGCTTGGCGAGCGGGACACGTCGGAATGGGGCCCTGATCGGTGTGCTGTCCCCAACGTCGATTCTGTGCTGAACCAAGCTTGTCCTGCCGAAGTCTTTGCTCCCCACGGAGAAGACGTCCTGGAATTCGAATAGCAGGTCCCGAAGTTGGCGTGATTGTTCCTTGTCTAAATGGTCCTGGGATCCTTGGTACAGCTTCTGTAGTTCTTCTGGCAGTGTGCGTCTTCTTCGGTTGTCCGTCTGCAGGTGTCCGTCTGTCGTATCTGTGATGCGGGCAATCCAGGTAACGGTCTCGCAGACTCCTAGGTTGGTGTCCCTGTGAACCGTAATGTCGTAGTCGTTCAGGTTGGACAGGCGGACGTAAGGCCGAGACGTCGTGTTGATGAGAGTCTTGGCAACTAGCAATCCTTTTGTATGGATGTCCTCATATTTTGGCTCGATGACAGCCGCCACTCCCTCAGCAGTTCCGTCGACAATTACGGCAGCGCTGACCTCCGTCCTGGCGGGAACGATGACGTCTTCTCTCATCCTTACTCGTCGTGCCGTGATGGACTCGTGCGCAGGTTGCAAAGCAAGTTCCTCACCTCCGAAGTGCAGAGTGTTGGTACTCAGATCCAAGATGATGTTGTTCTGGTCCAGGAAGTCCAGTCCGATGATCACTTCATTTGATACGTCAGCCACAAGCACTGGATGCTTTATCGCCCGTCGACCAATGACGAACTCCAGTGATGCTTCGCCATGTACCGGTGCGGTCTCTCCGGTCGCGGTTATTAGCTGGAGGTTCCTTTGTGTGGGTTGCACTCTCCACTTCGGGTTCACGGTGGGACTGACGATGGTCCTCGATGCTCCCGTGTCGATTAGCATGGGCCAGCTCTCTCCGTTGACGACTCCGTCGACCATCAGGCTGCTATTGTCCCTCCGTAACTTCGTCACACGATCCTGGACTGCCGGGGTTGACGACTGTCACATGCCAACCTTAGCCCCCCAAGGCTGGCTAATACTCGTTTCCCTGGGTCGCGCGGTTTCCAGACGACTGATTTCCCGTCGGATACCCTCGGCGGTGGCTATCACCGCTGTCCTTGCTCAGGTGGCCTTTCTTACCGCAGGTCCAGCAGGTCGGTAGTCCTCTTCCGGGCCGCCTCTCCGGTTGCCTTCCGGCTGTGTCGTTGCTGGAGGTGCCGCGACTATCGAAGAAACGGCTTAGCGCCTCCATTAATTCGTCGGCCAGGGGCTTGGTCTCGTTGGTTTTTACTGGTTCGTCGACGTCCACTTGACGCACCCGCGCGTGTATTCTGGATGCCTGTTTTGCCGTCTCGAACTCAAGTGCGTGGCTCAGCGCATCTGTCTGGGTCTTATTGCGCGCGAGTCGCAGCGCCTGTTGAGTGTCCGAGTCCCGAGCCCGTCGGTGAAAGTCTGCGTCGCTATCTGCTCCAGAAAGTCGGCCAGCGCTGTTGGGTAGGCGAGCCTCACGAGGCGTGCGATGTCCATCTCGAAGTCCTGCAGGGTTTCCGCGTTCTTCTGTACCCGGGTCCGGAGCTGCATCTGGTAGGCCTGCTGAAGATGGCTATCTCCATATCGGGACTCCATATGGGCGATCAGTGAAGCGTAGTCCTGGGATCCAGTCGGGATGGCCTGAAGGACGTTAAGGGCGTCACCTCTCAGCGCTACAATGAGAGCTGTAGGCTTTTCTGTGTTGTTCCAGTTATTTATGGAACAGGCCGCCTCGAACTGACGTAAGTAGGTGCTCCACGGGACCTTTCCGTCGAAGGTTGGGGGCGTCACTCTGCTATGTCCCGTTCCTGATATTCCCGGCGTAACGGTGGGCGGGCGTTGGCGTAGCTCGGCAACTTCCTCTCGTAGAGCGTTGAATTTCTCTTCCACCCCCGTCAGTGGGCGTTGGCGCAGCTCGGCAACTTCCTTTTTGTAAGGCGTTGAATTTCTCCTCCACCCCCATCAGCGGGCGTTGGCACAGCTCGGCAACTTCCACATGTAAGGCGTTGAATTTCTCCTCCACCCCCATCAGCGGTCGTTGGCACAGCTCGGCAACTTCCACTTGCAAGGCGTTGAATTTCTCCTCCACCCCCATCAGCGGGCGTTGGCGCAGCTCGGCAACTTCCACTTGTAAGGCGTCGAACTTCTTTTCCACTGCTGCGACTTCCTCACGTAGGCCCTGTTCTAATTTCCTTTGGCTCTCCTCTAATTTCGTCAGCAGATACTCTTCCAGATTTTTCTGGGCATCCAGAAATTTGGCGGTTAGGTCCTCTGCTAACTTATTCTGGCCGTCCTTCAGGTCCTCTGCTAGCTTATTCTGACCTTCTTCTAATTTGGAAGTTAGGTCCTCGGCTAAACTTTTCTGGCTGTCTTCCAATCTGGCAGTTAGCTCCTTGGATAAATTCTTCTGGCCGTCCTCCATCTTGGTTTCCATGCCATTTAACTTTTCTAGTAATGCTGCCAATTGCGCCTCCATGTTAGTTGTTTGTCTTGTAAAGGGCATGCACTCACAGGAAAATTAGAGAAAATGACCTGCTCGGGTTTTGAAACCAGGACCGTCAGGTGTTGTGCATGAGTTCGTAATCCGGCTTCTGACACCAGTTGTTACGTGCCACCCCCCTAGTGGCACTTTTGTTAACTGGATTACGGTGGGAAGAAGGCACAACACCAATTACTGCTTAAAGAAATAATTAACTTTATTGTGGCCAGAAAGATACACTCCTCAACAGCAACAAGCAATTATTACCTTACTCCAGTTTCCTCACGTCGAGAATACTTCTCCTTTCACTTGTCAACAGACCACAGTTAATCCTTTCGTTAATGAGTCCGGTCCCGTACGCTGGCTAGAAATAGCTGCACTAGGTCTGTCACTCACTGTTTTGCAACTCACCACAATGACCTCTCTCGCACTAGTAAGCACACTCGCTCAAAACACAGGCAGTCCCCTGTAAGCTCCTCACTCCCTTCGCTGTCAAGAGAATCAGCTTCACTAGGGGTTTCGCAAGTCACCACACTTCTGTCGCTCAGGATAAGCGCTCGCACTCGCTCGTACAAGACAACACCAACAACTGCTTGACAGGTCGCACTTATATAGCAGGCCGGTGACTCAATAAATGCTTCTAGATCCATCCAGGGTGTCACGGCTTCCCGAGGTTTCCATCGCTGGTCCAGTCACGAATATTCTGGACCATCCCTTTGTCCTAGTAGCCCTGTTGCATAAGGCGTACGCAATACACGAGGCAGGGCACAGCCCAGCCCTGGGGCAGTTGTGACTCATGCGGCGAGCGATGACACAAACTCGCAGCCGTAACAATGCGTTCTGTCGCGATCCACAGCTGGGCTTAACGATGGGAAATAATAATAATAATAATTTCAAATTCAGTTTTATTAGTCACATGTAATTGGGATTGTAATCATGTTGACCGACTGAAGTGTAACGTGGCCCCGTGTACTTTGGGTGAGTGTAGAATCTGTCTGATAACCGGTGTTAATTGTGATGGCTATATTAGTGTGTATTATCTGTGATTCAGGTAGAAGGACTGCACATGATAATTTTTTTCGAGAAGTTCCTACTTTGGCCACTAAATGCTGCCGTCCACGACACCTAGCTGCGGACGTGGCTATTAAATGACACTGTAGTCAGCACCTGGTGGTGAACGTTGTAACTAATAGAGCGTTATAAAACTAACCTACAAAGCTTCCACAAGTGTGATTAATGGAAGGTTCTTTTACATGCCATTAATCTATGACATGGTACCGCCGGCTTTACATCTCCTCCGAAGGCAGGCATACTGAGGGATTTTTAACGCTCATAAAAATCCGACGACTTCGGCCGGGTTTGAACCCGCGATCTTGGGAATAGAAGCTCTCATGCTACCAACTACGCCACCGAAATTGTTAAGAAGGAAACACTGAAAACATGGTTTTCCAGCTTTCTATGTCTTCAGATGATGATGATATTTTGTAATGCTGGAGATTCCATTTTAAACAATTCTGTGGCTTTCAATAATTGCCAAAAATGCATGAGCATGCCAACTTTGTGTGTTGTCTTTTAATATTATTTGCTGCTAAACATTAAATATGTAACATACCTGAATATTCCGCTGTCCCTCAGGTGTCCACGTCTACTCGTCCTCACAGTGTATCGGCAGCAAACCAGAAAGCAATCATGTGAGGGGAACCTCTCAGATACGTCAGTGTTTTTGAAATGCAGTGATTTGGATAGTTACCAGCTCTCGATAGAATAATGGAGAATAACTCAACGCTTCCAAGGCTAACCTATCTATATGACTTTCTGTTGAGATCTTTTCTGTATCATATATCATAAACTCTGAATTGAAATTTTCTTTAATTACACCTGCTTGGATAACCTAGCCATTGTTAACTAACTATTTGAACTGTACGCAAAAGAATAAGAGTGAACACAGAACACCAACATCAAAACATGAAATGTTACAAAAGAAGAAAATTATTGGATAACTGATGTGAACATCAACACTCTCCCTCATTCAATAACTTGCAGACTCCCATGCTGTCACTCAATTGTTGGAGTCGAGTTGCAAACAATGGTTTTGTAAGTATGTCTGCGAGCTACTTCTCTGTATCCACTTTTGAAGCAGTAATTTCAACAGCAGTTACCAGTTCACGAATGAAGAAATGACTCACACGGATGTGTTTGGTTCTTCGGTGAAACTCTGGGTTCTGAGCATGTCGATTTGCAGCTTCATTATCAACTTGCAGATCAGGCGTTGCATTTAACTGGCCAAATTCAATCAAAAGAGTCTTGATTTTGATGATTTATAGTGCTTCTTCACTGACTGCCACAACCTCAGCTTCGTTAGTCGATATTGCAACTGAAGGTTTTCGTTGACTAATCCATGAAATAGGTGCACCAGAATAGAGGCAAAGTACACCTGTGGTCGATCGTCCTGAACCGAGGTCACCCCCATGATCAGCGTCATTGTAACATTCTAGGGCACCATTATTTCAATCATTCTTGTAGATGATTCCATGATCTGAAATGCCTCTCATGTAACGGAAGATCCTTTTCACCTTGATCACTTCACGTTCTTTTGTATTTTCAAGACTTCTTGACACCACTCCAACAGCATAGGCAATGTTAGGTCGAGTCCCACACATTTGAAACACCAAAGCTTCAACTGCTTGTCTCTACGGAAACTCAGTGTTAGGTGAACTCCCATCTGTATCATTGTCCTTGATATAATTGGAGCCGCTAAAGCCCTGCAATTGCTCTTGCCGAATCGATCCAGTAACTTCTGAATGTCGTGACTCTGATAGAACCAAGTTTGATTTTGTCAATTTATAATGCCACGAAAAATAATGTTGGCTTTGAAGTAATGTTGAACTCCTTCTTGAGGTCGTGAATAAATTGCTATCATTCTTGCTCACAGTTAGTTGCTATCAGCCATCAGTGTAAACAAATAACAGTACGTTGCTAAAAAACAGGAATAAAAGCAATTTCTGACTAAACGTATTGGAAAAGCCAGGAATCGACAATTATGAATTTATTTACGAGGAATACGGCAAGAATTATGATTCGGGAAACGAAGTTAATTTTTATTTGAGAAAGAAATCAGCTGATATAAGGAAACAAGGATTGAATTTGTGTAAACATGCTAATTGTAGTAGAACTATTGAACATTGTTGTTTTTGTGAAATAGGGTAGTAGTTAATTTAAAGAAGAGTATTGATTTATAGTTAACTGAGAGAAGATTGGATATTGTAATTAAATGCTTCACGTTTTAATGAATCAGATAAGGATGTGGGCAGAAGAAATCATAGGATGTTGTTTATTTTACAGCAAGTGAAGTGCAATTATGGATACTGAGGATTGACAAGAATTAGTAATTAACGCTTGTAAATATTTTTTCAATCTCCTTCAATAATATCAGAATTTAGGAAAAATCTCATTAAATAAAGTATCTAAATAAACCTAGAGAAAGGTGAGAGTAAATTTCTAACGAACGTTATTTTACTATCATTAACGACCATTTCATGTAATTGCTATTTAGGCATAATATTTAGGCTATTGTAATCACGCCGTGTTGAATAAATTTAACTGATTTGTCTCGTAGGTTTTTCTTGGATTTATTATGTTAGTTTTTGGGAGTAGAGTTGTATTTATGCTATGGTTGACTTGATTTGATTACAAACCACCCACCAAAATCTCAACACAACCTTGTAATAACAAGAAGCACACTCCACCGCGCTAGAATGATTATACCGGGTTAAGTTACATAGCATAAATGACTCGTGGATTTCGCATACTTCCGAGTAGTCTAGTTCGTTGACCAGTGTAATGTTTCTTAGCCTGAGCAACTGCACTTTCTTGTCAACGAATACGGCTACACTTCCTGAAGGCTAGCTACGTGTTTCAATCTGGTATGTGACCATATGACTGATGATTCACTATTAAATGGTTCTTACCTCAAGACTAGCAAAGAGTTTCAGACATGCCTGAAGATTGACGATGGAATTGCTCCTACATCAAGAATAGTTTGGGGTTTCAATCTGGTATGTAACCATACGGCTGAAGATTCACAATGGAATGGTTCCCACCTCAAAGCCACCTATTTTAGCCTATTTTCATTTATGAAAAAATAGGCTTATGGGATCACCTTTTGTCCGAGTGTGTGTGTATATGTGTGCGTCCGTGTGTGTGACCCCGTAATAACTTCTAAACGGCTGGATCGATTTCAATGAAACTCGATAAGGTCACAGTACTACTTGGCAGACCCCAACCGTGCCATTCAAATTTTATTAAGTCTCACCACTCCAACATGGCGGCTGTGCGAATTATTTGACCAGCATTCTATATCTCCAAAACTATTACTCAACCACCCTGAAATTGTGTACGGTGATAAAGGGCACTACTAGACATTCACAATTGGACTTTCAAAAACCTGTTAGCTACAAAACAATCATGGCGGCCCAGCGAAGTTGAAGCATTTAAATTGAATTTTCTCGCGATTTAACCATCCGAACGCAGTGAAACATGGTGTAGAAAATTACTACACAATTTGAAAATCACTGACATCTAATTTAGTCCAATTGCTTTCACAAACTAAAGATGGCGGCTGTGCGAAATTTTGAAATTAAGTTTTTACTTCTTGTGTTCTAATCATGCGATCGAAATTAACGTTTGATTATGAACGTACACAGTAATCCGCATCTATTAATACTGAACCCTACGGTATTAGGCTGACTGGTGTCGAACCTGAATCTCTGGGGTAAATGAGAACAGACTAGAGATACGAGCAAGAAACGAACACAAGGTCTTTGACGGAGTTTAAGCTATAAAACCCCTAGAGAAAGTACACAGTAAATCACTGTTGTGATATAAACAAATTCTGACATTATTTGGTAACATAATGTAGAAAATATAGCAGAATACGGCAGTATTGGGCTGTAAGATGCATACAATTCTGGACTTAGTGCAGAGAGTTGGAACTCTTGACAGATTACAAATGAGCCTGGAATATAGGCGTGGTTTCGTGGCGCCATGCCAGTCACTAGGATCTATTTACGCTGTCTGAGACAAGGCAGGACAGTAATATATGGGCAAGTGAATCCCCGCCACATAAGAAGAGGTCCAGTGGAGTGAGAAGATGCCACAATAATTTAATGATTACTCTTGATGGGAGTAACTCAGAGATATGAGGATTGCACCTATGTTAATGAATTGCCAGGAGGCTAATTATCAAGCCGTCAAACATTTAAATCGAGGCAGATTTAGTGTAACGCGCAAGGACACTGAAGGGATGAGTCCAGCGCAATATTCTGACCATGTCTTCGGGGAAGAACCACTGACTCGGCGTGGGGACGCGCTGGCAAAGGCAATTAATATTAATTAATTGGCCGATCGATCCTCGGGCACACAGGCGGATATGTAATCAGCGGGGCAAAATAGACCAGGAAATCGTTAATTCAAGACCAGAGAAGCACGGATAGAGGAGACGAAGCTCCAAGGAAATTTTAGACTTACTTTTCGCCTCCAAACAGATATAAGGTCAGTGGAGTGGGCAGTCGAGGTCAGTCGAACCATAGTCTAGTGCGGAGCGCACGTTGCCTGAGTCCGAGAGGGGGTCGCGCGCACTTTAGTATGTTGAGTGCTCATCAACATAATAAACATGCAGTATATCGCACTAATTAAGAACAATTAATATAGTCAGTCGAACCATAGTCTAGTGCGGAGCGCACGTTGCCTGAGTCCGAGAGGGGGTCGCGCGCACTTTAGTATGTTGAGTGCTCATCAACATAATAAACATGCAGTATATCGCACTAATTAAGAACAATTAATATAGTCAGTCGAACCATAGTCTAGTGTGGAGCGTACGTTGCCTGAGTCCGAGAGGGGGTCGCGCGCACTTTAGTATGTTGAGTGCTCATCAACATAATAAACATGCAGTATATCGCACTAATTAAGAACAATTAATATAGTCAGTCGAACCATAGTCTAGTGTGGAGCGCACGTTGCCTGAGTCCGAGAGGGGGTCGCGCGCACTTTAGTATGTTGAGTGCTCATCAACATAATAAACATGCAGTATATCGCACTAATTAAGAACAATTAATATAGTCAGTCGAACCATAGTCTAGTGTGGAGCGTACGTTGCCTGAGTCCGAGAGGGGGTCGCGCGCACTTTAGTATGTTGAGTGCTCATCAACATAATAAACATGCAGTATATCGCACTAATTAAGAACAATTAATATAGTCAGTCGAACCATAGTCTAGTGTGGAGCGTACGTTGCCTGAGTCCGAGAGGGGGTCGCGCGCACTTTAGTATGTTGAGTGCTCATCAACATAATAAACATGCAGTATATCGCACTAATTAAGAACAATTAATATAGTCAGTCGAACCATAGTCTAGTGTGGAGCGTACGTTGCCTGAGTCCGAGAGGGGGTCGCGCGCACTTTAGTATGTTGAGTGCTCATCAACATAATAAACATGCAGTATATCGCACTAATTAAGAACAATTAATATAGTCAGTCGAACCATAGTCTAGTGTGGAGCGTACGTTGCCTGAGTCCGAGAGGGTGACGCGCACACTTTATCATGTTTAGTGTTCAACATAATAACCATGCAGTATAACGCACTAATTAGAACAATTAATATGGACAGTCGTGCCATACTTTTATAGTCGGCATTACAAGTGATTACTATTGAGTATGCAGTAAATGTACAGTGTGGTGTACAAGTTAAGACAATGACATATTAGGTCAATTGTACCTCATGACGAGGAGATATTATGTGGTATCATAATAATGTACGTGGAACTGTCCAAGGCTTTGTTATAAGCAGATCATTCAAGGGGACTGTATGTTCAGTAGATGGACAATTGAAAGTGGAAATTGAACAAGTGCAATGTACAATGGTCGAGCGCAATATATAAGCTATTTGTTAGACATAATAATAGGATGTCGAACTGCGCAGGTATAAACTTTGTCATACGGGCGATGTATTTTCGCAGGGATACCACTGTAATTAATGTTCAGGACGATATGGAAGCATATCCATGCTGTATTGGGAATTTTATCAAAGGATAGAAACTGACAGATTGGGGACCGCTAGGAATCGTCAGGCAGTATCGAGACTTTCGAACGAGATGCGGGATATTCGTGAAGGAAAGATCTGCAACGCCTGAATTTCTGAAATTCTGCAAAGAAGGGTCAACCAGTAAGAAATGTACATAGTGATCGTGTGATTTTTAGTGATGGTTATTTAAATATGTGTATATTACCCGTGTAAAAGGTAATGTAAAGTGTTTTTGTGGAAAAGGAAGCATGAAGAAGCAAAGTGCAATGTGTTTTCTAAGCAAAAATTATGTAAAATGTGTGTGGAAAGTGAAATAATGCCTTGCTAACTTGCAAATGATGGAAGGCATTAATGGAGAAAATGTATGGTCGGAGTCGCCAGATTAGTCAATGTAAGTACCCCAAAACCATGATTTTGTAGTGAATATGTAGTCCACTGTATGTTGAGTGATGTCAAAAATTATAGAATATGCCAATAAGAGTCAATTTTGGGAGGTAGAACCTTCAGATATTAATGTTGTGTTGATTTTAGTCAAGTTGAGATGTCTTTGTACATCATTGAGTGGATAAATCGTTACCACTAACGTAAAAATGGCAATTGAGTTAAATCGAAAGTTAACGTAACGAACACGGATGTTCGGTTATTGATTATTAAATACGGTTACGTTGTGTCGGTATAGGGAAAATTTATGTAAGTAATAATAATAATAATGAGGATAAATGAATACACATCAGGGAGAATGTTTGTAAGCAAAATATATGCTAATTTGAATAACTGTGTATCCAAGCAGTAGCATTTATTACACGTGATGGGCCAAGCAAAGGAATTTAATATCAGAGTATCTTATGATAATGTAAAGAAATATGCAAGAATACAGGAACTGGAAGGGTTTAATAGTGAATTGAATCGCAGCTTGATGAATAAGCTTATACGAGTAATTGATAGAGATTATCTTATTAATTAAAGGACGGGATCGTCTCACAATGGTCACGGAAGCCAGGCAGTCTAATCGACGTGTGAAATCTCGTATAGCCAAGGGCATACAGAGAGGTATTATTGCAATCGAGCGTATTTAGTGAAGGAGACCCTAGCTCTGAGTATTGCTACGAAACGTTCCGGGTTCGAATCCAGTGGTGTATGGGAGGATAACAATGGACACCTCAGCATGACACCTGATATCGACCGAGAACTAGCTATTGTGTGAATAAATTCAGCTCCTGGGAGTGAATTTGGACGGCAGGAAGTTGTGCCTGACCTTGTTCTTTGACAAAAAGATGTCGCCTATTCCCAAAGCGACATGTGTTGGATGAATCGTGTTTCCTTCATATAAATGTAAATGGACCTGTTGAGGCCAGCTATTAATATCCTAATGATAGGAATAAATGCTTAAACAATTCCATATTCCGTCTTGCATTCAGTCGAGTTAGGTCATATGTATTATGTGGGTCATTAAGACGGCACTATTGTATTTGAGGCCACGTGCTACTGCTTGGAAAGAAAAGGAAAAGGGCGAGCGGATTGTTACAAGCCCGGCGTGGATCCATTGTATTCTAGAAGGGTCGGGGGACAGACCATTCCCTACCCAGGCTTGTAGAATGATGTTTAGAGTGGAGAAACTTTGAAACCCTGTTTGTTATAAAAGAATCATTGTAATAACGTATAATGAATTTGTGTGGTTTGAGACACATTGATAGTTAAGAATCATTCTGATAACTTAATACTTGGCAAACTTATGAGATGTTATAAGTTGCATTTTACACTGACATTGTCACTTATTTCCGAAGGTGGATACCAGATGCCACATGCTATGCCCACGCAAGGGTAGCATAAAATCCCACCCGACACAGCGGTAACGGAATCATTATGAAAGTACACTCATTACGGCATACAGTGGACCTACAAAAAGGGTAGAATTACAAGTAACAGTGGAGTTGCAAGTAAAATCTGATGTGCAACTCATAAATTGGTTAATGCATGGTAGAGCATTTTGGTGGGAAGAGAAATACAGAACATAATTGTACGCATAGTGTAAAGTAAAATAGGTTGATAATAAGTAAACTAGATTGTGTAATTAAAGTGGTCACAATAGGTGACGTAATATTGTAAGAACAGTTGTATGTGTATTTTACCAGTGCATCAGCGCACTTGAGAATGAATTTCATGTTAATCTCATGGTAAATGAATCAATAATCATTTGGATTTGCGAAGATAAAATGCGAATAATAGTGGATTGAAGGAATAAGTTTTGCATTGTTTTGTGTTTTATTGTTGGGATTGTGTTTTGTTTGTGTGAAGCCATGATTTAGAGCTCAATTAAAGTCTTTAGAATAGAGTTGTGTCTTATTATTGTAGAGTTGATACCTTTTAGTCTCAGATCAAAAATATGCAACTGCTCAGTGGGTGAACGGTACACGCCTCAGGACTGATGCTAGCTGGAGGCAGAAGCATGCTTTCCATGGAAATTATTCACATGGGTACAATACATAACACTATGGCCTACATATATTAAATTCAACAGGACGACCATCTGAAATATATAGACGGTTCTCAATATCAACGAATCTATTACAGCAGTCAACCTGAATATTTGTTTGTTGATAGGGGCAATTAATATACCTATGATATGAAAGTAGGCTGTTTAGTTCTTCACGGAACTACTTGTTTAGTCTTCAAACAATATGGCTGAAGATACACAATGGAATGGTTCCTACCTCAAGACAAGTTATATGTTTCAGTATTGTAGGTGAACATAGGGCGGAAGATTCACAATGGGATGGTTCCTACCTCAAGACAAGTTATATGTTTCAGTATTGCATGTCAGCATATGGCAGAATATTCACAATGGAGGTGTTCCTACCTCAAGAGGAGCTATGTGAATATGACTCGTAACCATGTGGCAGAGTATTAACAGTGGAATGGTTCCTTTCCTCATCACTATGTGTTCTAGTCTTGTAACCACATAGCTGAAGAAAAACAATGTTATAGGTCTTACCCTAGACAAGCTATTCACAATGGAAAGGACCTTTTCTCAAAACTAGCAATGAATTTGATTCTTGAAACACTGCGGCTGCCCATTGAGAATAAACTGATTGTGCTCTACTGATCTTATCAGAAGATAAGTCCTTGAGATATAAGTACGGGTTTGGTATCCGATAAGCAGGTCATACAGCCCCATTGTAAGACGTAAGAGTGTTGCCAACAGTACAGTATGAAATGCTGTATCTAAAAAGAATTGTAACGATACCGTATGGCTGAAGGTTAACAACGAAATATCTCTTACCTCTAGAGTAGCAATGTGCTTCAGGTATGTATGTAGCCATATGACTGATGATTCACAAGGGAATGGTTCCTTCCTCTAAACAAGCGATGAGCTTGAATTCTGTAACAGTATGTATGAAGATTTAGAATAAACTGACTGCGCTGTCAAGCTCTTATCACAAGACAAGCTTCTCGAGATATCAGCATCAGGTGCGGTTTGCGATAAGCAGACCCTACTTACTCAGTATCAGACATGACAGTCATGCCAAACGTACGATCTGAAATGCAGTATACAATGATTTTTAAGGTTAAATATAATAAATAAGAACCCCTGGCACAACAAACAACCAATGAGGCCCTAGGCCTACCAAGCGACCGCTGCCCAGACATTTGGCCTGCTGATATTGGGTGGCGCGTGGTCAGCGTGTCGGGACCCCTCGGCCGTTAATCTTGGTTTTCGTGACCGGGGCGCTGCAACACTGTCAGACAGCTACTCAATTGTCCTCACGAGGATGAGTGCGCCCTGTTCCACCCCTCACGTCAGTTTCTAAAATCGCTGACGGAGCTGGAAGCTGAACCCGGGGCATCCGGATGAAAGGCAGGCGCGCTACCCCTACACTACGGGATCGGCAAGGTTAAATATACCAAGCAGTATACAGTTGTTCAGTCGGTATGGGCGCTAACAAAGGGTAGTGGCTCACGTCAGTATTATATAACCCTATCAAAGTATTTCCTAGTCGTAAAAATAATAAAAATGAATTAGTTCTTATCTCCAAACTAGCCACTTAATTCAGTCTCACATGTAACAATATGGCTGAATGCTAACAATGAAATAGCCCTTACCTATAAGGTCGCCACGTAATTCAGTCTCACATGTAGCCATATGGCTGAATGCTAACAAGGGGGGGGGGGGGGGGTGTTGGCTCAGCGGTCTAGCTGTATGCCTCTCACCAAGGCGGTCTGGGTTCGATCCCCGGGCAATGCATGTGAGATTTTCGAAGAGCAATGCCATGTCCTGTGGTTCGGATTCCACGTAAAAAGAATGTCCCGTGGCTCATAATCACAAGATTCACGGTCACGTTAAACTACAATCTTCCTTCCTTGAATGCTAACAATGAAATAACCCTTCCCTCTAGAGTGCCCACGTAAATCTGTCTCGCATATAACCATATGTCTGAAGTTTACCAATGAAATAGCTTTTATCTCTAGAGTCACCACGAGTTTCAGTCTTCTAAGCAACCGTATGGCTGAAGGTTACCAATAAAATAGCTTTTACCTCTAGAGTAGCAATGTGCTTCAGGTATGTATGTAGCCATATGACTGATGATTCACAAGGGAATGGTTGCTTGCTCTAAACTAGCGATGAGTTTCAATTCTGCAACACTATGGATGAAGATTTAGAATAAACTGATTGCGCTGTCAAACTCTTATCAGAAGACAAGCTTCTCGAGATATCAGCATCAGGTGTGGTTCGCGATTAGCAGACCTTACAGACTCAGTATCAGACATGACAGTCATGCCAAACGTACGATGTGAAATGCAGTATACAATGATTTTTAAGGTTAAATATAATAAATATGAACCCCTGGCACAACTAACAACCCATGAGGGCCTAGGCCAATCAAGCGACCGCTGCCCAGCCATTTGGCCTGCTGAGTTGGGTGGCGCGTGGTCAGCGGGTCGGATCCCCTCAGCCGTTAATCTTGGTTTCCGTGACCGGGGCGCTGCAACACTGTCAGACAGCTATTCAATTGTCCTCACGAGGATGAGTGCACCCCGTTCCAGCCCTCACGTCAGTTTCTAAAATCCCTGACGGAGCCAGGAGCAGAACCCGGGGCCTCAGGGCGAAATGTAGGTGCGCTACCCCTACACTACGGGGTCGGCAAGGTTAAATATACCTAGTGGTATACAGTTGTTCAGTCGGTTTGGGCGCTAACAAAGTGTAGTGGCTCACGTCAGTATTATATAACCCTATCAAAGTATTTGCTAGTAGTAAAAATATTAAAAATGAATGAGCTCTTATCTCCAAACTAGCCACGTAATTCAGTCTCACAACTAAATTGTTGTTTTAGAAGACATTCTGATAAAACTCTTAAAATCAGTCAAGGAACAGACAAAACAAGAACCTGTTTGTTCGTTTGTTTTTTGAGCGATGAAGAAGTACCATATTCAATTGGTCTGCGTAACAATGGACGGAAAGAGCATGTGGTCAGCACTACTCCCTGTCTACCTGCCATTACAGCAGTGCCATCGTATGTCTAAAATCTAAAATGTTTCTCAATTTTTTTACCCAGTGAAGTAAAACTGTGTGTGAATGACTTCTGACGCTTGCCACGGTGGGTGAGTGGGTATCGAGATGGACTACCAACCCCCCAACCTTGCAGGTTCGCTCCTGGCCGTGGTAAGTAATTTTTAAAGGCGGAAAAAATCACGACAGGAATGCCATACGTTGTTGGCATGTTAAAGAACCTATTTTAATTCAGTAGGCCGTGTTCATAAGGGCAAAAAAAATCTCGGGATTTTCCGCCAACAGAAAGTTCCTCGTTTCTCTACTAGAAAGCGCTATAGTGTCTAGGAGCTTGGATATCTAACCCCCTTGACTTTCATAGCGCTCCAAGGAACAACAAAAGAATTCGACTTGCAAATTGCCCTCTGGGCGCAAATAACAGAGTTTGCACCCGGCACCTGAGGCCATACGATATTATTACTTATGGAATCGTCATTAAAGCCGACGAATCTCTCCTATATTCTATCGTCCTCACAGTATCTAAATATTATGCTCATCTGGCTCTTTCACGACTCGTCTAACATCTCATCCGCATGTATGGCTTCATTGGTTTCTGATTAGAATTCTCCCTTGATGCAATGGTTGTGAGCTCTAACAAGTCACTTTGAATGTCTGGAAATGTTCCGTTTAATGATCATGATTGTAAATGGTCACCAACTATGGATTCATTTTGAGTGAGCAGATTCAACAATAGCAAATAGTTCCCTTTGTTAACAGAACGTTCATCTTCTCTATGCCCACAGAAGGCTAGTTCTTGTGTAGCCTACTGAGAAATACTACAGATGGTATGAGTCGCGGCAAATACTGCCTCATTATGTTTTACTGCTTGCAGTCGGGCAGCTTCAGATAAAGCATGCTCAATGCAAGTTTTACCGAAATGCTTCACTATGTGAATTGGTCACCAGAACGTCGTAAGTGCCAATTTTATCGAAAACGAGTTTCAATATCTGAAGGTTTCCTATCCACTTGTAAGTCAATCTAAAGGCAAAGAAGATGTCATGTTATGCTGGAGATTCCATTATAAACAATTCTTTGGCTTTCAATAATTACAAAAATGCTTGTGCATGCCAACTTAATGTGGTGTCATTTTATAGTAGTAGCTGTTAAGCATTAAACATGTAACATACCTGAATATTCCGCTGCCCCTCAGGTGTCCACTCTACTCGTCCTCACAGTGTATCTGTAGTAAACCAGAAAGCAATCATGTGAGGGGAACCTCCCATATACGTCAGCGTCTTCTTAACGTGGTGATTTTCATAGTTACCAGCTCAAAATAGGACAATGGAGAATTAACAGTTTACTCATCTGACCTGAACACTTCCAAGGCTAGCCTAGCTAGATGACTCACAATTTCAGTGCTGATACAGAAGTGTTAAGTAGCCTAGTGTATGCAGGGGAGTTAACTAAATTGTCCTCCATAGAAGACAGTTAACAAGGAATCAATAAGTAATCTATTATAACTGACAATAAAACGTTCATCCCATTCAGGCACAATCTTAGTCTCTACCTGAAGGACGGGGGTTGAGGATTTCTCTTGGTTAACTATTCCTGTCCCTAACTCCACTTCCAATGAAGGAAAAGGTAGTTCTGCTATATACCAGGTTAATCTTTACAGGATGGTCATCTCTGCCAGTATATCAATGAATGGTCACCCCTGACTGCTAGAAATGCAGACTTTGTGTTCTATTTCCTAACCCCTCACACACTACTCGTCTGCTTAAAGTCCCACATTACAAATCAAGCCGCATCTTCCAGATCTTGAGCAGCATCCCGTGCTCTAGCTGTGGTAGAAGAAGGGTTCTTGCTTTACTCATCCACCACAGTGCCTCCTTACAACATGCGGCGATGTACACAGGGATACCCTAGTGAAGCCCCGTTTACAAACTCACTTCCAGGCACTTGAAGTATATGCAAAATTAAGAGTGATGATATAATTGGTACACATGCTACTTTAGATCACCCAAATACACAGGTTATCAAACCCGTTCATGGGGCTAAGGACCATATAATTCTGTTTTAATGCCATATGTCTATTCTGAGAGTTTCGTATTACCTGATTTATTTCCCAAGGATATCGCAAGGTCCTGAGAAGGCGCCTCACCTCGATCGGTCCAAGACACCTACATCTCTGAGAGAAAAACAATGAGTGACTGAATTATTATGAAAACAAAAGAGAAAGTACTACATCACTTGAAAATGGTTTGAAACATAATAATGATGATTGTACCACAATGATAACAAGGTTATGGTATGACTGCCGTTAGTATTGTGATAGTTGCAGTGAACAACTTCCTAATATTCATAATAATAATAATAATAATAATACATCTGCAAGGATTTCCCTCCTCACAATGAAATCAAGTAAAGTCTATATATTAATCAATACGCATGCACTGACAAACAACGACAATCAAAAAGACACACAAGAAGTAGAAGAATTATGGGAACTACTGGAAGAGTCTACAGCAAAATATTCCCAAACATCACGTTGAAATTCAATAAGGAGACTTCAATGCAAAAATTTGGATAGAAAAGAAAATTAGAACCATTGTGGGTCTTAGTCCTGCTCACAGCAGAACTAACAAACACAGAGAAAGATTAATAAGTCTTTGCGAGAATTTTGAGCTAAAATTTAGGTCAATCCACTTCCTGCCCCTTCAACACAAGAAATCAAACTCGAAATCACCAATTTTTCATTTAGGAGAATTTCAAATATACCATGTTGCCATTTTTAACGACACCAGAAACAACTTATGAATGTTAAAATAAAAAAGGGAGTCATTGAATCTGATCACACTTATCTCTAATCAAAGTTAATTTTCAATCTCAAAGTACCAAACTCAAAACAGTTAGAAATCCACGAATTGATCCGGAATGTCTTACACAAAATTCAAGCAATTTCATTGCAAATATCTCCAACAAAAATCCTTCCAAATGGATGGAATTAAAAGATACACTCGTAGGAGCTTCGCATATTTTTGGTGTTCTCCCTCAGAAACGCAAACACAGATGGTGGAACAAGAACTGCGACCGGGCCATAGATCTTTGAATTCAAGCTTGGCAAAAGAGGAGTTCGAATAAAATAGAACTAAACTGGCATGAATTCATCAAAGCCCAAAAAGAATCCTCCAAATTCAACAGATCCAAAAAACCAAATATAATCAAAATAGACTGACAGAGATAGATCGAAATTTCATTAAAGACAATACAAAAAACTTTTACAAAACATTTGCTGATGAACTATTACTTTACCAAACACCTAGTTTATATTCCATACGTCCAGATGGGGCCCTTGAATTCAATAATAAAGAGAACTGTAAACACACAAAGGGATACAGAAATACTACAAAGATGCCGACGTAAGATGGAGAGACAGATGGTCTACATAAAATGGCAGTCAAAGTGAAAGGTCGTGTTTTCCCCGAGCTCTCAGGTGTGCTGAAATGGGTTGTTCTCTGGAGTGTTATCGCGCGAGGATCGGACTGTGGTATGCGAAGGGTAGTTGGGATTTCCAGTGTTTGTGTGTGCGTACGGGGCCTAGTAACTTGTGGTTTATAGCCCTAGTGATAGCTGCGTTGTTAGTTATTGGTGGAGTGGAAGTGAATCCAGGCCCTGTTACTCCAAATGTGAATCAGGCAAATGATCCAGTGGCAGCATTAAAGTGTTCGACGTGTAGTAAAACATTGAAGAACGGTGTTCAGTGTGGACTATTTGAGAAATGGTTTCACTTCGGCTGTATTAAGGTCAAGAAGGAGGATTGTGATGTCGGGAATTGGTTTTGTAAAGTATGTGATACGCCGGACTGTTTGAGGGTGCAAATCAAAGCAAGGGATCGTGCCGGCCATTGTGAGGAGGAGCAGGTCCAGAGGTTGCCAGCCGACGAGAAGAGGAGCTACTTCGGGATATTTGCTGCGGAGATAAGACTCTAAGATTACTGCAGGTTAATTGTCAGAGTTTAGGAAATAAATTAATTGAATTTTGGAATCTTGTAGAGACGTATTCTCCGGACATTGTCATTGCTACTGAATCTTGGTTATATGAGGATATAAATAGTAATGAAATAATTCAAGGGACCTACGAAATGTACAGAAGGGATCGGGGGAAGCGAGGTGGTGGGCTATTTATTTGTGTGCGCATAAATATAGCTAGTTTCTTAAAGTGGGCTGATACGGATCATGAAATATTATGTGTACAAATTTCGGATAAAGGGAATAAATTCCCTCTTCAGGTGATAGGGGCGTATAGAGCACCGAAAGATAACTTTTCGCTTCTCGACACACTGTATGATAAAACTTGTACGGGTAATGGTATGAAAAAGAGCATAATAATTGCCGGAGATTTAAACCTCCCCAAAGTAGACTGGTCTGGTGAGTCAACTAGCTGTAGTCAAGCTCAGAGCGCTGCAAATAAATTCTTAAGGGAGGGGGGATTTTCCCCAGTAGTTGACTTCCCAACTGGAGGCAATAATACCTTAGATGTTTATCTCGTAAGGCCTGTAGAGCTGTATATTAACTGTCTGAAAGTACCAGGAATTAGTGACCATTCTGGGGTTGAATTAAATATTAGATACGGTGACATTACAAAATTAGACTCTGATGTAGCAAATAAGATCATATTTCAGTATCGCAGGGCGGATCAGGGCAAATTTCAGGGGTATTTGAATGAACTATTTGTAGGATGGGCATCGGAAGGAAATCATACTAATATCCTGTGGACTACCTTTTTGAAAATTTTAAATAGTGCTATTGATAAATTTGTTCCATTTAAATTACTGAAACAAAACCCAGATCCTGAGTATTACACACGGGAAATCAGGAGTCTTAAACGGAAAATTAGGAAACTATACAATAAAACACATGGACCGACAGTAGTGGCTACGCTGGCTAAAGCGCAGCATTAGGTCATGGGGCCAAGCTCACTGCTGACTCGGTAGACGGGTGGGTTCGAGCCCCACCGTCGGCCCTCCTTGAAATGGTTTTCCGTGGTTTCCCCATTTTCAACACCAGGCAAATGCTGTGATGGTACCTTCAGACAGGCCACGGCTGCTTCCATCCCCATCCTTGCCCAGTTTCATTCACCATCATTCATTTCTTCTCTCATTAACTCCTCTCATGAGGTTGGCGTCAGGAAGGGCATCCGGCCGTAAAAACCATCGCCACAAAGACTTCCATCGCATCTCATCCCCGACCCCGTTGGAACACGGGAATAATAAGGGGTAGACATACAATACAATAAAAGACATGATAGTGAAAAGTATATGTTGAAATTTAAGTCCTTATCAAGAGAGCTCGTCTTAAAAAGAGGGCAGCTCATGACAATTATATGCAAGGTTTACTTGGTTCGGGAGGCGATAGGTGGAAAAAAAATTACAGTTATGTTAGTAGAAGAAAGGGAAATTCAAATAATTTGTCGATGATAATGTCCGGTGACGGTAAATTAATTACCTACTAAGAAGCAGGCCATTGCTAATGAATTAAATGTCTTTTATGGTAGTGTGTTCAATAAATCCAATAGCTGTGTGTTGGACCTTAACGGTGAATCAGGGGCTCCACTTCTCCAAATAAACCAGTCAGCAATTGTAAAGCTAATACAAAAACTACGTTACAATATATCGAAGGGTCCTGATAATATTGTTAGTGAAGTACTTAAACTAGGAGGTAGGGCCGTGGCACGATACTTAGAGGTGATGTTTAATGTGTCCATAAACAATGCGCAAATCCCGGATGACTGAAAAAAACAACGGTAGTCCCAATATTTAAGGGAGGGAGCGGACTTGAATTGGGCAACTACAGGCGGGTTAGTCTTACGTCCATCGTTTGAAAACAGATGGAGCATCTCATTTGCGACTACTTGAGGGAACATTGGGAAACATTATCATGGTTTAACGATAGGCAACATGGATTTCGGAAAGGTTACTCATGCGAGAGTCAGATGCTATCACTTTTTCAAGATATTAGCGAATCGTTAGACGATGGAGTTTCTGTCGACGCCGTAGTTATAAATTTTGCGAAGGCATTTGATGTCGTGCCGCATGACATGCTACTCCATAAATTAGCATCGACGAAGATTGATAGAAGAGTAATTTTATGGATCCAAGAAATTTTGAGGGGTCGTTCCCAGAAAGTGAAAGTTGAAGGCCGATTCTCGGATGAAATTACCGTAACGTCGGGTATCCCTCAGGGCAGCGTAATCGGAACTTTGTTATTTTTAGCGTTTATAAATGACTTACCAAATGGGATTCGCAGTGACTGTCGATTGTTTGCGGATGATTGTGTAATATAGCGAAAGATACATGACTCACAAGACAATGTAATACATCAAGATGACCTGAACCTGGTCTATAAGTGGGCGATTGAAATTAAATTGAAAATAAACACAAGAAAATATAGTCTAATAAAAATAGGGAAAGTGCGAAGGCAAGATTTTCAATATAACATTGGCTCGGAAATACTTGTAGAAGAAGATTCTTGCAAATATTTGGGCGTTCACGTAAGAAATGATATGAATTGGAGTAGTCATATAGGATGTGTAGTTTCTAAAGCTTACAAATCACTGCACTTTGTAATAAGGGTATTAAAAGTAAGTAGTACCTCTGCTGAAGAATTAGGATATTTGTCACTTGTAAGACCTATTCAGGAATACGCCTCGGCGGTTTGGGATCCATATCAAGTAGGGCTCATAAATGAGTTGGAAATGGTACAAAGAAAGGCCGCTAGATTTGTGCTCAGTGACTTTAATCCCAAGAGCAGTGTGAGCCGTATGTTAAAGAAACTTGGGAGGGAATCACTTGAGGCTAGGAGGATGAAATCTAGACTCTGCGCTATGTACAACACGTATACAAATCAACCAGCATGGGGTGAGCTTAGCAAACGTATGGAAAAGCCTACTTACATGGGTAGGAGCGATCATCCTTTCAAAGTTAAGGGCCGACCACAGCGAACAAATTCTGGTAAATATTATTTCGTAAACCGTGCCATTGATAATTGGAACTCTCTACCTGCCGCAGACTTAGAGCCCTTTTCCAAACATATAGGTGTGTTTAAGAAAAGACTGACTATTTGTGTAAATACTCCAGTTTAATTGTTAGTGAATTGTTATGTACAATTATTTACTTGTTATGTATATCTAATTTGCCACCGGGGGACACACACCCAATTGCAAATAAACGAATGAATGAATGAATGAATGATAGAGTTACAAATGCAGAACTTAAAAAGAAGACAAAACTCATGATGTGGCGAGACAACCAAGGACAATAAAATGGAAGTGGGGAGGTCATGCATCCAGACTAAAACAAGACAGATGGGCGTATGGCACCACATTGTGGGGGGGAGGTCATGCATCCAGACTAAAACATGACAGATGGGCGTATGGCACCACAGTGTGGGGGGGGCATGCATCCTGACTAAAACATGACAGATAGGCGTATGGCACCACAGTGTGGGGGGGGGTCATGCATCCAGACTAAAACATGACAGACGGGCGTATGGCACCACAGTGTGGGGGGGATCATGCATCCAACCTAAAACATGACAGATGGGCGTATGGCACCACAGTGTGAGGGGGGGGGGGGTCATGCATTCAGACTAAAACATGACAGACGGGCGTATGGCACCACAGTGTGAGGGGGGGGGGGGGTCATGCAACCAGACTAAAACATGACAGATGGGCGTATGGCACCACAGTGTGGGGGGGGGGGGTCATGCATCCAGACTAAAACATGACAGACGGGCTTATGGCACCACAGTGTGAGGGGGGGGGGGGGTCATGCATCCAGAATAAAACATGACAGATGGGCGTATGGCACCACAATGTGGGGGGGGGTCATGCATCCAGACTAAAACATGACAGATGGGCGTATGGCACCACATTGTGGAGGGGGGGGGTCATGCATCCAAACTAAAACATGACAGATGGGCGTATGGCACCACAGTGTGGGGGGGGGGGTCATGCATCCAGACTAAAACATGACAGATGGGCGTATGGCACCACAGTGTGGGGGGGCATGCATCCAGACTAAAACATGACAGATGGGCGTATGGCACCACAGTGTGAGGGGGGGGGGGGGTCATGCATCCAGACTAAAACATGACAGATGGGCGTATGGCACCACAGTGTGGGGGTGGGGGCATGCATCCAGACTAAAACATGACAGATGGGCGTATGGCACCACAGTGTGAGGGGCGGGGGGTCATGCATCCAGACTAAAACATGACAGACGGGCGTATGGCACCACAGTGTGAGGGGGGGGGGGTCATGCATCCAGACTAAAACATGACAGATGGGCGTATGGCACCACATTGTGGGGGGGGGGGGTGTCATGCATCCAGACTAAAACATGACAGATGGGCGTATGGCACCACATTGTGGGGGGGGGGTGTCATGCATCCAGACTAAAACATGACAGATGGGCGTATGGCACCACAGTGAGAGGGGGGGGGGGGTCATGCATCCAGACTAAAACATGACAGACGGGCGTATGGCACCACAGTGTGAGGGGGGGGGGGGCATGCATCCAGACTAAAACATGACAGATGGGCGTATGGCACCACAGTGTGGGGGGTCATGCATCCAGACTAAAACATGACACATGGGCGTATGGCACCACAGTGTGAGGAGGGGGGCATGCATCCAGACTAAAACATGACAGATGGGCGTATGGCACCACAGTGTGAGGGGGGACGGGTCATGCATCCAGGCTAAAACATGACAGATGGGCGTATGGCACCACAGTGTGGGGGGTCATGCATCCAGACTAAAACATGACAGATGGGCGTATGGCACCACATTGTGGGGGGGGGGGGTCATGCATCCAGACTAAAACATGACAGATGGGCGTATGGCACCACAGTGTGGTGGGGGGGTCATGCATCCAGCCTAAAACATGACAGATAGGCGTATGGCACCACAGTGTGGGGGGGTCATGCATCCTGACTAAAACATGACAGATGGGCGTATGGCACCACAGTGTGAGGGGGGGCGGTCATGCAACCAGACTAAAACATGACAGATGGGCGCATGGCACCACAGTGTGGGGGGGGGTCATGCATCCAGACTAAAACATGACAGATGGGCGTATGGCACCACAGTGTGGGGGGGGGGTCATGCATCCAGACTAAAACATGACAGATGGGCGTATGGCACCACAGTTTGGGGGGGTCATGCATCCAGACTAAAACATGACAGATGGGCGTATGGCACCACAGTGTGGGGGGGGGGGGGGGGGTCATGCATCCAGACTAAAACATGACAGATGGGCGTATGGCACCACAGTGTGGGGGGGGGGGACATCCATCCAGACTAAAACATGACAGATGGGCGTATGGCACCCCAGTGTAGGGGGGGGGGGTCATGCATCCAGACTAAAACATGACAGATGGGCGTATGGCACCACAGTGTGCGGGGGGTCATGCATCCAGACTAAAACATGACAGATGGGCGTATGGCACCACAGTGTGAGGGGGGGGGGGCATGCATCCAGACTAAAACATGACTGATGGGCGTATGGCACCACAGTGTGGGGGGGTCATGCATCCAGACTAAAAGATGACAGATGGGCGTATGGCACCACAGTGTGGGGGGGGGGCATGAATCCAGACTAAAACATGACAGATGGGCGTATGGAACCACAGTGTGAGGGGGGGGGTCATGCATCCAGACTAAAACATGACAGATGGGCGTATGGCACCACAGTGTGGGGGGGGGGGGGTCATGCATCCAGACTAAAACATGACAGATGGGCGTATGGCACCACAGTGTGGGGGGGTCATGCATCCAGACTAAAACATGACAGACGGGCGTATGGCACCACAGTGTGAGGGGGGGGGGGTCATACATCCAGACTAAAACATGACAGATGGGCGTATGGCACCACAGTGTGAGGGGGGGGTCATGCATCCAGACTAAAACATGACAGATGGGCGTATGGCACCACAGTGTGGGGGTGGGGGGTCATGCACCCAGACTAAAACATGACAGATGGGCGTATGGCACCACAGTGTGAGGGGGGGGGGTCATGCATCCAGACTAAAACATGACAGATGGGCGTATGGCACGACAGTGTGGGGGATCATGCATCCAGACTAAAACATGACAGATGGGCGTATGGCACCACATTGTGGGGGGGTCATGCATCCAGACTAAAACATGACAGATGGGCGTATGGCACCACAGTGTGGTGGTGGGGGGGGGTCATGCATCCAGCCTAAAACATGACAGATAGACGTATGGCACCACAGTGTGGGGGGGTCATGCATCCTGACTAAAACATGACAGATGGGCGTATGGCACCACAGTGTGAGGGGGGGGGGGGTCATGCATCCAGACTAAAACATGACAGATGGGCGTATGGCACCACAGTGTGGGGGGGGGGGGTCATGCATCCAGACTAAAACATGACTGATGGGCGTATGGCACCACAGTGTGGGGGGGGGGTCATGCATCCAGACTAAAACATGACAGATGGGCGTATGGCACCACAGTGTGGGGGGGGGGGTCATGCATCCAGACTAAAACATGACAGATGGGCGTATGGCACCACAGTGTGGGGGGGTCATGCATCCAGACTAAAACATGACAGATAGGCGTATGGCACCACAGTGTGGGGGGGGGTCATCCATCCAGACTAAAACATGACAGATGGGCGTATGGCACCACAGTCGGGGGGGGGGGGTCATGCATCCAGACTAAAACATGACAGATGGGCGTATGGCACCACAGTGTGGGGGGGGGGGTCATGCATCCAGGCTAAAACATGACAGATAGGCGTATGGCACCACAGTGTGAGGGGGGGCATGCATCCAGACTAAAACATGACAGATGGGCGTATGGCACAACAGTGTGGGGGTGGGGGGTCATGCATCCAGACTAAAACATGACAGATGGGCGTATGGCACCACAGTGTGGGGGGGGTCATGCATCCAGACTAAAACATGACAGATAGGCGTATGGCACCACAGTGTGAGGGGGGGCATGCATCCAGACTAAAACATGACAGATGGGCGTATGGCACCACCGTGTGGGGGGGGTCATGCATCCAGACTAAAACATGACACATGGGCGTATGGCACCACAGTGTGGGGGGGGGTTATGCATCCAGACTAAAACATGACAGATGGGCGTATGGCACCACAGTGTGGGGGGGGGGCATGCATCCAGACTAAAACATGACAGATGGGCGTATGGCACCACATTGTAAGGGGGGGGGTCATGCATCCAGACTAGAACATGAGAGATGGGCGTATGGCACCACAGTGTGAGGGGGGGGGGGGTCATGCATCCAGACTAAAACATGACAGATAGGCGTATGGCACCACAGTGTGAGGGGGAGGGGGCATGCATCCAGTCTAAAACATGACAGATGGGCGTATGGCACCACAGTGTGGGGGGGCATGCATCCAGACTAAAACATGACAGATGGGCGTATGGCACCACATTGTGGGGGGGGCCATGCATCCAGACTAAAACATGACAGATGGGCGTATGGCAACACAGTGTGAGGGGGGGGGGGGCATGCATCCAGACTAAAACATGACAGATGGGCGTATGGCACCACAGTGTGAGGGGGGGGGGGGGTCATGCATCCAGACTAAAACATGACAGATGGGCGTATGGCACCACAGTGTGGGGGGGGGGTCATGCATCCAGACTAAAACATGACTGATGGGCGTATGGCACCACAGTGTGGGGGGGGGGGTCATGCATCCAGACTAAAACATGACAGATGGGCGTATGGCACCACAGTGTGGGGGGGGGGGTCATGCATCCAGACTAAAACATGACAGATGGGCGTATGGCACCACAGTGTGGGGGGGTCATGCATCCAGACTAAAACATGACAGATAGGCGTATGGCACCACAGTGTGGGGGGGGGGGGTCATCCATCCAGACTAAAACATGACAGATGGGCGTATGGCACCACAGTCGGGGGGTGGGGGGTCATGCATCCAGACTAAAACATGACAGATGGGCGTATGGCACCACAGTGTGGGGGGGGGTCATGCATCCAGGCTAAAACATGACAGATAGGCGTATGGCACCACAGTGTGAGGGGGGGCATGCATCCAGACTAAAACATGACAGATGGGCGTATGGCACAACAGTGTGGGGGTGGGGGGTCATGCATTCAGACTAAAACATGACAGATGGGCGTATGGCACCACAGTGGTGGGGGGGGGGGTCATGCATCCAGACTAAAACATGACAGATAGGCGTATGGCACCACAGTGTGAGGGGGGGCATGCATTCAGACTAAAACATGACAGATGGGCGTATGGCACCACCGTGTGGGGGGGAGGGGGTCATGCATCCAGACTAAAACATGACACATGGGCGTATGGCACCACAGTGTGGGGGGGGGTTATGCATCCAGACTAAAACATGACAGATGGGCGTATGGCACCACAGTGTGGGGGGGGGGCATGCATCCAGACTAAAACATGACAGATGGGCGTATGGCACCACATTGTAAGGGGGGGGGGGGGGGTCATGCATCCAGACTAGAACATGAGAGATGGGCGTATGGCACCACAGTGTGAGGGGGGGGGGGGTCATGCATCCAGACTAAAACATGACAGATAGGCGTATGGCACCACAGTGTGAGGGGGAGGGGGCATGCATCCAGTCTAAAACATGACAGATGGGCGTATGGCACCACAGTGTGGGGGGGGGCATGCATCCAGACTAAAACATGACAGATGGGCGTATGGCACCACATTGTGGGGGGGGCCATGCATCCAGACTAAAACATGACAGATGGGCGTATGGCAACACAGTGTGAGGGGGGGGGGGCATGCATCCAGACTAAAACATGACAGATAGACTTATGGCACCACAGTGTGGGGGGGTCATGCATCCAAACTAAAACATGACAGATGGGCGTATGGCACCACAGTGTGGGGGGGGGGTCATGCATCCAGCCTAAAACATGACAGATGGGCGTATGGCACCACAGTGTGGGGGGGTCATGCATCCAGACTAAAACATGACAGATAGGCGTATGGCACCACAGTGTGGGGGGGGTCATGCATCCAGCCTAAAACATGACAGATAGGCGTATGGCACCACAGTGTGGGGGGGTCATGCATCCAGACTAAAACATGACAGATGGGCGTATGGCACCACAGTGTGGGGGGGGTCATGCATCCAGCCTAAAACATGACAGATGGGCGTATGGCACCACATTGTGGGGGGGGGGGGCATGCATCCAGACTAAAACATGACAGATGGGCGTATGGCACCACAGTGTGAGGGGGGGGTCATGCATCCAGACTAAAACATGACAGATGGGCGTATGGCACCACAGTGTGTGGGGGGGGGTCATGCATCCAGACTAAACATGACAGATGGGCGTATGGCACCACAGTGTGGGGGGGGGGCATGCATCCAGACTAAAATATGACAGATGGGCGTATGGCACCACATTTTGGGGGAGGGGCATGTATCCAGCCTAAAACATGACAGATAGGCGTATGGCACCACAGTGTGGGGGGGGGGGAGCGCATGCATCCAGACTAAAACATGACAGATGGGCGTAAGGCACCACAGTGTGGGGGGGGGGGGGGCGTCATGCATCCAGACTAAAACATGACAGATGGGCTTATGGCACCACAGTGTGGGGGGTCATGCATCCAAACTAAAACATGTCAGATGGGCGTATGGCACCACAGTGTGGGGGGGTCATGCATCCAGCCTAAAACATGACAGATGGGCGTATGGCACCACAGTGTGTGTAGGGGGGGGGGAGCGCATGCATCCAGACTAAAACATGACAGATAGGCGTATGGCACCAGAGTGTTGGGGGGTCATGCATCCAAACTAAAACATGACAGATGGTCGTATGGCACTACAGTGTGGGGGGTCATGCATCAAGCCTAAAACATGACAGATGGGCGTATGGCACCACAGTGTGGGGGAGGGGGAGCACAGGCATCCAGACTAAAACATGACAGATGGGCGTATGGCACCACAGTGTGGGGGGGGTCATGCATCCAAACTTAAACATGACAGATGGGCGTATGGCACCACAGTGTGGGGGGGGGAGCGCATGCATCCAGACTAAAACATGACAGATAGGCGTATGGCACCACAGTGTGGGGGGGGGGGTCATGCATCCAAACTTAAACATGACAGATGGGCGTATGGTACCACAGTGTGAGGGGGGGGGGGTCATGCATCCAGACTAAAACATGACAGACGGGCGTATGGCACCACAGTGTGAGGGGGGGGGGTCATGCATCCAGACTAAAACATGACAGATTGGCGTATGGCACCACACTGTGGGGGGTCGGGCAGCCAGATTAAAACATGACAGATGGGCGTATGGCACCACATTGTGGGGGGGGGGGGTCATGCATCCAGACTAAAACATGACAGATGGGCGTATGGCACCACAGTGAGAGGGGGGGGTCATGAATCCAGACTAAAACATGACAGACGGGCGTATGGCACCACAGTGTGAGGAGGGGGGGGTCATGCATCCAGACTAAAACATGACAGATGGGCGTATGGCACCACAGTGTGGGGGGTCATGCATCCAGACTAAAACATGACACATGGGCGTATGGCACCACAGTGTGAGGGGGGGCATGCATCCAGACTAAAACATGACAGATGGGCGTATGGCACCACAGTGTGAGGGGGGGGGGTCATGCATCCAGACTAAAACATGACAGATGGGCGTATGGCACCACATTGTGGGGGGGGGGGGGTCATGCATCCAGACTAAAACATGACAGATGGGCGTATGGCACCACCGTGTGGTGGGGGGTCATGCATCCAGCCTAAAACATGACAGATAGGCGTATGGCACCACAGTGTGGGGGGGGTCATGCATCCTGACTAAAACATGACAGATGGGCGTATGGCACCACAGTGTGAGGGGGGGCGGTCATGCAACCAGACTAAAACATGACAGATGGGCGTATGGCACCACAGTGTGGGGGGGGTCATGCATCCAGACTAAAACATGACAGATGGGCGTATGGCACCACAGTGTGGGGGGGTTATGCATCCAGACTAAAACATGACAGATGGGCGGATGGCACCACAGTTTGGGGGGGGGGTCATGCATCCAGACTAAAACATGACAGATGGGCGTATGGCACCACAGTGTGGGGGGGGGTCATGCATCCAGACTAAAACATGACAGATGGGCGTATGGCACCACAGTGTGGGGGGGGTCATGCATCCAGACTAAAACATGACAGATGGGCGTATGGCACCACAGTGTTGGGGGGTCATGCATCCAGACTAAAACATGACAGATGGGCGTATGGCACCACAGTGTGGGGGGGTCATGCATCCAGACTAAAACATGACAGATAGGCGTATGGCACCACAGTGTGGGTGGGGGTCATCCATCCAGACTAAAACATGACAGATGGGCGTATGGCACCACAGTCGGGGGGTGGGGGGTCATGCATCCAGACTAAAACATGACAGATGGGCGTATGGCACCACAGTGTGGGGGGGGGGTCATGCATCCAGGCTAAAACATGACAGATAGGCGTATGGCACCACAGTGTGAGGGGGGGCATGCATCCAGACTAAAACATGACAGATGGGCGTATGGCACCACAGTGTGGGGGTGGGGGGTCATGCATCCAGACTAAAACATGACAGATGGGCGTATGGCACCACAGTGTGGGGGGGGGGGTCATGCATCCAGACTAAAATATGACAGATAGGCGTATGGCACCACAGTGTGAGGGGGGCATGCATCCAGACTAAAACATGACAGATGGGCGTATGGCACCACAGTGTGGGGGGGGGGGGGGGGTCATGCATCCAGACTAAAACATGACACATGGGCGTATGGCTCCACAGTGTGGGGGGGGTTATGCATCCAGACTAAAACATGACAGTTGGGCGTATGGCACCACAGTGTGGGGGGCGGCATGCATCCAGACTAAAACATGACAGATGGGCGTATGGCACCACATTGTGGGGGGGGGGTCATGCATCCAGACTAGAACATGACAGATGGGCGTATGGCACCACAGAGTGAGGGGGGGGGTCATGCATCCAGACTAAAACATGACAGATAGGCGTATGGCACCACAGTGTGAGGGGGGGGGGGCATGCATCCAGTCTAAAACATGACAGATGGGCGTATGGCACCACAGTGTGGGGGGGGGCATGCATCCAGACTAAAACATGACAGATGGGCGTATGGCACCACATTGTGGGGGGGACCATGCATCCAGACTAAAACATGACAGATGGGCGTATGGCACCACAGTGTGAGGGGGGGGGGCATGCATCCAGACTAAAACATGACAGATAGGCGTATGGCACCACAGTGTGGGGGGGTCATGCATCCAAACTAAAACATGACAGATGGGCGTATGGCACCACAGTGTGGGGGGGGGTCATGCATCCAGCCTAAAACATGACAGATGGGCGTATGGCACCACAGTGTGGGGGGGTCATGCATCCAGACTAAAACATGACAGATAGGCGTATGGCACCACAGTGTGGGGGGGGGGGGTCATGCATCCAGCCTAAAACATGACAGATAGGCGTATGGCACCACAGTGTGGGGGGGGTCATGCATCCAGACTAAAACATGACAGATGGGCGTATGGCACCACAGTGTGGGGGGGTCATGCATCCAGCCTAAAACATGACAGATGGGCGTATGGCACCACATTGTGGGGGGGGGCATGCATCCAGACTAAAACATGACAGATGGGCGTATGGCACCACAGTGTGAGGGGGGGGGTCATGCATCCAGACTAAAACATGACAGATGGGCGTATGGCACCACAGTGTGTGTGGGGGGTCATGCATCCAGACTAAACATGACAGTTGGGCGTATGGCACCACAGTGTGGGGGGGGGGGCATGCATCCAGACTAAAACATGTCAGATGGGCGTATGGCACCACATTTTGGGGGAGGGGCATGCATCCAGACTAAAACATGACAGATAGATGTATGGCACCACAGTGTGTGGGGGGGTCATGCATCCAGCCTAAAACATGACAGATAGGCGTATGGCACCACAGTGTGTGGGGGGAGCGCATGCATCCAGACTAAAACATGACAGATGGGCGTAAGGCACCACAGTGTGTGGGGGGGGGCGTCATGCATCCAGACTAAAACATGACAGATGGGCTTATGGCACCACAGTGTGGGGGGTCATGCATCCAAACTAAAACATGACAGATGGGCGTATGGCACCACAGTGTGGGGGGGTCATGCATCCAGCCTAAAACATGACAGATGGGCGTATGGCACCACAGTGTGGGGGAGGGGGAGCACATGCATCCAGACTAAAACAAGACAGATGGGCGTATGGCACCTCAGTGTGGGGGGGTCATGCATCCAAACTAAAACATGACAGATGGGCGTATGGCACCACAGTGTGGGGGGGGAGCGCATGCATCCAGACTAAAACATGACAGATAGGCGTATGGCACCACAGTGTGGGGGGGGGTCATGCATCCAAACTTAAACATGACAGATGGGCGTATGGTACCACAGTGTGAGGGGGGGGGGTCATGCATCCAGACTAAAACATGACAGACGGGCGTATGGCACCACAGTGTGAGGGGGGGGGGGTCATGCATCCAGACTAAAACATGACAGATGGGCGTATGGCACCACACTGTGGGGGGTCGGGCATCCAGATTAAAACATGACACATGGGCGTATGGCACCACATTGTGGGGGGGGGGTCATGCATCCAGACTAAAACATGACAGATGGGCGTATGGCACCACAGTGAGAGGGGGGGGTCATGCATCCAAACTAAAACATGACAGACGGGCGTATGGCACCACAGTGTGAGGGGGGGGGGGGGGTCATGCATCCAGACTAAAACATGACAGATGGGCGTATGGCACCACAGTGTGGGGGGTCATGCATCCAGACTAAAACATGACACATGGGCGTATGGCACCACAGTGTGAGGGGGGGCATGCATCCAGACTAAAACATGACAGATGGGCGTATGGCACCACAGTGTGAGGGGGGGGGGGTCATGCATCCAGACTAAAACATGACAGATGGGCGTATGGCACCACATTGTGGGGGGGGGTCATGCATCCAGACTAAAACATGACAGATGGGCGTATGGCACCACCGTGTGGTGGGGGGTCATGCATCCAGCCTAAAACATGACAGATAGGCGTATGGCACCACAGTGTGGGGGGGTCATGCATCCTGACTAAAACATGACAGATGGGCGTATGGCACCACAGTGTGAGGGGGGGCGGTCATGCAACCAGACTAAAACATGACAGATGGGCGTATGGCACCACAGTGTGGGGGGGTCATGCATCCAGGCTAAAACATGACAGATGGGCGTATGGCACCACAGTGTGGGGGGTGTCATGCATCCAGACTAAAACATGACAGATGGGCGTATGGCACCACAGTTTGGGGGGGGTCATGCATCCAGACTAAAACATGACAGATGGGCGTATGGCACCACAGTGTGGGGGGGGGGGGTCATGCATCCAGACTAAAACATGACAGATGGGCGTATGGCACCACAGTGTGGGGGGGACATCCATCCAGACTAAAACATGACAGATGGGCGTATGGCACCACAGTGTAGGGGGGGGGGTCATGCATCCAGACTAAAACATGACAGATGGGCGTATGGCACCACAGTGTGCGGGGGGTCATGCATCCAGACTAAAACATGACAGATGGGCGTATGGCACCACAGTGTGGGGGGGGGGAGCGCATGCATCCAGACTAAAACATGACAGATGGGCGTATGGCACCACAGTGTGGGGGGGGGTCATGCATCTAGACTAAAACATGACAGATGGGCGTATGGCACCACAGTGTGGGGGGGTCATGCATCCAGACTAAAACATGACAGATAGGCGTATGGCACCACAGTGTGAGGGGGGGGGCATGCATCCAGACTAAAACATAACTGATGGGCGTATGGCACCACAGTGTGGGGGGGTCATACATCCAGACTAAAACATGACAGATGGGCGTATGGCACCACAGTGTGGGGGGGGGCATGAATCCAGACTAAAACATGACAGATGGGCGTATGGCACCACAGTGTGAGGGGGGGGGGTCATGCATCCAGACTAAAACATGACAGACGGGCGTATGGCACCACAGTGTGAGGGGGGGGGGGTCATGCATCCAGACTAAAACATGACAGATGGGCGTATGGCACCACAGTGTGGGGGGTCATGCATCCAGGCTAAAACATGACAGATGGGCGTATGGCACCACATTGTGGGGAGGGGTCATGCATCCAGACTAAAACATGACACATGGCCGTATGGCTCCACAGTGTGAAGGGGGGGGGGTCATGCATCCAGACTAAAACATGACAGACGGGCGTATGGCACCACAGTGTGAGGGGGGGGGGTCATGCATCCAGACTAAAACATGACAGATGGGCGTATGGCACCACAGTGTGGGGGTGGGGGGTCATGCATCCAGACTAAAACATGACAGATGGGCGTATGGCACCACAGTGTGAGGGGGGGGGGGGGGTCATGCATCCAGACTTAAACATGACAGATGGGCGTATGGCACGACAGTGTGGGGGATCATGCATCCAGACTAAAACATGACAGATGGGCGTATGGCACCACATTGTGGGGTGGTCATGCATCCAGACTAAAACATGACAGATGGGCGTATGGCACCACAGTGTGGTGGGGGGGGTCATGCATCCAGCCTAAAACACGACAGATAGGCGTATGGCACCACAGTGTGGGGGGGGGTCATGCATCCTGACTAAAACATGACAGATGGGCGTATGGCACCACAGTGTGAGGGGGGGGGGGTCATGCATCCAGACTAAAACATGACAGATGGGCGTATGGCACCACAGTGTGGGGGGGGGGGGTCATGCATCCAGCCTAAAACATGACAGATAGACGTATGGCACCACAGTGTGGGGGGGGGTCATGCATCCTGACTAAAACATGACAGATGGGCGTATGGCACCACAGTGTGAGGGGGGGGGGTCATGCATCCAGACTAAAACATGACAGATGGGCGTATGGCACCACAGTGTGGGGGGGGGGTCATGCATCCAGACTAAAACATGACAGATGGGCGTATGGCACCACAGTGTGGGGGGGGTCATGCATCCAGACTAAAACATGACAGATAGGCGTATGGCACCACAGTGTGGGGGGGGGTCATGCATCCAGACTAAAACCTGACAGATGGGCGTATGGCACCACAGTGTGGGGGGGTCATGCATCCAGACTAAAACATGACAGATAGGCGTATGGCACCACAGTGTTGGGGGGTCATGCATCCAAACTAAAACATGACAGATGGTCGTATGGCACCACAGTGTGGGGGGTCATGCATCAAGCCTAAAACATGACAGATGGGCGTATGGCACCACAGTGTGGGGGAGGGGGAGCACAGGCATCCAGACTAAAACATGACAGATGGGCGTATGGCACCACAGTGTGGGGGGGGGGGGTCATGCATCCAAACTAAAACATGACAGATGGGCGTATGGCACCACAGTGTGGGGGGGGGGGAGCGCATGCATCCAGACTAAAACATGACAGATAGGCGTATGGCACCACAGTGTGGGGGGGGTCATGCATCCAAACTTAAACATGACAGATGGGCGTATGGTACCACAGTGTGAGGGGGGGGTCATGCATCCAGACTAAAACATGACAGACGGGCGTATGGCACCACAGTGTGAGGGGGGGGGGTCATGCATCCAGACTAAAACATGACAGATTGGCGTATGGCACCACACTGTGGGGGGTCGGGCAGCCAGATTAAAACATGACAGATGGGCGTATGGCACCACATTGTGGGGGGGGGGGTCATGCATCCAGACTAAAACATGACAGATGGGCGTATGGCACCACAGTGAGAGGGGGGGGGTCATGAATCCAGACTAAAACATGACAGACGGGCGTATGGCACCACAGTGTGAGGGGGGGGGTCATGCATCCAGACTAAAACATGACAGATGGGCGTATGGCACCACAGTGTGGGGGGTCATGCATCCAGACTAAAACATGACACATGGGCGTATGGCACCACAGTGTGAGGGGGGGCATGCATCCAGACTAAAACATGACAGATGGGCGTATGGCACCACAGTGTGAGGGGGGGGTCATGCATCCAGACTAAAACATGACAGATGGGCGTATGGCAACACATTGTGGGGGGGGGGTCATGCATCCAGACTAAAACATGACAGATGGGCGTATGGCACCACCGTGTGGTGGGGGGTCATGCATCCAGCCTAAAACATGACAGATAGGCGTATGGCACCACAGTGTGGGGGGGGTCATGCATCCTGACTAAAACATGACAGATGGGCGTATGGCACCACAGTGTGAGGGGGGGCGGTCATGCAACCAGACTAAAACATGACAGATGGGCGTATGGCACCACAGTGTGGGGGGGGGTCATGCATCCAGACTAAAACATGACAGATGGGCGTATGGCACCACAGTGTGGGGGGGTTATGCATCCAGACTAAAACATGACAGATGGGCGGATGGCACCACAGTTTGGGGGGGGGGGGGTCATGCATCCAGACTAAAACATGACAGATGGGCGTATGGCACCACAGTGTGGGGGGGGGGTCATGCATCCAGACTAAAACATGACAGATGGGCGTATGGCACCACAGTGTGGGGGGGGTCATGCATCCAGACTAAAACATGACAGATGGGCGTATGGCACCACAGTGTGGGGGGGTCATGCATCCAGACTAAAACATGACAGATGGGCGTATGGCACCACAGTGTGGGGGGGTCATGCATCCAGACTAAAACATGACAGATAGGCGTATGGCACCACAGTGTGGGTGGGGGTCATCCATCCAGACTAAAACATGACAGATGGGCGTATGGCACCACAGTCGGGGGGTGGGGGGTCATGCATCCAGACTAAAACATGACAGATGGGCGTATGGCACCACAGTGTGGGGGGGGGGGGAGCGCATGCATCCAGACTAAAACATGACAGATAGGCGTATGGCACCACAGTGTGGGGGGGGTCATGCATCCAAACTTAAACATGACAGATGGGCGTATGGTACCACAGTGTGAGGGGGGGGGTCATGCATCCAGACTAAAACATGACAGACGGGCGTATGGCACCACAGTGTGAGGGGGGGGGGTCATGCATCCAGACTAAAACATGACAGATTGGCGTATGGCACCACACTGTGGGGGGTCGGGCAGCCAGATTAAAACATGACAGATGGGCGTATGGCACCACATTGTGGGGGGGGGGGGGTCATGCATCCAGACTAAAACATGACAGATGGGCGTATGGCACCACAGTGAGAGGGGGGGGTCATGAATCCAGACTAAAACATGACAGACGGGCGTATGGCACCACAGTGTGAGGGGGGGGGGTCATGCATCCAGACTAAAACATGACAGATGGGCGTATGGCACCACAGTGTGGGGGGTCATGCATCCAGACTAAAACATGACACATGGGCGTATGGCACCACAGTGTGAGGGGGGGCATGCATCCAGACTAAAACATGACAGATGGGCGTATGGCACCACAGTGTGAGGGGGGGGGTCATGCATCCAGACTAAAACATGACAGATGGGCGTATGGCACCACATTGTGGGGGGGGGGTCATGCATCTAGACTAAAACATGACAGATGGGCGTATGGCACCACCGTGTGGTGGGGGGTCATGCATCCAGCCTAAAACATGACAGATAGGCGTATGGCACCACAGTGTGGGGGGGGTCATGCATCCTGACTAAAACATGACAGATGGGCGTATGGCACCACAGTGTGAGGGGGGGCGGTCATGCAACCAGACTAAAACATGACAGATGGGCGTATGGCACCACAGTGTGGGGGGGGTCATGCATCCAGACTAAAACATGACAGATGGGCGTATGGCACCACAGTGTGGGGGGGGGGAGCGCATGCATCCAGACTAAAACATGACAGATGGGCGTATGGCACCACAGTGTGGGGGGGGGGGGTCATGCATCTAGACTAAAACATGACAGATGGGCGTATGGCACCACAGTGTGGGGGGGTCATGCATCCAGACTAAAACATGACAGATGGGCGTATGGCACCACAGTGTGGGGGGGGTCATGCATCCAGCCTAAAACATGACAGATGGGGCGTATGGCACCACATTGTGGGGGGGGGGGCATGCATCCAGACTAAAACATGACAGATGGGCGTATGGCACCACAGTGTGAGGGGGGGGTCATGCATCCAGACTAAAACATGACAGATGGGCGTATGGCACCACAGTGTGTGGGGGGGGGTCATGCATCCAGACTAAACATGACAGATGGGCGTATGGCACCACAGTGTGGGGGGGGGGCATGCATCCAGACTAAAATATGACAGATGGGCGTATGGCACCACATTTTGGGGGAGGGGCATGTATCCAGCCTAAAACATGACAGATAGGCGTATGGCACCACAGTGTGGGGGGGGGGGGAGCGCATGCATCCAGACTAAAACATGACAGATGGGCGTAAGGCACCACAGTGTGGGGGGGGGGGGGCGTCATGCATCCAGACTAAAACATGACAGATGGGCTTATGGCACCACAGTGTGGGGGGTCATGCATCCAAACTAAAACATGTCAGATGGGCGTATGGCACCACAGTGTGGGGGGGTCATGCATCCAGCCTAAAACATGACAGATGGGCGTATGGCACCACAGTGTGTGTAGGGGGGGGGGGGGAGCGCATGCATCCAGACTAAAACATGACAGATAGGCGTATGGCACCAGAGTGTTGGGGGGTCATGCATCCAAACTAAAACATGACAGATGGTCGTATGGCACCACAGTGTGGGGGGTCATGCATCAAGCCTAAAACATGACAGATGGGCGTATGGCACCACAGTGTGGGGGAGGGGGAGCACAGGCATCCAGACTAAAACATGACAGATGGGCGTATGGCACCACAGTGTGGGGGGGGTCATGCATCCAAACTTAAACATGACAGATGGGCGTATGGCACCACAGTGTGGGGGGGGAGCGCATGCATCCAGACTAAAACATGACAGATAGGCGTATGGCACCACAGTGTGGGGGGGGGGTCATGCATCCAAACTTAAACATGACAGATGGGCGTATGGTACCACAGTGTGAGGGGGGGGGTCATGCATCCAGACTAAAACATGACAGACGGGCGTATGGCACCACAGTGTGAGGGGGGGGGTCATGCATCCAGACTAAAACATGACAGATTGGCGTATGGCACCACACTGTGGGGGGTCGGGCAGCCAGATTAAAACATGACAGATGGGCGTATGGCACCACATTGTGGGGGGGGGGGTCATGCATCCAGACTAAAACATGACAGATGGGCGTATGGCACCACAGTGAGAGGGGGGGGTCATGAATCCAGACTAAAACATGACAGACGGGCGTATGGCACCACAGTGTGAGGAGGGGGGGGTCATGCATCCAGACTAAAACATGACAGATGGGCGTATGGCACCACAGTGTGGGGGGTCATGCATCCAGACTAAAACATGACACATGGGCGTATGGCACCACAGTGTGAGGGGGGGCATGCATCCAGACTAAAACATGACAGATGGGCGTATGGCACCACAGTGTGAGGGGGGGGGTCATGCATCCAGACTAAAACATGACAGATGGGCGTATGGCACCACATTGTGGGGGGGGGGGGGTCATGCATCCAGACTAAAACATGACAGATGGGCGTATGGCACCACCGTGTGGTGGGGGGTCATGCATCCAGCCTAAAACATGACAGATAGGCGTATGGCACCACAGTGTGGGGGGGGTCATGCATCCTGACTAAAACATGACAGATGGGCGTATGGCACCACAGTGTGAGGGGGGGCGGTCATGCAACCAGACTAAAACATGACAGATGGGCGTATGGCACCACAGTGTGGGGGGGGTCATGCATCCAGACTAAAACATGACAGATGGGCGTATGGCACCACAGTGTGGGGGGGTTATGCATCCAGACTAAAACATGACAGATGGGCGGATGGCACCACAGTTTGGGGGGGGGTCATGCATCCAGACTAAAACATGACAGATGGGCGTATGGCACCACAGTGTGGGGGGGGTCATGCATCCAGACTAAAACATGACAGATGGGCGTATGGCACCACAGTGTGGGGGGGGTCATGCATCCAGACTAAAACATGACAGATGGGCGTATGGCACCACAGTGTTGGGGGGTCATGCATCCAGACTAAAACATGACAGATGGGCGTATGGCACCACAGTGTGGGGGGGTCATGCATCCAGACTAAAACATGACAGATAGGCGTATGGCACCACAGTGTGGGTGGGGGTCATCCATCCAGACTAAAACATGACAGATGGGCGTATGGCACCACAGTCGGGGGGTGGGGGGTCATGCATCCAGACTAAAACATGACAGATGGGCGTATGGCACCACAGTGTGGGGGGGGGGTCATGCATCCAGGCTAAAACATGACAGATAGGCGTATGGCACCACAGTGTGAGGGGGGGCATGCATCCAGACTAAAACATGACAGATGGGCGTATGGCACCACAGTGTGGGGGTGGGGGGTCATGCATCCAGACTAAAACATGACAGATGGGCGTATGGCACCACAGTGTGGGGGGGGGGGTCATGCATCCAGACTAAAATATGACAGATAGGCGTATGGCACCACAGTGTGAGGGGGGCATGCATCCAGACTAAAACATGACAGATGGGCGTATGGCACCACAGTGTGGGGGGGGGGGGGGTCATGCATCCAGACTAAAACATGACACATGGGCGTATGGCTCCACAGTGTGGGGGGGGTTATGCATCCAGACTAAAACATGACAGTTGGGCGTATGGCACCACAGTGTGGGGGGCGGCATGCATCCAGACTAAAACATGACAGATGGGCGTATGGCACCACATTGTGGGGGGGGGGGGTCATGCATCCAGACTAGAACATGACAGATGGGCGTATGGCACCACAGAGTGAGGGGGGGGGTCATGCATCCAGACTAAAACATGACAGATAGGCGTATGGCACCACAGTGTGAGGGGGGGGGGGCATGCATCCAGTCTAAAACATGACAGATGGGCGTATGGCACCACAGTGTGGGGGGGGGCATGCATCCAGACTAAAACATGACAGATGGGCGTATGGCACCACATTGTGGGGGGGACCATGCATCCAGACTAAAACATGACAGATGGGCGTATGGCACCACAGTGTGAGGGGGGGGGGGCATGCATCCAGACTAAAACATGACAGATAGGCGTATGGCACCACAGTGTGGGGGGGTCATGCATCCAAACTAAAACATGACAGATGGGCGTATGGCACCACAGTGTGGGGGGGGTCATGCATCCAGCCTAAAACATGACAGATGGGCGTATGGCACCACAGTGTGGGGGGGTCATGCATCCAGACTAAAACATGACAGATAGGCGTATGGCACCACAGTGTGGGGGGGGGGGGTCATGCATCCAGCCTAAAACATGACAGATAGGCGTATGGCACCACAGTGTGGGGGGGGTCATGCATCCAGACTAAAACATGACAGATGGGCGTATGGCACCACAGTGTGGGGGGGTCATGCATCCAGCCTAAAACATGACAGATGGGCGTATGGCACCACATTGTGGGGGGGGGGGGCATGCATCCAGACTAAAACATGACAGATGGGCGTATGGCACCACAGTGTGAGGGGGGGGGGTCATGCATCCAGACTAAAACATGACAGATGGGCGTATGGCACCACAGTGTGTGTGGGGGGTCATGCATCCAGACTAAACATGACAGTTGGGCGTATGGCACCACAGTGTGGGGGGGGGGCATGCATCCAGACTAAAACATGTCAGATGGGCGTATGGCACCACATTTTGGGGGAGGGGCATGCATCCAGACTAAAACATGACAGATAGATGTATGGCACCACAGTGTGTGGGGGGGTCATGCATCCAGCCTAAAACATGACAGATAGGCGTATGGCACCACAGTGTGTGGGGGGAGCGCATGCATCCAGACTAAAACATGACAGATGGGCGTAAGGCACCACAGTGTGTGGGGGGGGGCGTCATGCATCCAGACTAAAACATGACAGATGGGCTTATGGCACCACAGTGTGGGGGGTCATGCATCCAAACTAAAACATGACAGATGGGCGTATGGCACCACAGTGTGGGGGGTCATGCATCCAGCCTAAAACATGACAGATGGGCGTATGGCACCACAGTGTGTGTGGGGGGGGGAGCGCATGCATCCAGACTAAAACATGACAGATAGGCGTATGGCACCAGAGTGTGGGGGGGGTCATGCATCCAAACTAAAACATGACAGATGGTCGTATGGCACCACAGTGTGGGGGGTCATGCATCCAGCCTAAAACATGACAGATGGGCGTATGGCACCACAGTGTGGGGGAGGGGGAGCACATGCATCCAGACTAAAACAAGACAGATGGGCGTATGGCACCTCAGTGTGGGGGGGTCATGCATCCAAACTAAAACATGACAGATGGGCGTATGGCACCACAGTGTGGGGGGGAGCGCATGCATCCAGACTAAAACATGACAGATAGGCGTATGGCACCACAGTGTGGGGGGGGGGTCATGCATCCAAACTTAAACATGACAGATGGGCGTATGGTACCACAGTGTGAGGGGGGGGGTCATGCATCCAGACTAAAACATGACAGACGGGCGTATGGCACCACAGTGTGAGGGGGGGGGGTCATGCATCCAGACTAAAACATGACAGATGGGCGTATGGCACCACACTGTGGGGGGTCGGGCATCCAGATTAAAACATGACACATGGGCGTATGGCACCACATTGTGGGGGGGGTCATGCATCCAGACTAAAACATGACAGATGGGCGTATGGCACCACAGTGAGAGGGGGGGGTCATGCATCCAAACTAAAACATGACAGACGGGCGTATGGCACCACAGTGTGAGGGGGGGGGGGGGGTCATGCATCCAGACTAAAACATGACAGATGGGCGTATGGCACCACAGTGTGGGGGGTCATGCATCCAGACTAAAACATGACACATGGGCGTATGGCACCACAGTGTGAGGGGGGGCATGCATCCAGACTAAAACATGACAGATGGGCGTATGGCACCACAGTGTGAGGGGGGGGGGGTCATGCATCCAGACTAAAACATGACAGATGGGCGTATGGCACCACATTGTGGGGGGGGGTCATGCATCCAGACTAAAACATGACAGATGGGCGTATGGCACCACCGTGTGGTGGGGGGTCATGCATCCAGCCTAAAACATGACAGATAGGCGTATGGCACCACAGTGTGGGGGGGTCATGCATCCTGACTAAAACATGACAGATGGGCGTATGGCACCACAGTGTGAGGGGGGGCGGTCATGCAACCAGACTAAAACATGACAGATGGGCGTATGGCACCACAGTGTGGGGGGGTCATGCATCCAGGCTAAAACATGACAGATGGGCGTATGGCACCACAGTGTGGGGGGTGTCATGCATCCAGACTAAAACATGACAGATGGGCGTATGGCACCACAGTTTGGGGGGGGTCATGCATCCAGACTAAAACATGACAGATGGGCGTATGGCACCACAGTGTGGGGGGGGGGGTCATGCATCCAGACTAAAACATGACAGATGGGCGTATGGCACCACAGTGTGGGGGGGACATCCATCCAGACTAAAACATGACAGATGGGCGTATGGCACCACAGTGTAGGGGGGGGGGTCATGCATCCAGACTAAAACATGACAGATGGGCGTATGGCACCACAGTGTGCGGGGGGTCATGCATCCAGACTAAAACATGACAGATGGGCGTATGGCACCACAGTGTGGGGGGGGGAGCGCATGCATCCAGACTAAAACATGACAGATGGGCGTATGGCACCACAGTGTGGGGGGGGGGGTCATGCATCTAGACTAAAACATGACAGATGGGCGTATGGCACCACAGTGTGGGGGGGTCATGCATCCAGACTAAAACATGACAGATAGGCGTATGGCACCACAGTGTGAGGGGGGGGGCATGCATCCAGACTAAAACATAACTGATGGGCGTATGGCACCACAGTGTGGGGGGGTCATACATCCAGACTAAAACATGACAGATGGGCGTATGGCACCACAGTGTGGGGGGGGGCATGAATCCAGACTAAAACATGACAGATGGGCGTATGGCACCACAGTGTGAGGGGGGGGGGTCATGCATCCAGACTAAAACATGACAGACGGGCGTATGGCACCACAGTGTGAGGGGGGGGGGTCATGCATCCAGACTAAAACATGACAGATGGGCGTATGGCACCACAGTGTGGGGGGTCATGCATCCAGGCTAAAACATGACAGATGGGCGTATGGCACCACATTGTGGGGAGGGGTCATGCATCCAGACTAAAACATGACACATGGCCGTATGGCTCCACAGTGTGAAGGGGGGGGGGTCATGCATCCAGACTAAAACATGACAGACGGGCGTATGGCACCACAGTGTGAGGGGGGGGGGGTCATGCATCCAGACTAAAACATGACAGATGGGCGTATGGCACCACAGTGTGGGGGTGGGGGGTCATGCATCCAGACTAAAACATGACAGATGGGCGTATGGCACCACAGTGTGAGGGGGGGGGGGGGGGTCATGCATCCAGACTTAAACATGACAGATGGGCGTATGGCACGACAGTGTGGGGGATCATGCATCCAGACTAAAACATGACAGATGGGCGTATGGCACCACATTGTGGGGTGGTCATGCATCCAGACTAAAACATGACAGATGGGCGTATGGCACCACAGTGTGGTGGGGGGGGGTCATGCATCCAGCCTAAAACACGACAGATAGGCGTATGGCACCACAGTGTGGGGGGGGGGTCATGCATCCTGACTAAAACATGACAGATGGGCGTATGGCACCACAGTGTGAGGGGGGGGGGTCATGCATCCAGACTAAAACATGACAGATGGGCGTATGGCACCACAGTGTGGGGGGGGGGGGGGTCATGCATCCAGCCTAAAACATGACAGATAGACGTATGGCACCACAGTGTGGGGGGGGTCATGCATCCTGACTAAAACATGACAGATGGGCGTATGGCACCACAGTGTGAGGGGGGGGGGTCATGCATCCAGACTAAAACATGACAGATGGGCGTATGGCACCACAGTGTGGGGGGGGGGGTCATGCATCCAGACTAAAACATGACAGATGGGCGTATGGCACCACAGTGTGGGGGGGGGTCATGCATCCAGACTAAAACATGACAGATAGGCGTATGGCACCACAGTGTGGGGGGGGGGGTCATGCATCCAGACTAAAACCTGACAGATGGGCGTATGGCACCACAGTGTGGGGGGGTCATGCATCCAGACTAAAACATGACAGATAGGCGTATGGCACCACAGTGTTGGGGGGTCATGCATCCAAACTAAAACATGACAGATGGTCGTATGGCACCACAGTGTGGGGGGTCATGCATCAAGCCTAAAACATGACAGATGGGCGTATGGCACCACAGTGTGGGGGAGGGGGAGCACAGGCATCCAGACTAAAACATGACAGATGGGCGTATGGCACCACAGTGTGGGGGGGGGGGGTCATGCATCCAAACTAAAACATGACAGATGGGCGTATGGCACCACAGTGTGGGGGGGGGGGAGCGCATGCATCCAGACTAAAACATGACAGATAGGCGTATGGCACCACAGTGTGGGGGGGGTCATGCATCCAAACTTAAACATGACAGATGGGCGTATGGTACCACAGTGTGAGGGGGGGGGTCATGCATCCAGACTAAAACATGACAGACGGGCGTATGGCACCACAGTGTGAGGGGGGGGGGTCATGCATCCAGACTAAAACATGACAGATTGGCGTATGGCACCACACTGTGGGGGGTCGGGCAGCCAGATTAAAACATGACAGATGGGCGTATGGCACCACATTGTGGGGGGGGGGGTCATACATCCAGACTAAAACATGACAGATGGGCGTATGGCACCACAGTGAGAGGGGGGGGGTCATGAATCCAGACTAAAACATGACAGACGGGCGTATGGCACCACAGTGTGAGGGGGGGGGTCATGCATCCAGACTAAAACATGACAGATGGGCGTATGGCACCACAGTGTGGGGGGTCATGCATCCAGACTAAAACATGACACATGGGCGTATGGCACCACAGTGTGAGGGGGGGCATGCATCCAGACTAAAACATGACAGATGGGCGTATGGCACCACAGTGTGAGGGGGGGGTCATGCATCCAGACTAAAACATGACAGATGGGCGTATGGCAACACATTGTGGGGGGGGGGTCATGCATCCAGACTAAAACATGACAGATGGGCGTATGGCACCACCGTGTGGTGGGGGGTCATGCATCCAGCCTAAAACATGACAGATAGGCGTATGGCACCACAGTGTGGGGGGGGTCATGCATCCTGACTAAAACATGACAGATGGGCGTATGGCACCACAGTGTGAGGGGGGGCGGTCATGCAACCAGACTAAAACATGACAGATGGGCGTATGGCACCACAGTGTGGGGGGGGTCATGCATCCAGACTAAAACATGACAGATGGGCGTATGGCACCACAGTGTGGGGGGGTTATGCATCCAGACTAAAACATGACAGATGGGCGGATGGCACCACAGTTTGGGGGGGGGGGTCATGCATCCAGACTAAAACATGACAGATGGGCGTATGGCACCACAGTGTGGGGGGGGGTCATGCATCCAGACTAAAACATGACAGATGGGCGTATGGCACCACAGTGTGGGGGGGGTCATGCATCCAGACTAAAACATGACAGAT